>JAUCMT010000013.1:11563070-11575767 GCA_032357475.1 Enteromius thamalakanensis
ATCTGTTATATATTTTTTATAATATAATATAATATAATATAATATAATATAATATAATATAATATAATATAATATAATATAATATAATCAATATTTATTTAGACCCATTAAACCTGGCCAGTAGTCAAAAGGCACTGCAAAGCTGTTCTCTCAGATTTATGTTCATTTTCTAACACTCTGCTTCTGTGTGTTTTAAAACAGGTGAGGGCCATTATCAGTGATTTTGCCGTTTTCATCACCATCCTGACTATGGTTCTGATCGACTACGCTCTGGGGATCCCATCCCCCAAACTACAGGTTCCTAATGAGTTTAAAGTGAGTCGTCAAGAGGTTTTACGCTACTGTGTCCTTTTCATTTGTACATTTCTGCATAAATCTATCCTCATAATTAATCAGATGATCTCTCACAGCCAACCAGAGATGACCGCGGCTGGTTCATCAGTCCATTAGGACCAAACCCGTGGTGGACCACTATTGTGACCGTCATCCCAGCTCTGCTGTGCACCATCCTCATCTTCATGGACCAACAAATCACTGCCGTTATTATTAACAGGAAGGAACACAAGCTGAAGGTGTGTTGCCAAGTCCTTCTCAATATGCTTTATTAGCAAATACTCTTGTAGACTTGATGTCCTTCATTGTGTCTGTGTGCCTCTGCAGAAAGGCTGTGGGTATCATCTGGACCTATTTGTGGTGGGTGTGATGCTGGGTGTGTGCTCTCTGATGGGCCTGCCGTGGTTCGTGGCTGCGACGGTACTGTCGATCTCCCACGTGAACAGCCTGAAGCTGGAGTCTGAATGCTCCGCACCCGGAGAACAGCCCAAGTTCTTGGGCATCAGAGAGCAGCGCTTCACCGGCCTCATGATATTCGTCCTCATGGGCAGCTCAGTGTTTATGACCTCTGTCCTGAAGGTCAGTGATATTTGGCTCCCATTGACATTGAAGCATCCCATGATGCTTGCATTAAACTGTTGTGATGTTTCGTCATTAATAATGGCTATTATTGTATGTTTTTGTCCTCAGCATATCCCAATGCCTGTGCTATATGGTGTTTTCCTCTATATGGGAGCATCATCTCTCAGAGGCATACAGGTACTGCAATTGCTGAATTCATGTATTGTGTTTGATAGTTGTTTATTCAGATGTTTGCAGGAGTGGCTTTCTTTTTATTTTATTTAAAACTAAACATTTATCTTTCTTTTTTGTTAACAACACTGAATTATTAGTTATTAGTTGTGTTTGTGTTTGCCGTCCAGTTCTTTGATCGTCTGAGGTTGTTTGGGATGCCAGCGAAACACCAGCCTGATTTTATCTACCTGAGACACGTCCCATTGAGAAAGGTCCACCTATTCACCATTATCCAGCTCAGCTGTTTGGTGCTTCTCTGGGTCATCAAAACGTCCAGAGCTGCCATAGTCTTTCCTATGATGGTAGGATGTGTGTTAATCTAGATAGATACATATACTGTATATGTGTGTGTGTGTGTGTGTGTGTATGTGTATCTCATGTGATGTCACATCCTAGATGTGTTTTCTTGCAGGTCTTAGCCCTTGTGTTTATCCGTAAGCTGTTGGATTTTGTCTTCTCAAAGCGAGATCTCAGCTGGCTTGATGACCTCATGCCTGAGAGCAAGAAGAAAAAAATGGAAGATGCACAGCAAGAGGTACCACCCCCCCATCACACACTGCTATTGACCAATGCTTTAAAAGGACAGATCACCAACATGTTTTGTTCTGACTTTCAGGAGAATCAGTGTGTCTTGATGGAGGATGAAGGAATTGTACAGGTGCCCTTAGAGGGGCATTTTAAGTAAGTAGAAAAACATTAAGTGTTTGTACACTTCAAAATGGGCAACCTGCTGTTTTCTTATCTAGCTTTGTTAGGGTTTTTAAATTGATTCAGTGATTTTAACAAAATATTGTATTGAATTATTAATATGACCTGTTAATTTAAATATTATACAAAATGCATTTCTTAATTATTTATTTACTTATGTACATATGTATTTATTTTATTATTTTATTCATATTACTATTTAAGCAAACACACACTATTGTTCAAAGGTTTGGGTCAGTAAGATTTAGTTTGAAAAGAAATGTAGGATTTATTTCAGCGAATTGTTACAGCAAATATGTATAAGGGAGCAAAAAATAAAATAAATGCTGTTTTTTAAAACTTTATTAATCAAAGAATTCTGAAAAAAGACAGTTTCCACAAAGATACTAAGCATCACAGCTGGACATCAGTATGCTGCAAATCAGCATATTTGAAAGGATCATGTGATACTGGATAAAAAAGTAATACAATTCAGCTTTGCCATGACAGGAATAAATCATTTTAAATGTACATTCTTCAATTTTTATTACAATCAAAATGATTGATTTTAAATTGACAATCTTTTTCACATTACATGTTTCTGTTTTAATGCTGACCCAAACTTTTACACAGTAGTGTGTAATATTTTTTAATATAATATAATTAATAAATTTTTAATATAATATAATGTCTTTTCACACATTTCATTTAGACCTGTACAGCTTGCAGTCATTCATTTTTCTGAAAATGTTAAGATGGCCTCTTCTCTTTATAAACAGACGATATAAGAGCAATAGTCTGAGGTTTAAACTGCATTAAAATGTGTTTGCGTTCATTAAGGGATGATCCATCCATAGTCAACATTTCAGACGAAATGACAAAGTCGTCTTTTGGAAATATCTGGAAAGGCCTCAACACTGACAGCGCCAACAAAGATCAAAGCTCCAAAAGGTTTGAATATTCTCTCACACACATGACAATATTCAAGCACGTCACTTTAATCCCACCACAAACCTGCAAACATTACACCCAGACAAAAAGTAATAGACAGTAGTTTGTGTTACAGTGGGACTTTACTCCTCCTATGGAACATTAAACTGAATTCCTACTTTTAAAAAAGATCCAGAAGCCTACATTTTCATTCTCAGATCATAGTTTGGTCATATCTGAGCCCCTTCAGCTTTTTTTAAGAAAATGTTAACAAATATAAAGGATATTTTTATTCCAATTTGGAATCAAGTAAAATAAAATACGAATCTTAGTGAATAAAGTGAAATGGATTCATCTCAAATCCTGCTGGCATCCTTAAGGATCTGCACTGCATTATAAAGTCATTCCATTAGTCCCCCTTTAAACATGCTGCTCTCTTTAAAATGGAAGTGTGACTATCAGGCTCATATTATGACTGAATTTTTCATCCCTGTCACTCATAAGCTCCCTCTCCTAATGTCTCAGATGCTGATTTATCAAAGGTAAGACGCAACCCAACCCGTCCGTGCACGATCACTGTATATACACTAGTGCTGTGGGTGTCTGGCCTCCGTTTTTTGGTTTATGTTTCTTACATGTTCAAACCTTTTTTTCCTTTTCTTAAAAAAATGTTGCGTCTTTCTCATCATAGCTTAACTACACTGAAATAATTTCAGTCTTTACAAAGGTCGTCTTACTAAAAACACTGGCATCACATTGTGAGACTCAAGCTCTTTTTGTTTCAGAGCATTTTAGGCTTTGTGTGCATGTTTGTGTGTATTTGTTGAGAATGTTAAATGCATGGAAAAGCATGATTTGAGGTTTAGCGTATGTACAATTTCAATTGAAAAAAAAAAGAAAATTTGCTCAATATGCTGCTCACCCTCAGGCCATCTAAGATAATAATGAGTTTGTCTCTTCATCTGAACATTTTGAGAAATGTAGCATTACGTCATTTCCTCACCAGTGGATCCTCTGCAGTGAATGGGTGCCGTCAAAACAGCTGATAAGTACATCACATTGTTGATTCCAGCTAACATATATGATTATTATTATTATTGAATTATTATTTAAAGGTCATTTAAACCTTGATGGATTTGTTTCTTATTAAACACACAGCTTTTTAATTCATATGAAGCTGATGGACTGGAGTGGTGTAGATTTCTCAGGGCTCTAGGCCGCACATTTATTTTCTTGCTCGAGTCCATCATGTTCGGTTCATTTGGATTTTGAGACTCACTTTCCACGCTTTTTAGCGTTGACGAAACGCACGCAAACGTTCACTGAAAGACAAGACAGGCAGCTACCACTTGGTGGCAGTCAACAACGTCTCCAAGACGCTTCAAGAAAACTACTTGCAAAACTCAAAAAACTCTGCCCAAGTTTACAGAGGGCAAAAGCTGCTTTAAACGAAAAGGATGCCCACACCAAATGTTGATTTAATTGAATTAATTCAAGTTCATGGATAAAGAATATCCATTTATGACAACTTTTAACAGTACTGTAGCTTTGCAGGGAGCTTTCTTGAATCGTCTTGGAGACGTTCTTGACTGCCACCTAGTGGTAGCTGCCTGTCAGTGAACATTTGCGTGTGTTTCGTCAACGCTAAAAACCGCGGAAAGTGAGTCTCAAAATCCAAATTAACCGAACAGGATCGACTCAAGCAAAAAATCAATAAATGCACGCACGGATTCCCTTTCGCATGCACAAATTATGATATTTTAATAGAAAATAGCACATTTATACTCATAAAATTGAACCCTGCACATGAATGTAATTCATAATTGTGCAGACACCAGCTGAACACCATTTGTTTGAGTGTAGAAATGTACATTTGCAAATTTTTCCAAATTTGGACTCTCATTCTGACGGCACCCATTCACTGCAGAGCATCCAGTGGTGAGCAAGTGATGTTATACTACATGTCTCTTAATCTGTTCTGATGAAGAAACAAATTCACACTCATCTTGGATGGTCCGAGGGTGAGCAGATTTCAGCTTTGAATGAGCTATATATTTAAGTCACTGAGATCAGAAAGTCATGTACAATAGGGCTGTCAAAGTTAACACGTGCAATTAATTAAATGTACTTCATGCTGTTTCTTTTTTTTTGTTTTAACACTGATAATGATTTTATTTAATTTGACATCGCTGTTTCATTTTGTTGTGTGAATCAAAATATTCAGGGCTGATTTGAACTAACCCGAGGTACAGTTTTAAAAAAAAAATGTTTAGTATGTTTATTTTAGCCAAGTCTCAGCTAGTCTAATGCAGTGTGTTTTTATGATCATTTTTTAATGCTAAATAAAAAAGTAGAATAGAAAAAGAATAGTGTATGCTAGTGTTACATGTTTTTTTATAAGAATAATACAAGTATTATAAAGTGTCAAGTGTGCAATTATTTTTTAAATTAATCAAACACATACGTTCTGAGAGAAAAATTAAGTATAGAAAAAAAATGCTAATGTATAATTGTTCCGCTATAAGAGACTTCAAAAAGATAATATTGGCACGATAATTACACAATTAGTTTTTTTGTCTTTTTTTTTTCAAAAAAAGAAACAAATGCATTAACAGGTTAATTGTGAAATAAAAGTTCAATATTATTTAATATTTAAATTGTTTAAATATGACACATATTTAAATGTTTAAATATTAAATGATTAATAATTAAATAATTTGAATATGAATTATTTAGTTATTAATCAATTCAACATTTTAATCATCGAAATCTGCTTACATTTGAATGATAAATACTGAGCTCACACCAAACAGTGTGTATTCTTTTTTCACTCTTGTTTCTCATCAGCTTTTAGTCTGTTTTTCTGCACGATGATGCAAGTCTTTTTCTGTTATTCTGCAGCTCAACCGTTGAAGTTGCTATTGGACATAAAAGAGACGATGAAGAAAAGGAGGCAGATTTGGATCGAGAGACGAGTTTGTGAGTTCACGTGTTTGGAAACACTCTGTATCGTGCCACACTGTAAGCACCACTCAATGCTTCTGTTCTTTAGGTCTGTGTGTGCCAGTCTGTGCTAAGGCACCTTTATATTTACACGTTTTTATGTGTGTGTGTGAGTGAGTGTGAATGTGTGTGTATGGAGATTTGATCGAACATTTGAGTATGTACATTTGAACTTGCCACCCACAAGGAAGATTGCTGGGTTGTGTGTTTTTCCAGTTCAATTGTAGTCAAACTGTAGAAGTTATAAACCTATAGAAGTTTTAAAATAATGTAAGGTACTTTGTTTTCAGTGTTTTTTGTATGTTTTTATATTTTTTTTGAAAGTAGATCCTATTGAAATTCCTTGTCTGAGTATGTTTATTATATAAAATCCATTCTTTTTTTATTACGCATAAATGATAAATATTCATTTGCTGGCATAGTTCAAATATCCTAATAAGTAAGAAGCAATTTCTGACAGAAGATGCAGATGTAGATCAGCTTTTTCAGTGTCTGTGCGTCCAAATGTTGTCCGCATCATTTCATAAGATATTTGATGTTAACGTTTACTACTTACGAACAGCGACCAATATTTTGAAATGTACTTTTATGACATTTTGTGAATCTTTCGGTACTATTTCCCCTAAACACATGAGCGAGCAATGTGCTCGTTTTAGTCAACTAAAGTTTTTCCTGAAGTTCTTGATATGAATCGCATCCATATTGAGAAATTCATGTTCTTTAAAAAAAAAAAACAATATCGCAAAGCTTTATCTCATTTTGTGGAGCACTCAAACATGCAAATAATAGTAAACATATATTTTGTTAAAACGTTGCTAATAATATAACTGTATAGTATGTATGTCACAATGTTTCTGAGTGGCAGGGCTCCTCTCCAAGACTCATTCGCAAGCCAAGAACAGACCTCATCGCTTGAACAAACGAATTATACCAGTACTGCCGATAATACAAAAATCATACAAGAAATGCAATAATATTACTTTTCGTAAGAGGGGCATTATACCGTGCACCAACCAGAGACAAGTCTACCATTTATCATCAGCACATGTAAATGTGATTCTGTATTTTGTCTATGTGTAGAATCCTCAGTAACAAAATGATTTAATATGTGGATAGATTTAAATATGTATAGACTGGGGGGAAATTGAATGTTTTCATGTTACTGTCAGTGTTACTATAGTGTTTTGCCATTTTCCAGGTTGGTTGACAAAACTACGACACGCACATCTATGTCATGCACATGTCGGCAGTATAAAGTTGTTGATTTCACTGTAAAATAAGCATCACTTCCTGAAAACGGCCTCTGTCGTTTATTAAATTATTCCATTCATGAACATGTATCATTACAACTGTGAGCGATTTTCGACACAATAAATGTGACTGCAAATAAGCCGATGCTAATGTGTGTTTTGCAATGGTTTATATAGGAATATTTGAATTATTCACGTGTACAGGTGATGTATTCTGAAGTACAGCTCTGTTTGTAATTTACAAACAGAATTTGATGACTTGGAGAAATAGCTCCAGAAAGCCGTTCCTCATGTCTTTGTTCTGGAAAAAGGTTTTTAATATTGATGAGCGATTTCACAATGGAGATCTCTGAAGGTTGCCATCTCAAGTCCTACCGTAAACCAGGCTAGTAATCAGTCATTTTCTCTTTTGATTTATCCATTCACACTAATAAAACATTATTATTTTCTTCATTTACAGAGTTAGAAAGGATATTTAGATGTGTTGCCTTGTATTTTGTATCCTTCGATTAAGCTACTCTATAAATTTAAATGACTTCTTTGACCTATTTCCGATAAATTCTGCATGGTTACATTTTCGGTGTACTGTTGGTTTGCTCTCTCTTTGCAATTTATAATTCAGCATCATTTGGGGGTTTTCAAGAGGAGAAGATGATTTCCTGTGGACAAACCTTCACGAGTCTAACCCCATTTCCTGCTGAGCCAATCCGATTGGAGAATTGACTGCTGTAATTTCCCGAGATGACCTTGCAGAGCTACCAGCTCACACGGGGTTAATAGTCAGAGAGTGAGTGTTACTGAGCTTTTAGTGTCCACCAATCTTCACATGAAACTGTTCGGATGACAGAAACAATGAACACAGTAGAAACAGGGTTGGTCACACAAGTTTCTTTGTCAAGATTCAGGTTGTTGAAGGCATTTATAGAAATGTTACTGTTCAGATGAAGCATTCAGGCTTGATCAAACATTAACAATAAAAGATAAACCAGTTTCTCTTGTTTTGTATTTTGCCTTTCAATGAACGCCATATTTTCAATAGAGCCATGCATAGTCCTAAAACCTGGAAGAGAATTGGGCTAAGCGTTTTGAAAATGTTCACTTTCCAGGTTTATAGCTTTATAGCAAGATCTATGCCTATATAGAAATCACGTCTTTGAGAAATATATAAGTACACACCTACATAAATCAATTATATTGATGAATAAGAACCACAACCAGGCTACAACAATGTACATTTTTCTGATTTGACGCATCAGAACTGTTATGATCAGTGGTAGTTGCGGGTTGTCGCCATTAGATGTCACTGTGTTCCTAGTGATCGATATGGAACACAGAGGAAGTGTGATCGATCTAAGAAGCAGATTAAGCTAACTGTATACACTGAGAGCTGGAAGATTAAAAGTGCATCTTGTTCAATCAACAGCTGTGTATTTATTCAGACACGAACACAACATGGTACCAGGAGTGAACCGACTGAGTTGAACGAGCTCTGACGACGTCAAGATGGACTTAAAGCCGCCAGAAAACCTGAAACTGTCAGGTAATGTGGATGAAAATTGGCGTGCTTTTAAGCAGCAGTTCAACTTATACATTACGGCCATGGGACTGGAAACAAAGCCGGACATGAGAAAGGTTGCACTTTTGCTAACATTGGCAGGGCCACAGGCCATAGAAGTGTACAACACGTTCGTGTTTGATGCGGCTGAAGATAGAGACAAGCTGGATGCTGTGGTGGCTAAGTTTGATGCTCATTGCACTCCGAAGAAAAATGAGACGTATGAAAGATACATGTTCAGGTGCCGGATGCAGCTACATAATGAGCCCTTTGACAGTTTTCTGACTGCCCTACGTTTGAAAGCGCAGTCCTGCAATTTTGGGACTCTAAAAGAGTCGATGGTCAGAGATCAGATTGTCTGTGGAGTGGAGGACAAAAAGCTGAGGGAAAGGCTTCTCCGCGAGTCTGATTTGACGCTGGAAATGGCTGTTAAAATATGCCAAGCGAGCGAATTATCCCGGAAGCAGCTGAAGACATTCGGCGAGATGGCGGGGGACAGTGGCACATCGTCCGTGAGTGAAGGAGCGGCGATCGGCGCAGTGTCGTTTCAGAGCGGAAGACGGCGCCCGCAAACTCGGACTGCACAGCGGACCGAGGAGGCCACGTTCATCTGCAAGCGCTGCGGCTCGCAGCACAAACCGAAGCAGTGTCCAGCATTTGGTAAAATATGCTCCAACTGTCAAGGAAAGAACCACTTTGCCAAACAATGCTTCACCAAGAGGAAAGAGGGAAAGAAAGGCAAACACGTGAATGTAGTGGATGAAACAGATCTATATGACACGTTTTTTGTTGGCCTCGTGAATGGTGAGGATGAAAAGGGAAAAGTCAACAGTGGAGACAAATGGATCACTCCTCTTCTAATTAATGGGGCTATAGTTACTATGAGACTGGACACTGGTGCTAAGGCTAATTTAATCAGCATGACTGACATCAAAGAAATGCAGGTTAAACCGTGCATTTACAGAAAGAAGTCAGGATTGAAAGACTATAATGGGCAACCCATAGAGTGTTTTGGTACCTGTAAACTGAATGTGAATGTCAAGGGAAAAGTGCACAATATAAACTTTTCTGTTGTGAATGAAAACTGTGAATCACTACTAGGTGATGAAAGCTGTGAAGAGTTAGGCCTAGTTAAAAGAGTGTACTGCATAGAAACAGACCCAAATTTTCCCATTAATGAGATTGTGCAAAACTTTTCAGATGTGTTTAAGGGGTTTGGTACGCTGCCTTTCACCTATAAAATCCAGCTGAAGGAGGATGCCCAGCCGGTTGTGCATGCGCCGCGTAGAGTTCCAGCCCCGCTGCGTGAAGCCCTCAAACAAGAACTGGACAGAATGACCAGCTTGGGGGTGATTAAGAAAGTGCAGGAGCCTACAGACTGGGTCAACTCCATGGTGGTCACCAGGAAAAAGAGTGGTGATTTGAGACTGTGCATGGACCCAAAAGATCTAAACGAAAACATCAGACGTGAGTACTACCAAATACCCACACGTGAGGAAATCATTAATGAGATGGCAGGAGCAAACTACTTCACTAAACTGGATGCCTCACAAGGTTTCTGGCAGTTACAACTGGAAGAGAGCAGCACTAAATACTGTACATTTAACACACCCTTTGGGAGGTACTGCTTTCTTAGGCTGCCATTTGGAATAAAATCAGCGCCAGAGATATTCCATAGAGCTATGGAACAGATCCTTGAAGGCCTAGAGGGAGTTAGAGTCTACATCGATGATATTATAGTTTGGGGCTCAACTCTCCAGGAACACAACCAGAGACTGTTCAGAGTGATGGAAAAGGTTAAAAAATATGGGCTAAAACTTAATAAAGCCAAGTGTGAGTTTGCAGTGCAGGAGGTTCTCTTTCTGGGAGACAGACTTACAGCAAAAGGAATAAAACCAGATGAAGACAAGATTAGAGCCATACTGAACATGCCAAGACCAACGGATAAAACAGGTGTGTTGCGCATACTGGGAATGGTGAACTTCATAGGCAAATTTATTCCCAATCTTACTGCCAAGACGTCATGCATTCGTGAACTTTTACACAACGACAGTGAGTTCAGGTGGGAAATCCGACATGAGAAAGAGTGGCAAGGACTAAAGCAAGCCCTTACCACAGCGCCAATATTGGCCTATTATGACCACAACAAAAGACTCAAAGTGTCAACTGATGCCTCCAAAGATGGGATTGGAGCAGTACTTCTCCAAGCAGAGGGAGAGCATTGGAGACCAGTGGCCTACGCATCAAGATCCATGACAAAAGCGGAATGCAAATACGCACAAATAGAAAAAGAGTGTTTGGGTGTAGCCTACGGTCTGGAGAAATTTCACAGTTATGTGTACGGACTGCCGTCCTTTACTGTGGAAACTGACCACCGCCCACTCGTTTCCATCATCAAAAAGAACTTAAACGAGATGTCCCCACGGATTCAGCGTTTAATGATGAAAATGCAAAGGTACGATTTTGAGCTCATCTATACGCCTGGAAAACACCTGCTTATTGCAGATGCCCTGTCTAGAGCGCCTGCAGGGGACAGCGTAAGTACGACTGAAGAGGATGTGGACAGTCATATTAGGATGGTGTGTAGTGCTCTGCCAGTGTCCGATTTCAAGTTAAAGCAAATAGCTGAAGCTACAGCAAAAGACGCAGAAATGCAGCGTGTCATACACAACATGGACGAAGGATGGCCTGCAGGGTCGTGCCCTCACTACTTTCATGTTCGTGGGAATCTCAGTTACGTGGATGGACTATTACTGAAGAATGGAAGAATAGTCATTCCAGAGGTTCTGAGGCCAGATCTGTGTAACAGAATTCATGAAGGACACCTCGGGATTGAGAAATGTAAAAGGAGAGCGAGGGAAACAGTGTACTGGCCTGGATTAAACGGAGACATTGAGACATTCGTGAGTAAATGTGAAACGTGCCAGAAACATAGAAGTAAGCAAACCAAAGAGCCAATGGTGCTACCAGAGATGCCCACAACTCCTTGGCACAAGGTAGGGATGGACTTGTTTCATCTGAAAGGGAAAGACTATTTAGTAGTCATAGATTACTTTTCCAACTTTCCAGAAATGGCTCTGCTCACCAATACATCATCTGCCTGTGTAATAACTCACACTAAATCTATATTCGCCAGACATGGCATTCCAAACGTTGTAGTTAGTGACAACGGGCCGTGTTTTAGTAGCAGAGAATGGCAAAGGTTTGCACAGGAGTATGAGTTTTGCCATGTGACATCAAGTCCACATTACGCACAGTCAAATGGGCAAGCGGAAAAAGGTGTCCATATTCTGAAGCAACTGCTCAAGAAAGCAGCAGACAGCAGCTCAGATCCATACTTAGCCCTATTAAGTTACCGTGCGTCTCCACTGCAGTGTGGTTTGTCACCAGCAGAACTGCTAATGGGCAGAAAGCTACGAACAACACTGCCTAGTTACTCAAAGGCTACTACACACAGGAAACAGGCAAAACTGAAAGACACATTGAACAAACAGAAGGTGACTCAGAAAGCATTCTATGACCTTTCAGCCAAGCCACTGTCCTCCCTGAGTAACAGTGATCCGGTCAGGATTGAAGATGCAGATGGCTGGAATACCAAAGGAACTGTGTTATGGGAAGTGGCTCCAAGATCATTTGCTGTGAAAACAGAGGATGGGCAGATTCTCAGGCGCAATCGCCGCAGCCTCCTGAAAATTCCACAAACATCCAGTGGACCCAATAATGCCCATCCACAGGAAGCTGAAACCACACACAATGAGGACTGTAATGCCAACCTACCTCTAGACAAACCAGAACTGAGAAGGTCCAGACGGGAAATAAAGAAACCTGAGAGACTGGACTTATAAAGGGTTTTATTATATTTTATTTTATATATTTTGTTAAAAAAAAAAAAAAAGGTTCTTGTAATAACTGTTGAGTACATATTGTTCAGAAATGGAGAGACTCAAAGTTTGCATTGTTTATTATGGGAGTCAAAGCATGTGAAGAAAAAAATATATATATAATACTAATACTTTGCTACACTGTGCTGTTAGTATGGTTGGATGTTCATCTCAAAGAAAAGGGGATGTTATGATCAGTGGTAGTTGCGGGTTGTCGCCATTAGATGTCACTGTGTTCCTAGTGATCGATATGGAACACAGAG
>JAUCMT010000013.1:11575867-11590515 GCA_032357475.1 Enteromius thamalakanensis
TACACTGAGAGCTGGAAGATTAAAAGTGCATCTTGTTCAATCAACAGCTGTGTATTTATTCAGACACGAACACAACAAGAACGTGTTGTTTTTGTTGTGGTTTTTACATTTACGTGTATTTATTTTTAACTTGACCGAACTGACGTCACTTAAGTCCTAAAGCGACATTTTAAAACCGGAAACTGTCGAGGAAATCTAGCGTTTGGCCTACAAATCGACGTCATGGCTAAGCCGCGTTTATGCTAAACATCTCAGACAAGTCAGAGAGAAAACTTTAATAGAATTTATACATTTATTAAAAGATATAAAATGCGACGCAATGCATTTTGTACGCTAACGTGCGTTAATCTGCCTAGAGGACCGGAGATGCTATAAATTACGAAATTAAAATTTTTCCTCATCTCCTTTGTTTCAACAGCTGGATTAAATAATGATGGATAATTTCTTGGAGGGTCAGTTGGTAAGGAATTAACATATGTAATTTTGTAACATATGCGTTCAGTGTGTCATTTAGATTTACGATTGATAACTTTTTGAAGTAAATATAAAATCACATGCAGTATTTTGAGTCGATGTGTCCAGCAGGAGGCGCTGCAGCACAGGCTTTATTGCTCAAGTCAGTAAGTAGACCTACATGGCCATCTGGCGGTGAAACTTCAGTAGGTCAATGTTTATCGTGCTCAATTGTCTCCGTCTAATTATCGAAACTTTCAGCTACTTTTTCATTTCCAGCTGTCATGTTTATCTTATTACTCTGAGCGTCGCGGTGAACTGCAGAACACATTTAGCAGGGATGTTAAAATAATTTAAGCGGCTGTTTGTGGAAAAAAGTAAATATTACAAGACTAAATTGCACATATCATCATAATGCAAGATAAACGCTCAGCACTATACTTTATTTGTTTTCATGAGTAAAATAAGGGCTATAAGTTTGCATGTTATGGCAGAAGCACAGATGGCGTCCCATCACCAAGAGTTTCCAAGGAGATGATCAGGCTCCCAAGGGCAATGTCGTCAAGAAAGATGATAGCAGCCCATCAGCTCACATCAAAATGTGGAAAAGAGCCCAGCTCAGACATACAGTACACTGATGCTGCTCCTCAACAAAATACGCAAGTATATATATATATAAATATATGTATTAAAATATGGAATTAACATAATTGTATAATATATATATATACACACACACATATAGACATTTTGTCTTTTCAAATATGCATAATAATAACGTTTGTAATTATTATTATTGCTGTTTCTATTATAATTTAATATATCAGTAGTAGTAGTAGTGTGCAATAAAATAAGGATTATTATTATTATATATTTTGAATGCAGATTTACATATTATTATTACAGATTAAAACATATTGTATGCAATGTATTAATTTAAGGTATTGCGAAATGTAATGGCAACAATGAATATAATATTAGTTTGACTTGATAATATTATATATAGTATAGTATATTATAGAAATATACTAATTATATTATTATTAATATTATTATTATTATATAGCTTTATATTAACAATGTAAATAGTATAATATAATAAAATTTAATGATCCAGCATCCCTACAGAGGCCAAGTGATTTGGACAGTGTATATAGTTATACATACACACACATATATATAAAAAAGCTACACAATTTCTTTACTATACAATACACAGGCTATATGCGTTAAAATTTTAATAATATTTTCCAACAATGTATCAATAAGTTAAATATTAAAAATGTAATATACAGTACTATTGACACATTGCGAGTACAGGACTGCTGTATGCACAAGGTTCCATTCCACTGAATCCATTGTTCCAGGTTTTGTGTGAAAGGAGCTCGTGTCTCTCTGAAGGCAGGTACTGTAGCCTCCCTCTAATTCCCTTCCTGGTGCCTACACGGTTTTTAGGAAAGAAGCCATAGCTGGTTTGAGAGCCGGGTAAAGTCCAGCCAGCATCACTCAGACGCTGAGATTCAGAATGAATGATTAACATCACAAAAGCCTCTCCACACGCTGTAGAAGAAAACAGCCGGATTGATCTGCCGGTGTCACCGGCTCGCTGTAGTGTGTTCCATTGGAGTCTCCATCAAGGGCTGGGAGTGGCTGCTGTCTTTGTGAGAGCGGAGCGGGGAAGCCCTCGGGTGAGCTGCGGAGGAGAGGAGAGGAGAGAGGCCACCGTTCACACCCTGAGATGCTCTGCAGGCTGGAGGAGGAAGAGGAGATGTCTCTACTGGAGCTACAGCAGAGGGTGGACTGTATCATCACCCATGTTGGTGAGTGGATTATTCACTGCTGAGGCTGATGGGGGTGTGTTACAGCTGCGCTTGATCTGCCCAGTGCTGATTCAGATGCAGACAGACAATTCTGGAAACCATGAGGTGATGGCCAGTGGTAGAAATATAGCTGGACTGATATAGCTGGACCTCTCTGCTTCATTTTAACGTTTAAATGTCATGTGAACATCAACCATTCAAGGCAGAAATTGCTGAATTTTTTAGGTTTATTTTATTTTACCGTTATTTTTTTGTTTTGGGACATTGTGAAGGTTATAGCTATGTCTTTGCGTAGGAATTACCTGCTAATTTTTTTCTGATTTGGTTTGATTAGAATTAATTTAAAATGCCAAATCAGCAAATTAGCTTTTACATATT
Source organism: Enteromius thamalakanensis (assembly GCA_032357475.1). Lineage (NCBI taxonomy): Eukaryota > Metazoa > Chordata > Actinopteri > Cypriniformes > Cyprinidae > Enteromius > Enteromius thamalakanensis. The sequence continues at coordinate 11,578,519 of JAUCMT010000013.1, forward strand.
CAGATGGAGCTCCTTCGCAAAATAAAAGATATTATTTATTATAGATTTTATTAGTAGTATTATTACAACTCATCCTGCTACTACTCCTACTAATTATTATTATTATTAATAAAGCATATTTGTGTGTACCTAATATTTTATAGCTAAATTGGCTACTGCATTATCAACATGGATATATAAAAAAATCTAAATAAATATTGAATATTTATCTTTAAATATTTTATTGGTAATATTTATTGAAATAAATATTAAATAGTATTATTATGGTATCACACATGTATTTATTAAAAGTAGGTTATATTGTTAAATTAAACATAAATGACGTGCAATAACATGGATTATAATAACTTTGTTCAATAATAATAATAATAATAATAATAGTATTAAACATGTATTTATTTATAGTAGGCTACATCATTAAATTAAATATAAATAATGTGTGGAATACAATAGAATAGAATAAATTAATGTTTAGTCTCAAAATTAATATAATACGTTTTAAAAGCAATAAATAGGGCTCTATTCCATTGAATCCATAGCAGAGAGCACAGATTTTAGAGTATCAAAGTGCAAAAATGTGTTAAATAGTTTCTAATGTGTAAATATGTTTTTAATTAGGATGATGTTGAATAAGATTATGGCACCTGTTTGTGTCAGAATTACATATCTTAATTATGAGACAGAATTATGTTTAAAAATCCGCTTAGTCAAATCTGCTTGAATATAAAATCTTAATTAATTTTAAACGCGTCCTCTCTCTGGGAAGGTGTTTATTTCGGTCAGTTGTATTTTTTTATCTTCCCGTTCCACAAAAAGCATGGGAATATCCAGGTGCTTCCCCGTGCCAGTGAGTGAAGTAGGTTATTATGCCATGCTGCTGTTCTCCGCTGTCCTGCAAGAGAGAGAGGCGCTGCTGCCGCCCCCCACTGCCGCCCTCGGGGGACATAAAGGCCGTTGCCATGGAAACTGAGATGGGCCAGTTCAGCCATATTGATTCAAGTAGACACTCTGTGCTTTAAACACACACTCGCTACTTCCTACATTCATTATCCACATTATAACACACCGCTGCTTGAGCCAACTGAAAACCAGCAGGCGATTTAAACAATGGTTCAACCATTTGTTTTCGGTTCACTGCACTTTAAAAGTGAGAAGCATTGTAAAAATGTTTAACTTGTCTCAAACCTGCCTTTAGTTGCGGGCAAACAACAGACAAATGAGTTATTTCTGGCTCTGTTTTGCTCAGAGGAAATCAGCATTAGTGAGTGAGTCACAGATGTGAGCATCCAGCCTGGAACAGCAAGATGACTAAACTGGGTTCTGCGCTCTGATTGGTCAGATGTGACATCACACTCCTGTTAAATTCAAAGCTAAGTGAGAGATTGCGCATTTCTCCGTATCGAGCTCATGCATATTTAACATGCCAGATGAAGCAATCTAGCATTACATAAAATAACAGCAGCTGAGCCTAATGCAGTTCTGTTTGAATATATTAGCTGAAATTCATATTTACACAGCCTTTAAAGTTAAAGTATAGCATGAATAGCTTTTCTCTCCAATAAATGGATAATAAAGGCATTGCAGAAATGCTGTTATTTTGAACTTTCTGTTAATCGAAGAATAGTATGTAATAATTCATCATTACATTGGTAAGTGTTTATCAAAAATTCATTTTCATGTGACACTGAAGACTGAAAGTGAAAATTCAGCTTTGCATCACAATAAATTACATTTTTAAATATATTTAATAGAAAATGGTTATTTTTAATGTAAATAATATTTAATAACAATGCTGCTTTTACTTTAGTTTTAATAAAATAAATCCAGACTTGGTGACCAAAAACATAAATATTGGAGACATTTGAGTATATTTAAGCTTTACCAGTTTTCCTTCACTTTTAAAGATGAATGTGGCATAAATATGTTTTTTTTGGTGATGCTAAAAAAAATACAGGTTTGTCGAGAAAAATAAAACAGGAGAAAATGTTAAAATTATTGCTTTTTTTTTTGGGTAAGACTTTATGATGTCCTTGTTACATGTTACACGTAATTACTATTATACTAACAATAAATTATACATGAAAAAATTAGCTAGTTATTCCGTGCCCAGTATTCATGTTTAATGTTTAACCATATGTGACCCTAGACCACAAAAGCAGTCATAAGTCGCTGGGGTATATTTGTAGCAATAGCCAAAAATACATTGTATGGGTCAAAATAATCAATTTACGATCTTTTATACCAAAAATATTTAGGATAACAATTAAAGTTCATGTTCCATGAAGATATTTTGTAAAGTTCCTACTGTAAATATATCAAAACTTTTCATTAGTAATACTAACTATAAATTAGCTGTATTTATTCCGTGCCCAGTATTAATGTTTAATGTTAATTTATCTTTGAATAAACTGTAAATAACATACATTAAAATGTACAGTAAGTTACTGGCAACTGCCAGTGATACTGTATTTCTACAGACATTTTAACACTATACATATAGTATGTTCATGTAGTTAATATTATTAACTACGCTGTAACACAGACGCCTGAAAATAAATTATAACTTTGTTTTTTAAAGTATACTGTAGCAATTTTCTAATGTTACAAAGATCTTTTCGTGACTTTAACACAGTCGTTCTATTGTTTTTAGACTGACTTCACTTTGAGAGTCTGCACTTTACTTCAACAGTCATTCTGACTCCAGTGCTGCTTAAAATTATTATTATTAAAATAATAAAAAAATAAAAAAATTAAAATAATAAAAAAAACAGTGTTATTCAGTCATCCTAAACTAATCAGGATAAAGGGATTAACACAAACAAGCCAAATACAGGGCACGGGTACAGAGATCAAACCCCCAGCATCACACACACAAGCTTAAGCATAGAAACACACATCAGTCTCTTTCATATCATAGCAGTATTTTTCACAGAAGCTGTTTTTCTGTAGGAAGGCTGTATTTATTTAATCAAACATGCAGCAAAAGCGGTAATATTTTAAAATATATTTAAAATTATTTTAAAAGCTCCTTCAAAAGATTTTCTCATAAGCTGATTTAAGAAACATTTTTGTTATTATCATCATATTAGCAGTTGTTCTGCTTAATTTTTTTGGGTGAAAATTGTGATTTATATATTTTTTTGTCAGGATTCTCTGATGAATAGAAAGGCAACACTTTATTTTAAGTCTTTGTTCCAAGCTTTACATGTATTTACTCTTATAATAACCATAAATAACCATAAATTATAAGTACATTATGTACATGCAAGTAACCCTAACCATATGTGACCCTAGACCACAAAAGCAGTCATAAGTCGCTGGGGTATATTTGTAGCAATAGCCAAAAATACATTGTATGGGTCAAAATGATCAATTTACGATCTTTTATACCAAAAATATTTAGGATAACAATTAAAGTTCATGTTCCATGAAGTATTATGTATTGCTGATTGGTAATGATTAGTAATATGTATTGCTAAGAACTTTATTTGTACAACTTTAAAGCTGATTTTCTCAGTATTTTGATTTTTCTTGCACCCTCGGATTTCAGATTTGTAAATAGTTGTATCTCGGCCAAATATTGTCCGATTAGGGCTGGGCGATATGTATCGAACGATATTCTTTAATTAGCGCTAAATCTTCGTCAGCTGTGTTTGAATGCAACGCCAGTTTATGAACAGAGCCGTAGATCACCGAGAAGCTGCGCCATTGAATCACCCGCGAAACTAACGCGTAGCTTCTCAGTGATGTACGGCTCTGTTCATAAACTGGCGCTGCATTTAAACACAGCTGACAAAGTTTTAGCGCTAATCAAAGAACCGGCTTTACTGACGAGATGCGCATAATATATCGCCCAGCCCTATGTGAACTCAACTGTTATATAATAAAAGTTCTCTGACACAACTTGAATGAAGCATAAGTCCCAGCTAAGCACTCAAAAATATGTACTTTACCATCACTAGTGAAGTACACACTTTTGGAACACTGTATGAGTATTCAGTTTAGAAACCTGACCCTTTTTGTGTGTTGGGATTCGAGAAAGGTGTCATACAGCACAGCAGATGCTTGGAAATATTCACTAAAAGCTCTGGCCAAACCAGAGTCATTTCTGCCTTCTCCTCTGTGTCTGATAGAAAACTCCACAAAGACAGAGCCCGGCAGAGTCAGACAGACAGAAGCGGGGACTGAACGAGAGAGAGACAGGCTGTGTTTGTGTTTATCGTGCTCCTCAGGACTGAGCACTTAATCTGCCTGCAGATACTGTGCGTTACACCACAAACGGCCAAACGCAATTAGCCATGCTGCATTCTTCTGCCTTCACACAAACACAATATCTCACGCTATCTCTCTCCCCCTCATGCACATGGGGGTGATAAGAGGGATTGTAATTAATAATAAAAATGGAACGGAAGATCTTGCTGCCATACGCTGGGAAAATCCATAACAAGGACTAGAACCAAGAGTTCAAAGCGCCCACACTACAAACATTTTAGTGATTCAAATGCATTCATTTAGTTTTTGAGTAAAATACATAAATACATAGGCCTACAAAAGAACATTGTTTACTTTCTTTATACACCATCTGTGTTAAACAATCAGTGCATGTTTTTCACAGTAAAAATAGTTTGTGTTAAATATCTGTTACCTTTCACCATCCAATCAAATCAATATAATTGAGATCCACCCACAACTACATATATATATATATATATATATATATATACATATACATATATATATATATATATATATATACACACACATATATATATATACATATATATATATATACACACACACACACACATTATACTGATTTATAATATCTTGACTAATGCTAAATTACCAACATTTAATTTAATTTAGAAAAGACACATTAAATTGATCACAAATGACAGTAAAGACATTTTAAATATTACAAAAGATTTTGTCTGTAATCTTAATCAAATAAATGCTGTTAATAACTTTCAATTCATTAAAGAATCTTGAATGTATCACATTTTCAGCAAAATAATATACAATAACAAGAATATAATTTTATTCCTTATTACCTGTAAAATATATTACATTTTATCTATAGTACATCACTATATACTTTGTTACAATGTATTTATTTTATTTATTTCTATATACTTTTTTAGGCTTGTGGTCTCACAGAGAATGATGTCACAACAATAAAACTGTTGAATGAAACCAGAGATATGCTTGAAAGGTGAGGAAAATCAGGCACCTATATAATCATGTAGGTTACAAAATTGTTCGGGAAAAGTTTAAATTACTCGCAATAAACTGCATGTCTCTTTTTGTACTGAACATCTTAAAGGGATAGTTCACCACAGACAGAATTTTTATTTTGGGGTAAACGTGTAAACATTTTTGTTATTATTTTTAAGGAGCTGTTGTATGAAAATCACTATTCTGGATTCATAGAGCATTTATGATCCAATGAATAAATAATCAGATTATACTAATTTCATTTAAAGGGTTGGTTTACCCAAAAATGTTAATTCTTTCATTAACACTATAATAATATATATACTGATATATATATATATAGGTACTTATTACATCTTTTATTGCATCTTTTTTAGTCCAGACTTCACTACTGTACTCCATACCTGCTTGAGCCGAGGCTTTATCCGATTCCTGGACAACATGTCAGAGTTTTTCCGACCCCCACAGGGAGACTTCAACCCATCCAGCACACCTGACCAGTCAGTGTACATGCATTAATTATTATTGTTTTTTTTTTTTTTTAGGAAGGTACATACAATGACTTAAAAAGTCTTTAGCCAGTTAAGCCACTCTTATCATCTTCCCAAGTATATTTCAAGTTTGTGAACAGTATTGGTGATGGAAGGGTACTCATAGCTGTTTTTCTTCATGCTTTTTTTTTTCAGATTATCACATGTAAGCCTCCCACTAGCCAAAATCATTCCCATCATCAACGGACAGATACATTCAATATGCAGCGAAATACCCAGTCACTTTGTCCAGGTTAGAACCTTCATATATATATATTGACTCATTGTGTCTTGCATGTGGTATATCTGCCCACACACCAATGTTTGCTTTCTTCATGTTTTTAGGATCTCTTATTGATAGACCAGGTGAAAGAGTTCGCTGCCAACGTGTACGAAACGTTCAGCACGCCTCAGGAGCTTCAGAAGTGAGCACAGGACTGATCAACGTGAACAAGCCGAACTCCTCACAAAACTCTCATGCCGTGCAGCACAGAATTGTTCTCCTCGCACACCCTAATATCGACCCAGGGGAAACTAACTCGCAGCTGTTCTGAGAGACCAGTGTTTAATGGAGTTCAGATGAGCTTCTCATGGCGTGCTAGCTGTCCTGTCTGTGTGTTGTGACCCTCTAACCTCGTCCCAGCCAGGCATGCCAAGGTTTTTACACACTATAATAAACTGTAGTACATTTTATTTATTATTTTTTTTAATCCCTGTAGCATAACAATTATATAACTATCACAACATGGCTAGCATAAAAGATCACATATATAAATGATTTGCATCTGCAGTATGGACTTAAAAGGGTGATTTGCAGATGTTTTGTATATGATATCTCTGCTGGACCAAAACACGGTCATGCTCACATCTGCAACCGTAACAATGCATGATGTTTGCACTGCTACTGGTATAATAAAAAAAAAGCATTTTCATTTACTTGGTTCTGTTAATTAATGTTTAATTAATTTCGTTTTTGTTTTGGAAACTTTACAGGTTGTAGTATGCGACTTTTTTTGTAAAATGACCCATGAATGTTAATAAATAATGAGTAATGCTGTTTAAAATGAAGCCATTATTTTGATCGGGAAACAATGCATGCTGTTTTGGCGGTTCAAAATTGAGCAGTATTGAAACAACAGACTGCTTTCTTAAAGTTCTCCTCTAGAGGGCAGCGCATATCTATAATAAAATAAGCTCATAGCAATTTAACTAGGTCACATCAGGTTTACAATTAACTCTCAAAAGTTGGTGCAAAAATAAAATCAGGAAGAAGTGAAGTAATATCTGAGAGAATAGATGCTTAAACATGTGGGAAGCATATGACGAATGCGATTTCACTAAACACAACCCTTCTGACGCAATACTTCCTTTTACCCTGAAAGAACTTTTGCCTTTTAACTGTTTTGGCTAAGATTATATGCCACCCTTTACGTAATGTAGTGGAAATAAATGCTTAAATGCATTCAGCTAATTGTTCACATCATGACAATGCATAATCTTTCGATTTATCAGTTTAATATATATATTCAGTAAATATTATATTTGTAACATTTTAGGAATGTTATGGCCACAAAGTCACAAATGTCTTTATCGATTTATTTATCGTTTTTACATCAAGCAGCATTTATTTGATCAATACAGTAGTATTATGAGATGATACAATTCAAAATAACTTTTCTAATTAAATATATGAACATTTTTAGCAGCCATTACTCTTCAGTGTGACGTGATCCTTCAGAAATCAATCTAATATGCTGATTTGGTGCTTAAAAAAAACATTTAAAAAATCAATGCTTAAAACATTTGTGCTATAAAATATTTCTGTGGAAAATTGAAATGCACTTTTTCAAGGATTCTTTCATGAAAAAAATATTCAAAGCAACATCAAAATTAAAATTGTGTTTACTGTCACTTTTGAACAATTTAATGCATCATCTTTGAATAAAGGTATTTTTCTTACAAAAAAACTGAATCAGTAATAGCAGTCCTAAATACATAAATATGTTAAATGTTTTTAAAATGATTAATCACATCCAAAATAAAGGTTTGTATTTACATGACGTGCGCGTATTCTGTATATGTAGAAATATAGACACACACACATATATATATATAGGCTGTAATATCCTATGCATTTGTATTATTATATATGTAAACATATATACAGTACACATTATTTAAACAAACTTTTATTTTTGGATTAACTGATTTGACAGCACTACTTAAAATCTGTCAAATTAAGACTCAAAGATTCATTTAGATTTTAGGGATGTGGTTAAAGAAATAGTCAAAAATCGTCATTTACTCGCATTTATAATTCCAAACCTGTCTGTGTAACAAAAGAATTTTGGGAAATTTTAGAAATGTTCCACACAAAAAATGGAATGACATGAGGTTAACTGAATTTCATATTTGATCCATATATATATATATACACATACATACATATATATACATATGTATATATATGTATGTATGTGTATATATATATATGTATGTATGTATATATATTTATGTGTGTGTGTGTGTATATATATAAATGACTGTCGCTACAGTAAGTGTTGAGTAAATGCACGAATCTGTGTTATATACCGTCAGGTTCTGAGATCAGCAAGTCTTGTGAAAGTACCAGTAACAAGACTGAGCACAAGCGTTTGGAGAAAACAAGTAAAGATTGCGACATCTTTCGGGCAGCTATGTGGGTCAGTATGTGGCTAATGCCTCAGTCGATACTTACAAACCAAGTACAGAAAAAAAGCAGATCAGAAATTGTGTGATTCAAAGGTTATAAAAACATGACGTCAATTTGCCAATAATGATTGCCTGAAACTGCACTGCTCATGGTTATGAGAGTTTTGATTGACAAGGAATGAGCTATATATAGAGGAAACAACAAGAATTGGCTCATTGTTGCATAAGCCGGCTGAATATGCTGAATAACTACAAGGGTGTTTTCCGCAAAGCAAATAGCACTTGTTGCACCTCTAGTCACATGACTCGCTCCGTGCTCAGCGTGCTCTTTGTTGTGTATCGGCAAACAGGAAATTCCCCTTCATCACATGACATGGGTCTTTAGTTCTGTCCCGTGACCTTTTTACTGAAACTGTTTACATCAAGTACAGGAATATGAGGGAAATATCTTCTTGTAATCATTAAAAAGACTGAATAACATTATCTCTGTTTGCATATGATAGCCTATGCATAATAGTGCATGACTAAGCGATTTATGGTTCACTTTTGTGATAAATAGCTTTTTATTGTTGTTGTGTGTACAAAAATATTTTATAACAGTGCAAGACAAAGAACATAACCAAATATTTAAGAATGGGGTGAGGATTTGAAACCTGTTGGAGTGGTGCAGAAATAGCACACTTCAGCTTATTATAACCCTGCTATGAAAGTAGAAAGCACTATTTAATGCATACCTATGTTGTTAATAAAAAACATTGATTGTCAAAATTATGATTTGTTTAACTTTTTGCTTTTTTATGTTTTAGAAGCCACAGATCCTTAAATATGGTCATCCTTGTGCAAAAGACCCCATAAAACGTCAAATGAATATTGTTTTTATTAATTATAACTATTTATTATAGCACTTTTAGATATTTATTTATTTGAATCTGTTTTTATTTATTTAATAACATATAAAAAATATATAAAATATTTATCTTTATATATTTTAAATTAGCTGTCTCTAAACATTTCCACATGTCTCATGGGCCCCAGTTTGAAAACCCCAGGGTTTATAAGATGACAGTCTTTTGCAACAATAATTTCCCATAACTTACTTTGGTTTGGTGCTAGGAAACTATCATATGTTTGCCAGTAAATTAAGGAAGAAAGAAATGAATCAATCAGTTTTTCCAAATAAACTTTAATGCAACATGAGCAATCACTTTTGGTCATGTTTTCATAACAACTAAACATGTCAAATTAATGAGCTATTAATTAGTTACACATAAGTTTGAAGGCTTCATTTTAATGTGAGTGTGCATAATATTAAACACATTTGTAAACAATAACAATCGCAGGGAATTTGCCGAGTGCATCTCAACACTGCACTGGACAGAGACAATGCTTAAAAAACACTACACTCTTATAAATAAAAGTTCCATGAGTTATCACTGAGATGCCATGGAAGAATTCGTTTTGGTTCCCCAAAGAACCTTTATTGAACAGTTCCTATAAGAAAGGTTTTTTAGCATGAAGAACGTTTTAATAATCCAAAGAAGCTTTTTCCACTACAAAGAACTTTTGTGGAATGAAAATGTTCTTTGTAAAGGTTCCAATGTAAAGATGCCAATAAAGAACCATTATTTTTAAGAGTGCATATACATATAAAAATATATTGTCTTTGAGATAACAACCAAGAAAAGCTGGCACAGGGCGTTTTTGTTTTGCTGTTGTTCTTTGAGATTATGACTCATCTGCTTCTACCTGCATTTCCAGAGTCCTGTTACTCTGACTCATCATGATGTCAGACTGCACACACTGACCTCAACATCACATGAGCCCGTGCAAGTTAATATTCTACCCAACTGCGATGCAGACTTGAAAACAATACCTGCTAAATTGTATTTTGCTCTGAAATGTAAGAAGAGCCCTTTTTACAAAGCATCTTTTATATGATTTGACCTTGATTCAGACATAAACAGAGCATCTGGCTGCAGTCCCGCACTGCTTTGCTGGTTGTGGACATGCCCTGACCATGTTCTTCACACCCCCCCGCTTTGAATCGCTGATCTCAAGGGATTATCATTAACTATTAATCCTATGCTGCAATGATGCGCACTGTAGTCACACCACAGAGCGGTGAGATGATGTCATCTCACCTAAGCAAGGCGATTGGCTGCAGCCTCTCGCGTAGCTCTGTGCTCACCGTATCAATTTTATATCACTCAGAGCTAGATCCTTTACAGGCAGTCACATGACTTCTTAAATATGACGTGGCTCTTAAAGACTAAGTGCGGCGGTTTTTATAGGAGGCCTGTGTCGCTTCAATTCCCTCCTTGAAATAAAATACCAGAAATTAGAGAGTGTTACGTTCTACATGCCAGGAAGAAGTCGAATGTCCCAATTAAACCAGTTCTTAGAATTTACAGCAAACTGAAGAAGCGGCGAATGGGAAATGAATGATGAAAGTGAGGTTTGCCTGAGGTACTGCACGGATGCTCACTGGACGTGGAAAAAGTCACAGAACAAGCAGCAATTTGCTTTCACATCTACAGGAAGCAGATACAGAACATAGCTTACGTTGCCATACATAGAAGTTTCATTCTAAATGGAATCCAAAAAACGAAGACAGGAAACGAGCACCACCGAAAAGAGGATGTCCTCGCTAAATTCGTTTCATTACATGTACTACGTTCTGAGCGTGATTCAATTTGGTTTCCTTATGAATTACGTAAGGCATTTATGCTTTAGTGGGGAATGACCTTTAGGTATTTGCTCCCAGCCTGCTTGCTGTTTACACATAGGACCGAAATAACAAAATGCAGCACAGAGGCCTGCTGGAGAGAGAAATGAGGTCACGGCCTGTGACGGGGTTGGGAATCCTGGCTTTCCCTATTCGACTGTCTGCGATGAAAGTCCTTTGGGCGGGAGTCCGTCACTATGGATGCAGCCGGTGTAAACATGTACACAGTGCTGTGGTGCGTGTACCAGGCTGAGGGCAGTGTGAAGGTAGCACTGAGTTAACAGGGACTTTATAAATAACTATGAGGCCTACAGCTGTCTATGTCACATATGTAAGAGGGAAGCTATATAAACTATTATTTAGAGAAAGCAGTGTCAACATTTATACTGAGCAAGTGATGCTATACATATTTGGGCCCCATTGCCACTGAGACATTTAAAACAATACTTTGTAATATTACAATTAACAATTTATTTAAAAAAGGAAAAGAATACCATTCTGCTCTATTAAAAAGTTTTAATACGTTCCCTATTCAATGACAAGGCTGTCTGGAAAATCTTTATCTCAACCCACACAAAAATCTCCCACTGAATATAGAAAAACAAAGAATAAACCACATGTCGTCAGACTTGAAATATAGGCTATTACTGATGTCACTCCAGGTGGTTTTAGGGCTTCTACTTCATTTGCTTCAATATGCAGACCTTACATGTGACGACCTGACATGAGATAACAATTATTGGTAACACTTTAGAATAGTGGATGGTTATAAGTCATTTATAAGAGATTAGTTAATGATGAAATATACATCTACAAAACATTCACAAATGATTAATA
>JAUCMT010000013.1:11592354-11608482 GCA_032357475.1 Enteromius thamalakanensis
TCCCTAGACAGGACTTTGGGTCACTATTTCCATCCAAAACTATGGTTCTGAAATGTTTACTCTATCCGATGATATACTGTACTTGGTGGCTGTTAATAAACTGCTTTAAGTATGCAAGTGTAGAATTAATGCATCTCGAGATTTATATATTGGCATTGTCTGAAGTCACTTTGATTTATAATTTTTTATAATTTATTTTTTTTAATTAATTAGAGTTGTTAGAATTAAACTTTTAATTTTTAGAATGATAATGTCGATTTTGTTCTGTTTTTTGTTTGTTTGTTTAATCATTTTATGATCATATTTTATTATTGTAATTATATTTAACATTAATTATTAGTATTATGATTCTTTATATAATTTTCAATGATAATAATTATTAATATTTTATAGCATTATTATTATTATAATATTGTTATTGTTATTATTAATAATAATAATAAGTAAAATTATGGAAGGACAGTAAATAAAAATTATGCCAATAAATGTATTAATGATATTTGATAAAAGTCAATGTACAATAAATGTAAATGCACAAATAAAATAATAATAATTGTAATATTACTAATTATTAGAATTAATATTATTATTATTAACAAGTGTATCTTATTATTATTGTTGTTGTTGCTAATTAAAATAGCAATAACAATAATATCAATATTAATTATGCAATAATATAAAATTTGTATTATTAGTGTTAAATAATTACAATAAAATAATAATGTTGACAACAACAATAATAATAATAATAATTTTAACAACAATAATAATAATTATTAAAATATTTAAAAACAAAAACCTTTAAAAATCAAAAACATTGTTGCACAAATTGTGCTTTTAGCACCAATGATCATGCCACTTGAGTTACATAAAAAAAAATATTTCAAACAATTATTTTCTCAGTTCAAGGACATATATGCTTGTTTTCGAGTGTGTGCCAGACTTGCTGTGATTTCCAGAGAGCCAGACGGTTCCCGAGTAAAAAGAGTGTCTTATTTTACACGCTTTAGCTTTCCATCCACAGGAATGTCTGAAGAACATTAGCTCACCTACAAGTGAGCGCTCAGACATCCATGACATCACAGTTTGGGCTAATTTCCTACTTTTTGCTTCTCAGCACGCTACATTTGTTTTCCACTGTGAAAGTGACTGAAAAAAGTCCTCAGGTTCAGATTTAACAGTCAGTGCCACATGATGCCGTCTCGTGTGAGGGATGTGGGGAGGGGTTTGTGTGTGTGTGTGTGTGTGTGCAAGGCTCTGTTTTGGGGTGGAGAGGGGAAAAGGAATCTGTGTGTTTTTGAGAACTTCTTCCTGACGCACTTTAACCACAGAGCGCTGTGCAGTGATGAATGTCTCGCTGGGAGAGAGAGGAAGAGGAAACTACCGGTTCTTCTGGCGTTCTCAGAGATATTTGTAGAAAGCATGTCAGTGCGCTACGTGCCTTTCATTGGGATACACACCTCCCGTAACATCTTGTCAGACACCCAGGAGTGACTGAGTTTGTGGGCGACTGTGGCTCTTGGGACCTCTTGCGCGGCGCGGGACCGTCGGCACAATGGGTTCAGTTATGTGTAAGTCTTTTCAAGCAGATTTTAACAGCGTTTGTGCCCGAGGAGGAACTTTGTGCTTGTCCTCTGTGTTTCTGAGAGTGATATATGGAGTGCTTTCTGAGAGAGCTACAGCTCTGTTGGCTTCGGTCGGAAGCTGTGAGGTGTTTCTGGAAGGAAAAAAAGAGGTTTATGAGCTTAATAATGATTAGACACATAGCAACGTGACCAGAAAAATTTGCTAGTAGTTAACCAACTGTATAAGAAGATTTCTCTCTGTTGCTCACGCAGAAGACTTGAGTCACACAGACCGTTTTTATGATGTATTTTTGTAGTTTTGGAGCTTGACAGACATAAAATAGATAGGACATTCTTTAAAAAGTCTGTTTGGAAAAACATGGGTGAAAAAACAATAACAGCCATTTCTTTTTTTGTGTGTGACCCTCGTCTATTTTAAAGCTTCTGACTTTCACAACTCTTGAACTTGATGTTAACCTACAGAACTTTCTCTTCCGTGTCTGACTATACACCAAGCACCGAGCAGGACTGTGCAAAAATAAAACAGCTCTGAATCACTTATGCAACGTTTATTTACGTTTGGCAGATGGTTTTATTTAAAAGCTACTTGCTAAATGAGAAAAGTCACAAATTGGACGTTGCTTATAGAATGGGCTATTATAGATGAAGCTCTTTTTTATGGTGCTTTTGTCATTTTGGAGTTAAACAGCCCTGTTTTTGTTATATGGAAAACTGTACTGGTTTAGACTGATATTAAAGTGAGTTAATGAAGGCAAGGATTTTCATTAGTGTGAGAAATAGTAAGATTCACTTAGGAAAAGCACACACACGCACACATTCACTCAAGGAAGTCTGGGGCAGTATAAGTATTTTCTGCTAAAAACATCATCATCATTATATGAACAAAAATATTTGTAAGTAAGCTGCAGATTTCTCTGCAATTATTAGTGAAATTGCCTAGTTATTTGCTTCAAATAAATCTCACACCAGATATTTGACTTCTTCAGCGAGTTCAGTTTTCAGATAACATATCTCTAGAGATTAAAGTTTTTTTCTTGCCCTGTTAAAAAAAAAAATTTTTTTTGTCCTGTTATAGCGTACAACTTAACCTCTAAAATTAGATTTTAAGATTACTACATTAGATTTATGCTTAAAACAGGAACTTTGAGTCCAAATGTTTGTCGTCTTAAGAACTGAAAAAATCTAAGAAGTTTATTACAATCTATAGTTCATTGAGAATATGTGTTGAATATTATGAATTTATTCAATTACAAATATACGTCATATAACATTGTCCAGAAATTGGCTAAATATTTATAATTATAAAAAAATATATATTAAATATTTATTTAGTGTCAATTCATATATATATTGCAATTTTAAAAATGTAATAAAAACTAAACTAAAATGGTACAATTTCACAAAATAAAACTGCAAAAAAGATGCAACAGCTTATCACTGGGGAAGTTAAACAGACACATTTCTCTGAGGTCGTTATATGCACCTTTAGGAATAGATAGAGTATACTGTAGAAATGTATTGTATGTTCTAGTGTTGATAGGTGTGTGTGTGTGTGTGTGTGTGTGTACTAACAGCTCAGGTGGAGGTGTGGGTGTTAGTATATCCACCAGGAGAAGTGAACTAGAATAGTTCTCTTAATCCAGAGACGGCTAGGCTTTTGATCTGTCTTTACTCTTCTGCGAGCTCCGTCCAGTGAGCCGTAGTGGTTTGTGCTGCAGTATGGATGGCTATCAGACCGTCCCGTCCCACTGCTCGGTATGTGGGCGGCACTCACGGGGAGCGTCCTTTTCCTTGGTCCGCATCTCGACTGGGGAAATGGAGTCCTACCATCGTTTGCTGGAAGTGTGTCTGGAAACCGAATTAGCATCGAGGAGAAGTATGTCTTCCTCATACGTCCTCACCTTCCTCTTTCACTCTGGTTTGCTTCTGATGCAAATATAGCTAAAACACAGTCTCTAAATCCAGAGAAGTGTGATATATGTGTGTGTGTGTGTGTGTGTGTGAGCTGCAGTGGTAACTGTCAGACGCTCTTAAAGAGGATTAAACGGCTGGGTCAGATTGGCAGGTTCATTCACTGTTGTGGCTAATTTGCTTGTGAAAACAGTAAGTTAGTGGTTTTGAATTGTTTTGCATATTCAGCTTTGTTTGTGTGCATGAAACAGTTTGAGCCTAAAGAGGAACATTTTTATATTTTAAGTGTTTTTTTTATTAGATTATATTTATAATCATTTTAATACGTAAATCTACACACACAAACCAAGAGCACCGTATGCTGCAGGGAGTCTCTAGGGACAGTATGAATTATGATAATGCAGAGGATGCACTGCAAAAGGCATTTTCGTATTATTAGTATGATTTTCCACCAGAAACAGTATAACATCCTTAAAATAGCCATGCATAAATATGCAAAACATTTTTCAAAAATGAAAATGAGTTGTAAACTTTTTTCTAGCCATTTCTTAGTTAAATGTATCTTAAAACAAGTCTTTACCATCAGTAAAGTTATTGATTATTATTATTTATATAAATTGTATTGAAGGCATTATTATTATTATTATGATTATATTATATTGATTGATTATGAAGAAACTTAATATATAAAATATATACGTATATACATATATTGAATTGAAGACATTATTATTTTGATTATATTTTAATATTGTGAACCATAACAAAGTAAAAAAAACATGGAACACACACACACACACACACACACACACACACGCATGTTATACTAATACATTATGATTATATCATTATTTTGAACTGATAACAGAGAAACAGTCAAAGTTTGTATTTATATAATTTGATTATATACATTTTATCATTGTTGTTAATCTTTTTAACAAAAACAACGATAATAGTAATAATAATAATAATAATTTGAATCAATGAGATTTATGTTTGTGTGTTGAGCCTTTAGTCTAAGGACAATTTTCTACCCCATTTGGGACAGACAAGCTTTTGAAATGAAATTTTCTTAAAATTAATTATTTTTAATAATAACAATATTATCAATAATGTTAACAATATGGTTAATATAATAGTATTATTTCTAATAATAATTCTGTTATTAGTATTATTGAATCACTATTATTCTGCTGTTGTACAGATGCCTCACAGATGCACACAGATGTTTCCATCTTATGCAACTAAAGAAAAAAGCTTTAAAAATATGCTAGAAGTAAAAAAAAATAGAATTGACATTGTTTGTATCTATATTCGCTTTCCCCTTCTGGAAACATTTCTAGACTAAATCCACACACATACTGTAAGCGATTAGTTCAGAGGCCAATGTCCTCAAAGTCTCCCTCGAGAGCCCCTTTAAAGCATGCCGGGGTAATCAAACGCACCTGTCCAGACTGGGTCAGACATAGCTTTACACAGCCCACATCTGAACATCCTAGTGTATAGTGGTTGTTTTTACACAAACTGTTCTGAATTAGGCCAGCTGGCTTACTCAAAGCTGTTTTCATCATTCATTCCAATGCAAAATGATTCGGAGTGCTTTCTGTTTGTAGAAAACGCCTCTGTGGTTATGGGCCAAACACTCTCTCGCTTTATAATGACTTGTTTGCTGCGTGTGATTCGTTGTGGGGTGGAGGTCTTGCTTGTTCCAGGTGACAGGGGCTATGATATTAATCATTTTAAGGGAGTGTTATTCTGGCAGATACAGGATCTTGTCTGACGTTCTGATTTGTATCCATTTGTGGCAGCTTCCTTTTCCGTAGGGATGTGGATCAAGAGGGATTCAGACACTGTATGCTGGCATTTGCTTAGTTTTGTGTGGAATCCGAAGAGTTCACATTATGATTTTATTTAGTAGTTCACCCAAAATTAAAAATTCATCATTTAAGGTTTTGCAAACTTGACTTGCTTTCATCCATGGTGGACAAAAGACAGTTCACGAGTTCGTACTTGTAATTTATGGGATATAGTAAGCGTGTTTGGCGTGCTTTTCAGGGAGAGGGCTCAGAGCTCAGTGGATTACCCAAGCCCTAGAGTTTGACCCCTGTGACCGCGAGGGTTGGTCAGAACTTGATCCCTGAACGCTCCCCCAAGAGGAAGGATAGTACAGAATAGCGGCGTTAGGGGTGGAGGAGGGATGCTATGAACGAGATACTGAGTAAAAGGGGCTTGTTCTATTTATAGGAAGCATCTGATTTATAGGAAGCTCTGATAGGGTAATAGGATGATAAATAATCGCGAGGCCAGCCCCAATTAATTACCTTTGCGTGCCATGAACCTCCAGAAATTTGTTTGCAAACATCATTTTTCTGAAAAAATGTCTCTGTGTTGTCCGTGCAATGAAAGTTAAAGGAATAGTTCACTTAAAAGTGTCATCATTAACTCCCACCATTGACTTCCATAGTATTTCTTTTCCTAATGTGGAAGTCAGTGGTGACCCAAAACAGCCTGGTTACTAACTTTCTTCAGAATGTATTCCTTTGTGTTCAGCAGAACAAAGAAATTCATACAGGTTTGAAACTACTTGAGGGTGATAAATGATGACAGAACCTTTATTTTTGGGTGAACTATTTCTTTAATGAAAGCCAGGTTTTTTTTTACTTTACTTTTGTGCATCAATTTTGAAAATAAGTAAATAAATAAATTAAATAAAAATCCATATAATAAAAATTTTATATTTACATTTTTTTTACTTTCACCTGCATTGTTTTATTAATTAATTAGTTAATTTATTTATTTGACTAAGATCAGTCCTGAACATAATTACCAAAATTTTATTATTTTCAGAATTTTGACCCTTTTGAATTTTGAATGCTAAAATAATAAACAAATGTAAAAATAGTAAACAATCTGCCAACAGAATAAAAGCCTATTAACAAAAATGCATAAATTTGCTGACTAAATATTACATTTTGAACTACGTGATTTTTTTTTTTTTTGTAGCTACTGTAAAATAGATTCATGAAAGTAAAAGACTATAAAACAATGAAACTCTAATGAGGAAATATACATATACATATACAGTACACACTGTATACAGTGGGTACAGAAAGTATTCAGACCCCCTTACATTTTTCACTCTTTGTTATATTGCAGCCATTTGCTTAAATCATTTAAGTTATTTATATATATATATACTAACAAAAAATATTACTAAATCATTTAAATTCGGAATTCCTCCCCCTTGTTTTCAGTATAGACGGAAATTGTATTGCTTTGAAATAGATGCCTACAGGAACATACATGTACAGTAGGACAATAAAGTGTTTAGTCAGCCACCAATTGTGCAAGTTCTCCCACTTAAACAGACCCACTCAAACCTCCTTCCGTCAGATAAAAGATGAAGATGAAACTTGGCTGGGTCTTTCAGCAGGACAATTATCCCAAACACACTGCCCATGCATGAAGGAGGGGCTGCGTAAGAAGCATTTTAAGGTACTGGAGTGGCCTAGCCAGTGTCCAGATCCCATAGAATACCTTTGGAGGGAGTTGAAAGTCCTTGTTACCCAGCTAGAGCCCCAAAACATTACTGCTCTAGAGGAGATCTGCAATGGGCCAAAATACCAGCAACAGTGTGTGAAAACCTTGTGAAGACTTAGAAAACATTTGACCTCTGTCATTGCCAACAAAGGGTATATAACAAAGTATTAAGATGAAATTTTGCTATTGACCAAATACTTATTTTCCACCATAATTTGAAAATAAATTCTTTTAAAATCCTACAGTGGGATTTTCTGGATTTTTTTTCTCATTTTGTCTCTTGTAGTTGAGGTATACTGTACCTATGATGAAAATTGCAGGCATCTCTCATCTTTTTAAGTGGGAGAACTTGCACAATTGGTGGCTGACTAAATACGTTTTGCCCCACTGTAAATGTTTGTGTGTGGGTATATGTGTGAGTGTTGGGAGCTCTGGGACTTCTTCCCCTACTTTGAGTGATTTCTTTAGGGGAAATATGATGGATGGTGGGTCTTACCCGCCATGAAATATTGAAATCCCATTTGTGAACAGCAGAGCCTTTGATATATCTTTCCTGCAACCGCTGATATCATTTGGCTCACAGGGCTTTGATTTGATAATGATTTTATTTTGCTTCCTGAGCCTTTTCTTGAGATTCCTTTGTCATACAGCAGCTCTAATTTATAAAGATCAGATGGAAGCAGAGCAGGACAATGGACTGGATGTCCTGTGGACGCCCCTTAAACGTCTGCCATCGGGATTCAGACAGGCTGCGAAGTGAAGCTGTTTGTGTTCTTTCTGTTATCGTCACTCAGTGTGTCATGGAGGAGCAGGTACAGGTTTCTCAGAGTACACACTGTAGGTGTTCAGAGTCACTTTGAGACCCCCTAGAGCTCATGATCGAGGTCCAAACTGGATTTGTTTACACAATATGCAGCAGTGACCGCTATTTGACTGCAACCCTTGATGCATTGACCCAAAGTGAAAGCATAAGCATGCTGCAGAAAAAGGAAGATGAAACCTCTGAGAGCAAATTTTTGCTTTGTTATAAATAGTAATTCCTTAAACCTTAGAAAAAGCAAACGAACATATTTTTTATATTATATTATATTTTCAGGATATATTTTAGATATTTAGACATAGATATTTTTTTTGCATTTAAATTTATGTATTTAAATTCAGAAATGGGAAATGCTTATAAAGCCATCTACTCAGGTCGTTATATATATATTATTTAATAGTACATATTTTTCGGTGTAAATAAAAAAAAATATCATGACATTCATTAAAATGTCATTACATTTTGGGAGTCACAAGTATCAGTAATTTTTCAAAAAAGAAATATCTATATCTAAATATATATCTTTTTCTATATCTATTTTTTGCAGATCTCCACCCTTAAGCTCCTTTAGCTAATTTTGGTCACAGTGTCCTCACAGCATGAACTCTTCACTGCATGTGAATGCAATCAGTGTTGAACTAAATGTTCAAGTTAGTGTGTTTAGCAATTGCAATTGTAAGTGAGTTTAACATTTTTATTCTGACATCCTGACCTGTGCTGCGACAGAAGCAAGTATTGTCTGATGAGGAAGGGCACAGGTGATTGACACTTGATCATCTGACTGTTGAACTCTTTGGGTGATTAAGGAGCTCTGTAATTACCCAGACAAATTGGATGAAGTCCTATTCATCATCCTTTGGTAACCAGATACTCTTGATTGGGTTAACAGGACCTAGTGGCCTAAAGCAAACAAGCCTGAAAAAACAACATAATGCTTCTTATGAGCGTGCATGGTGCACCCTATTTAAACAATGACTTTACAGAAATTAAGGTGTGTTCTGCTCTTTATGTGACCATATAAACCAAAAAGATGTGGGATTCAGTTCTCCATTGAGCACAAAGGAAAGGCACAAAAAGTTCATACAATGCCTGAGCCGAAAACACTAATGTTTGGGGAAATGCTGTTTCTTGGTACATAAACATAGTTGTTCTCTCAGGCCGTTCATGCTCAGCTCAGCTATACTCCAGAACATGACTTTTATTTTTTGCCGCATGGAATACATCTTACTCAAAACTTCCTTTTCATCTTTACCACCTCTTCCCCCCAACCAGATGCTCACTAGAGACTTTTTGCTAGAAGCTGGAAGGTTCTGTGTGAAAGAAACTCTTAAGAAAGAGAGTCGTGTTGCTGGAAAAAGTGAGTGGAGAAAGTACAGAGTCTTTCCACAAATATCAGTCTCTCTCCACTGGTTATGCAGCTAAATTGAACACAACTGAAGAGAGGTGATTTATGGTGGGAATCTCTAGATGAAGTGGTATTAATTAAAATCAAAGTGATAAGACAAGCTTAAGCAGTCATAGGTAGGGGTTTGTGATATTAGCAAAAACATGATATTTTCTGGAATTTTATTGATAACAATAAGCAGACAATATTTTGCTAAGTGTGTTATTATGCTGGTACCTTAAGGACTTTTGTGGACAGCTGATTCCTAAAGTTAGGGATATTCTTCATATTCTGTGCGGTTGTTAGTTCACACTGATTGAAACATTTTTTACCAATTACGTTTTAAGTGATTGTTGCAGTTTTACCTTTATAAAGCCTTTTTTTTTTAAAGTGTCGATTCTCTTTTGTGCGATGCCATTTTAGGTTCAGAAAAAAAAAATCGAAAACGACTAGATTAAAGTCATAATATTTCGAGAATAAAGTCAAATACTATGAGATTAAAGTCAAAATAGTGTGAGAATAAATCCGAAATATTACAAGAATAAAGTCAAAATATTACAAGAATAAAGTCGAAATATTACGAGAATAAAGTAAAAATGCTACGAGAATAAAGTCGAAACGCTACGAGAATAAAGTCGAAACGCTACAAGAAAAAAGTCGAAACGCTACGAGAATAAAGTCGAAACGCTACAAGAAAAAAGTCAAAATGCTACGAGAATAAAGTCGAAATTTTAAGAATTTAGATCTTTGATATTAAAGTTATAATATTTAGTATAGTGCACTTGCAAATGACCCAGACTGAGAGAAGGCCACCTGAATTTAGGCATATTTAATTTCTTACTGGGATGAGATCTAAGAACTCGCGGAAACCGCTTAATATCAAGAATTTAATATTTATTAAAAGACTGAAAAGGAACAACTTTTTATCTTAACATAAAGATAATAAGGGTGCTGTAGCTCTCTTATTTAACCCTTTTTAATACACTACAAAGTCATTTATGTGACAATCACAATAATGTTCTGCTTTGTTTCTTTTGTTATAAAATAGTTCAGATTTCAAATTAATGTATTTTTCCTCTTTGTTTCAAGCGTATAGCAAGAAATAAAAGTAAAGGAACATCAGAAGGCAAAGGAGACTATAATTTATAATGAAGTTTTATTGTAATCCGGAAAATTATTGACTTGCACTGCCACTTAAACTATAGCAATTTTAGCTATATGTCAGGCTATAATATATATGTCATGTTATAATATACATATTATTTGTATTTTACTATAAAACTTGACGATTTTAAAAGCTGAGACTTTGGAATATCTCCCGGTGCTCCCAATCTAGGCTCATTTAAATCTTGTAATATTTCGTAATATTATGTCTTTAATCTCGTAATATTACGACTTTAATCTCGTAGTATTTCAACTTTATTCTCGTAGTTTTGACTTTATTCTTGTTATATTTTGATTTTATTCTCGTAATATATTTCAACTTTATTTTTGAAATGTTGCGACTTTATTCTCGTAGTTTTCACTTTATTCTTATATTATTTCGAATTTATTGTCATTATATTTTGACTTTAATCTCGTAATATTTCAACTTTTTTCTTGTAATATTTCAACTTTAATCTCGTAGTATTTCGACTTTATTCTCAAAATGTTGCGACTTTATTCTCATAATATTTAGAGTTTATTCTCATAATTTCGACTTTATTCTCGAAATGCTGCGACTTTATTCTCGTAGTTACGACATTATTCTCTAAATATTATGACTTTAGTTTTAGATTTTTTTTTTTTTTTTGGTGGCACTAAAACGCCGTTGTACTTTGGAATACTGCTATTTCATTTATTGAAATAATAAAAGATACTTTTGAATGTGAAATTAAAACCACAAGTAGCTGGCAGTAAGTCTTTGTAAAAAAGTGAGTCATCATGATTGAACCAAATCATTTAAACTGATTTAAAGAACACACTTTAAATGTGCATGTGCACTAGACCATGCATGCACACTGTAGAGCTGTTTTTAATGCTATTTGCAAAATGGTCGATAATATCAAATCACACAGTGTTGAAACAACAACTACGACGTTATCGCAGATGATATATTGTACACCCCTAGAGACATCATGTGTCCTTGGGTTATTGCAATCAGTACTATTCTGAATCTGCTCTATGAAATGTGATCCTTATCTGTCAAACAGGGTGAATATAAGATGTAAGCAAACTGTTGGTATCATATTGAAACATGTCTTTGAGAAATCCGCCAGTTTGTAAAACCTTCCCTGCTCACAAAAGCGCCTCTGGATAAATTCGCACCAGCTCTAAAAAAAAATTCTAAAATGTGCCAATCCACTAAAAATAGCTGTTTTGGCAGTGTTCAGTGCTTCTGATGAATTTGTTGTGGACAGTAAAGTGTGGAAGAATCTCAGTGTTTTAGTAGTGGCACGGATATTTGTCAGCCTACAATTGTCTCAAAGATGCTAAGCTGGGATTTTCTAAAATAAAAAAAATGAGTTATGTGGTTTAGCTTGAGTTGGTATTTTTTTGCATCCCAGACCTGTGTGGGTCAAAGAGGGATTTATGGTCTAGTTTGACAATTAGCCGGCTTCACTGAACGCAGTGGGCAGTGGACCAAGAGTCTGTGTGTGTGTGGGAGTGTATTTTATTTGAACGTGTTGTGTGCTTAAGCCTGTAACTAACAGCAGGTTTTCTCTGGGGTTTAATCTCTTGGCATGCTGACCATCATCTGCTCTGCTACAGAGAAACTGCTTCTACATAGCAAATTTAATCCTTAATAAAAAACAAAAACCTGATGACAATGATGTTGTGTTAGATTAAATATTCTTTCTAAGGCCAGCGACATCTTGCCCTTAACTGGTAAAAAGCAGATTGTTTTTAAATTTGTATCATATCTCACACAAGTAAACATTCATAAAGTAAAGGAATTGATTTATTATATGCAATTTTAATTTGTGTTTGTCTGTATATTTCATTATTAGTTAATTATTTTAAAGTTCCTTAAATCAAATATATCTGCAAATACTGTGATATAAAACTAACCTATAAGCCTTAATGGGATTATCACATTGTCGATGGGTTTTTGTAATAAAAATATTTCTATTTTAATAAAAAAAAAAAATATATATATATATATATTTGTTTTTGTTTTTATACTGTATATTGTATATTTATTTTATTTGTTTTCCATAATTATGTTGATGGATTTTTGTAATAATATTTATATTTTTAAAATTCTAACCTAAATAACTGACTTCTGGCAACGGCTGCATGCGCGCCCCTGAGAGCATTGAGTTCGGGGTTCTTAGCTGACCTCTGACTCGATGTAAAATCATGGCCTCTATCCTCGAGCATTTACAAGCTTGGAAAAGCCAGGATTTATTTTTTAAAAACTCAGACTGTGTTCGTCTGAAAGAAAAAAAGTCATAAACACCTAGGATTTGCTTGGGGGTGAGTAAAATATGCCATAATTTTCATTTTTGGGTGAACTATTCCTTTAATGTGTAAGGAATGGGTCAACGGTGTAATTATAAATCTAAGCACAGAAATGAATTACATATATGTATTTTTATTGTATTTTTTTAAGTACAATGTAAAACTTATTTATTTATTATTTTAACGATTTCAGTACAGTGTTTTCAGTGTTTGTTTTTCCTGTCGGCAGGAGTGGTCCTGTATGATCCGGTCACAGTGACTTTCCTCTGGGGAAGTCTTTGGCTTCTTATTGTAATTCATGTTCATGTCAATGGTTGCGACTCCTAAGCCAGCTGATAACATCTGGTTTTCACATGCTGCTTGACGCACATTGTTCTTCCTGTAGAACACACTCGACAAGGATGTGTGTGCGCGCTTGAAAATAAAAAAAGGGATAATTTCTTGCTGCCTGTCAAACATTTTAACTGCATTGACTTCAGCTCATCTGCTTCAGACTAACATCGGCACTTCCTGAACACATCCCCAAAATTTCAGTAGTAACTTATTGGCGTTGTTTGTAGCCCACGGCAAATTTCCTCACAAGACTTAACAGGGTCTGATAAAGAGAAGTCAATGTTAATGCAGTCTTTTGTGGAAGTGTACAGAGGAACTTTTGTTCGTCTACAGACATCATCGAGCTTTAGGCTGACCCTCAGTAGATCAGTAAAGAATAGAAGCACTCGAGCGCTCTTTTGTAAAGCCAGAGGCATACAAGAATGGCTTGTTTGAAGGAGCGCTTCCCTGATGAACGGATACAAACCAGAGGCTGTGTTGATGGCTAAAGGTCGTCTCTAAGGAAGCAGCTGTACAGACGGTCACTCTGAAGGGTCGGGCTACTGATGCACTTTGTCACTCTGTATGTAATGTTCCTGTGCTTTCTTCTTTTTCCTCACAGATGAGATTATGCAGCAGGAGATCAGGCCGTTACTGGCTGTCGACATAATCGAGCAACTCCACAGGCAGTTTGCACATCTTTCAGGTGAGACTGAAATTCTGTTTGCTCTTTAGCGTGGTGTTTTGTAACTTTCCTTCTCTGTAGCTGTTGGTGGTGCCTGAAGTTAATGCACTCAAATCACATGCACTCGTGTCAGTACGATTCCCAGCCCTCCCATTTCCTCAGATGCTCATTAGCGCTCGCAGACTTCTGCTGTCTCATTTTCCCATGATGCATGTTATATAACAATGAACTGAGAAATATCTAAGGGCTCCTTGGTGAATCTTTGTGGTTCCAAAACCCATGGTTCAAAATGAACTTTACTTTAGTCACACTAACGTGAGACTGTACCAGTCACAAATGTTTCCTATATTCACAATGAGTCAGTATCTGTTTCTTGAGGAAAAAGGCATGTTTTACAAAAAATAAATAAATAAATGATATATACTGTATATATTTATTTATTTCCATATTTATTATCTGACAACATTAGATATTTTAGTTTATCGATATTGGTCAATATCAGATGTTTAACTATTTAACTGTGCAAGCTTGTAATTTAATTTAATGTTTATAATATTTTACACATTTAATTATAAAATGATAAAAATCTATATTGAAATAATAATAATAATTAATAATTTAAATAATTAATTTTAAAATTAAAATTGATTAACTATTAATTAATTTAATAAAACTGTTAAGCAAATCTTCAAATTAATATCCACTTTTATACGTTACATTATAATGTGACAAAAAAAAATTATTTATAAAGAATAGTATGGAATTTTAATTGTTTCAAATGAATTGTTTAATTACTGCATTATAATCTAATATTTTAATATTGCAAAATCTTTGCAATTTTAATATATTCCAGAAATCTCTAACATATTCGCCGCCTCATAGATGATGCTAGATAAATCTTTGATGGAACATGTGACCAATGAAGTAAACATGTTTTTCTTTTGTAGATTGTTTGTAAGTCCTTTATTAAATTTTCTTGCATTACTCAAGTCCACAAGATCAGACTCATTCTTAAAGCATTTATTATGTTCTAGTTTCTCAATTACCAGCCAATTTATTTCATTTAACATGTAGTCACAAATGGTTTGGTGAGTTTGAAACTGAAACCTCTTTGTTTGCCAGCTCAGGTCTTTAACCACTAGGCTACGCCACAGTCCTGCTTCAGATGAAAATGAAACGATTAGCTCTTGACTACTTCATAAAATGAGTTTACTTTATTTATAGTTCATTTTTAGCCTTTGTTGTGAAATTGCCACGTGCTACCGAAGCATAGTTAACTATGCAAAACAATTAATTTCAGCTAATAAAACAGAAGTGTTTACCCCGTTCAGCACACACAGAGCTCTCTGAAAACAGGGTGGAAAAACTTACACGCTGAACTGATGTAAGTGGGAGGAAACTTTTAGACTTGCTGCTCCTTGGAGAGTTTTTCAATTCCTTCCCACCCCAGTCAGATCTCCTGAGGCCTGGCTTGCCTCCCTGTCTCCTCATCTGCCAAGACGCCTGCACCAGCCATCAAAACTGCTCCAGTTACATAATGTTACAGAGAAAAACAATTCCAGCATACTTTGTCCAATCTATTTAGCTGGCTCCTCTTGTCTTAAGTGGCGCTTTCCGCTGAAAAGCATGGTGTCATCCATTAGGGACCATCAGAAATTTAATAGAGTAGACTTCAGATGTGTCTCGTTCACTAGTGGCAGAAAAAGTAGCAGAAGTAATACACCAAACAATAAACCTGTCTGTTCAACCCAGACACAGCCAGAATGAGATGATAGATATATTTATATTACATTATTTACATACATTTATATATTGCAATTGCTCGTCAAGGCTGCATTAAAAATATAAAAAAAACTATAATATTTTGTGAAACATAATTATAATAATATTTCTGTGATGAAAAGTTGAATTTTCATTAGTCATCAAGTATCCATTGTTACATGATCTGTCAGAAATCAATCTGAATTATCATCAATATGATGAATTATTGTCATTGTTGTAAACTGTTGCACTGCTTTATATTAATTATATATATATATATATATATATATATATATATATATATATAATTATATTTTAATACAATTTTAATATATACTATTTTATAAAAAAATATTTTAACTTAAATTAAACAAACAAAGACAGCTGAAAACTTTAAATAGTTAAAATATATATTGAAAGATTTTCCTTTTTTTTTTTTAATTTGGCTTTGTTTCTCATTGCCTGCAGTTTAAAAGCAGTGCACTCACAACTGTCTGGTTGTACTGAAACTGTAAAATACGGCAGTGCTGATATTCCATAGAGCAGGACTCTTGCTCGTATGATATTGCATAGTTTAAACTCTTTCTATGTTGACATTGTGCATTTAGAAGAGTTCAGATTTTGCTGCGCTGTTGGAAGACACTTTAAACAGAACTGATTTTTGACTAAATATCAATTTCCCTTT
>JAUCMT010000013.1:11624311-11634987 GCA_032357475.1 Enteromius thamalakanensis
TGGATATTCTCGTTTAAAAAGCGCAGTTGCAGCCCTCAACTGATGTTTATGTTGTCATGTTTTGTTTTGGTCTGAAGCTTGTTGCTGTCTTTAATTTGGCAATCTGCATGTGCGTTAAGTCTGATGGTGTGTTCACACCGGACGTGAATTGCACAAATAAATCGCGTTATTCTTATTCGTATTTCGCATCTTTCTCCGAGGGCGAGCGGGATTCGAGCTGGACGTCGAGCTCAGCCCTAGTTAGGGTTCTACCTCCAAGGGTTCCATCTTCTAGGGCCGACATCCCGGCTCGCTCCCTGGACAGCACACCAGATACGCCCTAATTGTTATCATAAGGAAGCGCGAACTCGTGAAACAACAACGAATTGTCCTTAAAAGCCCTCTTCTGTTCAAACTATTTACTTTCACCACAGATTCAAATCTAAAGTTGAGCCCAAACTCCGCTACTAACTCCAAATAGTCACTTTAGAGCTAGTAACGAAGGAATGTTGAGTTGGTTCATTAAAAAAGCTTTTTTATTGCTAAAGCTTGCTGTAGCCTATTACGTAAAGTATCATGAGAGATAGGGAGACTGAACGAGTGTGATTACCTGCATACCTCTCAATAAAACAAAGTTTGAATAAGTTAAGTTCCAACACACACTTTTATTCACGCTTCCAACCACAAGCTTTGCTATTTAGCATTTTAGAAAACACTTAACACTTCACCATAACAAAAACTGTTTCTAACAGGTCTTTCTTTTTAAATTAATAAGCCTAATAATAACTACATGCTATATATCATTAATTAAGCATTACTAAATAGTCAGTTCATCCTTTATAAAGCATTGTTCCAACATTAAATGTCATTAGTAAGCAGTAAACGCAGCTCTAAATGCCTTGTTCTTGATTTATAAGCATATCTAAATGTACAAAGGAGATTTAAATGGCCAATTATCTTCCTAACAGAAAAGAATTAACAAACAACACAGAGGGATACAAAAATATTAATTTCAAGATGCAAAAAATATCTAAAACTGTACACTTTAATTGAAATTAAACTTAAATTGTAAATAACGCAATAATTAACAAATGATTAACTGATCATTAATAAACTATAAAAATATGATTATTTAACATTATATATATATATATATATATATATGCTCAAGAACAAGGCATTAGATGTACTTGTAAACCCTTTACTCATGCATGATAATTTTGGAACAATGGTTTATAAAGGATGAAATAAATGCTTACTAATGCTTAACTTATCATTCATAGTGTGTAGTTATTATAAAGTGTTACCGATTATTCTAACTAACTAAGCTGAATGCCCAACAAAAACGATTTGAGTGAAGGTATTCAGCACTAGTGTTGGTAATATAATCTAAAAAAAAGGAACAAGAGGAGTCAAAGAGAGAGTCAAACTGCTTTAAAAGTGATGAATTTAACACTTTAATTGATTTTAATTCAGAATGGGAAATAAAAACACTGAAGCGTCATTCTTCTCATCCTGATTATTCTCAATGGTGATTCTTATTATATTCTGCAATGCAGAAATTTCACATTATATGAGGAATACTATAGTTTGATGAGATTGAGACTTAGCCGTCATGATAATAATGTCACAGTGCAACAAATCAATAGGTCAATAGGCATTGATTTATTATACCAAAATGTAACTTCACAGGTAGCACCATCAGTTCATTAAAATGTTTGAAAGCATTAAGCAGAAGCATATCTTGTTTGAAACATAAAAGAAAGTTAGGACACACTCTTAATAGTATATCACAGGCAACTCTATACTTAGTAGCTCAGTTCAAAGGAAATGAACTAATTATAAGCTAAACTGTCAAAACCCATTTCCTTACACAAACGGCTGTTATTAGGACCGTAAATGTTTTTTTAGTAGTGACTGTATGTTCATGATGATGAATACTTAAAAATAATATTAAGTATTAAATAAACGGTAATTTACATTTTCTCCTCATTCTCAGTTCTTGATAATTCTGAGTACTTCTTAGTATTAATAAATAGTATTAATAACTTTAATCACACAATACAGTAACACATTTTTTTCTACCATGACAAATAAATAACATAACATTTAGTCTTGCAATACAGTTATGACAAATTGGTGTAAAAGTCTTTATATTTTCAGAATCACTTTATCCGTTTGTAGTATGTGATTTTTTTGGAGGGAAATAGGTTTTGTGACACAATGTGTTTCCAGCTTTCTCGTCCTACACTGTCCAAAAAAATGAATTCAAATAAAACGAAAAAGTGCAAAACAAATGCTTCAACGGCTTACAACTTTATTATGGAACTGACAAAATACTTTTAAAGCGACATAACATTTAAAGCAAAAATAAACGAGAGGGAGAGGAAGGGGGAAAAAAATGAAATACTGCTCGGACTTCATAGTGCGTTATGTAAAAGCTGCCATGCATGTATACGTGTTTGTAAAGTACGGCTTACAAAGCAAGGACATTTTCACAGCCGTACAATAGAGCTTCCCAAACAGTCCAGACGAAATACTTTTTACCTGTGGGGCGGTCGCAACCTTCCACAGATACCTAATATCGTCCTCATGTCCATGAGAGGTGATCATTTTTTCATAGATGCACGGGTGATAGGGTGTTTTCCCCTCCCCCGAGAAATAAATGTGTTCCTGAGGCGAGACACCGGCTGCAATGGCACATATACCCATGAAGACATCATCGATATACATAGAGGCGTTAAGAGACAGCATCGCTTGATAGATTTTGGCTGCCACGTCGCCAGAGACCACATACCCAGCCCCGGCGGTGTAATCCGGGTAAGACGACCACTGGTACATGTCAAAGGGCATGTAATATTTACTCTCCCTGCGGCGAATGGGAGGAGCACCCCTGTGAACGTGGCCGACCCAAAAGTTGCGCACCTTCTGGCTCCTGAGGTCTTGGAGGTATCGCACCAGGTTGGGCAGATGGATGAAGACGTCGTCGTCAGCAGTCATGAGGAAGTGGGCATGGGTGCAGTTCTCGTGCATCCAGCGGAACTGAAGCAGCAGTTTGACAGTGAGGTTGTGAAAAGTGTCAAGGAAGTCCTGTTGAACCAAGTCACCGTGTTTCATGTGCTCCTTGTGCAATTCCTTGTTCAATTTGTCCTTTAGGGTGCTATCAGTGTGAACTCCCATAGCAAACACCACTTTTACGATAACGCCCAACTCGTGATTTATGTAGGACTCGTTGCCCCAAGTAGAGCGAATGGCCTGTCGCCTTCTGAAGTTTCCTGGGGAAGACTTCACGAACAGAAGCAGCAGCACGTCTTTGTCTTTACACACATTCTCGTTGTTCAGCAAATAAGGGAAGCTGCCAAACCTGGCTGCTTCCTTTGGGCTGACGCTGAGGCTTTTGTTAATAAAATTGTAGCTGTTGATTAGGTAGCGATAGGAGTAGGACTTCATGTGGCTTACGACACTGTGGTCCACCTGTTCCCAGCAAACCATAAGGACTGACATAATGCAGCACATGGAGAGAAGCTTCAGAAAATGCCATTTCCTCACCCTTCTGCAATTCATGAACATTCTGCTAAACTGCACACGCTCTCAACGCTGCTCTCTCTTTTCAAGTCCAGTAATGCAATCCAGATGTACCGCTCTCGATGATTTTTTTCCAGGACCGGGTTTGCCTGAGTTCCATCGTAGTCATTTCAGTGCAGATGTGCTCGCCTGCCAGAAGTGTTAACCCGAAACATTTTCCGCCTTTTCGTGTGCTTTTTCTTACACATTAAAGAAATGGCAGTCGGTCGAGAAAGTCCACCGCATGGCATTAACGCTGCATTTGTGTTCTGTAAAACAAGAATGATTATTTCAAAACGGGGACTGCGACGATTTAAAGCCTACTAAAAAAAAATCTAATGTTTATACTCTTAATACTGTGTGTGTGTGTGTGTGTGTGTGTGCTACACTGAGGGGCCCTAGTGTCCCCACAAGGATAGTAAGACCTGATATTTATTAATGTCCTTGTGGGTAACATTTTATTTTTACAGTCCACTTCAGATATTCTACTAACTATTCTACTAATTCTAGAATTCTACTAACTTAACAGTTATTAGAGTATTACTAGACTGTCTGCTTAATAACTTCAAACTCTTTTTTTTAATAGGTCCACAACATACAACATACAGTACTGACTACGAGGAACTTATACAGTGTTTGTATATTTATTCAACTTGTCAACTTATCATATAACCCTAAACGTACCCTAACAGTCTACTCTAAGATTTAGTAGACACGTAGTTGGAAATACATGTAATTTAGTTACAAAGTAAATTTTATGGCAGTCAGATGTAAGCCGTTTGCTTTCAAAACAACATTCCTCTTTAGCAAACGCTGCGTTCGCATCATTTGTTTGCGAGAGCTCATTGAAAACCTTGACTGTGCGGGAGACTCTGCGAATCGATCTTGTGAATGAAAGCAATCGTCGACTCAGCGCTACTTTGAATAAAAGGATTTAAACCACCGAACACGCTGATGTGCTGAGTGCTGTACAAAACATTCACAACCGCGGAAAGATCATTACAGCAGCAAATCTACTCCAAAGCGCAACGCAACAACAATGCTTGTCATAATATCCCACACCCTTAACAGCCGAGTGCCAAGAGCAGAAAGGATCGTCTGACAAACAGGATCACCTGCTCATACCAGGCGCTCTGTGGAATTATTAGTTTCACATTAACCATCCATCCCATTGTTAGTCATTTTGATCAAAACTTTCCGAAGAATTAAATATAATGCAAGCAAAGTTACCGTAAAAAGATTGTTAATGTAGATTTTAATACATTTTTGCTTTGCTGATCAAATGAAACCGGTTTCTTATCTTTACATTTTCATTTCCATGTGACGTTACTCAGTAATTATTCCATTGTTTCATACTGACATGCCTTTGAAAAGTACATTTAATTGTCATGACCTGTTTAACCCGGTTTCATCAAATACAGCACCTTAGCTAACAGTCTCGCCCACTATATCTCAGTGATCACTATGTTATCAGTAAGTATTTTCACCTATGTGTATATTTAAATATTCTAACACCCTCCCTAAGTGACTCCTGTGAAAAACACTCCAAGTTCATGTTCAAGTAGCACAGTTCAATCATATGAAAACTGACAGCGTGTTTTTTAAAAAACAGACTAATTTGTTTTTCAGAAAAAAGCCTTAGAGCTAACATTCGTTGCTTTTTTTTTTCCTCTGAAAATCACATTCAATACACAGACTCCACAGTAACGGTGTAAATTTAGCATGAGGTCTCTAAGGCTTCACATACCAGTGGAAAAGCATTTTGTACTTGGCTTCTGAAAGTAAAAACTTGGCTCTGCTTCAGGAAGATCTCCACACACAAACTCCGTTTAGTCAAAAACATGTGACTTACCATTGAGGCCCGTCCATGATGTAGTAAATGTGCAAAAGTATTTTTCTTTAAGCCCTGGACCTCGGTCTTTGTGTGGCAGCTGTACTGAAAGCAGTTGTGTGTCACTGCTGGTAGAACTTGTATTTTAATGGGAGTGCTTTCTTGTGGGTGGGGAGGGGGAAGTACGTGCCTCTTTTTCAACATGGCCAGCTTCATTATACGAACAAATTATGAAAAGAGAGACTTCTCTGACAGAGTGGTGCAATCAGATCTGGTCATCTGATTCACATAAGCAGGCTACACCTCAGCACAATAAATGCAATTCATCAGTTAGGGGACCAACTAAAATGCAATTTCTAAAGGGTCCTCTAAGGTGTTTATAGGAAATACAATAGATTTAAGAACTTTTGAGTTTTAGTAACTGACAAAAAGTTAAAAACTGAGCTGGCCTTTTGTTTGGTATTGCCAGATGATGTTTCAGTGCTCCAAACAGTTTAAGTGCTTAGTTCAGTTATGGAAACTAAATTACCTTGCGCTATACTGTATAGTTCAACATTTAGATCAAACTGAAACTTTTATCTTAAATGGTGTCTCTCATCGTGACCTTCGTTTGACAAAAAGGTTTGTTTGACCTTTATTTTTTTTTTGCAATTTCTCAACAGCCACATAATGAATGAGTTGATTGAGACAGAGAGGATGTACGTAGAAGAGCTGCAAAGCATCATAGAAGTAAGTGCATTTGAAATAAAAAAGGAACAGGAAATGTTGCAGTTTGTATGGTGTCGATAAAATTGTGTTAGAGGAAACAAAACCTGTGGTTCACTCACAGTGACTGAAAATATAGGTGCCACAAAAGATTTAGATTCGAAATTAATGCAGCTGAGTTCAAATAAAAATTTTTTTTGTTGTTGTTCATCAAAATATCTTGATAAAATTGCACCACAGTTTCCATGAAGATATAAAGCAGCACAATTGTTTGCAACATTTAGAGTAATAAGAATGTCTCTTGAGCAGCAAATCGGCAAGTTCTAATGATTTCTTGGGAATGTATGCATCACAGAAATAAATTACATTTTTAAAACATTTAAATGTTGTTTTAGAATCTCACGCAGCTCTTACAAATTCAAAAAAGTACAAACTCTCTGAGAGTGTAATGAACAGTTGTTCATGTAATTAAAAAATGTATGTCAAAATATCAGTATAGTTACCGTACTGTGCAAAAGTCTTAGTTACATGAAGTAACAGAACAAACTGAGACAGACTAAACCCAGAAGAACTGTGGCAGCATCTCCCAAGAGGAAGAAAAAAACTTACCAGCAAAGCTACAGTATTGTTTTAGACACTTGTGCAAAAATGCTGTAAAATGAGGATGCTTTCAATAATAATGCCATAAATCGATTTCATTAATCAATTAAGCTCTATTAACTAAATCAAATAAATATTTGATATTACTCCCTGCATTATTACAATTAACGACAAAAATAATGTTCGGAAATGTAAACTGAAATTTCC
This sequence comes from Enteromius thamalakanensis, assembly GCA_032357475.1. Taxonomy (NCBI): domain Eukaryota; kingdom Metazoa; phylum Chordata; class Actinopteri; order Cypriniformes; family Cyprinidae; genus Enteromius; species Enteromius thamalakanensis. Next base: position 11,631,198 of record JAUCMT010000013.1, read on the forward strand.
ATCTGACGCACTGCCGCCAAAGATAGAAATAACCCACTTAAAAACATTTTCCGTTGGTGGAAATACTAATGGCCTAAAACTTTTGCAGAGTAATGTAAATCAGTTATGTATCTGTTGAACAGTGTTGAAATATTTGACTGTGGTTTTGTTTAACATGTTTACTTTGGTGCAGGGCTATGCCGCTGCACTGGATGACCCCGAGCTCATCTATCTGATTCCACCAACTTTGGAAAACAAGAAAGAAGTACTTTTTGGAAATCTTCCTGAAATCTACGAATTTCACCAGAAGTAAGGATACTGACTTTACGACACTTAATGAGGTTATACACAGTTTCTAACAGCTCAAAACCAAGCTAGACCACCTCGGACAAGCAACAAACTTGTTCACTTTGCACCAGCTACATAGAAACCAGCCATGTTCCAAAACCCACTTGCAGCTCAAGCTGGATTTTCCAGAAAGGACTGTGCCAATGTCCAGTATGAGCCAGACCCTCCCCCAACGTGACCCCGCATTCCTAACGGGGCTCTTAGCACAACTGGTTCGGTTAGTTTCTTTTCCGGTGCTTCCCTATAGTGAAAGCTTCACACCCAAATTATATTATCAAAAAGGGTGTTGTGTAAAGAGAGATACACAATAGTATGTTGGGAATCGGGGTGTGGTGGGTTTTGTATTTGACGATATTGGATTGTCACAAAAAATCTATAGGGGTTGGCTGGCCCATTGTTCCGCTGGCCTCATGCTACCGATTATTGTTGTAGAGTTCATTGTCTCCCACCTAGGGTCGAGTTACAGCAAAGTCCAGGATTATGAAAATAACAACCCCTAAAGCGGGTTTGTGTATTCTCCACATATGTCTTTCCTCAGCACCTGTTTCTACCGCGTCAGTCGGGTGCAGATAAACAGCCGCTAATCATGGCTCATCATTCCCAGCTGCAGCCTTGTTTTTGTGCTTTTAGAGGCACAGAAACTTGTCATCATGTCAGTAATGAAAGTGCGAGTCCTCAAAGGCTTTTGTGTTTGTTGATGATATTGGATATTCTGTATTGATTTGTTTGACAGAGATGAAATGTAAACAGTGTTTCCTTAGAAATCATGTCATCATCGTGATGATTCAGAGAAAGGAGAGCGGAGGGATAGTTTGGGCAAAGATAAAATGTTTTCTTGTGTCATTCCTCACATGATTTTTATTTCTTGTGAGACAAAAGGAGAAGTTTAGAGAATTGTTAATGCTAACCTTTTCCATGTAAGGAGTTTTACAGTCTCTGGTCTTGGGAAAGAGCGCCTTTTTTCTTACCTTGTGTCATCACCTTCTGCTTTTTATTTATCATTTAGTCATTTGTTCCATTCTGTTTTTACAGGACCTTTCTCAAAGAGCTAGAAAATTCTGTGGAAAAGCCGGAACTAGTAGGAACATGTTTTCTGAAGCGGGTGAGTGACCTGACTGTGAAATACAGTACATCCACAGCATGTGAAACCGGAACTTAAGGCTTGTCTCCATCTGCTGTCTTTTAGAAGGAAGAGTTACAAATTTATGAGAAATATTGTCAGAATAAGCCGCGATCGGAGGCTTTGTGGCGGCAGTGTGGGGACAGTATGTTCTTTCAGGTGAGACTTTTTAATATATACACTGTACAGTATAATATTCAAAAAGTTTGGGGTCTGTAAGATTTCACCAAGGCTGCCTTTACAGTATATATTAAACAATACAGTAATATTGTGAAATATTATTAGAATTCAAAATAACTGGTTACTATTTAAACCTATTTGAAAATATATTTTGTTTCTCTGATGCAAAGCTGAATTTTCCAGCATCGTCCAGTCTTTAGTATTGCTATTTAGTACTTCCCTAGTAGAAGACACATCTTAAGTATCTTTGAAATCTTAAGTGTTTTTAATGGTTTTTGAATGCAGGAGTGTCAAAAAAGGCTTGACCACAAGCTTTCATTAGATGCCTATCTTCTAAAGCCTGTGCAGAGAATCACTAAGTACCAACTGATGTTAAAGGCAAGTCATTCCCCAACACTTTCCAGTTTGTTGCGTACGTTTGCTTGTATACCAAGGTAGAGATCTCTCAGTTGACTTCATATTGATTTTAAATTACGCTTACATACTAACTTTCACCCTTTTTACATGTAAAATAAGACACACAATTTTTCACACACACTTCTCGATCCACTCGTTTTACAGGAAATGCTGAAGTGCAGTAAGAACTCGGAGGGCACTGTGGAGCTGGAGGAAGCTTTGGCCACAGTGCTAGATATCATCAAATCAGTCAATGACTCCATGCATCAGATCGCCATTACTGGTTTTGAGGTTTCTGCTCATTACATTTTGGCCCGGTTTTATAGACGGGGCTTAGCCTGAGCCAGGAATAGTTTGTATTTATAAATAAGCTTTAAAAATAGGATCTTAAGACAAAACAAAGGCACTGACATGTTTGAAGATTAAGTTTTCAGCTCTATTACTAGGCTTAAGCCTATTTGAAGCATCTGCTTTTGTGTGTGTGTGCTCTAATATCAGTCTTAAATGTGATTCCAGGGCAATCTGAATGATTTGGGAAAACTGCTCATGCAGGGGTCATTTAATGTTTGGACAGACCATAAGAAAGGTCACAGTAAAGTGAAGGACTTGGCACGCTTCAAACCCATGCAGAGACATCTCTTCCTCTACCACAAAATGCTTTTGTTTTGCAAGAGACGTGAGGAAACGTCTGATGGCCATGAGAAATCACCCTCCTACAGTTTCAAACACTCATTAAAGGTGGGAACGATGTCATCAGAGATTTGTGCATGGAAGTAATGAAATGGTTAACATCTGACTGTACAGAATGAGCTTACACGAAGGCATATCTTGCACCTGAACAACGTGGCAACTTCATATTTGCTCTAAGTTCCTGTTTATTTTTTCAGAGCAAATATTTGATATCTTAACTGTGACATTTGTTGACATGAGTTGTTAAATCCTTGTCCTAACAAATTTGCATCTAATTTTGAGTAATGACTTATAGGGCAGTCATGGTGAATAGTGAATTATAAGTGTGCCAAGGCTAAAAGAAACACATTTTAGATCATATCTCTGTTGAAAAAACAGCTGGTTTGGCATGTTTAAAGCTTGCAGCTGGTTTTACAGTAGCTGGTTTAGCGTGGTCTGAAGTTGGTCTTGAGCTGGTTTAAGTTGGTCATGAGCTTACCTAACCAAGTTTTTTTTTCAACAGAGATTACATTTGTTAAAAACTGATCAGCTTTGTATTTTTTTTTTCTCCTAGATGAGCTCAGTGGGAATCACAGAAAATGTAAAGGGGGACATCAAGAAGTTTGAAATCTGGTACAATGGAAGAGAGGAAGTTTACATCGTTCAGGTACAGGACACAAAATTGTGTTAATAACATCAATAATTTAGAGTATAAACAAAGTGTCTAAACATAAAAATGTTTGATTGAACAAATATGGGGCTTTTACTTTTTTTTGTATGCTGTTGCAAGTTCCTGTGTGTTTTATACAGTTTGGTGCCCTGTCCGTCTTTGCACATCCTGAGTTCGACGTGCTCCAGGGTCAACATATTTTGCTGACCCTAGAACAACATCTTACTCCAAACTTTTAGTTTTGACCATATGTCTACACCTAAGCCTAACTCTACCCATGAGTAATGCCTAAAATCATATTTAATGACTGACACTGATGTACAAGCACCAAACACTGATTGTAAGCCTAAACGGTCCCACTTTATATTAAGTGTCCCTAGTACCCGTGTACTTTCATAGTAACTAGATGTGTATGTAGTATGTAACTA
>JAUCMT010000013.1:11635983-11647196 GCA_032357475.1 Enteromius thamalakanensis
TTACATACTAGATACACATCTAGTTACTATGTAAGTACACAGGTATTAGGGACACTTAATATAAAGTGGGACCCATTGGGGTCCTAGGTTCAACACAGATGTTTGCATCAGGGTTTATTCAATTGATATTTTTCTGAAAGCGTCATGTTGTTCCATCTATTAGCCATGAGAGGGAACTGTTGTCCCACACCGGAAAGATTCCCATTGTTATAACATGTCCTAAATGTTTTGTCAGGCCCCTTCTATGGACGTGAAGAACACATGGGTGTCAGAGATTCGCAAAGTCTTAACAAGCCAGCTAGAAGCCTGCCGAGGTATGTCTGAGCAAACCTCTTCCTTTACGTGAACTTGGTCTGCTAGTAAACGTATTACATACTACGCTGATTCAGCTACCACGTACAGCCAGAATTAATTGTGAATTCATAATGACAACCTGAAAAAAAAATCATCTCCCTAAATAAATACAAATATTTACATAGCTCTTCTCACAGCTTGGAAAACCTAAAGAGAGAAATGGGCTGTGATGTGGGCCTATGGGATGATATGATGTTATCTGAAGTTTTTAGTTTTCATGGTTGTTAGTAAAGGAACTGAAATCAACATCAAAGACCAAACAAATCCCGGAGGTGTTTTGTGTGCTGTGTGAAAATAGTATGCGAACACTGAATAACTTCTGTTTGACCTCTTTCTCGCTTTCTCGCTTTCTCTCTTTCTCTCACACACGTTGGCATAGAAGCAAGTCAACTTCATCAGAAGATTACAGAGAACATCTACCATGCTCCTATGAGGTATTTCATAGCCATTTCTATTTACATTTGCTACATCAAACTGGCCCTGACGTGGTGTTTAGTGGATGTACTGTAAAGCCAACTTCAACTTTTGTTTACAAGTGTTGAGTAACAATTGCACTTGAGTAATAGTAGTTCTTCACACTAATGTTTGAAACCCAGAAAGTTTTTATAAATAATTGTATATACTAAACAGCATATCATTTTTCTCTAACGCGGTAGTTTTATCTCCTCCTGTCTCTTTTCAATAGCTTCATTTTCACAACTGTCTGCATCTAATGAGAGTAAAAACAAATGATTCTTTCTTTGTACATGCAGACATATGAATATTTACTCATGGTGGATATAATAGTGTTTGTGAGTCACTCTTCTGATTAATGATGTACTAAGAACATGATGTCTTATTTATTTTTTTACAAACGGCAATATTGTTTTATGGAAATGAGGATAATCTGTGTGCTTGTTCTAATATGAAGCATATGACCAAATACTTATCAATACTGAACTATTCTTGTGTGTGTAAATGCAATCTGTGTTCTTGTCAAGCAAACATCAAACGTTTTGGGGTCTGTAAAATTTTTTGATGGCGAAGCTGATAAGTATCTCTCAGCGTATTTTTTTCCCAATCACATGATTCTTCAGAAATCGCAACATTTCTTATCAGTGTTGAAATCTGTGCTGCATTATAATTTTTTTTCTTTCTGAAGATTCACTGAGAAACCGAAAGTTCAGAAGAGAAGCGTTTATTTGTCTCAACTGCAGCTTTTGACAAATTGAATAGATTCCTGCTTTAAAAAACAAATAAAAAAAAAAACCCAAACTTTTGGACAGGAGTGTATATATGCATATATATGTTTTTTTGTTTTGGTGAAATACTTTGACTGAAAATTGCTTGAGCTCTCTTTCTGTTTGGAGCCACTGTATGCATACATACACACATTTTTGTGACATTTGCATCTGTGTTTTTTTACCGGTTTGCTGACTTTGCTTTTTTTGACAGAAATATGCGGAAAACTGCTCTCCGGCAGTCTGACTCTTCCAGTCCCGAAACAGGCTACAGGCGTGGTGATGCAGGTCCAAATATGCGCCAGAAACGAGGTGAGAGTCATTATAAATCTCTCATAAAGCCTACTATTTTTCTAACCAACCAAACAAGCAGAAGAATTCACCCTTTCATAGCCTGCTACGGACAACAGACACTGTTAGGTTCTCCATTTATCACAGAGTTGTCTGTTGTCCTCTCTCCTACTTACTTTTTAACCATTTAGTGCATTTTCCTTAATTAGGCCATTATCACTAATCTCTGCTGTAATGGTTGTAAAATTGCCAAAGGGTAATTGGTTACTGGTAAGCACTTCAAAGCTCTATCCCCCTTGGCAAGGTATTTTAAGATAAAGCGCTGTTATAATGTGGAGCTTGTTATCGGTCAATCTGACCTGGACTACTCTTGTGGATGTGGTTTGGTCTAACTGTCGTGTCGGGTTGCAGATTCTGAGTGAGTAAAGGATTGTGACAGGTGTTTAATTCCCTTTCTGTCAGTCACTACGAGTTATGTTGTGACAACAGAAGAGGAAGCTGGAGCAAAAGTTGTTCTCTGTGGTGTCAATGACAACGATCAGCAGTTTCCCTGTCAAGCGAATCCCCTGGGTGTTTCAAAAAAGAGCAATTTCTGAACACAGTCGTTTCGCGTCTTTCTCAAGATGCCGTTTCTGCCACGTCCTCTTGGGTGCAGGCGTTACTTGTCTCCAATGATGGCCACGGAGCTTGTCTTCAATGACTGGGTCTCCAGCATGCTGAAGACGCCTTCACGGAGGGAGGATGTCCTCATTGCCAAGCCATACCCCTGGCAGCGCTGCGATCCCGCCTTGCTGTCCTTCGGGATGAGCAGGCACCTTCTGCTGCCACCCGGTCTGACTGGCAGAGGACCGCCAACTGGCACTCTGGGGGATCTGAGGGTGACTCTGAGTGCCACTCTGCCGGTTCCAGCCCCATGGAGCACTCATCCCTCCCGCAGTAGCTGTCCTGTCAGGCTTTCTGGCGATTTGGTGGAAAGATCAGATGTTGCTCGCTGCATCGGGGGACGGGCTATCTCCAGCCTTCAGTGCTGTGGATACTGCTGAATCTGGTCTGGAGCTGATGGCCATGCTTGCCCAGGCCACCTTGAGCATCGGGGTGGAGGTGTCCGCACCTCCCAGCCCTGAGTCTTCGCAGCTGGACAATTAGTTCCTGGTTGCTGACATTTCGTGTTTCATTCCGGGTCGTGGATGGCCCCCAGGTGTAGGGAGTCCCTTTGAGCAGCTGGAGTCAGTCGAGCTGAAGTTCCTGTCTGCTAAGACAGTGCTAACGTCCATCAAGAGGGACTTGGGACCTACAGGCATTTTCAGTGAGTGAAGAGTGCCTTGTGTTCGGGCCGGCCTACTCTTAAGTTGTCCTGAGACCCCGGCCTTGATACGTGCCCAAGGTTCCCACCACGCCATTACGCGATCAGGTGGTGAATCTGCAAGCACTGCCCCCATAAGAGGAATATCCAGCCTTGGCATTGCTGAGTTGCATAAAAGCCTTACACATACACATGGACTGCACCCAGAGCTTAGTCTGCCACAGAGGTCAGCAAAAAGAGAATGCTGTCTCCAAGGAGAGGTTGGCCCACTGGATTGTGGATGCTATCACCTAGCCTTAACAGGCCTAGGGGTGAGAGCCACTTTACTAGAAGCGTGGCCTTCTCCTTTGCGTTGGCCCGCTGATCTACAAATGTTTGCCAGAGATGCGCCGTGGGCCAACGCAAAGGAGGAGGCTGATACTACAATTTTCACTTTGAGCCAGTTTCTTCTTGTAATTGGCGGGAAGAAGTGTGTATCCTCCATGGTAAGGTTTCCCTTGGTAAACCCGTGTCTTCCCTTGACAGAGAACTCTCAGGATGTATTTTTTTTTAAATCATTCTAATATATTTGCTGATCAAGATGTGTATTATTATTATTATGTTCCTATTATTTTCAAGCAAAAAGTTGTGCCGTTTAATATTTTGGCAGAAACTATGATCATTTCTGTAGGATACTTTAATTAATAGAAATCGTTTAATCAAACCTGACATATTTTTAAATACATCAAATATGTGTTTTCTGCTGTGTGTTTGTCTACAGTATGACATTCACATCAAGAATCTTGATCTCTATTGCATACACAATATCACCTGAAGGGGTTAATACAACGAAAACAGGACCGGTCTGTCACAGACAAAATGATTATTTCTCATGGCAGATCTTTTTCCCAGCTGGTCACCTCACCCTCCACCATTTTCTACCTGCCGCTTTAACCACAGCCCTTTCCTCCTCTCCTCTTCTAGCCGACGCTTCTGCCAGCCTCGGCTCGGAGCGATCTGCTCTCGCTAGAAAGCGCTTCACCTTACAGGGCCTGTCAAACCGCAGGTCTCTCCCCGCAGGTAACGGCACAGCATCATGACTTGTCTCTGTTCGGACTCATCCATCATCTCATCCCGGTGTGCACCTGTTGTTAAAATTCATTGTCATCACTCTGTCAGTCATCTCCGGGATCACTTAAGCCTTTTTTCCGATATGAGTGACTTCTGAAAGAAACTTGGGACCCCAAAGAGCTTTGTTTTCGAGTAGAAAATTCTTAGGTGCCATTGACTTAAGGCCGAAGTGAGGTGAACAAACGTGTTTCAGTGTTTTAGCATCCATCTATCCATCCATCTGTCTGCCTGTCTGTCAGTCTATGTGTCCTTCTTCATTAGATGACTTGCTTTCATTACTTTATTTTGGTAGACAGTGAAGCAGAGCGAGAGCGAGTCAGGAAAATGACGTGACATTTGAACTCTACCTCCCATATGTGCGCTGTTGCTAAACCTAGCTAACTGTAGTCTACATCAAAGAGGTTTTCACATGCAATCTTCTATCTCTCATTTCACCACTTCATCCTGTTTTCGTATTAACCAGACTAACTGCTAACCCACCCCTGCCTTTCACTTCAGAACCTGCGCCCAAGGAAACAGAGGTCACACGTCGCTTTTCTTTAGCCTCGACTGTCGGCTCTGCGTCGCGCAATAAAGGTACAAAAACTGCATGTGCTTTTAATTCGGAGCAGAATTGCTTCTTTAATATTTTAGAAGACATAAAACCCCTGCAAGTGACACAACAAAGTAAAGCGCTCCCATTATAATATCAGCACACAATGTTCGCATATTGTAGTTCGCTTGCTGTTTTTTAGCAAATCTCTAATGGAACTGTGGTCAATAAGGTAATAAATTATTCGATACCAATTCTGGTGACAATTCTTTTAAATGTAAAGACAGACAGCATGCACAAACACACACAACACAATGCAAAACTTGACATTTGAGCAGTCTAAAGCAAATACTTAAACTATTAACAAAACATACTTACAGTCAATGATTCAGAAGCGGCAGATTATCAGCAGAGTCCCTTTTTTTCAGAAATGATCTTTGCACATCCAGCTATTGTCGTAAGTTTGTACTCTCCTAGGTCATCCATAAAATGTCTCACAAATCTGTAGTAAATGATTCCTAACTGCATCTATATTTGAAAGGTCAAATAAAGTGCTTTTGCATAGTGTCTCCTTAACACGACTGCTCCAGCACTACTGCGTTACTGTAACCACGTATCTTTCTCTGCTTGAACATTTTGGCAGCATTACGCACATATTTCCATGTCGTGATGGAAAAATGTGGGGGCATGTTTAAATGAGGTGTTGCAAGCATTCAAAATGGCCGCCTGTCACTTCATATGTAGTCGTTGTTCAACTCTATTGAAACTACCATTACTGAATGTCCTGCTCCACAGGAGGGTGTCTGGGCCTGCCCTAAAAGTCCTGTAGTCCACTTTGAACCTCTGCCTTTTACAAAGACGGGCATTGATAAATTTTTTCATATTTTACTATATGAACCTCTGACATCCCAAGCTTCTTCATTACAGCTCGTATGAAATCAAACTGTGCACTTCACAGCAAATGAATCCCCTAAAAACATGAAGGGACAGCTGCATTGAATAATAAATACTGACTTGATAAGCTGACATTTGGGATGTGGCATGACATTTAGCAGTGTAGCCCCGCTGCACAGCTCTGGGAATGTAAATGAGGATTTAGATGCACATGAGCCTTTTGTTTCTTGCGGCCCCATTATTCTCTTTTATTGTAATGAATCTGCAGGGGAATAATGAAAGATTATTGTGATAATTAATCTTGGCTGGATAGGTTGAGAGAGTTTGATAGATGAGCTGGACTTCTTTGCAAAAGAAAATGCGTGTTTGTGCTTAGTTCCTCTCTCGTCTAGCCTTAAGAGCAAGAGGCATCAGATCAAGAGCGACCCTACACCGTTTGGCTATGAAGGTACCATGTGGACAGCACGGCATGCTGCATGTTGATTATAGTTCTTGTAAGATGCTTGTGGGTTTGTTTTTATTAATTTATTGATTGCAATAAGTGGCCCGATGGTTTTTATACAGAGTTTGCAAGGATGGATTGTAGGGTACAGTGCAAATTTGTGATCTTACAAAATTAGTTTGTATTAATATAAAATGAATTATTATAATTATATATAAATATTATATATTTTTACATGCATTTATTTTGCAGTTTATTATTAATAAATAAATAAAATATCAGACTAATAATTATGAATAATTCAATATGTAAATTTTTTTATTAGTTTTAACAGGATATTAACTGGATATTTATTTATTTATTTTTTGCATCCATTAGCAGAGCTCAATTATAAATAAATGAATAATGTTATATTTATTTTGCAAGTGCTTATACTTTTATTGTTATTGTTAAATAAAAATATAAATACTACTATTTCTTGTTTATATACAAATATAATATCTCAAATATATTTTTAAATATGCTTCTTTTTTTACAAAATGTTTACATGCATTAGTTTAGCTAGTATTTATCATTTTTATTATTATTATTATGATTATTAATATATTATTGTATATTATTTAAACATATTTTGTGTAAATACTTTTTTTTTTATCAGTGTTGATGCAAAAACATTTTACTATATTTACATTAAAAAAAAAAAAAAAGGTTTTCTTTAAAAAAATTTATTAATAAATTATAATTATATGATAAAGCCATCAATTGGTATGCATGGCTGTACCCGTATTAATTTGAACCATCAGGTTACCATATTTCAGTTGATGCTTGTTTTGTGTATCTGTTCTGATTTGGAAATGTGTTTGAGCATTGTGGGGGTGGTTTTCAGCTCATCTTAGTCGCGTAAGCGTCTATCTTCCTCCAAATCTATTGTGTTTCTTTCTCCTCTGCCTTCTGAATTTGAGCTGTGCCTTGTTTTATCATGCTCTCTCTTGTTCAGATAAGGCTGTGCAGGTTTCTATTGGTGTGAGAGACTGTGGTTATTTTCTGGCGGTTGACTGTTACTGATTCATGCATGTTAATGTGAGGTTCCATTTCACCTGCAATGCTGCCATTAAAGAAGTCATGTTTGATAAGACAGTGAATTTCCTGACAGAAACTGCGCGAGGTGCACTTCCTGCTGAGAGCAAAAGTAAAGGTACTGCCGGTACCAAGCCCGCTGTGCCAAGGTCTGCGTCTCAACCAGGTAATCATGTGAAAAGAGGCAGTGATATGCCAATCATATTGGGTTCTCCTGGGTTGTTTTTGTCTATTTTCATTCCTCATTTGATGTCTGATGGTGACAGAATCCGTCTGAGTTATTTTCATTGAGTGCTTCAACGTCTTGTCTTCTTTTCACAGAAGATTTTTCTGGCAAACTCGAGCACTAGACTATTCCCTGAGCATCGTCTCTCATAAGATTTTTACTCAATGATGTTAACTCATGTGTACTGTTTTCCAGGATGGAGTCAAAGGCGTCTGCCATCAATGGACGCGGAGGATTTTGAGACCATTCCATCAAGTGCTGAAGAACTCTCCATTTCCTCAGATGGAGAGGATGAAGGACAGAACAAAAATGTATGTGTTTGGGTCTACAACGTCTTTATCCACATATTCCACATATCCACATGTTCACATAATTTATTTCATTCATTCCCTTCAACCCTTTCAAATTTGTATGGACGGGGGAGCACTCTCATGTCCTCCCAAACTGACTGACTTCTGTGGAATGCTAAATAATAACCATAAAAATAATTATTTAATTATTTATATCTTTATTTTTATTTGTGCGTTTTTTTGGTTTTTTTTTTTTGCGAGAATACAGATAGTTAAATTATGCTGTTCTAACAGTTTGTAAAGATATTTTTAAAAAATGTCCATCGTTTGGACCTATTTTTACCAAAAAAAATATAGATATTTTTTACATTTTACTATTATTTTACATTTATTATTTTAATTGTAAAAGTACAATTATTTTACGTTTTTTTTCTCCAGAAAATGTTAAGAATACTAATATTTTGACATTAATAAACCATTTATAAAAAACAAATACTGTATAAAATAAAATTGTATAAAATTGTACATTAAATATATATATATATATATATATAATTATTTTTTAAAATGTATTATTATTTTCATTCTTTTTTTATTCCAAGAAAACAAATATCCATACAAAAAAAGAAAAGAAAAGAACAACAAGATTGAATACGTAATAACACAGTTTTCACTTTTGGTTAAAATGTTCCTTTCAGGTAAAAAATTAACAAACAAATTTGTACCGATTTGTAATGGGAGCTTAGATAAAAGATGGCGTCTAGCAATGTTTCACAATTAAGGAGGTCAGATTACCTTAGTCTCTTAAACACCCAGAGGAGTTTCTTTGTTTAATTCTTCTGCTTGATGCATGAGGAGAGAACATTTTCTTCAGTAAAGAGGCTTAATGACAACTACGAACCACAAAGTCAGTCAGAACCTATTTAACAGCAGCCAGAGGGACCTAAATGTCACATACACGGGTCTTACCGCCAGAGGGCGTCCTTTAATAAACAAGATTTCTATTGACCAAACACACACACACACACATCCCTGATTGTATCTAAATTTCCTACCAATTTTTCCCAGTTTCAAGTAAAGCCAAAAAAAGTGCCATGAACCTGTAATAAATCGTGCTCTTCTTTCTTTTTCCTAAGGGAGATAATAATCGCTATCAGGTGCAGCTGACGTACGAGTCAGGTACCGCTCAGGAACTTTCCGTCGAAGCAGGAGATTTAGTACAGTTCCTAGAAGAGTCAGAGAACGGCCTCTGGTGAGTGATGAGTACAGTCCCCATCCATATACTGTATATTCAGAGGCCTTTACTAAAGACCTGACCTGAAACCCTCTTTCTTTTGAGACATACGTTATTGCTTTAAAACCCCACAGTTTTTAAATAGGAGTTTGAATAAAACATGATTAGAAAAATTTATTTGTTTTATTTGTTTTTAAACCAATTCATTCTCTAAAAAGGCAGTTTATTGGACAACTTAGAATTTGGGTTTTGTTTCTTGTGTCACTTTTTTTCTTTTTTTAAATATATAAAAAATACACACATTCACCTCTTTTATAAAAAGCCTGTTTTTAATTTCTGTATTACATTTAATTTTTGCCAGGGTGATACAGCTGTCCTGATGTCATTCTGAAGAACAAAAGGCATATTAAAATAACAATTTTCTTGATTTTAATATTCATTTTTTTATCATGAAGAAAACCTCATTAAGTAGTTGGGCATAAGTATGTATTATTCCCCAGGAACGAATTTTTTACCAAAACAGCTTCACTGCTTAAAATATGGAAAAGTTGTGCAAGTGAAGACTGTTTTTAAGTGGGATTGCTAAAGTTTTGTGAGAAAGCATAAAAATTCTGCAAGTGAAGCAAAATGTTTTTTAGGGAACTCAAAACCTTTGTAACCAAATGTGAAGGTTTTGCAAAAAAAATGCTAAAGTTTTCCAAGCTAATACAATGATTTTTTTTTCTGGGAATATGAATATTTTGCAAGTTAATGCAATTGCATAGAATTAGAAATGTAATTTCTCCCATTACCATGTCCTTCTAGGTGCTCCTTAACAAGTGAATAAGACTTGCTAGACCTGTAACTATGATGGTCTATGGTGCACAACACATTATTTACAGACTCAAGCCACAGAACAGCAGAAATGCTCCTGACCACAAGAGGGCAGTGTAGAACTTTTATATTTAGTCCTTTTGCAAACGCTATTAAAAAAAGGTTTAGTTTGCCCATTGCATCAGATATATTATCCTCCAATTCTACAGCGTCTCTTTTTTGTGGCCCACTTCATTTCTTCCTTTTTCTTTAGTATATGTTTGGGTTGACCACATGTAACAGGTCTATCGTACAATTCCAAGCATTCAGCCAATCACGCTGAACCCTTGTTGAGCTCCAGGTTCTCTAGCACACAGCTGTGAGTTCATGCTGCCGTTGAAGGTGAACACTGTCTCTCATGTTCTAGGCTAGTCAAGAACCTTAGAACTCAGAAGACAGGACTGGTGCCGCCCACTGTCCTGCAGTCCACAGCAGAGGGAGTAGACCTTTACAGTAACTCCGGTACCGCACACCAATCCCAGAATGAGTAGCAGAAGGGCATGACTGACATCCTCACTCTGGACTGATGGTCACCATAAAAATGAATTCAAGGCTATCACACATACACTGTTAGCTGCTGTACATCTGCATTAGAAGATGATGCACTTTGACCTGTGATGTCACTCAGTCCCTTCTCACTCAAACACATACTGTACCTCACATGTGAATGCACACAAGACACCCTCATGAGACAAGCCGGCTGTAGTTTAAGATCTAGGTCAGCAGACGGCGAGACTGACAGAGGCACCTGTTCGCGCAATCAGCTTCTTTTTTTTTTTAAGAGGTGTGCATGACATCACCTCCACAGGCATGCACTTCATTCCATTCATACTTTGCCTGCTCACAATACCACTTTCGGTCTTGTTTTTCTTGTTTTCTACATTAACAAGGTGCTGTGTATTCCTTTAAAGCTTTGACTGAGAGCAGAGGCATCTCCGGACTCAACTATAAGGATTTATGCCTAGAGGGAATTTTACGTATACGACAGGCATGCATACATGCATACAAAATATTATCACAATAAAAAATAGTTTTTTTTAAACTTTTTTATTATGTTGCAAAATGTAATTTATTCCTGCAGAGTTTTATTTTTCATTATCAGTTTTAATTCTTAGGTATCACATGATTCTTCAGAAATCATGCTAATAATGTTGAAAACAGTTGAAATATATTAGAATTTTATAATACTATTTATAATAATATAAATTTTAATGCATCCTTGTTAAAGAAAAATATGCTAATATTAAAGCATGCATACATATATTTTGTAATAATGTGTGCGTTTGTATATATATATAATTGAATAAGCTGTAATTGACGACGGGCCGTTGAATTATTAGAAAAATAATGCACACCCGAGGTGGTGATGCGGTCACGACGCGAAGCGG
>JAUCMT010000013.1:11647296-11658038 GCA_032357475.1 Enteromius thamalakanensis
TTGAAAATAATTGCACACCTCAGAACGTTCGTCAGCCAATCAGATTCAAGCATTCAACGGCCCCGTAGTATAAGTGAATATATTACATTGCATTATATTTTTAATCAGAATAAAAAGTTCTCAGAACACCCACACTCATATAATTATATATAATTGTTGTATTATTCCATATATAATTCCTGTGATTTTGCCATTACTTTTTAGTATCATATTTCATATTTAGAAAAAATGATGCACTATATATATAAATATACTTTTAGGTTTTCTTTACGAAAATATCTTTCATGCTTCACTCCTAACATTTCATCCTTATTGTTGAGCCCTGCAGCTGTTTGGAGCTGAATATACTATTGTGTTTGTATGCTTTTCATGTTGCGCTTCACGCTTCTCCACCTGTGCTTACTGGCAGAAACAAAACACCCTCATTTAAAAAGACGTAAAGTACAGGAATAAACTCTGAAGGTTTGCGTCTATCTCATTTCTGTTTTCTTGTTTGTACGGATCTTGTCCTTGCTGTGATTGAGGGCTGTTGCAAGGTCTGGTTTTGTTTTGCCACCCGTTTCCACTTGCTCTCGATGGGGAAAGAAAAAAAAAACCCTGTAAATTACATCACTCACCTTTCTTATTCTCTGCTTTTTAGATATTTTCAGTGACCTCTGCAGCGCTGCACTCACCGACACAGAAGAGGCAGACGACAGCACCGGGTCTCGTCCCGCTCAGGACGGCACATTTGCACGCTGAACCTGCCGTGATGTGTCCTCGTTTTCTGTAGCGCCCTGCTTATACACCATACTCCACAACAGCTCCATACCTTTTGTAAAACTTCACAGACATCTGCTCCGCTGAAGGAATAGGAGACGGATCAGAATGAATTCCTGTCATTTCTGGCCTTCTCCTGCGCTGACATAACATTGACAACATTCTGTAGTCGTGAGTCAGAAATTCAGCATGCAGCCTTCGTTCTTTGACTCTGCTGTGCCTTAGCAGCAAACGCAGGGGCATTTGAAATGAAATATCCCAATCTCTATGAACGCCAGACGCTGATATCTGCACCAAGGCTGCCGTTTCAAAACACTGAGAAGAAGAGATCCTAGACTTTTCCGTCCTGCTGAAAATTTCACTGAAATGCTATAGTGCTGTATATCAGGATGGTTCACCCAGAAATAATCATTTACTGACTCTCGTGTTATTCCAAACGTTTATGAATTTCCAAGAAATAGCCATTGAGTTTCATAGAATGTAGTATGGTATAGTACTATGTAAGTCAATGGCTATATTAATTTTTGGGTGAACTGTCCCTTTAAATATACTTGATTGCTTTGTTGTTTTTGCTTGTTTGCGTATGAGACTGTTGGTCAGAAACACAGCACTTTTGATGAATCGATATTCTCTAATGTGATGTACAATATTTATACTCTCTTTTATATTCTGATATGAAAGTTGTACAAGCCATCTGTAAAGCTTTGTTCCTCCGCTGTTTGTAAAGCTGAAGATCTTTAATTCGCAAATATTTGCCTCTACTTGATATTAATCTCTATCATGGTCTGGTTGTACATAAATAATCTCAAAACATGTGGGATATTTACTCTGGAGATGTTTTATATGTATTTCAGAAAGTATGATTGTTGTAGCATAAATATTCCAGCTGTACTGTAAAAGCATCTGATACTGTTATTTTACAGTATTGCTCATGAAACTAATGCAGAAATCAGATGTACTGTATCCTTACTGCTTGGACATGAAGAGTTGGATGACAGTGAATGTAGTTATGATGCCAAACGTTATTTTATAACAGCCAACATTCACATATGATTGTGATTACTTTCTGATAGTATCTTAAATGTAAATATCTAAAGCACAAAGATCTGAAATTCAATGCTGATATTCAATGCAATGCTGGTATCATTATTCTGTTCATATATATATATATATATATGTGTGAATATTTTCCTTTTCACAGCTTCCTTACGGACGGTATATTAGCTGATGGGTATATGCATTAAATAACTGTACATGTACAAATGCATAATGAAATACATTCATTATAAAACAATGTCTTTGCATATGGAGATTGTTAATATAAGTTAGAAATGTCATGACAACGTAATGAAATCTTTAGATGCTCCTCATGGACTTCTTCCAAGAACCTTCAGGTTGAAAATTTGGTTGTAATTATAAGCTTTTTAAGAGATTGTGTGACACCAAAGTGCGCATCTAGGGGAACAGAAACGAGAGAGGTAGAGAAAGGGCCAGGTAAGATTCACTGGGCTTTGTTCTATAGAGGGTCTCTTTCAAACTTTCAAACTCTTTCAAAAACTCCTGAGGGGTGGCAGGAGAGTAAAGCAGACGAGAAGGAAAGAGAGTGGAGAGAGCAGGACACAAAGACACACAGAGATGTGACAAGCACTGAAACTGAATTTTAAAAAAGTGCACTGCCTTCACTTTGTCCTTGGGTTTGGCTTCAGGTGTCTAAAGATTTTGAAGACACCTGGCAGTCTATTTATCATGAGTCACTGCCTCCCGAAAGCAGGCCGGGCAGAAGAAAGAAGGCGACTTCTGTCGGCAGGAAAGGGGCTGCTCTTTTGGATAAATGGAGGGCAGGCTGAGTCTCATTGCTCGAGTTCAATGGAAGTTAATGGGGCGAGTGCAGAATGATGGGTTTTATTTATTTCAAGAGTTCACGCTTCCTCATTAATGGAAAAAATTTAGCGAATCTGGCATACTTTCCAGGGAGCGAGCTGGGAGAACGGCGGACCCTGAACCCTAATGATTTGAACCCTAGCACGGGTAAGAGTTCGGCGTTCGGCTTGATGTCCGACTGCCCTCCTAGGAAGGCGTGAATTGATGGAAAGGAGGAGGAGGGGGGATGCATAAAGCGAGATGAGGGAGAAGGGAAAGCGGGGATTTTTATAGTGAAGAGGAATGAATCCGATTGGGTGCGAATTAACGAGGGAATAAATAGATGATGGGCTGCCAGGTGTGTGTGATTAATTCGTCCAGCGATCCTCTCGAAATTGTTATTTGCAAAACATTCACTTATTTCTAACAAGACAGGAGTTCAGGGGCCTGTTCCATAAACCAAGATTAGAGTATAAACCAGGCTTATTTCAGTTACTCTGACTTAATGCCAGTTAATTTGTATTAAAATAAATCAGACTATCTGCCATAAGCCTGGCTTATTTGGTAAACTTGTTTTATGGAACAGGCCCCAGATTTAAGATGCGAATGAATGAGAAGGACAGAAACTACATTTTATATCTGAATCAATCACTTGCTCAATAAAACATTGACTCTGATTCACACCATGATAATCACAGTTTCTATTCAAATATTATTTCTGGTTTCTACCACATTAAGGAGGCTTTCGAGAGTAGAAGCATAAGAATGTGAAAAAATATAAAATCTGACCCTGAATCACAAAACCAGTCTGAGGTCACATAAGTATATTTGTAGCATTAGCCAACAATGCATTGTATGGGTCAAAATTATCCCATACAATTAAGTATAATTACGTATCCCCAAATTAAATAAATATCATGTTTCACGAAGATATTTTGTATAGCAAATCCCCTCCCTAAATATAAACACTTCATTTTGGATTAGCAATATGACTTCATTTGAACAAACAAAGGTTTTCTCAATATTTAGATTTAAGATGCAGTTGTATCTCAGCCAAATATATCCTAACAAATAATACATCGATGGAAAACTAAATTATTCAGCTTTCAGGTGATGTAAGCCTACAGTACATCTCAATGAACCTATATAGAATAATATAATGAAATAAACTGGTATTTTCACGTGTATATATAAAAATATAATAATTTATAATAATTGTACACTTAAAAATCCATCATTTTTTATTATTTTAATGCAATTTAAATAATTGCATGTTGATGGAGCCTATGCTTAACGTAACGTTGATGACGGAAAATAAGTTTCTATGTTTTTTTGTTAAACGCTATTATTTAGTTCGCTTTTCTGGGTGTTTTATGAGTTGTTACATCAGTCAACATTGTTTTTTAATCATAAGGTTAGAAACAGTTCACGGGCAGAGCCGCTGGTGACTCCACACACAGCGTGCATTGCCGTTTGAATTCATCAGCCAATCAGAGGCGTCGCTTTGGAACTTCCGTCGAGCTCTTCGCTTTCAGCCAATCGGCGTCGGGATCTCATGTTTGCTTGCTTTTTTGAATTCACTGAGTGAGTTGAACGGAGCCACCTATCAGAAGAGCGTATACAATGGACTTATTATTCCAACAAAACTTATTTTCGTAACTTAATCGTTTTATTTTTCACTTTAGACAAACTTCAAGCGTCGTTGTGCCGACAAAGGGTGTTTATGTGCGTACGCCTCAGTTTTAATCAATAGTTCGGCTACATAAACCCAGACTGCTCAGCTGGTTAAACAGCCAGTCAGTATTTCTCCTTTAACTTTACGCAAAATCTTTCCAGCACATATCTGGACTTATCCCATCTCATACGGTGAGTTTCCATCATCCGTTCTTTTTAATTCTAAATACAAGACTTTGTTGGAAATAATTTCATTTGTTTAGAAGTTAGCTAGCGCAACGTTAGCTTTTGCGCTAGCCCATATCACTGAAGTGCATTGCAGCTGCCAATCACCTGTCACCGCATTGCTCTCTAAAAACCTGACAGGTCTTTACAAAATGCGATTCTTTACTTCATTACCTGTTCAAATGTGCGTACATATAGGCATATCTAATGTTTTGTTTTACACTTGGACGTTAATGAGCTCCAATTGCTGTTTATTAATGCAATGTTGCATTCAGATTAATTATTCATTGCATTTATGCAGCTGCAATTTTTGTAAAGACCATAAAGAGTAAACTTTGATCGTATTTTGTGGAGATTTATATATTGATTCTCTCCTCCATTTAACCTTCCTTCCTAGAAACTCAACAGTTTGTGTTTTATTTCTGTGCCGCCCTTGTTCACTCCTCTCTCTCTCTAGCCTCCAGCTTTTGATATTCTGGACAGGACTGGGTCGCCACCCCTTGTCACAGAGCCATGGCTGACAGCAGCATAGTTACTTTTGGGCCAGGCCGCAGCCTGCTGGTTGACTCCTCCGTATACGACTCCCGGATGGCAGAGACCTCAAAGGAGCAACTTTTTATGGGTCTACACGCAGACGAGTCAGAGGGTAAGTGAACCGCCCTCCATCTCCATCAACCTTATATCAACTGACATTTCCATAGGGTGGACCGTTTAACTGAGCCAAAACATAACAAAAGAGGTTATTTTCTTTCACCCTACTTTGTCTATTTCCACAGAGATTTACCTTTGCTCTTTTGTAACTCTTTATTTTGTTGTTTTTCAGATGTATTGCCCAAAGTTGAGACCAGAGTGGTGTTGGTGGGGAAGGCTGGCAACATCGCAGAACTTGAGAAAGCTCTTCAGGTACGAAATAATATAGTTGAGTTTATATAGACTGAGATTTGCACTAAGACAACATGAGCTGCATCAATGCGGTAAAATACTGACCCTTTTGAAGTATTTCAAGTTCGTTTGAGAGATCAGCCGGAGAAGGAAAGGTTCACAATCTTCTAATCTGATTAAATGTAATCAGTTCACTAACAGGAAGGAAGTCATTTTGTAAAATAAATAAATGAAATCCCTCCGTTTTGCCTGACTGAATTTTAAGCAGTGTCTAGCCTCTAGAGTATTTGTATGTCTGCATGCTAGTGCCATCCTAAAATTAAAACCGAATCTCACATTTAAAACGGTACTTTAATTCACCTTAAATGTATTTGCTTCTCGTTATTTGTTGTAGTCGCCTTGAAGACAGAAGCCTTGCTGCTGACATGGCATCATACTAAAACAGGAGTTTAAATTCCTTGACTGATTAATGTTTACATTAAAGATCTACAAAAATATCGGCAGTGATATTTTGGCATGTACGCTACCGTATAAAAGCTTATCCCTTGGAAGAAGTCTCTTATGTTCACCAAGGCTGCATTATTTGATCAAAAATACAGTGACAGTCTTAATAGTGAAATATTACAAGCAAGTTATTGTTTTCCTATTTTAAAATGTATTTTATTCCTGTGAGGTTTTAGTGTTATTACTCTAGTCTTTAGTGTTACATGATCCCTCAGAAATCACTCTAATATGATAAATGTCCTCCTCTTCTTGTTCTTATTTAGTTCAAGCAATTATAACGGGTAATATTTTTGTGGAAACCATGATCATTTTTCTCCCTAAATTCTTAATCGAATCCAAAACAATAACGATATAAAATTCTTTACTGTCTTCATGCATACTTGCTGAAACATTTTACCCCAAGATTTCAGCAGTTTCGTTGGCACCCATTAATTATATTAATTATAATTCAAATATTTTCATTTGTGCCTATGACAGTGAAATTGTTTTGCTATTTTTAATTCATGTGTTGGTTTTTGTCATGCAAGTGACATTAACTTATTTTTTCCCCTTTGTATTATTATGCTTTATGCTTTTTATGATTATTAATTTATTATGCAACAGTAGACATTTATTAGGTATTTGTTTCATTTAATGCCATATCTGATCAGCTCTTTGAGTGTGTCAGTATCTTAAACAGCAGTTTTTGAGGACTGTTTTCTCTGATTCTGAACTGGATTTGATGCTAATGAACATTGTACTCCACATTCTTACGCTGACGTGTGGTATGTGGCTGTTGGGAGTTAACGGACGAAAGAAGCGTTAAGAATGTTCCTTCACTTGCTCTGAATGTTGCGTTTGGAGGAAACGCAGGTCAGTGAGGGGGCATTTAGGCTTAGAGCTTGATAAATGAGGTTAAATGCGTAGTATTTGCCATGTAGTGCTTAGGGGAGGATGAAAATCCTGAAAATCTCTCTTTGCCCTTGACGCGATGTGAGAAGACTACAGATGCAGCTGCTGCTTTTAGTAATCTATTCTCCCTGCTCTCACACAACTTAACATAGCAGAACTTCCTCCTGGACTTTTCTTGACATTTGTTTGAAGTTCTCATCTCGGTTCTGACAGGTTGCAAGGCCCCCCCCACCTAGGAAATTTATCAGCTTTGGGTTGCCAGGTTGACGTCAATTCTTCATTTTTACAGGCCATCACTATAATGGAAGTCCCGGTGGTAAAGATTAAAGGAGGGCAACCGGGCACAGAGACGCGTGAGAAATTGATAAAATCCATAGTCAATATGGTACGTCTCGGCACCCGGGATCTTTGCATGCTTGAGAGCACCGAGGGGATTTGCAGCATGGTGTTTTAAAGGGGATTCTGTTTAATATCAAACTCACTGGTGGTCTGGACTAAGTTCTAACAGTGTGTTCTAACAACTTGTTCTGTGTTTGTTCAGCAGGTGGCCTTTAATCCACTGAATTAAGAATTAACTTATCAATCAGTCATGTAATCAACTCCCCTGTTTTAGTTTAGGGTGTAATTTTTCTCTTTTTGTCTTTATTTTCAAATACAGGTAAGTCATGGAGTAGTAATTTCAATGACAATAATAATCAAATGACAATGAAATAATGTACATTTCTGCACTAACAGATCTACCTTCAGTTCCCTTAAAAAAACATAACGGGCTGTTCACAGCGGACATATTCTTTCATATGCTCAGCTCATCTGGGATACATTTATATGATTAAAATGCAGTTCAAAAAGTAGTAGTGTAACACAATATTACTATAATTTATAATTTGTCACACTGTTCTTAAGAAATCATTCTGATAAGCTGATTTGCTGCTAAAGAAATGTTTCTCATTAATTAAAAAAAAAAAAGCTTTTGAACCTATAAATGTTTCTTTTGATCAATATAATCCTTAACTGAATAAAAATCGAATTATTTTAATTATAAATTAAGATTTTTAAAAATGGAATGTTATAAATATTATTTTTCAATTAAGGACATCTCAAACTGATCAAAAGAGACCTTAAAGCCATTGCTAAAATACAAAAGACTTTTATTTTTAAATAAATGCTGTTATTTTTTTGTGTGTGTGTATTAAAAAATTAACGATTAAGCCTCAAAGATTTTAAATATTAATGGGAAATGTTTCTGTAGTAGCAAATCAGAATGATTTCTAAAGAATAATGTGACATTTTAATCCTTAATATTACAATTATAATTAAAATCTTGTATATAAAAAACAATAATAATTTTTTTTTTTAATTGAGTGCTTGATAACGGCAAAGAGAATAAAACTTGAAACTAGGCAGAAATGTACAAGTAGATATGCTATATTGGCAGATACGTTGATTTGTTTCGTACTGTATCGTTTTACTGTCCTGTGTGAACCGCCCTGAACTGACACTTGAGTCTGTAACCTCTAAATCATGTGACAAATGACTGCCTGTCTTCAGCGTATCATCTGTCAGAACACTTTAACATCTCTGAGATCCCTTTTAATAAAACAGAGATCTCTGAAAGGAGGGAAATTATAATCACTATCTAGCAAATGTGTTTATATGATATTCTCATCTTAATTTATGAATCTTCCTTTTCGTCCTTATTAGGATATAAACACCCCCTATATCAAGACCGACAATGTCAGAGATTTTGGTGATGGAGAGAACTGCGAGTTCGAGACGGTATTTGTGTTAAAAGACTTCCAGGCTCCAGAATACAGCTTCCTGTACAAGAATGACAACCGTATCCTGGGGCCTCCTGCCGTGATGCACTGCGCCAGCAAGGGAGAGGTAAGACCTGAAATAAAACAACACAAGCACACACAGAATCACAACAATCTCGCAGGGTTTTTTTCTCCCTGGGGTGGTGAACGAGTTTGATACTGTGCCGTCACGGGGTGAGTAAAAGCCTGTTGAAATAAAGTTGTTTTTCCAACTGAAACGGATTGGTAAGCAGCTTTGATTGCTCCTTGTAAAGCTTGAAAAATGTAGCTGGCTTATCTGAGTGTACGCAGGAGTGTCTGCTTGACTCCCTCAGATATTCAAGTGAAATGAACACTTGGCTGGCCAGCGGTTGGTACCAGACAGAAAGATTAAGTCTGACGAGCACTAGAATATAGATACTACACAACACTCCACACCAGTGAGAAATGAAGGCGTGTCTTATTGTTGTTAAATCTTGTGTGCACAGGTTAGCTCCTACTGCACATAGTCTGTCTTGTGAGAAGTCACGAATGGTATGCATGCATACACACACACACTAAATAATTGTATTTTTGTATACATGTGATTTTTATTCATACATATATTCATTTTAAAGTACCCCTATTAATCCATTCTAAAGGTGGCTAATATTGTTTTATGAGTGTTTTAAAGCAGGTTTATGTGTATGCAAGGTCAAAAAACACTTTAATTTTCTCTAAAAATGGATTTTATTTGACCCCATTTCTAAATGATTCGTAAACGACTCGTGTGAAGCAGTTCAAAGACTCAGTTTCTCTAAACCCCGCCCTCCCGTGATCCCTCACTGTGATTGGTCAGATGGCGTAGTCCTATATGATTGGTCTACTGCTACAGCGCTCCAAAGACTCAAAGCTTGAACCAAAACTACCGTGGACAGTGCTTTTGTAAGCGAATCGGGCAAACCTCTATGTAGGTCAGCATTGGATAAAGCATAACACTGCGTTCTTAGGCCACATTTACACATAGCCGGGTATTTAGAGAACTGAATATTTCTTCCCATCTGTTTTCAATAATAACATCGTGCACATAACATCGTTTTCAAAAAACTTGTCATTTTATATCAACCCGCTTAAATACGCCGTCGAGTGTGAGAATAACCATGCCAAACCTATGTAACGTTAAATAGGGTGCTCACATGAGCATTAAGCATTTTCTGGCACATAACCAAACCACTGGGAAATACCTGCTTCTTCCCTTCGTGTAAACAGGGCCTTAAACTCATGATGAGACAGACAGGCAGTCAAGCTGCATCAATCACAATGTTTAGACTGCATTACAGCCCCACAGCTGAACAACAGAACTATAAGTTAACCGTTACCAAGACATATGCAGGGTTGTTACACAACATCACGTACACCAATACGATCGCAAGAAAATACAATCATCAATTATTAATCTTACTTACAGGTAGGAGTTCAGAGGAGCAAGCCGGTCCAAATAAACTGGGCTCTGATCCATCTATTAAGACCGAGTGAATATCGTGTTGTACTACAAGCTTGGAAAAGCAGTCATCAGTAGAATGACGCGAAAACAGACTGTACTGATGAGGTGTTGAAGACAATGAATGTTAATCACTCATTCTTTGTAGATTCATCTTTCAGAAGGGCATATAAAACAAATGAACTCTCACTGGATGCAGCGTCTTCTTCACTTGATGTTATCCACGTGGAAATTGTACTGTTTGTAGGCGGGGCAAGTTGTTTATGACGTAGTACGTGGGCGGACATTATGAAAATATGTTACCTAGTGACGTGGATCAGTAACAGAAAGATTTAAATTGACTTGTTTAGGCGGATGTGAGCCGACTCTTTTAACTTTGTTTATCATGCACTGTCGGCATCACAACATTGCAGATAGTTTATGTTCACATACAGCTACATGACACACTGAATGAACAATCTTGTTTAAAAAAACATAATAGGGGCACTTTAAATATAGAATTAAAAACATATACAAGCAATTAGTGTTGTCAAAAGACCCGGTAAAACCCGGTTCTTGCTGCGCAAACCGAAAGGTGCGCACTACGCAGTTGCGTCTTCTTGATAAAAACACAGAGAGATGGTGAAAAGAAAGGAGGAAAGAGCTAGTGTGGAAGTATTATTTTTGTTTTT
>JAUCMT010000013.1:11667423-11684407 GCA_032357475.1 Enteromius thamalakanensis
ATAGTGTCCCCGTCACTATACTGGGGCATTAGGACCCACACAGACCACAAGGTGAGCACCCCCTGCTGGCCTCTCTAGCACCTCTACCAACAGCAACCTAGTTCTAGTAATCTTTCTCTTTAAATTCCAGTTATATTTTATAGAAAATCTAAACACTAGATTACAGGAGGGGAAAATTACTTTGTAGAGGAAACATGGGTATGGCTTTATAAAAAAGACTTTATTAGGTCTTAGTTTATGACCCTGAGAATGATTTAGAGGATCTAGAAATCCTTAATTTTCAGTAAGAGCTTTTTTAAGGCAACATGAGTGACCGTAACCAATTCAGAAAGGTTAAGTTTAATTTTATTCACGAGCACATTGACACAGAGTGTAAATCGTGGATCTAACTTCATACACATCCTTGTTTCGCAATGCAGATGTTAGCTGTTTTTTGTAAAATGTGTCATAATAACAATTTGTTAGCCACTTGCTAGATGAATAACAAAGTACAGTATTGGCCATTTTTTTTTGTTGTAATTAACCATGAGAGTCAGTAACATCACACATTAAAATGTTTTAATTTCTTTTACTTTCTATTTTTGTTTTGGTATAATAGAAAAAAAAGAATCAAGCAACAAATCAAATTTTCATCGGTTTTCTGTTTGTGTGTGTTTTGTTAGACCTTTAACACACTCAAATCTCAAAGCTTTGCTTTCATTGGGTTGCAGACAAATTACTTGATGCAGGAAACTTGTCGCAACAGTCCTGGTTGGGTCGAGATCCTGAAACGCTTATGTTCTTGAAAAATATTTAGTTTTAACTACAATAGAATAATTCTGCTGAACTCGCTGTCCACAAGACTACATCACGACTCCTAGCAGATCACCCGGGCTGAATCAACACATCCTTATTGACTAAGAGAGCCATCCAGTGTTGGGTCTAATTGCCATATGTGTTGGAAGCTCAGTCACAACAGTGAGCTAGTGTTTGGTGGGTCTCGGCAGGGTTGCAATGAGATGTCTTACACCCCCTCTCAGCTTGCGAAGAGTGCTTTTTGTCTGCAGCCATTGTGTGGGACGGTGCGAACACGCTACAAACTGCCAACCTCCCTGATTGGCAGTTGGCTCGATAGGAAGAAGTGGAGTGTGACTGTAATTGAAAGATTACTGTGTCTTGGGAAGCTATTGATTAGCAAAAGAATAGCATCCAGCTCATTGTATGCGGTAAGCCTGATTGTTCTGCTCCTAGCTGGCCTGATTAGCTTGGCAAGGATTTAAACTTGTGAAAGTAAGCAGTCGCCGGTATTGAAATGAGATTGATGTTATCATCAAACCCAAATGGAAATAGTAGCCAATTTGTTCATCATTTGTGCATAATTTTTGTTCTTTTGCGTTTATGACTTGCACTTTGTTAGCTTGTCTCTTATCAATGAGCGACACTCAGGTGATCATCTATCCAAATTCAATATTAAGCTTAAAGCAGACGTGCCACATTACTTAACACAGGATTTAGGAAAACTATGGAGGGCAGACCTTGATCCATGTAGGGGGCTGAAAGGGCAGTGCACCAAAAGTGAATGTGAGCTTAAGTTTTCTCCTGAGGAATCGCTCGCATTGCTTTCTGTAAAATCCATGAATTATTGGATGGCAGCAACAGGAACAGTTCTGTCATCGTTTACTGACCCTTATGTGGTTCCAAACGTCTTCTTTTGAACACAAAAGAAGAATGTATTGGTCACATTTTTTTGTGTGTGTATATTTGTTTATATAAATACACACCACACACATACAGAATATATTTTGAAAATATTTACATGTAAATATACATGTCTATATACAGTATATATTCATATAATTTAATTTATAAATAAGTATATTTGATCTATAAACAGAAAATAGGCTATTTTTGTAAAATATACTGTATATGTGCTTGTGTGTTTATTTATAATAAATAAAAACAGGACACATGCATATATTATGTACACAAAACTTTTATTATGCTTGCAGTTGTTTGATGGCACTAAGGTTTATTGATGAGCTATAGCAGCCATAAAATGCCATTCTGAATGTGCTTTAACACAATCTTCCTGTTGACATATGCCAAGGTTTTTCTGGGACAAAGAAGCCATTCCCTTTAAAAAGGGCCAGAGTCATTAAATTTAGATGCAAGCTTCACCACTTCCTGAGAGGAAGGAGTTGATGAGGAAGAGTAGCGTTAGGGCGAGTTGGGCTGCTGTGAACTGGTCTGTCACTGGAAGCTGTTGTCTGTCAGTGACGTGAATGGAGTGATGACTCACCGTTGCAGGAGCCGAGGGAAGAGTGTGTGCTTGTGTGTGTGTGTATTTAACCCCCAACCTTTGAATGAGCCAGAGGTAATGTTTAAATCTGCAGGATAAACTAGAGGGAACTGGTTTGTCCCTTGCTTCCTCTTCTTTTCAGGCCAGATGGGCGTTTGTTCTATTTCTTAATTCATTCATGTGTTTTTAGTAGCTGGAAGAACATAAACACCACGCACACACACACACACACACACACAACCGAGCTTCAGAACTGCCTGTTTAATATGAAGAAGCAGTGTTAAGATGGGAAGCGTAAACTTAATTTAAGATGTCCCAGACTGCCGGGGGTGAGTTGTGGTTGAGAATGACATCAGAAGGGTGAAACTTGTTAACACACCCCTTTAACATCACAGCCTTAAAGTTTCTTTGAACGTTTGCCACCCTAGATGTGGATATTGGTATTCATTCAACCTGTTAATGTCATCACTGTGGTTTGTGCACACTTATTTGTGTTTTTGTCTCTTGATTACTCATGTAGGATTTTAGGCAGGAGATTCCAGTTACTGACATTCTTTCACTCTCTGACTAACTGGACTAATGGACAGCAGTCTAATAAATATTGTTTTTGTTTTTTTTAATCACTACTTTTCTTTTTATTAACGTTTTACTAAGCATACAATTTTTTGGCAAACTGCAGCATGTCTTAAACAGTTTGCTTGCTGAAGTAACAGTTCATTGTATCTTTAAGAACATGCATCCATCTGTTTGGCTGTTTGCTCAGATGCTCACTATTACAGCAGGAGTCCATTTCAGAACACACGTGATGTTTTCACATGTTTTTTCAGGGGTCTACCTCAGGAGTAGTTTTCAAGCTATGATTTGTTGAATTTTGAAACAGGTGCTGTTTGATGGTATATTGTATTGTGCACTGGAAACACATATCACTCCAGATTTATTTTAACATTATACAGTAAAGCTATAGCTAAATTGTTCAGTCATTATAAACCACAAATTGCAAAAAACATTTGTCACCTTTATTCAAAACAGTGATTGGGAAGGTAAGGGAGAGAGTGAATGCAAAGTAAACTAGGTTCTTTTGTGTAATATCACACACTTTTGAGTTGGGTTCTTACCAAAAAGAAATTCTTGTGAAGTGACTTGGATGCCTGCCATATAACAACAACAAAAAAATACGTGCCATGAAGAAACTGAGCCATATCTGAACACCAGGTGCACAAAACCATTTTAGGAGGAAAAAAGTGTTTTCTTCATTTAAGGGGTTTAGTGCAACTGGCAGCAGAATATCATAGAGACGTAGAGTTTGACTCTTTTGGCTTGTGGCAGTAAGCAATTGTCTATCAACCACCTGGAGCACTTTTTTTTATTAGCCATAGAGAAAGATCTTCTCACAACACTCACTACTATTATAGTGGTTGAGTTGACTCTCTTTCTTTTCCTTAAATTCTTCTTTGTAGTGTTATTCTCTTTTAGCTGTCATCATGAGGTGCAACGCTGTTTATGATAGGCCACATCTGGCACTTGGTGTGTTTTCCATTCTGGCATTCGGACGTCAAAGTGTGGATAGTCATGTTCTGATCGCATACTACAGGTCACATCACCCACTTTACTGTTGACTCACTGACGCTTGTGCGTCACTTGCCTTTTAGTACATTTGTTTGTCACTTGTTTTTGCTTGTGTTGTTTTGACTGATTGGAGTAGCTGTCATAAGACCTGCTGCATTGATATCAGATACAGGGTAACACTGCACCTGTACCTGTCTACCTGGACCGGATGTAGACAATTGTATATTGTATTGTGCATATTTTTTCTGTCCAAACTGTCTGATTGACGTATGTATTACATCTTTTTTTGTTAACAGTACCAAGGTCATTTCTATAATAATTTAATGATGTTCTTTGAAGAAGTCATTCTTATTTGTAGTAGAAATTGCAGATGGAACTTTAATACTGGAGTATGAGCGGTAGTAATAGTGCTAATTGTATTATCAACCACCTTAGATTAACAGGATATCATATATTAAAAAAATATTAATAATTATGAGTGAGATTTTATTTTTGTCATTATTTTATTTTTGTACATTTCAACTTTAGTCCAAAAGTAAAAACTGACAAGAAATTTATTTATTTGAATAATTTGCAAATTCCCTTGTCATAACTGACTTGTGTAATTATGTAATCGTAAGTTGCAAGAATAACCTTCAGAAAAACTTTTCATTTCATAATTATAATTATGATTTTGATAATCTCATAATCATGACTCATCATGAATTCATAATTAACTTTGTCAGAATTGACTTTTTATAACATAATATTGATTCACCAAAGCATGATGTAGTGTAAATGGGTCTCGATAGTGTACAGCCACAGTATTTTGATATTTTTGGAGTTGTGAGGCCAGTACGACTATATTTTTAATAGCTAAAAATGAAATGATTCAAGCAGACTGTGGTAGAGCAGTTGTTTATAGTTGTGTCTGCTGTCTGATGTGCGTATTGGCACAGACGTACATTGTGTTATGTTTTTGGAAGGCATTATAGTCCATTTATATGTGTGCGTGTGGGTAGGAACATTCCCTGTGAGTGGACATTTGCGTAGGTGTATTTATAAGGAGTTACTCATCGGGGCAGCTCGGATTGCGACTGAAGCCAGCGGTGAGCTCTGAATACTGTGACCCGATCTATTCATCCATCCAAAGAAGCCCTTACTAATGTCACCATGTTCAGATACAGAGCACGGCTTTATCCATCCGCATTGAACTGTGTGTAGAGCTCTTCTCTCTTCCACGAAGCATAAAAAGGCAAAATGACTAATTTCAGACTAAACAGAACTATTGTTTGCCTATAGGTTAACATCAAAGAACATTTAATCTTTGTTTCATGCTTATTTGAGACTAAGCTAAATTATAGTTTACCTTCAGGTTGACAATAAAATGAGCATGATGGTCTGCTTTTCATACAGAGACAGTTGAATTCATTTGAGTTGAATATTTTATGAAATTAAAAAAAGGACCCTGGAGTGAAATAATACCCAAATCTACCACAGCAGAAAATGAGTAGCCTGGAACAGAGGTCAATTATAGTTAAATGGCCATTATATAAATATATTTGACCGCAATTGAAGCCGCAATTGACCAGTTTAAATCAAGTATCTCTGAGAGCTGTGTAATAAAAATGTTTTTCAAACAAGCTCTATATTTGGGCTAATAGAACTATCTAAAGCCAAACTATTAAGAAACAGAAGTAAAGAAAGGCCAAACCTTTAGATTACTGCAGAAGAAAAACTACACTACATATTAATATTGGTCAATACTAATTTAATGTGTTCAATGGTCCTCATTCTTGAAAGAAAATTGTGAAAGTGTTATTTAAATCAATAATGCTGTAGATCGAACTTGATAATTTATGTAACAATGGTTTTATATATTAAAAAAACATAAATGTTCTGATCAGGATTCGTTAATAAACCTAATGCATTTGTATATGTGGGGTCTCTGCAGAAATATATTGTAATACAAGTTTATTTCTGAATTCACTCTTAGTTTCTCCAGCACACGCTTCATTCACTGCATCTGCAGTCCATAGCTTTTCGGAATGAATGAGTCGATGACTCATCCCACTTTGCTGAAGCCTTTAGGGAAGGATGGAGAGAGGGAGAGGAAGAGGGAGAGATAGGATGAGAGATGGTTTGGAGAGAGATCCAAGGGCTTTTTTGTTTTGAGTGATGATAATCCTTCAACAATTAGGTGGGTGCAGGGTTCAACAAGCTTAATCAATATGCTTATTTTATTTTGCCCTACATGCATATCTTTTTTTATATTTGGGTAGTAAACATAAACTTTGTTTACTTATCTAATTTCAAAAGCCCACACAGATTTATAAGTAAATCATCATAGCCCATTGAATACAAGGAATGAAGGAAAAAAAGCATATTATCCCAGTAAGCTTGATTTCCCCGAACCTTCTTTCTCTGCCGTGTTATTCTTTGAAGCATCACAAGAGGAGACAGTGGGATGTTCGCCAAATCAAGTTTCTTGTTTTCCATAAACATCGCTGTGGTCTTTTTCTTCCTCTGTGCATGTAAGACAGACGTCACTCAGTCCGTCGGGGTGTGACGGTGAGCTTGTTATGGCACTGTGCAGGATGCAAATAAAATATTTAGCATTCAAAAAATGACGAGACTCTTTGTTACAAATTGCTCCATGCTGAAAAGCTGGAGGTGGTTCGTTAAATTAGTATTGTCTAAGCGTAACCAAACTCTAGTAATCCTTCTATCCATTTACTCAAACTGTCTCGCCTACCTTTTAAATCTGTTGGCAGTTCTCTAAACCACTAATCTTATGGAACATTGACTCTCTCAACCAGTGACAAGTGTTAAGAGAAAATAGTCTCCAGTACACCTAGAAAGCAGAAAATAGTTACAACTAATCAGAGAACATATAATCAGGTAATTAGAGCTGGGTTAACGTTTTGCAATTAGTAATTAGTCTAGGCGAGGGGTTGGTTGAACTGTGTTTGATTTGATTATTTCCGGGGCCGTTGTAATTAGACCCAGACAATGTGGACACATTCCCAGTGTTTTAGGTCGGATTATCTGAAATGAGGAGCCAAGACCCAGACTGGATCCAGGAGGACAAAGTTAAATGTTTCATTAGTTACATTAATTTCCTGTGGATTGGAAAACCGTTATATTAAGTCTACTGCAGATTTTCAACATTAAATATTGTTGTACAGAGGTTCATCTGTGTTTTGTTTGCCGTTAGCTCTGAACAGATCTCACAATGTTGACAAACAGTCCTCAGTGTGTTTCAGAGTTGCTGAGTGATAGTTTATGCTTAGACTTGTCGTTTCTTGGTTGTGTTTGTGTCTGAGGGAGATAGAAAAGATTTAACGGCTGTTTATTCTCAGAACAGAACTGCCTGTTTGGAGTTATTCTTGGCTCAGTGCGTGTGTGTTTTTCTCGTCCTCTACGTGTTTGTTGATGTTTCCTCTGGAAGGCTGGCACTAGGGATCCACGTCAGCAGAACAGCAGACCGTTCATGCTCTTCTGGTTGGGGGGGGGGTGGAAGGTCTGAAATGAGAGAGAAAGAAACAGAAAGAGGGAGGGGGATGTGGCCTTTTGTGTCTGATCTGTCTGTGCTTGTGCGTCAGACTGATGTAAAAGTGTGGGTGTTTTTTTTTTCTTTCAAGCCCATCCCCCTTTTTTCCACACCTAGCCCATCCTTCATTTTCCTTCATTGCCCATACATCCTTTTACCTTCCTAGCTGTCATATATTTTTGCACTTCATTCATTGATTCTGCCATTGATTCATTCCTTCATTCAGTTGTTTGTGTTTGTTCATATAATGTGTGTGAGGTAAATGGGATGGATTGCACAAAAACGTGTGTGTGTGTGTAACTGGGAAAACCTGTCATCAATGCATCTATGTCTCTCTATCACTCGCAGTCTGAAAATGCAGTCACAAATTAACATTTGCATCTTTCCACGCCCCCACCAAACCATATCGTAAATCAGAAATCGATCGCCTTACTCCGGAGGGTTTCTGATGTAGAATTCGATTAGGTTCCTCCCACGCTCTGGGTATTTTGGCTCTGGGGTGACCTGACGCAGGGCCGTTAGACTGAGTCATTAGTCATCAATTAGTCCGCTTGAGTCTCTCCTAAAACAGGCTTCAAAGCCAGCGCAGCACTCCACATCAAAGTGAAGAGCTAATAGTCCTCTATGCTCTTTGTAGTACTACAAGGCTTACTATAAGACGGGCTAATGATTTTATTAGGATGCATTATTGAGTAATGTTGTCTTGTGCTGTTGTTATTATTTTTATATATTTTTTTAAATATTACCTTTAGTGGTTGACCGAAATGGTGTTTCAAAAGCTGATGTCAGTGTCTAGAGAGCAAGGTGTTTGTATGGGCCAACCAGTGACACGCTTGATGGTGTCACCACAACCTGGATTTATAGCATGACAGAATTTAAATTTTTGGGTGAACTAACCCTTTAAGTCCAGTAGACCCTTTTCTCATTTTTGGTGTTCAGACATTGTCATAGTTGGGTAAACCTTAATAGTGGTGAGCAGAAACAACATCAAATATAATTTTAGTTACCAATTGGTCCCAGGGTGATTGATTGATTTTTGATTGATTTACAGGCTATCTTACAAATCCTAGTGCTGAATATGGCTTGGCTTGAGATGGCTTTTCAGACATAGCAACTGTAGCAAACATATATTGTAATCATGATTATTTAACACCATTATGAGTGGGCCATATGACCAAAAGTTTATGCACATATCAAATATATATTTCCTGTAAGTAAGGTTTCTATGTAGAAACCAGCTAAATTAGTACTAGGGAACTGTTATTAACAAACAAACAAAAATTACTTAGAATTATTGAAAATAATAAAACTGTCAGTAATAAAGAGAACACATACAATAAAATAAAAAGATACAAATGAAACAAACTTTTTAATGTAAATGTCAGTCAGTTAACAACCTAACCCTTCACACAGATTCTGCAGACTGGGTTGTCCACACAGCAGCGGTTCTCCATCCCTGTCCTTGTGTACCCCCTCTCTTAACATTTTGTATTTCTATTATCGCTTCAAACATTCAGGATATTCCGCCATAACTCTAGTTCAAAGCGAACATATACGTTCCATTCAAAGGGCATTGGAGCTTGCGAAACATGAATTTTAATTATATTTATTTACAGAGGTATATGATGTCACTCTAGTCTGTGTGTGAAGACGCTGCGCAGCACAAATCCGTGAATGAATGTTCTGAAGTGAACGGATTTCCCCTGGAGTAGGGAGCTATGAACACTGTGCATGGACTGCACTTCTAACCAGCAGATTATCGGAAGCAGGTATGTTAACTAAGAGAAATGCAAAATATGCAGAGCGGGAGTACTGGAGTTGACCTGTTTTCCAAAAAAAGCCCCTATAACTGGCGAGCTTACTTTTTTCGGATGCGGGCAAAGGCTCCCACTCTGCATTTCTTGCATGCGCGCTGGTTCGTCGTCTTGTTTGACAACAGGTGTCAGTGTTAAGGCTGTCACCTGGGAGATCAACCAGCTACTAACGCTGGATAATTTACGTGTCATTCTATCATAAGAGTCCTGTTAATTTTAAATATCATGGTTCTCCCAAAACAGGTATATCATCACACCCAAAATTAACATGATGTTGATATTTTATGATTTGAATACATTGCGACACCCCAAACGTGAACATAATAAATTTAATGATTTGTCACTTTTTGTTGTACATGTCGTTGTGTTGTCATTACCTTGCTTACCCCTATTCAATATAAAATTCAAGAGTTACTCCGATCAAAAGATAAGACATTTCTGTTTTGAACCTGTCACCAACCACATACACACTTATTTATAAACTGAGACCCACTTTGACGCTGATTATAGAGCCAGCAACAGCTTGCATGCACCGTAATTACTTCCAGAAAGCACTTGCTGATTATCTGAGTCTGAGTCTGTTCATGGAATGCCACGATCTGGTCGAGAAGTATGTGAACTGACAACTAATACAAGAGTGACACATGATGTCAGAACATGAAGCACTAAACCGCCCTGTGTTTGTGTGTTCATATGACATCCTTGCAGTATGTCGGAGATATGATGTTTAAAGAGAATCTGCTTGTAATCGAATGCAGTGCAGTTTCCTGATGCTCTGCTGGAACACAAGGGTTCTCGGCTAATGGAAATGTTAGGCTGATTAAAAAGGTTTGTTTATGGTCAGGTTGAGTAGAGCAGGTCAGTGTGTTCCTCCATTATGCTACAGACGGGTGCTTAGGCCCAATTGTATATTTTCATTGTTTTTCTCTGGCATAGCTTCTACAAATAATAGTGCTGCAGTTTCCATGAAAGACAACATGAGAGAAATTTGTGGAAAATGTGACTTGAATAGTGATCTGAATGTTTAACTGAACTATATTCTAAATTTAAAAATTGTAAAACCTATACTTTAACAAATAAAAATCTATTACTTGGCCATGATCATTTAACAAATATCATGGAGGGGTCTACGATTTTCAGCATGGGTGCATTTCCACTGTGAGAGACAGAATCTAAAAAGAAAAATCCGGAAATCATTTATTTGGGAGTATTTGGGAATTACTGTGTCAAATAAGTATTTGATCGCTTGAGTCAAAAAATGTACAGAAGTCCGTGCCCTGTCTCATATTATTTATCCACTTATATTATATTAAACGATATATTATGCGGATCTCATCTGTGCTTTAACTGGCGCTCCATTTGAAAACAGCTGATTGAGATTTACCGGTAATTAAAGAACCGGTGTTCTGTCGGATTGTCCTACCTTGTCAAATTTCCTACCTCCCATTAAAAAATTGGTATTACAAATTTAAAACAACAAATTGTGTGCTTTATTAATGTGTACACTTACCTCAACACTAAACCTACCCTTACAGTAATGCTAATATAGTAATTATGAGTTATATTTTGACTATAATGTATACAGCTACTGGAAACCAACAATAAATATTTTTTTCTGCCTGTTATTTTTTGTTGTATTAATGTCTACACCTACCCCAACCCTAAACCTACCCTTACAGTAATGAGCATACATTAAATAATGTTGTTCAGGGTGAGAAAAAAGAATGCAATATTGACGTGCGCATGCGCATTAAGCCCGGGTAGGAAAATCTGACTGGTAGGACAAAATGTTAGAACACAAGCTTTACTGACGAGATGCAAATAATATATCGTTCGATGTATATCCCCCAGCCCTAATATATAATGTCTTTGTTCAACATAGAAGATCTTTTGAACATTGAAGCAAACAATTAAGAATTTCTACATTTTTATTTCAACTATCCCTTTAAAAGAGCTAGTGATAAAGTAAAAAGTGCTTTCTCTTTAAGAGTCCATGTTGCTGTCATTTGCTCTGTGTGTGGTCATGTAAAAATTGTATTCCTAAAGCAATAAATTGCAATATAAATTGTATATTTGTATTTGCAAAAAAAAAAAAAACATTTTTATTGAATTTTATTTACTAATTTTTTAACACTTTTTTTGCTCACAGAACAGTAGTTAAGGTGTTAATATACAGTATATTAGCAGGAGTAGCTTGATCATGTAAGCCAAACCTTGACCCCTTTTTCTGTAATTGTACTGCAGAGGACTTTTACCTTTTACCTGTGACTGAAAGATCTAGTTTGGAAAGGTGGAGCTATAAACCTTTGCACTATAGTGAGGGAAGAGGGTGGTGAAAAACAAATACAAGCCCACACGCACATTTCTATTTTTCCATGGAGGAGGATTGTTATTTTCTCTGTTGCTTTGCCCTTTTACCATGAGAGAAGCAGCTACACCTGCACAGCAGGACGGAGGTCTGTGTTTACTTGTGTCCTTTTGCTTTTGCGTGTGTGTGCGTTTGCTGTACTTTGCATCATCCAGCTCTAACAAGCGCCGCAAGTCTTTTCTGAAAGTGAAAGTGTCAGATTGCAAAGCAATGCATGAAAGAGCTGATCTGTAACAGGCTTTGCTGAGTCGCAGTTTTTCCTGCATAGACACTCCACTACTAAAACTTCCAGCAACTCTGGTGTTTTATCAACTGCTATGCCGACACATTCAGCTTAGTGTGTTTCTTTACCCAGCTAAGTAAATGTCAGGAGTTATTTGCACTGACGTGCTAAATATGTTTATCATTGTTAGAGCAAAAACTAAAACTCCTTTGATGTGAAAGTGAACTGCACACAGCAGTAAATATGGCCCCAAAATAACAAGTTTTCTAACCTGCTTTGTGTTTAAAGTTCACTCAGACATTTTCTTTCATCATCAATGTTATTTACTCTCACTGGTCAATGAGTGTCAAAGATAATGAAACGGAGCAATTTTGTAATACAACCTTTATAGTTAAGTATAACCCTTAAGTTTTACCACACAAGCTTTTTTCCTTATACCTTGATTACAAGAGTGTACATTTGTAATGTTTAAAATATATTCACTACTAATAATAATGAAATTTAAGTGTAAATGTTAGACCACATGACCTGATTTCACCAACAGAAGTTTGTTCTTCTTTTTTAATGCTGCTTTGCTCACTTTAATAGTAAAATAATAATAATTCGTTTTTTCTCTCTTTTAATAAGACTCTTTTTAAGGGTTTAAGTGAATGAATCATTACTTTTGAGTTGGATTTTTATGGATTAATAATTGAATCCAATTCCAAAAACCTCTGAATTATTTGTTCACAAATTAATTCATAAAATATATATATATTTAAAAATAAAGTTGCGAAATGCATCACATTATTATGCTTAAGTAAAAAATTGGATTTAAGGAGCAATGTACATTAGATCACATGTCACTGTGACACTGCTTTGAATCACTTTGTATTATATAAAGTGCAATAGAAATAAATGTGACTTGACGCGGTGTGTGTTTTATATTTATTGTTAATAATGTTTCCTCTCCAGGTCCTGCTCAGGTTCCCATGATGTCCCCAAACGGTTCAGTGCCTCAAATCTATGTGCCTCCTGGATACGTTCAACAGGTGGGTCGTTATGGAATTAGTTTTATATTATTATTTTTATGAGAGTTGTTATTTTGGTTCTAATTTACGTCTCTGTGGCCCTTTTTCAAACCATTTAAGCACCCTATCTAGCAGCGTTTTCTGGCATCATAGGCACTGTCAAATTGAAGGCTCTTGCTGACATTAGTCTGCAAAATGATGCTGCCTTGGGACACATTCCTGCCTATTAAAGAGCTAGGTGGAGCGCAACTAGCACAGATCAAGCTTAATTTCTAAAAGCTGTACATTTCAACAAGAGATCCACATTTTTATCGCAAATCAGGCTGTGTGTAATCTTCTCTCTATCTTTCCATATAGATCATTGAGGAGAACGGAGTGAGGCGGGTGTTGGTCTTACCTCAGACGGAATTTCATCCGGGGGGCCATTCCCCGCTTCACCACCCGCCACCTCCACCACCTCACGCCCACCTGCAGGCCTTCATCCCCCACCCACACATCATGCACCCTCACCCTCACCTGTACTCAGGCATGGCTGGAGGAACCGGAGATATCAACCAACAGTACATCTCCCAGTACCATCCCGCACACACAGCCATCTACTCAGAGCAGGGTCAGTTTACACACACATGTTGGTTTTTGTGATTTATTGGGATTCTCCATATGTGTAATGGTTTTTACATTGGACAAACTGAATGTGGTATTGCCCTACACTGACCCTACACCTAAACCTACCCCTTACAGGAAACTGTGTGCATTTTTAGATTTTCAAAAAACACCATTTATTATGGTTTTTTTTTAAGCTTTTTGAATTATGGGGACTGAAAATGTCCTCATAAAACACCTACATATTGTAATACCTATGTCATACCCATGTCATTATACAAATTTGTGTCTTTGTAAACCACATAAACACACACACACACACACACACACATATGCAATTCTTTCAAACATATTTAAGAAATGTCACCAGTCCAAGCTTTTTGGGGGTAGTTTCTAAACTCCTGTTAAAGGGTTTATTTTAAGATGTCAAAAAGCTGAAAAAAAATAAAATCTACCATTCCACTCTACTCTGCTTTGGATGACATCTCTTAGAAATGGCACCCTCTCATGCCTACAAATCAGAGGTTTAGTCCTGCGCTGCAACAAATCTTATCAGGTCCTTTAGTGATCCCACAGGATTTCAGACCTCTGTTGTCAAGTCCTATGCCACTGGTCAGCGTCAATTCTTGCTTGATCTAGTTTCCTTTGTTCATCTTACTACTATTTTTTTCCCCCTCTCCCAGCTCTTCAAATACCCCCTGGAGAAAGAAGGGCAGGTGGGTGGCCCAATTCTAGCTCAAGAAGAGATCAAGACCATCTTTGGCAGTATTCCAGACATCTATGAAGTGCACACAAGAATAAAGGTAGGCAATAACCTTTCCAAAATGCTGAGTAAAGGCTGTTGAACGTGTTGGCTGATGAATGTGCTTTGACAGGCGGATCTCGAGGAGTTGGTGATGAACTGGTCTGAAGAGAGGAGCGTAGGAGACATTATCCTGAAATATGTGAGTGTGATGACGCTTTGAACTCGACCTCCTCCGGCGTGAAGCTTACAACCCGTCAAAGCTTGAATGGCAGCTTTTGTGAGCTCTCTTTATTTTTTAAATTTCTCTTTCAGTCTAGAGATCTGGTGAAGGCCTACCCACCGTTTGTCAACTTCTTTGAGATGAGCAAAGAGACTATAGTCAGATGCGAGAGACAGAAGCCGAGGTTTCATGCGTTCTTGAAGGTACTGTCTATGTTTTAGTGTTTATAAAGACTTCAGGTTTAAACAGAAAGTGATAAAATGGAAAGAAATAGCTAAGTGAAGAGATGCTTGACCTCAGGATGCCTATTTTCTATTCTCAGATAGGTTTTTGAGAGCGAACAAGAAGAAAATAAAAAGGCAAAATCTCTATATTTGAGCGGGTTTGTATGGGAATGTTTTGTGAATGCTGTTTATTCACATTCTTTTTCTCATTTTGTTATCCAGATCAATCAGGCTAAACCTGAGTGTGGCCGTCAGACTCTTGTTGAGCTTTTGATTCGTCCTGTGCAGAGACTGCCGAGTGTTGCCCTCCTCTTGAACGGTAATTCACATAAATATGGCTGTTAGCTCGAGTTTGGAACGATTTAGTAAATCTGACTGAATCCAAATTTATTTTATTGTCTTTAATTATATTATTAATTTTAATTTCTACTTGTATTCTACGTCTGTATGCTGATGAAATAAAACACAATTACAGTGAATCTTGTTCTTTATAGACATAAAGAAACACACATCAGATGACAACCCTGATAAAGTGACCCTGGAAAAGGCCATCGAGTCTTTAAAGGAAGTGATGACGTAAGTTCTGTGTTTCAAATTTCCTTAAAATGAACTAATGACGCAACCAAAGCTATTAGGCTGAAAATGTATTTTCAGTTTTAGCTGAAAGAGTTTGTAGCGCTAAAACAGTGAAGGTTATACTAAGATCTCTTTACTTCTCTCTCTCTCTCTTTCTCTCGCTCTCTTTTAATGTTTCCAGCCACATAAATGAAGATAAAAGGAAAACCGAGGGACAGAAGCAGATTTTTGATGTTGTTTATGAGGTGGACGGCTGCCCTGTGAGTAATTTGTTTTTACTTTTCTGGAAATGTCTTGCATTTATACACATCTCAGTCGAGTTCAAAGAAATAATTCACCCAATTCTGTCATTTGCTTGCTTTTTATATGAATAGTCCAATCTTCCAAGCCTTTGAGTCAACAAAACGCAGTAAAAAATGTTATATTCTCAAAGTCGTCACCCTCTGTCACAGCTCTCAAATAACTTCACATCATTTCTAT
The DNA here is from genome assembly GCA_032357475.1 of Enteromius thamalakanensis. Classification (NCBI taxonomy): domain Eukaryota; kingdom Metazoa; phylum Chordata; class Actinopteri; order Cypriniformes; family Cyprinidae; genus Enteromius; species Enteromius thamalakanensis. The sequence continues at coordinate 11,683,063 of JAUCMT010000013.1, forward strand.
GCCCCAACCAAAAGAACCGAAGTGACCATATTATGACCAACGGGATTTTTCTTGCCCTTTTTGAAATGAGAGTATGATGTAAGCATACTTCAACATTCACCAAGCAAATCTCCTATGCCTGTCCACACCAACCATGAAATATAAGCCATAAAAACAGGTCATTCAGAAATCATCATAGTTGGAAATCATAGCACATGGGTGCCTATGTATTAAGTAATTTTGAAACCGAAGGTAGACGATATTTATTTCTAATTTTAAAGCTACAGTAGCAGAAACGGCCTATTTTTAAATGCTCATGTAACTAACGTAACAGGTTTTGCTGCTAGAAACCTTGACTAACATTATATGCGGACTCAATTGAATGCTATTTTAACAGCAAATGGTAAAGTGTGATGCTGTATTGTTGGCTGCAGTTCTTCTCTCTGCGGTGAGAGATGCAGACGTGCTGTCTGAAACTTTCTCTCAATGCTAAATGGTTTAGAGTGAGTCAGCTCATGTTGTCTCCTGTCAGACTCGGCCCAGAACAGCCGCGTCTGGAGACGGGGCTGCCAAAACCGATCATCGCCCACAGATGGGAGTGCTTTTCCTGGATCAGTTTGGCTTTTGTAGCTCATGGGAACTAAAGCAGCATGAACACGGCAGAGTCTGATCCAGGAACAGTACTCTGAGGAATCTGCAGGCTCAGTGACAGGAAATGCAGCATGTTTGGTTGAACAAACTTCTGCAAACCAGTCGCTCATAATTTATTAATTTGCTGTAAAGCTTGCAAATGTTTTGCAAGGTGGAAACTCATTTATTTATTTATTTTTGGATGCTTCTGTGTGTCTGCAGGCCAATTTGTTGTCGTCACACCGAAGTCTGGTTCACAGGGTCGAAACCATTGCTCTGGGAGACAAACCCTGTGATAGGGGAGAACATGTCACACTCTTCCTGTTCAATGACTGTTTGGAGGTAAAGCTCTTCTTTGTTTTTGGAAATACTACAGATAGGCAGACACTTTCTTCATAATGCAAATACTCTCATTAGGTTCCCCAAAGCAGTGCCACTATATGAAACCCATTAATCTTGATTCCTGGTCTTGTTTGTGGTGTTAGATTAATGAAAGCCTTATGATGTCAAGCTGCTAGCTAGAGTTTCTCTATATTGTTGTTATTATTACACCCACACTGCATTTGAATAAACGATTAAATTGATTTAATTTAAGTGAATGTCAAGTATCAGATTGACTGCACTTTGGAGCTACGCACAGTTGGTTTAAGGAGCTGTTAAGTGATATCTATCATTTATTATTGTTTTGTGTTATGTATCTGGATATTTTTAATCAATTTCAGTTTACGTTTTATAT
>JAUCMT010000013.1:11684507-11697110 GCA_032357475.1 Enteromius thamalakanensis
ATAAGGTCTGAGTCTGCAAATTTACTGTGTGGAGTGCCCCAAGGCTCTGTCCTGGGTCCTGTTCTCTTTTTGCTGTATTTGACCCCTTTGGGTAAGATTATACAACAGTTCAGAGATGTTTCTTTCCATTTATTTGCAAATGATATTCAACTGCATTGCTCGTTTAAACCATCTGAGATGCATAAGTTAGATTCTTTGCTCCGTTGTTTAGCGGAAATACAGAAATGGCTAAGCGAAACTCCCTGCAGCTAAACGCAGACTAAACTGAAACTTTAGTCATTGCCCCTGCTGATTAAATACCAGGAATTAAACAGTGCCTGGGTGATTAAGGCCTGTCTGTGAAGTCCAGCCTTAGAAATTTAGGAGTTATATTTGACAGTGAAATGTCATTTGTGCAGCATTGTAAGCAGCTAATGAGAAATTGTTTCTTTCAGCTTAGGAACATTTCCAAACTTAGATCAATGGTTTCACGAGATGATTTGGAGCTCCTTATACATGCTTTTGTGTCTTCACGATTAGACTACTGTAATAGTCTGTTTTTATGTTTGAATAAAAAGGAGCTTCTTCGTCTGCATTTAGTGCAGTATTCGGCTGCGAGAATATTGACGCGCACTAATAGGAGGACTCGCCTATCCCCTATTTTAAAACAACTTCATTGGCTGCCTGTGTCTTCCAGATATTAGTTTAAGATTCTGGTTTTGGTTTTTAGAGCCTTACAAGGACAGGCTCCGTCTTATATTAGGGATTTGATCCACTTTTCAGATCTAGAGATCTTTTAGGTTTTTAACAACTTAAAGACATCTATTAATACTGCAGATTTAGACATACTACTCTTCTCACGTAACCATTTCGCCTACTATATAGTAGGTAAGTAGGCATATTAGAATGATGCTTAAGCAGACGTACACTCAAATATCACAAGAAATAGTGCTCCATCCAGCTAAATCTCGCCTATTCTTTTGTGGACATTAAGATTTCATGCATACTTTTCCATTGCCTACTGCTTTTTGCCTACTAAATACTATAGAAGTATATATTTTCGAATGCAGCCTGTTGTAAGTTGCTATCTGTACAACTTGTCACAGACAAGGTTTTACCCTAGTACTAGAGTAAAATGTAAATTTGAGCTGTTTCAACTAAAAGAAACCTGCACTGACTGATCTTAAAACATGTCAGTGCCTTTGTTTTGTCTTAGAAAGTACGCCAGTAATGCCTTTTTCTAAGGCATGTTTATAAAAATAATTAAATGTCATAATTGAACTATGGCCTAATCCAGTCCCAACAGTGAAGCATGGTGGTGGCAGCATCATGCTGTGGGGGTGTTTTTCAGCTGCAGGGACAGGACGACTGGTTGTAATCGAGGGAAAGATGAATGCAGCCAAGTACAGAGATATCCTGGACGAAAACTTTCTCCAGAGTGCTCAGGACCTCAGACTGGGCCGAAGAATTACTTTCCAACAAGACAATGACCCAGCTGAAATAACGAAGGAGTGGCTTCACAACAACTCCGTTGTTCTTGAAGACTGTTCTTGAATGGCCCAGCCACAGTCCTGACTTAAACACAATTGAGCATCTCTAGAGAGACCTAAAAATGGCTGTCCACCAGCCTTCACCATCAACCTGACAGAACTGGAGAGGATCTGCAAGGAGGAATGGCAGAATATCCCCAAATCCAGCTGTGACTTGTTGCATCTTTCCCAAATAGACTCATGGCTGTATTAGATCAAAAGGGTGCTTCTACTAAATACTGAGCAAAGAGTCTGAATATTTTGGACCATGTGATATTTAATTTTTTTCTTTTTTAATAAATCTGCAAAATGGTCAATAATATGGGGTGCTGTGTGTACATTAATGACGGAAAAAAAGGGAACTTCAATGATTTTAGCATATGGCTGCAAAATAACAAAGAGTGAAAAATACCGCTATATATATATATGTATAGGGGTGTAACAATACTGAACCATTCGGTGCGAGGCTTTTGGTTCGGTACGCATTACAAACCAAACGATTCAGACTAATACTTTTTATATTTGGAGGTGGGGGGAAGAGAATAAAGTGTGTAAACCCCTCTCACCCCCAAACAGACGAGAAAATGAAACACGTACATTACAAACATCCCCGCAGCATTCAGGCAGGCATTTCCAACAGATTCGAACAGGGCATTAAAATCAAATTAATACTGACAGCAATTTATGTTTTTCTTAATTTAAATGATTTTTGTCCATTTAAAATTCTCTAGATTATGTAATTGTGTTGTTGCTGTTGTAGTACTGCACCTTTTCAATATTTAAGCATTTCCATTTTGTAAAAAAAATGTCGAAATCAAATACATTTACTTTATGCTATTTAGTTCAAGCGTAGGTTAACTTCAAAAACTAGAAACTGTAAATTAATCATTAGTTTTCTGGTTCTGGTTTTAAGTATTAATTAGTGCCAAGCAACAATTAGGCTATTCACATCCAAAACAAAAGTTTTCATTTATGTAATATATCTGTGTGTACTGTGTATCTCTTAAGAAACTAGCAAAAAAAATGTAGGGTTCTTTTGTCATAGACCTGAGTGGACATCTATTTTAAGACATAGTCTTCCTAAATTTCCTTTAACTGTCATCTCCTCCAAATTTTCAGCAACCTCAACAATTGTTTGCTCAGTTCATGAGTGAGCGGTAAAGTTGAAGGGAGAAAAAAAAGTGAATAATTTATGCGTGTGCAATCTGTGCTTGCTGACTCGACTCTCTGGTCTGTTTCCCCAATTAGTGTTGGGATGCATTTAAGCACTGTGGAGGGGGTTGCTAGCATGTGCCGGCATGCGGCTGTGGTCCTCCTTGCTGAGCCAGAGTGCTGGCTCTGGCCTGGTAATGAGAGAAGGGAACACTCTGAGTGATCAATTATTCATTTTAGGAAGTCCTCTGCATGCATATCTGTCGCCCCAATATGCATTACATATTTCGGCTCCACTAAAGCACCTGAAGGTCTCCCCACTGCTCCACCAGAACACCGGGGAGAACATTTTTACGTTCTTGCATTATGAAGATAACTGCATGTATTAATAGTTTAATGTGCCTCTGTGTGTGCGTTTTCCTTCTATTCAGATAGCCAGGAAGAGACACAAGGTGATAACCACGTTCCGGAGTCCGCTGGGTCAGACACGTCCTCCCGCCCAGCTCAAACACATAGCCTTGATGCCTCTGTCCCAGATCAGAAGAGTCCTTGACATCCAAGACACAGAAGGTGAGGGGGACCACATGGCACGCTGCAGCCCCACCAAGTGCACTCGTGCATATTTTAGTTTTTGGTGTTCTGAATTAGCACCCTGGGGAGGGGTTTGTTTATGTATAAAGTATGTCACTTGACTGTAGAGCTGGCCAAGAGGAAAATTCGAACAATTCTTACTTTTACAAAATAAAAGTCTGTAAACAAATACTGCGGTAAAAACATGTTTGAATGGAAAATTCCAGTTAAAAATGTTTTAATAATAGTATATATGTTAATTAAATATCCAAGTTTTATACTGTAAATTCAAGTTTAATTGAACTGTCTTTTAGTAAGTATTTTCTACAAAACAAATTGTATAAACAAGCTTCGAAATTACACTAATGCCTTAAATCTCCTAAAATCTTTACACATATAGCAATAAATTATTATAAACTGTCTGTCTGTCTATTTAGTTTTATAATGGCATAAAAGGGACCATTTGCAAGAACATTTATGAATGAGGATGCAAATACAATTAATGAACAAGACTTTGTCTTTGAATCCAGTTCACAGAATTTTTTTTTACGTCATTGTCTTGAGCAGATGTGCTATTAAACCATCTGGCTTACCAATTTAATGCCAAGCAAGGAAATAAAAGAAATGTAAAACTAATTTGATTCAATGGCCACATTAAAAGCCCATTCATATCTTAGCTAGCAATATTCGCAGAATTATCTTATACTGCCAGCAGAATCATTTAGAATATATTGTTCATATTTAATATATCACTCAGCCCTACTTCACTGGATTTTGATGAGCTAAAGACACAGGGAGGCAATAATTTCACACCGTAATAGCACATTATTGATGAAGATCACATTCTGGAGCCTGGAAATTTGACTGTGATTCAGATCTGTGCTTCCGCAAGAGTAGCTCCTTGTCCTGGAACTCATTTCATGTTTCAAATCAACTAATTTCCCTGTAGTGCACTCGTGATGATCCCATCAAATCACAATGGATAAAATGAACTTCTGCCCTACATTGTTTCCCACTGAATATTGTTTCACTCGGAAAGACAACATCTTCAAGACATGTGAATGACAACCAAATAACATTTGTTACTAATCAATTAATTAATATTCATTCATTCATGTAGGTTTGGAAGTTGGTATTTTTTATATATACCATGCTTTTTATAATTCTACCCAGTGACGTTTTATAACCACATAGTTATAGGCATATCTTAAGTGTTTTAAATTACATGCTTTGACAAAATGATTAAAACACATTTGATTAATTTGAGTGGCCAGCTGATATTTTACTCCACCAGTTTACTACTTTTTTTTTACACTTTTCGACTAGGTTTCAGGCCAAATCTGACCTCACTTTTTCTCACACTTATTTGTGTTTATCTATTTTTATTAATATTATTTTTAGACTGTCAGAATGCCTTTGCCCTGGTGGTACGTCCTCCTACAGAACAGGAGAACCTGTTATTCAGTTTCCAGCTGACAGCCGAAGACACGCTCAAATCTGCCTGGCTCAAAACTCTCTGTCGTCAAGTGGCCAACACGATTTGCCGAGCTGATGCGGTGAGCGGACGTGCACACACACACATACACGCGCACACATACAAACATGCCCACTCCCTCCTCAGATCATCCCCCTCAGGTCTGGAACAGAACTCAATTATTTATTTTATTAGCCCTGCTTTCTTTTTATTGTGGCTATAAATTAGGAGGTTTGTGTGGGCCTTTTGGTGTTGGCTAATCCTATTAGATGCTCCTGTGTGGTTAAACTGGGAGGCAGATTAATGTAATTAAGAGTGGAATTGTACTTGAACTTTACTCTTTAGACGCAGACGTCTTTATCTTCATGCTGCAGAACCACAGGTCCCGCCCAGGCCTTCTGAAACTGTGGATGTAATTGGCACAGACAGACAGATGCATGTATTTCCCTTTATAATTAAACATCCAGACCCTGTGGCTAAATGCATTTCGGCCCTCTCTGGCAACAGTTCTCCCATCAGCCATGAGGTGGCCACCTACCCACACGTCACCGGCGTGAAGGGCAGACACACTCGCTCTCTGCTCCTGTGAATATCAAGAAGCCCCAGCTGTTTGGAAGGCTGAACAGTGACGCTTCTTTTTGCATTTTGACAGGCCAGCAGTATCGCTGTGTATTTATTTAATTTTCCTGTGTCTTAAACAGGAAGATCTCATTCAGAGCACCGATCCAGACTCTGTCCAAGTGAGCACAAAGGACATGGACAGCACGCTCAGCCGAGCATCAAGGGCCATCAAAAAGAAGGTAGGGAGAGGAACTTGAAAGTACGATGCCACGCGCATACAGATTTGTTCTTGATGTCATTGTTCAAGAGGCTATCTTAAAAATGACACTAAAAAGCTAATTGTGCATGTTTGCGTTTTAGGTCACAAGAGCATTTTCTTTCACTAAAACTCCCAAGCGCGTTCTCCAAAGGGCCCTTTTAGCTAATGGTACCCCCGATGAGAAGAGTCCTGGGCTAGATGGCGATCACATGAGCAGAATGTCTAGCAGTTCCACACTGGCTGTGAGTCTACACACATTTTCTTCTCTTTGAGTCTGTTTCTTCCCACAAATCTACTGATGTAACCTGCGATGAGAGACACACGCCTGTAGGTGATGCGTGAATAATGCACTCACCTTAAAGTAGGCCTATTCACATTATGTTGGGAAAAACTTGCGCAACAATAAAATGCTCCTTTACTTTTAGAATAAAGTGGAGAAAGACAGTTATAGAAGTGATGCGAATTTTTGTGCGTTTCTGCTAGCTTCAACTTAATTTTTCTAGAAATATTACATGAGCAAGAGTGCTGTTCTGAATAGCAGCATGGCTGTGATCAGACAGTATGGTTTTGTTTTTTTGTAAAATACAGTACTACTATTTTTATCTAATATAGCTATTTGATTTGAATTTAATGTATAATGCATAAAATGTAATATGTATAAAGGATAATAATGGTAATGTGAAAAATTAGAACAAAATAACAAATGGTTTTGAAATGTGACTGGTATCACTGGTATTGACTACTAAAATAAAACGGTGGAATATATTACCTTTTATTACACGGCTCTCTGGAATGCTTGATTCTGATTGGTCAGTTGAGACATTTACAGGTTTGTTTTTTGCAAATACTAACCGCTCCAAAGTAATAAGGCATAGCCGGTGCTACTTGTTTGTTTTAAATCCTTCCACGCCAACAAAGATTACAGTTTGGCGCCATTTCGTGACAAACACTGGACAACCACAATTAACTATGAAAAATTTATAATACATCCGTTGTTATATATTCATATGTAGGTGTTAGAAATTGTCTTACTAACGTTTGAATGTTAGTCACGTTGTACTATATCGTTTCGCGGAAGAATGAAAATGTTAATTTAAAACAAAGACCCCAATAAAATGTTTCAAATGCGTATTTATGTCCAGTTTTTTTCCTTGCGTGGCAAGTAGCCGTATAATAAGCAGGATAATGTTCAGGCAGCCGGTAGTTATCGCGATACAAGATCACACTGTCAGGGCTTATTTCTGTGACAACTACCGGCTGCCTCTACATTATCCCTTTTTTTTTTTTACTTATTTTTTAATCCTTAAATACAGTACATACAATACAGTAACTGTGTAAACATTATCACAGTGTAAAAACTTACTTTTTAAAAAATGTATTTAAACCGATATTATTCCTGTAATCTGGATTTACAGCAGCCATTACTCCAGTCTTCAATCACATGATTTTACATCATTCTAATATCTGATCAATATGTTGAAAACAGCTGCGTTGCTTGAATGTTCAAAAGAACACAATTTATTTACAATGTGAATATCTTCACTGGCACATTTGATCAATTTAATGCATAAAAAGAAGTATTAATTTCTTTCAAAAATAAAATCTTAACTTTTTTTACAACTTTTTAACAATAGTATACACTGTATGTGAATACCAGTGCCAGTCACATGACACAAAAGCTTATTGTCAGGTGCTTTTCTTCTGTCGAACAAAAAATCTTTTCTATTTTTATGAAAAGGGGAAAAAGAATCATTTTGTCATGTGAATAGGTCCATAGGGAGTGCATTGTTTCCACTGAACATTTGCAAATTTTCACTTTTGGCGTGAATGAGCCTTGAATTTTCAATATTAAACTACAACGATCTGTCTTTTTTAATCGGGCACCTTTTTTTTTTCTCATAGAGACTGATGACTATTTATTGAACTGTAAAGAATAATTTTGCATACTCTTGTCATCCACTCATATTACACTTGGTCTAAACTGGCATTTGCATTCAAATCTCTCATACGCTCAAATTGCACATTTTAATCTCATTTTCGACAGTTGAACCTTTGCAGTATTACTTGCCAGTTTAGTTGGCTTGCATTTCCCTCCCAGAGGACTCGTAGTTTGCCTCGGTTAGTCACTCATGTATTTCTTTCATTCAGCATCAGGGGTCTTTGCTCCATTTGAAAAGGGATATTTTTACCTTTTTCATTAAGGTGATTCATGCGCTTCTAAATATTTGAGAAATCCCTACATTCGAGATCACGCTCAAATTTTTCACTCCCTCTTTCAAATTTAAAGTGAAAGATTGTGAGGGCGTGCGACGTAAAGGCGGCTCAAGATGAGGTTAATGCACTCTCTTTTTCTCTTCCCTCCGTGTGAGTGTAGATGTCTCGTTCTGCCTCTACGTTCAGTCTGACGGGCTCTATTAAAAGCGCAGTGGTTCAGCGGTCAAACTCTCTGGACCATGCCCCGCGGGCCAGGGTCCCGGTGTGTGTCCGCACTCCGTGCAGTCCAGAGAGGGCTGATAAACCTGCGGCTCCCGAATCCCAGCTCAGACCATCCATCCTGTGCCTCCCGGCGGCCCAGCCCGTAGCTCCGTGCCGAGAGCTGCTGGCGCCCCCAGAGCCGCAGCGCAGGTTGCCTGGGTCCCCGCGGCGGGAGACCCTCCTGTAGGACTCTTAAATGTGAGCACAGCAGTTCTACCTCTCGACTCCCTGTGACTTACTAACTCACATCTGGGGACGGTGTTGACACTAATAATCTACCGCACGGATGGGCTATGGTGGCACTCATATATAGATGATCTGAGGACCGATTCAAAAGGGATTATTCACTTAAAAATGAAAATTCTGTAGTTGATCCACCCTCATGCTTACTTCACAAAGAATGACTTTAAGTTGAGATATTTACTAGACACTATACACTATATTTCCAGTTATGAAAGTGAATGGGATCATCAAATGACTCACAACAGTAATTCGACTGAAATTTTGACAACCTATCCTCACCCAACTTAGACGCTGAAGCTATAATATTGCATATTATGCATATTTACACTTGCCGTGCTGTGATGGACAAATGTATGCCGTGTGGCCACATTGAATCTACTTAAACTTAAACTTTAGATTTATTTCAGAATTATCTGTAAAAAAAAAAAGTATACTATTTATAAATATTATAGATTAGCTTTTAATTTTAGTTTGATAGTTGTATTGTGTAATTTCTTAAGCTTTTTTTATTATTCTTATTTTTTAATTTTTTATTTTGGTATTAAAAAATGGTCACACTTTATTTTAATTCAATTTATTTTAGTCCAATTCTTTCTGTTAACAATTAATAACGACATTTAATACAGTAAATTACTAAACTTAAAAAAGTTAAAGTTTTTATTAAAATAATTAAACCATAATTATTATTATTTTTTTAAATAGTTGAAATGAGCTGGATTTATTTATTTTTTTAAATGACTTTCTTGTTCAGAACTATAATATTACTTAAAGGGTTACTTCACACAAAAATGAAAATTAGCCCAACGTTTACTCACCCTCAAGCCACCCTTGGTATATGACTTTCTTCTTTCAGATTTGAACAATGGGAGTTATATTTGAAAGTCCAAAGAGAGCGCACACATCTATATTAAAGCATGCTAGTAAGGACTTTAAGCATCCTCCACACGGACTAAATATATGTGAAGTGAACAATGTAATTATTGCCTAAACATCCTCCTCCTAATACATAATTTGCATTTAAATAGATGACTGAATGCCGCTTTGGGTTGCATGTTCTTGTTTATGTCTGCTTAATGATTTTTTTATGTTCTTGGCTATGGTGTTGCACCAGCTTACTTCTGCTTAACGTAGCCGTTCCATTCCCAGCTGTTGCTTAAAGTCCTTAATTACTAATTAATGGTGCATACGTGACACGGAACGGTTTGTCATCTATACAGATCGGCCTACATGTATGACAGTCAGCAGAAATTAGAAAAAAAAGTGCTAATGACATTTGAAATGTGAATATTTTTCTTAAAAAATTGCATCAATTTACTACAGGAGGCCTTACTTCAATAACCCCAGAACTGTGTGAGGCAAGTTTTATTACGGATCGGCAGGCTTTGCTTGACTACTTTTGGGCTGTTGAATTAAAACACCGGCATGCTACCATTCTAAAGCTAGTTTGATGAGAATCATTTTTAAAATAACTCCTTTATTGGATTTGTCTGAAAGAAGAAAGTCCTGCAAAGTAATTGAGTAAGATATCGGTTAATTTAAATTTTTGGGTAAACTGACCTGTTAATTTTAACTGTAGCATAACTCGTATGAAAAAGTTTATAATACTGAAACAGTGCATGTCAAATTTTGTATTTTTAGAATACTTAATTTCATTCCCTATTTACTTTCATTATATGAGGTTAAAATTTGACTTTTTGTGTTCCATGGAAGAAAAAAAATAACTTTTGCTTGACATGAGGGTTATAAAATTTAAGTTCACTCAGGAATAAAAAAATTGTCATGAAAGGTATTCTGATAAAAAAAAAAAAAGAAATCCGTTAAATAAATAAAAAATAACACACTTCAACAAAAAAGGGTGATGTAATGTGACAGACAGAATTATCCTTATTTTTGGTGAAGCATCCCTTTAGCACTGACATCAGATCATTTATGCAGGGTGAAATATAAGTTCTCAGATGCTTTTATAGTTCTATAATTCTGAGTATAATGTTGGCTCTTTTATATAAAGATGTAATGGGGATTTCTCCCCCCTGTGTGACAGTTTCGCGTTTTAATTTTTCGTTTAGCACACTCAAGGCAATTCATCAATTGGCTTTTTTTTTTTTTCCCTCTCATTGCCATTGGCGTCCTTTATTGATCTCAGGTCCTCCAATGGCAGTGCAAGGCCACCTTAGCTTAAACATAAGTAATAGGATTATTTGTGTGCGTGTGTGAAAGCAGCCTGGTGCTCGTTACATCTGCGAGAAAGGGTAAAACAAAAGAAATTGGGCTTGTGGTTTGCTAACCCCTCTTTCACCCTCACATCTCTGTTTAAAGGGAAGAATACAGTTTTATCCTCTGCATGGAGGTTAACACTTCGGGTAATTCTCTCGGTTCTGAATGGGGAACACTTATAGGGTCAACCGTGTGCATTCTTACTACAGTGAGCTTGTAAAGCCAATATCATTAACATGGATTTCTCTCCTTGCCTCCTCTCACCCCTATTGAATAAACCTGTGAAACTCTCTGTGAGAATACTTGCATCTTAAAAATGGACAAAAAAGACAAAAGTAAAAAACACAATGCTGTTTAATGATATCTAAATGCATGAAATGTGCTGTAGTTATGTAGACTTTAGGAGTGTGGCACTAAATAAATTCTCTTTAAATCTTTAAATAAAATTTACAGATAAAATGTTGGATGGAAAAAGATTTTGAAAATGAATGGATGTAAATGTATATATATTAGGGCTGGACAATTAATAGAAAAGTAATCGTAATCGGCATGAAGAACCTATAATCGATCAAATTTTTCCAGGACGATTATTTCGATTACTTTCCCTTAATACCGCGTGTGGAGTCACATGACCCGTTACGTTACCCTACGTGCACAACAGACGCGACTTGCACAAATAAATCACACGTAGTTGGAAGCTTGAACATTTTAAGTTTACTTGCTTTATGCACGCGTGAAATTCGCTTCAAAGCAAGCGAATTTGCGTCAAAGTGTGCTTTAATTTCAGTTGTTCAACATTGATTTTTAATAAATAATCATAGATAGAAGAGCGTGTTTTCTTCAATTATTTTAAAATCAAGTAAAGCACCCTTCATTCAAAAATCTCTCACTTGTATTATGTGAGCATATTTACTGTACAAGATTTGTCAGTGAACTATGAGGGAAAAAATAAATAAAAATAATCGTTCATTAATCGTAATCGAGTTAAAATGTTCAATTAATCGCGATTTTCATTTTAGGCCAAATCGCCCAGCCCTATTTTCATGTAAGTGTCGCCATCGATTCAGAAAATTAGCATATTTTCAATAACCAGCAAAATCTTTACAGACCTATTAAAATATTTTATTTCTCTCATATCCATGAAAACTGAATTAAACCCCAAAGTTCCCAAAACTTAATAGCCCAAGTTAGCCGAAACCTAAAGGTTAACTTAATGTTACCTGAAAACCGCTAAAATGCTAACAGACATTTCAAAGACATTAAACTGTGTATATAAAATAAATATTTATTGGAAACATGTCAATAATGAGTAAGAAACATGTTAGGGACGTTTATATAAACATGTTGAATAAAATCATTACATTAATCATTTACAGTCTCATTCAAATATTGTTTACTTTAAAACTAATTGTGTGGTTCAAAAGCAATAGCATTAGGTGTTCACAGTAATTCGCTACTGTAAAAATCGCTACTGTAGCTAATTGGAAATGAACACGTCTCTTCAAAGCGCTTTTGCACACCGAGTGCCTACTTGTATACCTTCAAGTGTTAAAGAACTAAAACATTTTTTTTTATAATTTAGCTCTAGTGAAATCTTACCTGAAACTCCCGGATGTCGGCGGGATGAGTGTTATCAATCTTTGGGATGCCAAGAAATGCTTAACGGGGCTTGCACAGTCTGAAAAGCGTAAAAAATCTATGTGTGGAATATTAATGAGCTTGCTATTTGAAAATGAAAGATGTCTACAATTCTTTAAAAGAGCACTTTTCTTTGTCGTGTTTCTTTGAATAAAAAGTTATGTTCAATTCCTGAACCTGTTCTGTACGTTGTACAAAAATCCTTGGTGGATGTTCGAATTTTGAACTGCAAATCTACGTCCAAGTGAGGTCATAGTTGGATCTCGAAATACCGTACCGGATTTGCATGTCGTTTAGACGTACAGATATGGTCCTGGACCGACTGATGCAATATAAACAAGAACTGCATGCCGTGCAGACGTCTCATGTTTGTTGGGTATCAGGGCGCGATTCAGATGTCTCAGGCCGAGTATAGGGGCCTTTTCCATAAAGCAAGATTAGAGAATAAGCCAGGCTTATTTCGGTAAATCAGGCTTATTTTTGGTAGATTCGGTTCCATAAATCAAACT
>JAUCMT010000013.1:11697210-11707469 GCA_032357475.1 Enteromius thamalakanensis
AAAATCTCTCACTTGTATTATGTGAGCATATTTACTGTACAAGATTTGTCAGTGAACTATGAGGGCAAAAAAATAAAAATAAATAAATAAAATAATCGTTCATTAAACGTAATCGAGTTAAAATGTTCAATTAAACGAGATATAAATTTTAGGCCAAATCGCCCAGCCCTAAAATATATAAATATATATATACATACACACACATACACATTTTTGTTTGTAATGTTTGCCAAATCATGTGCCAATAGAAAACTTTCAGTTTTTAATATTTTGTTATTTATTGACTTTATATAAATGTCATGTTGACACCATTAGTATAAAATTTGGTTCAAATGCATATTCAATATAAATTGAATTCATCTCTTTCAATTCTTGGTAGCTTTTACAAAAACATTAGGGTTAGATTGATCAGTTCTTATGTTAGCTTTACTGTTTTAAGTTGTTTAATTCATTTGACATAATGTGAAATTGTTTTATAAGCCGTTTAAAGCTTTAAAAATGGATATGTAATTGAAATATCTTACATGTGTAAATGAATTAATTTGCTGGATTACAAAATATAGGCATTAGCATTTGGACATAAAAAAATATATATTTGTGTGTGTGTGTATATTATACATTTTATAAATATATATATTTTTTTATTTCATGGTATAATGACATGATGTTATAAAATCACTGGCAACACTTTTTTTTTTTTTTTTTAAAGCTCATACCACCCACTCCTACACTCCAGTATGACTAGTTTGTAAAAAGAGCCCTAAGTGCATTACAGCTTTAACCAACACTTCAGCTCTGCATTGAATCTTTAACAAGGTCTTCTGGGTATGAAAATGCACCAAAGGTTAACACATCCACCATTTACAATTCAGCACTCTCGAGTCCTAAACTAATTAAAGACTAGAATGGAAATAACCCAGAATAACCCTAAAACTCTCCTTTCATCACTATATTACATTTTTCTTTTTTCGTTTTCTTTTTCCAGGCTAGTCATTCCCCATCCATGATCAACCTGTCGTCCGCCTTTGAGAGGAAATATCATACCTTCAGCCGATCCACAACTCACCTGTTCTGAACTTTGCATCCAGTGTTGCAATAAATTTCCACACTATGGTACCACGTCCGCCCGATTGCCTCCAGCTCAAGCCCCCCACCTGGGTTTAATTTACAGATCCAGAACCCACCAAATGAAGGACAGCTTGTGTTGATATCTGGGCACATTTAATTAACACTTAAAGAGACATAATAACTGACATACTCTGATTTTTATTAGATGGGTAGAGTTTTCAGACTATTATTAACCACTGGAAGTATTTCTTAATGTTTTATAAGATAGGCCCTAATCTAAACTAATCTAGTTTTCAGCTTTTATAAAGCTATACACATCTAGCTTTTGCATTGCATGGAAATGCACTGAGCTGCAGGTTTAAATATAGCATACTTTTAGGAGTGATTTTTATTGATTTAGGGGTATTGGTTTCTACAAGTCAAAAGAGAGTTGTTGCGGTCTACCTGCCATATTTATTCTCCAGAATCACTTCTATATGTATATTTTTCATTCTGTCTATATTTATGTGTAAATATTGTTTCTTTCGTCTTTGTGATTATGTCATACAAGTAAGTTTGTTTCCGTTTGCATGTACCTTTTGTAGTCACTGCACTTATGTCAAATGTATTCATGTTTCACGTATGTCTTCTAAAGGGATTCATATGTCTTTGCCTACTGCAGATTTGTTTGGAGTGGGTGGTTTTATGTTATTGGTTTGACTACTTTTGAAGGTGACTTCATTTATTCTTGATCAATAAAAGAAGCATAAAGCCTGCGCTTTGTTCTTGTCTGTTTGTATGAGGAGTCGGGTGAGAATGTAGCACTGCAAACCCTTTTCTTACCTTGCACAATAAACTGAAGCCCAAACTATACGTTCCACTGAGTCTCAAGGATGTTTTTTGAAATTGACGCATTTCACAGATTTTTTTCCATCTGTGGATTATAGAGCATGTACTAGTGAGTCTATGAGGTAGTGCACATTATGAAAGCATTCATCTACAATCGCTTTCAATGGAGTACTTTAAAAGACGTGACTAAGACGGAGCAGAACACAGTAAATAAAGGATCCGGGCCTTAAAGGGATAGTTCAATAGTCCAGTTTTTTTTTTTTTATTTACCTTCTGTCATTCCAAACTTGTATATTTCTTTATATTGAACACAAAAGAAGATATTTTGAAGAATGCTGGTAATCAAATAGTTAATGGCCCGTTAAACGAAAACAAAGCTTTGCTCCAGTGAGCGCCAGTTTTGTAGTATTGTAGTAAAACACAGAAATTAAAAGGTGAAATTCAGTTAATACGTTACTCATGTATGTTTTGTACAGGCAAACAAATGCCATTTCCCATTGGGAAAACACTGAACCATTAAATGAATTCCGTTCATATTCTGGCCTCATCTGCTTTCCTATGTAAACTATGCATCATTAATACAGTAATTATGGAATTTGAGATTTAAATATTAATGTTTTAAATGTATCACGGCACTTTAAGTGTTTCTACAACATTGTCACGCTGCTTAATGGTTTAACTTAAGATAGATTGCAAATGGCCTAAACAACATTTATTCACGTACCTTTGTTTTATTGTTTTGAGAAGTGATCTAAATATTTGCGGCTGTGAAACATGGAATATTGGCAGGGTTTTGCTGCATTTCTATGGATGTTTGCCCTCCAGGTCTTCGAGCAGGTCACGTGACTGAAAACTATCTATTGAATTCCATAGTAGTCAATGGGGACCAACAAAAATTTGGTTCTTCAAAATATATATATATATTTAAAATAAAATTATACAGGTTTGGATTGACATGAGGGTGAGCAACTGATTAAATTGGTGTGAACTTCCTTAAAGCCCAAAGAATATGGATTTACATGTACAGTTAATGTGCTTTTGACATTGTCATTGTTGCCAGCACTGTGCACACAAGCTGGCGTATGCATAAAAATCTTAGTAAAGCTATTTATTTTCATGTTTTAATGTTCTGTGTAGTTTTTAGGACAAATTCCATATACTTCATGGGAGTTCCCTCTGCAACTTTGGCTGATTTTCAAGTTGGTCTTGTGAATTAGGCATACTGACCTGCCTGGTTTGAAGGTGACTTCTTCCTGAGTATTGCTTATCACAGCTACCCTATCGACAAACGAAAATGGAGCATATTTTGCCTGCAAAATTAGCCGCACAACACCTTGAGGCTCAATGGAACCTACTTATTTCCTAAACCAAAAAAAAGTCCTATGTGTTCTATCAATTCACGCAAAAAAAAAAAAAAAATCATTGTGTACTCATTAGTTTTCTCATTATACGTTAGTTCATCTCATTTACTCTCCCTCATGTCGATCCAAACACACAGAACTCTTTTGGATGATTGTTGCATGCTTTTCTACCAGAAAAACAGTGGAGAGTTGGATTGCAGTCAACAGAAATGATAGTTCAATATATTTGGATTCGATCCCAGATTGTTTGAGAGCCACTGAGGGTGATGTGAGTCACATCTGAATGTCTCTTTGGTCTTTAAACGTGTCATTGACAGAAGCGTCTCAAACATATCTGGTATGCAGCCAAACAGCTGCTTGACAGAAGGAGCTGATGGCATCACTTGTGGATTTATTTATGGACTTCTGAAGAAACTCACAAAGACCAGTATGGACCTTAGAGTCTAAAAAACATAAAACGGACCCATTATTTTGCAGCACTTTTTCAGCCCATCAAACATTAGATTTAGATGTTTAAAAAGCTGGTAATATGGGGTTTCAAAAAATATCTTATTTGCAGGTTGTATTGTAGCTGTCTTTCAATGTAAACAGTCTGCAAAGTTGTTCATCAAAAAAGTGCATGATAAAGAAAGATATTAGGGTTTGGTCGATAGACAATGCCATCGTCCATTGCCGATAGACATCGCGATCCTCCGGCCCACCGCCACAGCGGCAAACAGCTCGCGAAAAACACACTTAATCTACAGCGGCAAATCTATACCATTAATAAGTGAGCGCACCACTGATTCTGGCAAGCGCAGTAAATAATTTCCGCGAGAGGAAAACAGGCCCGCAAGCTAATTTCAAACCCTTGCGAGTGCTTGTGTTCTCAACCAGCCCACCCCCCCAAAACAACCGCCACCTACGACAACGATGCCATCGTCCATCGCAATGTTTCACATTAGACATCGTGCCAAATTGGTCGACACCGCCCAACCCTAAAAGATATTGTCTCTTAAAGGAAAGTGTCGCCTCAGAATCGCCTTATCGAGGCGTTACATTTTTTAATCTTATGTCTGTTACCGGTACTATGTCACTATGTAACATATTTGCATAATTCCGCCTGTCCGTGAAATATGAACAAAGTGTGATCTCTCCACAAACACTTCCTTCAGAATTACAGTGATATAAACATTTTGAAACGTGCAATGCTCATTTATTCAACAAAGTCAAAACCTTGTAAAAAATTTGTTTGTGGCAATCAGTCAAAACAGACTTGGGCAACTGACCAATCAGCATCGGGTTAAAAGGGGGAGGGGTTTAAAGACCTTCAAACGAACCGTATCAAAGTCATCGCAAAATTATTCTTATATTAACGGCATGTTCTGAGAAGAAAAACTATGTTTTCTTACCTTGGATGGATTTAAACCTGTTGTAGAGGACTCCAACACAATATTAGGACACTTTAAAATAGCATATGACCTGCTCTATAAGCAGCTCTGTCCAGTTTTAAGCAAAGCAGTTGTGCCACTCAGTGCTCATTACTTCACCAGGAGGTCTTATTACTAGTTTTTTTGCTTCCTTTAAAGCAGAATACAGGTTTTTATTGTATTAACGCAGCTGCTCTCTGGCACTACAGCTAGCTTCTTTTTCTTTATTTCTCTTATTTGTAGATGCTAAATAGTATCCTGGATGCTGAACTAGCAATGAAACCCTAAGGAAAAGAAAGGCCAGGAATATCAAAAAAGGAAAACAGAGGTCTTGGTTTTCTTGTTATAGTTGCCTCGCCTCCACTTCAAAGCCATCAAAAGCCTCATTTATCGTTGAATAGGCAAGTACAGACCCTTTGTTCTCAATTGCATCCTACTCATGGAGCATTTTATAGACAAGACCAGGTCACTGCCCTGAGCTTGGCTCTTTCCTCAAAGCAAGTTTGAAAGAGCATTTAATACAGCAAAGATGACTTGAACTGAAGTCCAAACAAAGATGTGAAGTAGCGTTTGTTTTAAATTTTGTTTCTGTCCAGATTTGTTCTGGATTATTAGCTCATTGTGTTTTACCAGTTATCAGGAGCCAAGACAAGTTTTTGCTTGATTATCCAAGCTAAGGCAGGATGACTTTAGGATACAAACTAACAAGGCCAACAGGGTCTACACAGAGCAAATGTTACATCATTCTAGTGTGGAGCAAAGGCTCAGGAGCTCCACTCACATATGGCAAAATGAAATGTGTCTGATACAAACTTCAGTGTCAGAATTGCATCATTTTACACTTATGAAAGCTACCAAGAGAGCAGAAAAATGCTAGCAGTTGTTGAATAGCTGCTACTATATACCTGTAACCTGAGGCCCATTTACATCTGTGTTTTGGTGAGCAAATCGTGCAACATTTCAGCACACTGTAAGCCAGTTACAAATGCATCCAAAATGTCAAGATTTCCACGGATTATTATGCATTGGCCAAAGAAATCGAAGGGCAATGGGACTCTTTTAGAAGGGTGTTTAGGACATCAGACAAGTTAGTTAGTACACCAAGTAAGTTCCTTATGTTCCTCCCGTTTGTATGCTGTGTGGAATCAATAAAGAAGAAAAGCACAGCTAAATGATGCATTAGTGCATACCTGCTTGTGAAGGCCGAGTACAAACAGCTATAAGAAGCTGTTGGTTTGTTTGTAGGGCCGAGGATTGTGTAAGTACCTCTCATTAGAATGCCGTGTGTTTTCCCCTACAAAATTACTAATGATTTATTGATGATGTATCCCAATGAGCTCCAGGCTTCTCATTGCAGATCTCATCACAGGTGAGTCTCTAGTGATAATGGGAAAAGACTGAAGGACAATGTAGAGACTTCTGTCTTAACATGGGAATACTTCAAAGTCATCTAATAGAATTTACATTCATTTTGGGCTCAGCTTATGAAAATCAAGTTGCATGTATGCTGTTTCATATAAACAAGTTGACGGGATCTACAACCATAGTTACGTGCATGGTTTGATCTAACACAATACAACAAGATGAAAGTGTTGCCCAACACACACACAAATTGCCATAGTTTCAATACGGTTTCAACATATAAAAACACAAACCAAGACATTCTCTCCTGAGAAACATTTCCCATTTCTTCGGGAACCATGTTTTTACACACAGGCTGCACTGTTCTGGCGTCTTGTTAACAATTAACTATACGACTTTCCCTCAATAAATTCTTAAATTGCTGCTTATTAATAGTTAGTAATATGTGCTAAATTAGCACTAATAAATAGCTAATATTCTAGTAATGCGCATGCTTATAAACAACTAATAGGTGTAACCTTAAAAAAAAAAAGTGTTACCAAAATGTCATATTATTTTCCATTTAAATATTAAATAGGTAAAATCTAAAGCCACACTGTAAAAAATAACGATGATTTTTCGGTTAAACCATGTTAAATGGTTAATAATAAATTCGTTGACAAGTTACTTTGTACCTGAATGTAAGAGCTGTGTGATGTCCGATATGCGTGTGTGTGTGTTTTGTAAGTAAGCATTAACAGAAAAGGCAATGTTACAAGGGGGAAGGGGTATAAAATAGAATTGGGATTCGCCCTAAATGACCGATGAACATAGTATGGAAATATGGACTTGACAAATGGTGTAGTTACAGCATCTGACCATCAGGGGCTAATTGGTCTGCGCTAACCAAGCTGAGGTTCCAACATATCTTCCTTCTACCCATTCCTCACATGCATTCAGTGTTTCTGCACCATTCCTTTTTCTGCTAACTGCTAGTGCAAGAAGTCCGCTGAAGTGTTCGTTATGTTCAAAGGACTCTGATTATTCCCAAATGAGCGTGCACCACGTTAACTCTCACAGGGCAGCGATAATGACTGTAGCCCAAAACGGCTTTCCTCTGAAATCCAGACGCCACTTCACGTTTCAGAAAATGAGTTTGTTCAGTCTCCGGGAGACAAAATCAGAGCGCGTCTCATAAATGCGTCCAATTAAATATATTTTTGGAATTTTCCTCCCTGTCTAACGAGCATTAAAAACGTAACCTTGAAAATTCCGTCAGTATCATAAAGATGTAACATGCTGCCTCTGGAGAGTGACTGTTAAATAAATCCTTTTGATATCCGAAGTACAGACAGCTACTACCCAGCTATGGCAGCTCGCTGCGTGTCATGTGCAATACGCAAAATCTTTGTACCGCCATTTCCATTCACTCTTTTGGTGCAGAGCATTGATAATTCGACGGCGCTGGCGCAGTCTGAGACTATTTAAATTACTGCCCCCCTGCGCCTGCTTTCAGATTACCCAGAGATGCCTGTTTATGTCTTCTGAATCTCCTGTGGGTGTCTTCAAAGATGCTACTTCGAGACTTGGTGAAGAAACTCCAGCATAGGATTCAAACTCATCCCTTTTGTTTGGGGAAATAATTAGAAAGTCTAATTTCCGTCATGTTCTGCAGGCGGGCATTTCTGAGTGTAAAATTGCACAAGATCAATAGTTCGTGCAGAGGAGAGGCGTAATAAGCTATAATTGTTCATCTATTCAGGGCTGCAAATACCTCATCCCATTTACAAAGAGCGTTTGCTGAAATGTACCAGCTAAAGGTCACAGGAGGAAAACGATTTCTTTATTTTTTTATGGGTTGCTCAGATTGGTAAATGGTGCAGGTTTCATAGAAATCCTAGAGACATTCCACACTTTAATATTCTGTGTAACCGTAAATATTGCCATATTTCATGTTTTAAATGCTTGAGAGTTTAATTTTCTTGGAGTAGTATAACCGTTAGCTCCATGTTTTTCCTGTTTGTGCGGCATTTCATTTTTATAGACTTAAACGACTTTATGATTTTGCAATAAAAAGGTAATATTAGTCAAATCTTTAGTAAATCTCATCCACTGTCTGTAATTTACAACAACTGAGCTGTAAAACTGAAGTATCACCCTTTTCTGCTGATTTACTGGGAAACCCCTTACATAATTTAGCACTGCCTGCTTTGATCATAACCCTGTATGGGGTGAATGTAACTAAAAGTCATGTCTCCAGATCATATTCCTTCACTCAGGTTCATGTGGTTTCTAATAACGTACTGTTCTTTTAAAGTAATATGAATTGGTTGAGGGTCAATTTTTGCCAGTGATCATCAAGCCAAAAGAGAAGTTCTCTGATCTTATACTCTTATTGTAGAAAACTGATCATTAAAAGTTAAGAATACCAAAAGCCTTAGAGGAATAGACAACCAGAAATGCATTTAAATGGCTTTCTCCCTTGAAAAGAAATATGTTCTTGCAGAATGTCAAAGCTCTTCCTCTACAATAAGAGGAAATGGTGACTGCGGACTGTCAAACTCCCAAAATACAACATTAAAATAGTCCATAGACTTATTAGCATAATTCAGCCACGCAATGAGGATAATGTGTATGAGGAAAAGGTATGTATTTTTGTAATATTTTATGCTTTTGTTACTGTTGTGAGTTAGTATTGTAATTTATTTTTGATTATTGTAACAGGGATGTTAACTTATATGAGAAAATTACTAATTTTGTTAGGCATTACAATTTTGATGGACAACACCAAATAGCAGTGATGTTGTCTCAAGTTTAAATAAGCAAGAATAAGATTCTCATTGCAAATAATGTCTCCAGATATGGCATGTGCCTCACATAAAGCTATTATTCAACTTCACAAGACTATAACGTAAGACTTCGATGGACATTTTCATTCCTTTTGGAGTCTGTGTGAACTGTCTTGGAAATAACTCCTTCAGAGTTCCACAGAAGAGTGAAAGTCATACGAGTTACTGATGACTTGAGGGTGAGTAAAAAAATGACAAGTTTCTTTTTTGGATTCCTTTAATCTGTCTCTAATAGTTTAAATGTGGCGTGATGGTGTGATGTTGAAAGGTCTCCTGCTAAAGCATTCCCTTTTAAATATTTTGTGACAGCTTGAGAACAGGGGCTAGCCTATTTCCACGCAGAGTGAAGTTCTTCTGAAGAACCCTGTTTATTCTGATTGCGGAATAGTTCGGAAGGAGACGGGCTCAGATCTGATTTTGTATACGCTCCAGCTACAGAATCACACCTGTCTCTGCCTGTCCTCTCAGAAATGAGAGATGGGGACAGAAGGAGAGAGAGAGAAAAAGAAAATCATGCTTCTTTTGTCCCCCTAGTTCTAACCACAGCAGCGTTTCTGTGTTCACTGTATTTGATCAGAAATATCTCCCAACTTCTTACTTGTTGAAAAAAAAACTTGGATGAGATGTTTACCTGCATGCTCTTCTGGGCTCAAAGCAAACAGTTTATCCCACCTGAAATCACAGCCAAACCAGCACCTTCTTCCACATTCCAGAATCTGCCAACTTCGTCTTCCTCTCTGAGAACTGAATATTTTATAGTCAGACCTTGGCGTGACATCTGCTTCGATATACTAAGGTTTCTTATTTTAATGTTGTGAGTTTCTCCATTGCGTTTATTCCACCTACTCTCGTTTTTTTTCCCTCAATATTCATCATATACTGTTGTTTTGCACTTTGATATCTGCCTCCAGGCAGACAGTATCAGACTTTGCTGAGGCTGCTGAGATTGATTTCGTCAGATGCTTCTGAATAATTAATATTATATATATATATATATATATTTATAATCGTATTTAGTTAATATAGAACCTAATTATTGTGGTAATGTTCATTATAATGTAATGATATTTTATTAACTGTTTGTGCTGGGTATATATATATACACAGTAAGGTCAATAACTACTAGATTCTATTGCATTAGAAGCTGTATATTCTATATAACATTTTAGTAAAAATGTGTGCGTGTATATGTATATACAGCTGTGGCCAAATGTAAAAATATTAGTTTTTACAAAGTTTGCTGTAAAACTGCTTTTAGATCTTTGTTTTAGTTGTTTCTGTGATGCACTGAAATATAACACTTCATACGTTTCAAAGGCTTTTATGGACAATTACATGACATTTATGCAAAGAGTCAGTATTTGCAGTGTTGGTCCTTCTTTTTCAGGACCTCTGCAATTCGA
>JAUCMT010000013.1:11715140-11731707 GCA_032357475.1 Enteromius thamalakanensis
CCTAGCCTCTGAAGGAAGTGACTTGGAAGGACCAGTCCTGCCAAGGAAGTATCCTTGACATTGAGAAACACCCACAGTATTGCGTATCTCCCACTGATCAGTGGTATCTCCTTGATTTAACACAGCTGACTCAGATCATCAGCTTGTTAGGGAAGAGATCCATGAACTGAGCTGAGTTTGCCAGAGGAGAGACATCCAAAATGTGCAGAGCAGTGGGTCCCAGAGAACTGGAGTTGGGGACCACTGTACTAGGCATATTAGAAATATTCATGCAGATGTGTTGAGGCAAGTTGGAGCTAAACTCTGCAGGACAACGGCCCTCCAGGAATCGGTTTTTGGACAACCCTGAAGCACAAGCAATGAGGTTAGCCAATCATAACAGTTGCCTTTTTTTTTTTTTTTTTAGCCACTGCATTTCATTTTTTGGTCATTTCAGGCAGCGGGTCAGAATAAAGGTTGTTGATGATAATAATAATAATGATAACTGCTAAATGCTAATAATGTTATACAGTATATGAAAAAAGTTAAATTATCACTATAAATGAATAAAAAAGGAATATCTGCCTATTACTTTTTTAATTGGGTGTGTGGGGTTAGGTATTCAAACATATCTATATATACAGTAAATATATATATATATATATATATATAACTTCCAGTATTTTCAATATAAAGATTTCATAGATGCATATAGATATATAAGTCTCTAAATCAGTGTGTATGTAAATGCATTGTATTTTTGCTTTCAGTTGTATATCCAAATGTCCAAAAATATTATGTGAATATGTAGGGATACCTTTGTATGCTAAGGAGATCAGCCTCCCAGAAGTATTTGCATTTCAGGGGGACACAGGTTACGCTTCTGCAGGGATTTTCAGAAGTCAAATTGTTCTCTGCTTTCACATCGTGTACTAACATGCGTTTTTGTCGAACAAAATTGCATTCTGGTGGAGTAAAAAAAGGTTTCCCTGATAAAAGTCACATTCCAGGGCTAAAATATCATGTTATTGAGGTCCCCTCAACCCTCAAATATGAAAAACAAAAGAGAATATGAAACCCCCCCGAAAAGAGAAATAAAGCAGTTAAACAAGATGGTAACACTGGACCCACCCCTTAAGGATTCATGACAGAAGTGGTCCAAAGTGGACCGAAGAGGCGCATTTAAACATCAGGTGTGAGTGGTAATATGCCTCCTTTGTCCACTTGTGATCGGATCGACGAAAAAGCATGTTAATATCAGGTGTAAACAGGGCCTTAGAGTGAATTGACAAGCACCAAAACTTAGACTTAATGTAGGAGGAGGCAGAAATAGATGGGATGGTGGTTGGCAAAGAATGAAACAAGCTAAGAGCATGTAGCTTATACTCATAAATGTGAAGATGCCTATTTGTTGGGGCAGGGATGAGTGCACTTATACTACTGCGGTGGAAAAACAGCCTAAATGCACCATCTAATGACTCTCCAGAAAAACAAACAAAAGAGCCAAATCAATACATGTACGGCCACAATATGTGAACTCCAGAACTCATCACAATGTGTCCGTTAATGCCTCTTTGATTCATGTAGAACAAATTGGAGCTGGAAATGAAATCTACTGCTGGTGGGTTTCTGAGAAGGACGTGCTCCCGGGCTTCATAAATTAACTACTCAGTAATGTGAAGTAAATGAAGGACTGGGAAGCACTTGAGATGCATATGAAATTTAATGTCTGCCTATTTTTTTGGGAGGCTTTTTATGCCTTTATGTAAATGTATATTTGTAATTGTATATATTTTTGTATCCCACATTTTCACATATATTTAGTATTAATATTGCTGTCTGTTACAGTATAATTTAAGTTATTGTTTGATAAGCTTAGAATCTGATAAATCAGTTCAAATTTATTTATTTTTTTATTGTCATTAATGTTTTGACCACTGTAGATATACCGTTGGTATTTTTATCTTCTGGGCGCAGATGGATCACATCTTGAGATTAACAGAAGGAATCTATGTCCAGGCTGTATGTATGTGGGCAGACAGATCAGTCTGTATTTGGTATTTGATAACAGAAGTCTCCCTTGGGCTTGGATTCTTGTTGGCATGTTTTGGCTGCTGTTAATCTTTTGGCCTGGTCTTCCCAGTAACCCTTGGGTAAAGATTAATCCAGTGACTTCATTTCAAAAAGATGGTAGACAATGTTTAGTTTAAGATTAGACGTAATGCTAAATTGAGAGAATGAAGCAGAAGACCACATGCTCCACAGAACAGAAGATAAAACGTCCCCAGTCCTGGGCCGCTCAATGATGCCTCTGGTTCCTGTCTGAAATTATCATTTGTTCAATAAAGCAAAAGAAAACACATTTCAATGGGGTTTGGATAGTGTATAAAATGTGTTTTATAGTTTATATAGTTTTATTTGTAAATAAAATAAATAGCCATAATAAAAATGTTATTATTTTTAATAAATAAATGTTTATTTAAATGTTTTGTTTCACCCAGTCAGTTAATTCATGAAACTCTAGATCAGGGGTGGCGAACGTCAGTCCTGGAGAGCTGCAGCCCCGCAGAGTTTTGCTTTAACCATAATCAAACACACCCAAACAAGCTAATCAAGGTCTGAATGGTTACTTGACAGATAAAGACAGGTGAGTTTTAACTTAGGCTTGAACCACCACCCCTGATTTAGCTGGTGCAGACTGATGTGTTCCTACGAGCAGTTGACTAGCAATCACACAATCACATCTCCTACTTCATGGCTCAAATTGATTGGCCTCTGCTGATTTATGTAGTTTATATATTTCAGAGTTCCCCTGAAACCCTACATCTCCCCCAGCTCCACCTTTCTAAATCTGCCAATGGATTTATGGATGTCTATTCATCCTGCAGCAGCATATCTTACTTTCTCACAGCAATCTGTGCTTGCTTTAGGATATTAAGTAAAGTTAATGCTCCATGAAGACATTTTGTAAATTTGTAAATTTTCTGTAAATATATGTAAAAATGCAATTTGATTAGTAATATGCATTGCTAAGAGGTTAATTTGCAAAGGTTACAAAATTTTTTGCACCCTTAAAGTACAGATTTACAAATAGTTGTATCTCGGCCAAATCTTGTTCTATTTTAACAAACCATTCATAAATGGAAAGTTTATTTATTCAGGTCTACCAGTGCTTTTGTGTAGTGGTTATTAAAATTGTCATATCCATTAATACACTATTTTATTATAACAGATTATAATGAATCTTTGTATTAAGTGCTCAGCACTAAAATCCAGTGATTCCTGGCTCCTGCAGTAATGATTTGAGCCGTGAATGATGGTGTGATGACTTTAAGTGTGTGGAAATATGGCTTGTTGCTTTTACAGAGCACTATCTTTCATCTTGCAAAGAAAACACCCAATTGCAACCTTCTTCCAAACCAGCTGTCTTTCCAAAGGTTGTGCCCTTGAGCAATTACACTGCGATGAACTCCATGGCTGTGCCAGAAATGTCTTTCCCTTGCCCATGGTTTTAGTATTTAAACATCATCGGTTGCAGGATGGGCCTCATCTCATCTTCCCTCACTCCCTTTGTCCCTAATGCTGGCTGGATGATGCATGAGACAGATCTAGAGTGAAAGGTCACGTCCACAGGAAGAGAGTGTGAGCTTTAAAGAGGAGTGTGTGTTTGAGCATGAGCGTGTGATGTAATCAGAGTGGCTCTGAGGTGCGGGTAGCTGATGGAGTGATTAATAAGGGGCCATCAGTAACCCTCCGGCGACAGGCGCTGCTGTGGCTGAAAGCGAGTGACCCGCTGATGCACTGTCTTTGACTGTGTGAGTGTCATCATTCCTTTCTCAGCGTAATTCATCACCGCCACAGTCCAGACAACACATTCCCTTTCTTGGCCCAACAATTCCCAACTGAATCAAGCCGGGAGTCTGACCAATAACCTCACTGGCCTGATAACAACATCCTCCACAATAAAAAACGGTTTATAACCTCTGAAACAACCCTGTTCCTGGAGTGCCCAAACACTGCACATTTGGAATGTGTCCTTTAAGACACCTCAGGGTCATGGAGTCTCTGCTAATGAGGTTGTGACCTGAATGGGGTGTGTTTGATTAGGTAGACATTTAAAATGTGCACCATTATCCACTGCTTTGAACCCTCTAAAGCAACCTTGTGATCAAAGCTGGCACCACAACGTTCTTAAATGTTAAATGTTAAATCATCTTAAATCTGTCACTTCTTGACTTTGTATTGTTGTGTAGAAAAGTTCAGGTTAGGTGAGCTTCTGAATTCATATGGAGAAAAGACCAAGATCGACAAAAAGATCGTTCCTAATGTTAAAGAACAGCAGGGTCCACACCACAACTATAACGATAAAGGCACAGAGAAACAATATCATTGGAATCGCTTTCAGAACGTTTTTTTTGCTGAATGCTACAAACATTGACATTGTACAAACATTGATTGGCTACAAGTTCTGTCAGTTTTTTGTTTCTATTTACTTTTTAATTAATAGTTATTTCAGTTTTTAGTTCATATCATATTCTACTGCACGTATTCTGTAATATTTGTTATATAACTTTCTCTACAAACCTGGGGCCTCATGTATAAAGTGTGCATACGTTCAGATTTGATAGTAGAAAAAAAGTGTGTACGTCTGGAAAAGCAGATGAAATGATCGTAAGATCAAATTTAGGATCATTTCTGTGCAACATTTTATATATGAGGCCCCTGATCTCGAGCATTATCTGAGCACCTCTATGCTAAAGTTCAAACTAACCTTTATTGTAGTACTGTTTCTATAGAATTAATCCATATTTTGAACTATATATTTATATATTTTAATGTTTTAATGTGTATATATTTTAACTGTTTTAATTTTTAGTTTAACTTTTTTTTGTCAATGTGGTTTTATTTCTTTTCATTTAAATTTGGTACTTAAGCTTAAAGTACTTTTTTTTTGTTTTTAAGTAGAGAGCTGAAATTGTTTTTAATTTTTCTCCAATGTTATATGTTGCATTTGTAGCACCAGCTAAATTCATAAACAAGCAGCTAATGTAAAATTCTAGCATTTATTTAAGGGTACAAATTCGATGCAATAATTACAGATTTCAGTATCCGCACAAATACCTGAGAGCAACTGCCGGCAACTGGGCAAAAAAGTATTTAGTCAGCCATTAGTAAGTTCTCCCACTTAAAAACGAGAGAAGCCTGTAATTTTCATCATAGGTACTGTATACCTCAACTATAAGAGACAAAAGGAGAAAAAACATCCAGAGAAATCACATTGTAGATTTTTAAAGAATTTATTTGCAAATTATGGTGGAAAAAAGTATTTGGTCAATAACAAAATTTCATCTCAATACTTTGTTATATACCCTTTGTTGGCAATGACAGAGGTAAAACTTTTTCTGTAAGTCTTCACAAGGTATTCTATGGGGTTGAGATCTGGAGACTGGCTTGGTCAACTCCAGGACCTTGAAATTCTTCTTACGAAGCCATTCCTTTATTGCCCGGCCATTGGGTTTGGGATCATTGTCATGCTAAAATGCCCAGCCGTTTCATCTTCAATGCCATTGTTGATTGAAGGTTTTCACTCAAAATCTCACAATACTGTACATGGCCCCATTCATTCTTTCATTTACACAGATCAGTTGTCCTTATCCTTTTGCATAAAACAGCTGATGTTTCCACCCCCATGCTTCACAGTAGGAATGGTGTTCTTTGGATGCAACTCCGCATTATTTCTCCTCCAAACGTGACAAGTTGATTTTTTACCAAAAGCTTCTATCTTGGTTTCATCTGACCATATGACGTTCTCCCAATCCTCTTCTGGACCATCCAAATGCTCTCTAGGAAACTTTAGACAGGCCTGAGATCTTGCGTGGAGTCCCAGATTGACGGAGAATATCAGTGGCCCTTTTTTCTAATAATTTGATTTCTTCACACCAAAATTACCTATTTCAGATTCAGTCTTCCCAGCCTGGTGCACATCTACAATTTTGGTTCTGGTGTTCTTTGACAGCTCTGTGGTCTTGGCCATAATGAAGTTTGGACTGTGACTGTTTGAGGTTGTGGACAGGTATCTTTTATATTGATAACGAGTTCAGTTTTTAAGCGGGAGAACTTGCCCAATTGGTGGCTGACTAAATACCACTGTATATACTCTCCAGCCTTAGGCTTCCTTTTGAAAGTCTCCATTCTGCTCAGGCTTCCACAAGAGCGGGAGGTGGATTTAATTCATATAGGCACAAGGTGGTAAACAGGCTAGCAAACACTGCCAATAGTTTCCATGGTGCTTCAGAACAACATTTCAAAGACTCAGTGTGTTTTATAAAATATGAATCATGATTCTGGGGCTTAATTCTGCTCTTGCCAGGGCCCTGGCTTGATTTCCTTTTCTCTGTTGCAATTTGAAAAACCCAAGCAAGGCTAATTAACAGGGGAAATTCATTTATAGACAAGTTTTACAGAACTGCCCACACCAAAAGCTTCATTTTGAAGTTCGCCATAATAAAAATGACAGTTCTGCCAAGAAGTCTCCGTAGCCCCCTAAAGACCACCTCGGAAAATGAATTTTACCCTTGTGATTTAGTGTATCAGATGTCTTTTTTGAATTCTGAGGAGTGTGTGTATGGAACAATGGTGTGTGTGGGCAGTGAGTGGCATCTACACACACCGTCATTGTGCGCTGTCTATTTGCTTTTTGCATTGCATTCCACACACGTTCCTGATCAGGCCGCTTTCCTTCAAGGGTGTCCATGGTGTCTGCCATTAGAGCCAGCAGCTGCCAGGAGGAGATAAAGATTATCACAGCTCAGTTCACACAAATGCCATAACTTTTCTAAACACAGCACCTTAAAAGCTAATTAAAAAATCATTTGTTGGCAGCTGATTTTTATAAGTCATCCCTCATATAATGAGGACTTCCGTCTTGTTCCCCTTTGGGTGGTGGAAAGAGGGAGGGGTGGTCTTGGGATTTTACAAGGCTAGTGGTTAAGAACTGAAACAATGTGGACAAATGGAGGAACAACACTCGTCCATCACGGGGCACAGCGGATGTACAAGCTGCACGCCGAAAGCCATTCAGCTGAGAGAGAAGATAAAGAGCGAAAGAGATACTACAAAACAGAGAAATAGATATGGCATTGATTTATCATTTATGAATTTATATTTAATTAATTGAAATATTTGAGATCCTCATAGGAAAGTTCTTGAATGATTATTTCAGACAAATAATAATACAAATATATTTCAAATATGATGAATATTTTCTATTAAAAAGAAAAAAGGGGCAAAAAAAGAATGCTGAGAAGAAATATTCTTTGTGATGTTTGAGGGGGGCTCAACTTTGGGCCTCGAGATTCACTTTCCGGCAGAGGATCAAACCTGTGTAAAACTTGAGTTGAGGACCAGTGCTGTAAACCACCACTTATGTAAAAAAAAAAATAAAGAACAAAAACCTAAATGGTTACAATGTCACAATACTTTTAAAACCACTTTTGCAGAAAGTTATGTAAAACTTTTTTTCAAAAAATATCTAAGATTAATAGGAACAGCACATGTGATTCAAAATAGATGGATTTGGTCAGTAACCTGCTTTAACTGGCGTTGTTCAGCGCTGTAAGTGCTGTTCAAGTACAGTGTCTTTGTGTGCTGTACAGTATATAGAGAGTGCAGACACTCCTCTTTTTTTCCACATAATTTCTCTCTTCACTTTTATGAATGTAAGTAAATACTATTTCTAGAAGCAGCATATGGGCCTGAATCCGTATTCACCAAGATGACAAAAACTCTGTTTTAAAGCTACAGCATATACTTCCAGCATATTTATAGAGCTTTCTGTCAATGAACAGAGATGTGTGCTTCTGTATTGAACATTTCTATTTAAGTTCTCATTTAGGTCTTTGCAATTTGTCAGTATGCTTCTGAAAGGTGTTGTATTGCGCCCATACAAACATCACGCTAATTGAACACCCCGTGGCTCTCCATTCATGGCAGATTTGGTCGCAATCTCGCATACATCACGCTCTATTGATCTGGGCTAATCTTACCAGTGTGGAGCGCTAATCTAGTAAAGAGGCAATTATGGTGCTTCAGCACTGTATGCCAGAATGAGATTTATGCCACCACCTCCTTCTATTCTTTTTTTTTTTTTTTTTCTCGCTCATTTTCTCTCTTCTGTTCCGTCACTTCTGTATCTGCATACACAATAGCAGTTGTCTTCTTTGCCAGCGCTAGTTTCTCTTGCAGTCCCATAAATATTCACAGCAGAGCTGTTTTATTGCTGTGCATAATTCAGGCCTTTATTAAAACAAGCTGGCCCGGTTCTGCTCTTGTGGTGTGATGTTACTTGATTGCATCAACACTCTCTCATAGTAAGACCAAGTAGGTCTATTGCTTGAACTTTATAGTGATTTTCTCAAAGCGCCACCAAAACAGATCTTTTATGTCTATTAACTCCAACAAAGCATTAGCTTGTAAAACTTTTTTTATTAGACTTCATACCATGTCGACATTGAATGCAACAGTTGTCCGGCCGCGCCGCAACAGCTAAAGTCTCTCTACACAGGACGCAACAAAGAGACCATTGAAAATCATTTGAAACTTGTCAATACGTCATAAATAGAACAAAGTACTTGTTTTCTGTCGGGGATTTGTGCTGCATTCAGTATAAACAGCAGAATAGGTTCTACCGATTTTGCCGAATCATGTAACGCTGCTCACGTCCGGTGTAGATATGTGGTGTGATTGATGGGTGTTTTCAAATTTTCAATTTGATTCTAATTTTTTTTTTGCATATATTTAAGTTAGAATTTCCATTTTGGTTATGCAAGAAATGATTCATTAAAAGAAACGACTAAGTTGTTTTTGTATATTTTTGATTCACTAAAAAGAATCGTTAAAGAGTTCACCCAAAAATGAAAATTCTGTCATTGATTACTCACCCTCATGTCGTTCCAAACCCATAAGACCTTCATTCATACTCGGAACACAAATTAAGATATTTTTGATGATATCAGAGAGACATCTGTCCCTCTTTAGACAGCAATACAACTGAAATATTCCAGATCCAGGAACATATAGTAAAAACAGCGGTAAAACAGTCCATGCGACATCTACTTAAGTTTTGCACTGATATCAAAAATATCTTAATTTGTGTTCTGAAGATGAATGAAGGTGAAGGTAATTAATAATTTTTTTAAATTAATTTATGAATGAGCGAACTAACCCTTTAACATAAAACACACACACACACAAAAACTAAAGCAACCTGCTCATATGTGCAGCCCAAAATGGCAAAAACTATTGGGATTACTCAGATAAAGAACAATAAAACAAATGTAATTATTTATTTTCTCCTGAATGGCTACACTATAAGAAAAAATAAATACAATTCTGTAGAAAAAAGCTAATAGTTTTCTTTTAGGGCATTATTCATTATGTTGCAGGGCATTTACTTTAACCCCAGAGTACAACATAATGCAAAGCATAGTTCTAACATGAAACTACCAATACAAAATTTTTTTTTATATTAACAGTACATGTCACCATATTTTACAGACTTTTCTTAGAGTGTGTCAATGCAGAAAGACAAGCCTTTATAGCCAGATTGTGTAGTTACAGTTTACCAGCAGTGGCTAACTTGGGTCAGAGCCCAGTGAGGGCAGTTGCCATCCGCAACTGCTCTCAGATCAGTGTTAAGTGTGCTGAGGATGGCCCAGAGCTATCAACAGATCTGCATAAGTAGCTCAGCCTGTTCACAGCGAGGGGAACACTTAAATAGCGATAAAAGGAAATAAAGGAATGATCTCTATGCAAATGTGCGTTTAAACTAAATTCCCACTTCAAACTGATCCGAATCCGATAGAGAATGTTTATAATCCTTTTGATTTTGTTTTCATTCTTCTATTTTTAAATGCATTCACACTCCGGGGATCACCACCCCGTCTCATTCCAGCTGCTTGCTTCCTCCACCTGTACTCTGAGAGGAGGCTCGGCCCTCTGCAGTGTTTTATCTGCATATTTTAAATGCCTTTTGGAGGAACATTTGTTTGAAGTTGGAGATGAGGAGAATAGCTTTGTTTCCATGTAACTTTTTCCTTTCATCAAATGACATTAAAAAGCACAAGAGAACTGTGAAAATCCAGAAATTTGCAACAGGAATTTCTGCCATGAGAATATGCAATTTCTTCCACGGAAAACAAAAGGAGTTATTAATAGTGGAATGTTGCTTTATTTACTTTAGAAGAATTGAAGATGTGAAGTACGCTAAAAGTGCATATTGAATACAACTAAGTGCACTTCTTTTTTTTCAAAGTGCATGGAGCACTTTAATAAAGCTTTATAATTTGTGTTTTTCATTGATGGAGCCTCACAGCACCTGGTCCCTATTTACTTTCATTGTATGAGAATAAAATAACGTACGTTTTTTATCTCTCTCTTTGTGTTCCATAGAAGAGAAACATTATTTAATAGAGTGAGGGGAGAAGAAGAACAGTGAATGCCTCACCTGCTCTGTGTGTCAGAAGGACTGATGTCCTGCAGGTAGGGTGCGACCGCCAGCTCAGCTAGTGTGTACTGCAGTACATGTGTATGTTCTCTGAACCTATTCAGCTGTCCTAGGACGCTAGCATACTGCAGTCGCTCTATGAGTCCAGATCCTTGGGAAAATCCCACCTAGACACATCAAACACTTGCTCATTTATACTGTACTGCATTTAAATGTAGACATAAAGAAACATTTTTTTCAAACAAATTTTTCCTGTGGCACTAAAAAGACCTGCAAGCAGTT
Organism: Enteromius thamalakanensis; assembly: GCA_032357475.1. NCBI lineage: Eukaryota > Metazoa > Chordata > Actinopteri > Cypriniformes > Cyprinidae > Enteromius > Enteromius thamalakanensis. Next base: position 11,725,906 of record JAUCMT010000013.1, read on the forward strand.
CTTAAACAAGCAGACTGACCCAATTTGGTTATAGTAAGGGGCGTAACATTTCCGTCACACTCTTGAGGTTTTCGACTAATCACAATGCACGTACGTCCTGATTTTGCAGAGTTAGGCATGATACCGGGTCAATATATTAAACAACATTGTATTCCAAAATTTTAGTTTGGCCATATCTCTACACCTAAACCTAACCCTACCCATGAGGAATGGCTTAAATCAGAGGAAATGATAAATGACTGGCACTGATGTACAAGCACCAAACACTGATTGTAAGCCTAAACTTCACAAAAACTATAAAATGGTTTTTCAAATCTGATTGGCTAATCACGATGTTGTTCCAGGGTCAAGAAAGATGTTGACCCAGAGACACGCCTAACTCAGGTTCTATCAAAAGGCACTGGATTGCTGGCCAATCAGAGGCATTAAAGAACACAGACGCAGCCAGATTATTTCCATAATGACTACCAAGTGCAAATTACTGTCTGCTTTAAGACATGCTTTTTTGGGGTTTTAAAGAAAAACTTTAACATTTTTCCATATTCTATTATGTTCTTCTCTTAACTTAAATGAGTTGATACATATCTCTCCAATGGAACAAAGCTGGCGTTTTCCTTTAAATAATCGTGCAAATCCCAGTAATTTGATAAGCGCAAACATTATTTAATTTTTTTTTTTTTTTTTTTAATACTCTCCCCCCATAAATTTAGTGTCTGAAAGGGAGCAACTATAAATGCATATTCAATAAAGATTCAAAAACTTTGAATCACTGCGAGTCTTTAGTAAATCATGACAGTACTATTTTAATGCTAAAAGACTATTTGCCTGCCAGAAGCTGTTGGTGAATCTAGCCCTCAATCTTCAATGGAATCGTTCACCCCAGAATAAAAATGAGTCTAGTTGGTGACCGCTTTTATTTTGTTGGTGGACTCTCCAAAACATTTCTGATATCTACTGGATTAGAGTGTAACGTATTTTTCAACCTCCACTATACGCGTTAGGGCTTTTACGAAACTCTTAACACAAATGTCATTGGCTGCTTTGACTTCCACACAAATCCGCCACAGATAATGTCACAGGAGTGTTTATGGCAGCTGAATGTGTTGTTGTAAGGTTCTGTGTGTACAAGTGTGTTTCTGTCATGTTTCCTTGATGCCCTGAGTTGCGCTGTATGTAAATGAAGTCATTATAAATTGAAAAAGGAACACTGACCTTTTCCACAGAGAGTAACAATACAAAGAAGAAGAACAAACAGTTTTTAAAAGTGTCAGCATACGGCGCTTTTGTTTGAAACTGACAGCTCCCAGTGCCAAAGCGTCCCTCAGAGCCATTTCACACACGCCGATGCTGTGCTACAAAAGCAACTCCACGTTCCCTGATGATTCATTATGTCAAATACCTTTTGGCATCTTGTGTTACACGGATTCTTCTATGACACTGAAACTTAACAAAAGGCTACAAAATGTTAGAAGTCAAGTTGAAAAACAGCTATTCTTCGGCTATTTTGTGGTGCGCTCAACTCCACCCCCCTTCCCAAGGTTGCATCTTTCCCCTGTGGACCGTTTTTGGCCTGTCGAGGTCGCTTGTCTAAATGATGCTCCACTCCATGCCGTTCCAGACTCCTTTTATTTCGTGTGAGCTCTGTTACTCTCCAGTGACATTCATCCACTTTATGGTCATTTTTATTACCAACACATATCCCCCAGCATGCATCATTCTTCACCACTACTGTCTCAGTGCTTTTGCCCGTTTTCTTCACTACACCACACTGTTTAGTTTCCATAAGTCAAGCAAAGGAGACCATGACCATGATTAAAAAAAAAAAAGGACAACATTCAACATTATAATTAAAAGTTTTTTATTTTACTTGAGGTTTTTAGTTGTTTTATAAAAAGGTTATTTAATATATTTATTAGCTATAATCTATTTTTTATAATAATAATAATATTTATAAATGGGTAGTTGATGCCTCAATATGTCCTATGGTGTGGTGTTTTTTTTTTTCTGTCACACCATAAGACAGTACAATTTTAATTTGTCATGGATAATGTATCTCATATACAGTATACATATTCAGCTTTAGAATTACATTTTTAAAAAACTTATAACATATAATTGTATGTATATTGCCCACTTGTGATTAAAAACTTCATTTTCTAATATTTCATGAACCTATATTTTGTGTTCATACTCTTTCTGATTGGACATGGAAGCAGTGGATCTGTCTTTTCAAAAACTTTGATATATGAAACCAATCCTAAAATGCCCAGGGATAATTTAATATTGATGTACAGTACTTAATAATTTATATATTTGTATGATTCTGTGACTCAGCAAAGGACCGTGTTGTTCAAATCCAGTACTAAAATCTGCTGTAGTGCTTGACAGGTTGAGTTCTTCATTCTGAGAATGAATGTGTTGCCACAGATTTCATCACAGTGTAGATGAAATCAACTCTGTGTTTTAATCGAGAGCTGATGGCAGTGCTCGGCTGGAGAATAACTGACTAATGTAATTTAGTGTTGTGTCTGGGCCAATCAAACATTTGCTGTTGCTGCTCTAATTCAATCACTGTCCTCTGAAATAAACGCCTTGCGAGTTCAACCTCCAAATGAAATGAAAACTTCATCTGTGGCCATGTTTGTGTCTCCAGTAGTCCATTGTGAAATTGGAGAAAGATTGCAATTATTGGTGGGATGTGCCAGGGATACTGACAGTGTGTGCTTGTTAGTCATTGATGGCCCAGGAAGAGTATATAATTAGTAGTGTTGACTAGAGGAAGAAACACTAGCACTATTGCTCATACTTGGGTAAGTGATTTAAACTAACCCAATATGTTCTTCTAAAGCGTGTCAGTCTTCCTGCATGTAACTCTGTGTGGGTGATTGATTTTTGATGATTCAACAAAGAGCTTTTTAACTTGGGGAGGGGGTAAGTAACCGCCTAGTAACCATTTTAAAACCGGTCAACAAACTTGTAAAATACCCTCAATACCCCTTAAAGGGATTTTATAACCAAAATGTTATAATTTACTCATGTAGATCCAAACCTGTACAAATTTATTTATTCTGCGAAACAAAAGATATTTTGAAGAATGTTGGCCACCGAACTAGATGCAGTGGGATTTGAAACAGTTTGCTTACAACATTCTTAAAAATATATTCCTTCATGTTTCACAGTATGGCATATAATACACAAAACCTTTTCTTGTACAGTCATTAAGCATCACACAAGAACATCAGTATATACCTGCACTTAGCTTAGTGCACTTAATGAAATCTAGAACGGGCAGGATCTTCTTTCCTTGCATCTCATATATTATCTCGAGGTCTCTATTGCTGGGAGGAGTAAATGAAAAAAAAAAAAAAAAAGTCGACTGACAAGTGGGTAAATGTTCATTAAGTCTTACAAATGACTTATTTTATCGTTACTTTGAGTGAAATGTCTGAGACCACACTGAAAACATGGGATAAATGCTTAGAGGAAAAACGGAACATTTCAGAAACAAAATAATTAACATGCCATTTAAGATCATATATGGATGAATGGCTAGATAGATGGATAGACAGACGGATAGAGAGACTAGATATATATATATATATATATATATATATATATATATTAAGAGATAGATAGATAGACAGACAGATCAGCTTAGTCTTGTGGCAATTTGTGCATATTTTACGAGGTAGCTAATTCGGTCAAATTTGTATGACCTCACTAGTACAAATTCACACCATTTTTAATATAAAGGTATATATTTTACGAGCTGCGAATTCGTATGAATTTGTATAAATTACCTAAACCTAACCCTGCCCCTAAACCTACCCGTCACTGTTGTTAAGATGAATCGTACAAAATTATAGAAGTAAGGTTGTACGTTTGCCATCTTGTACGAATACGTATAAATTGCTAAACAGACAGAACTATAGACCGATATACAGTAGCTTATTTGATAGTTTTTATAGTTTACCTTTTTAAACCTTTTTCTTTTTCAAAGCTAAAAATGGTTTCATTAGGCACAAAAACGGCAATCCAAATAATTAGTTTGGCAGGTAATGCTGGGAGAAGAACTGGAGAGCCGTGGAGGTGTTACTGATGCTCGGTGGGAGTGAGTTCAGAAGTTTAGGAGCCATAATGCTAAATACTACCATCCATTGTGAAAAGATGAATTTTCATCAACTTTTCATAATATTATGCAGGATAGCTCGTGGGGGGAATGGTGGGACTGACTCCTGGGGCCACAAAAAATCCCCCTAAGGGGCCCCACACTGCAGCAATTTCAAGGTTGTTATGTTCTACTGTACATGCAATGCATGTTTGCCTATATATATATATATATATATATATATATATATATATATATATATATACATCCTAACACTGTTATGCATAACATACTGTACAGTGATGTTGTAGGTAAACACATCTGCCCCCTACAGAACAGCCTCTGTGAATATAATATTATTACAAGTTGATAATAGGAGGTCGATCAATGCAGTATTAGCACCTTTGCATAACAACTTTAAGCAGCATTTTGAGGATGATTGATTAATATAATGACCCATGCATACCTTGAGACATTACACAAATGCCATGGATTTTCTTCCTCTTAATAGAGATCACTCACAAATTTAGCCCGAGCTCTGCCGAACACTCCTGCTCTGTGCAGGCTGGCTACCGGCAGTATATCTGACATCTATGTCATCTTCGCCTCTCCAGCTTTGCACGAACCAAGGTTAATTGAGAAATTTTATGCCATTGATGTCAATACATTGATTGGCCCCTGTAATCTCTTGTCTGCTTAAACCGAACAGAAAAGGGCTGAGTTAATAGGAATTTCTCATTCTTGAAAGACAATGATTGTGTGACCTTGAAGGTCAGTTAGTAAATTTGTACATTTAACATATGACACAGCCTTAGCCCTCGATTTCAATTGGACTAATTTCTACGCACTACTAGATAATTCATTTTTTGTTGACCTAACCAAGTCTTTGTGGTGAAAACATGTGACTAGAATAGGAAAGATTCCTCAGGGATTGTAATAAAACATCTTTGTCATTGTAGTGGTTGTGAGGATGGAGAGGTCTATTTGCACAGTGTATACTACCCTGTAAGCTTTGTGATACATTTAGCTTGCCTGAGGTTAGCGCATACTCGCTCATGTTCTGTGCACTCCAAGAGCTCCCAGCTGGTGAATGTGTGATTTCAAAGATGTATTGTGCAGCTGTGATTATGCCATGTCTTGTTCAGCACACTCTGAGAACCTTCATCTTAACAACATGAATATACAGTATTAAAATCTTCAGTTTGTTGTGTTGTGAATGCAGATTATAAATTTTCCTCGCCCCATAATACAGAGCTCACACCAACCTGTGTATGTTGGACACCTCTTGTGGAGGAGTTTATGTAGGAAGTCTCCATCATGTCTCCTTCTGTGAAAGGGAATTATCTATCTATCTGTCTATCTGTCTTTCTGTCTATCTACCTATCCGTCTGTCTGTCTGTCGGCATTTCTTTGTCATTCCAATTTAACTTCCTGTGGGGTCTGGCCAGTTGACTTCAAATTCCAACTTAAAGGCAGTTAAATGTTCAACTCTGTTTTGCTCAGAACCACTTGCAACACCCTAGAAACTGTGGAACAACGCATTACAGTTTATTTTTATTCTTTTTTTTTTTTTTTTACTGTTTTTGCCCGTTGCTTGAACACATTTTGCAAAACTTCGCTCATTGTGCCAAAACTCTAAACACAAGTAAACATGACACAACACTGAGAAATATACCATTCACATCTGTGTCAAA
>JAUCMT010000013.1:11753900-11764156 GCA_032357475.1 Enteromius thamalakanensis
CTCACGGCTCGCTCCCCAGACAGCACGCCAAATTTGCTTATTCATTATTATGAGGAAAGCGTGAACTCTTGAAATATGTTTATTATATATGTTAAGACTTTTCCCTTTATTTTTATATTTAAAAAAAATAAAATTTCAAAAGGATTAACATGCAGATTAATTTTCATTGCCACCTTTGATCATATTTACCAAGGGTGCCGGTATTTTTGGCCATGATTAAATATATAATATTGTTTCGTAATAAAATAAATAGAATGAAAAAAAAACTACCTTACAAGTTTCTTTTTGTGAAAATTGGAAAACTTGTGCTACCTAGTTTCATAAAATGCAATGATGTTCATGCACTTTAAGTTTGCCTTAGTTGTTCCAATCATTTTTGTGGCCCACTAAAAGTAAGAACAATCTTTCTTAAGTGAACTTACAATTGTAAGCAAAGCTAGCCAGACCAAATACAAATACCTACTACAACGAGCCCGAATCAAGTGTGACGCACTAATTTCACATACCAAATGCACCTCTGCGATGTTCCCATCTCTTCCCCCACTGGGCCAGTGGCACTAAATTTGTAGGCAGGGTGGTGGAGTTGATCTATTTCTGCTTGCAGAAACTCATGCGAGAGTGGGTGGAAAGGAAGAATAAGTGAGAGAAAGAGACCCGTTTCTTGCTCTAATCTATTTCAACTGGGTTAATGTGGCTTGATAATGATCAAACAGAATATGACTTTCTCACGATAAATGGCCCCCACAGCCACCAGTTGGCTATGGCATTTGGCGCAACCGATGCCTCTAAACGATTTATTCCACCACCGTCCAATAACTAATGGTAGCTGTCATCTCTAAAAGACCAATGGTGCAAAATAGGCATTTGGTAGCCATGTCATTAAAACACATATGGAACATTAGAATGCGGAAGCGACAGGGGAAGATGTCACTCAGGAGTGGCGAGAGTGGATGTAACCGTAGTTCTAATTGTCTTCCTGCAACTGCCAGTATTTATGTATTGCCAAGAACATATTTTTTCAGCACAGGCCGACAGAACAGAGGGAGATGTAACGAACCACTGGGCAGACATGTGTTTGCGGGGTTTGTCTAAGTGACTAGGAGCTTTTCTCTTACTGAATCTGTCTTCATTTCGAGGAAAGGGCCCTTTCTGAGCCCTCCATTAATGCCAATTTTACCTTACTGCCTCACAGGGGTTTCCTAGCAGTCGATACGCCATGGCTTGTTGTAGGTGGGTCAGAAAACAGATGGGTTTAGCTGGATGCTCCTGAAAATCGAAAGGAGAGAGATGGGAAAATGTAAAATTGTGTTTCCTGGAACAATTTGCAACCAGACTACATCAGAGAGATCAATCATGGACCATAATGGGATTAATATAAAAAAACAAAAAGATAAATAAAAAACTGAAGACACTGATGTCCATTAGTATAAAAAAAAACTTCAGAATGATGTTCCTTTTTATAGTCATTTAAATTGCATGAGATGGATGGGGTATTCTGAATAATGATGAAACAGAATTTAGAAATAAAGGAATACGCGTCTACAACAAATTATTTATATAATATGCATCAGTCAGCGAGAGTGGAGTTTGAAGTTTGATTCGCATCATGTCGAGAAATGCCTGTAGCAACTACAGCGATGTCAATCAATCAGGGATGCAACCAAAAACATACGTCTCCTAAACGCTTCTCAGTCTGATCAGCCATTTACCGTTAGGAAACAAACAAACGGTGTCTCCTCACTATTCATTAAATTCGGAGACAACCCCGACAGGTGTGTCAGAGAGAGACTGAGAGACAGGAAGACAGGCGTAGAGACCTCAGTGAATCTGTGACGCCACATTTAAAAAAACCACAGCTGCCTGCCAGCGATCATAGCCAACTTTGAAGCTCCATTAATTGCCATTCCGTCATTGCTTGTCGCAACATGCAGGGTTTTACTTGGCACACACGCACTCTTTCACTCAGCCTTTTAATGCTTGGTGAAATTAACTGCGTGTTCCTTGTGCTTTACATGTGCTGGTTACAGCCGAGGTCGCTGGTAATTGAGGAACCGGCGCCATGCGTTTGACGAGGCAGATGAATCGCTGCTGCGCTTCCTCCAGACAGGGACAGAGTGTGAAAAAAAACCCAGGCCTTACTCATTCTCTGGGCAGCACTTCCTCGCTGTTATCTACTTTCTTAATAATTTACAGAGCTGAAACCTCACAGTTATTAAACTTGTGCCCCATTAACCTGTGCAAACTTTGGATTTTCTGTTTCTTCTTGCTCTATAACCATCCGGATGTCAGTATATGACACTTTAAAACCACGGCTAACCCAATAATTAACTTGTGGTCATGATTGCAACATATTCTGGCCAAGAAATAGCAATTTAGATAAGAATAGGTCATTTTACAGTAAATAGATTGGAAGAGTTTGCAAGCCCTTATAGGAAATAACAGTTATTTTTAAACCATATTAATAGAGCAGTGCTGTCAGTGCATCTAATTAATTACATTATATTCCAATTAATCTGACTCATTACAAATCATAAGCAATTTGTGCAAAGAAATTGGCATCCAAATACAATTTAAAGTCATTATTGTGCTAAATGGAGAAAAAAATAATAATAAGAAGAAGAATTGGATAGATTTATAAGAATATTTTGCTTTATAACATTTATAACTTTTAAGGCATAAAAAAGTTCCTTCTGAAGTGGAATTTAGATATATTATACAGAATGTTCAGCAATTAGATATACATAAATAATAATTACATTAATCAGTTTAAGATGGGCATTTATGATGAAGGCTGCAAAAGGAGGTGCTTGCGAGTACTTTTCTGAAAATTAAAATGACAAATGGAACATATGGTCTCAGCTCTTGGATTTTGTGTGTTGCTGGGACAAGCACAACACTTCTGCTGTGTTTTTTTGGGAAAATTGAGTAGAAGCAGATAATACCAATGCTATGTTTAAAATGTAACAATTTTTGGCTTATTGATTTTATACAACAGTTCATTAAACAAGATTACGTTCGCAATTGTGCAGATAAAAACAGATTATTGCTAAACTATATCATATGATATTCACACAAGGCAAGTTTTTATTGTTGTCAGTGTTCTGTTTGACTGGAAAAATAAAGCAGTACTGCATTGTTTGGAAGACCTCCTCACCAAATGCACTTCTGACCTCAACCAGGCCAAGAGATGATGACAGAAAGCCATTTTAATAATTAAAACAAATGGCCATTATACATTTTTTATAAGTGATGCGTTAGTGAATTTTAAGAGTGGAAACACAACAATATAGATAGAGGTAAGTCACAGAGGGCAAAGAGGAGCGGCTATGTAAAATGTGGCTCTGATTCACTGATATTTGCAGTGTGTGTGATAAAATGACTTTTTCTTTGATAAATGTCACAAATATACGTTATTCACTTTAAAGTCTTGTCGATTAAACATTTTATATGTGTGCTTTTCAGATGCGCTTTTCCAGCGAGCACTAAAAGCCTGTCAAATAGCACCTAATTACTGAAGATATTTATCACATGTGACTGTATCATTATTTACTCTGTTTACATGTTGTCCCAAACCTGTATTCATTTCTTTTCTTGTGCTAAACACAAAATAAGATATTTCGAGTAACCAAACAGTAGCTGGTCGTCTTTGAATCTAATACAATGTTCAACAGAAAAAAGAAACTCATTCAGATAAAAACGAGCTGAGAGTGAGTAAATGATGTATGGAGTGTAGAAGTATATAGTGTTTCACCTTTCAGTACAGCTGAATACACCTACTCTTCCTGAAAAATAAAAGCACTGTTTGTTTTTTTTCATATTACGTTTATTTGTAATGTGTATCTGTTTGAATAACAAAGATAAAATGACAATGGTTTTTATCTTTGCTCATTTTGCCCTAAATATCTGCCTTGTTTATTTTGTACTTTTTTTTTACCTTGACCTACTGTATGCTACATTCACTTTGTGAGCAAAGTTAGTCTGGCAAAGCTGCCGTTTTAGAGCATTTCCGTTCCCTAAAAAGTGGGAACCAATGAGAAACGAGCTGGCCTCATTTGTGAGACTGAATATACAAGAATTTGCATTCTTAAATTAATCAAGATATAGTCACTGCAATTAGCATCATGAATAAGCATTATGAAAATAGATTGACCCTATGAAGTAGAGATGAGTTACATTATGTATATGTATGTACTATATTGGTTATTGTACATTTTTTGAGTATATATATATCGTTTTTTTATCAGATGGTGCATTCTAACAGCCTCTATGTTTAAATTTATACTATTTGCATTGAATTTTAAGTGTCTAATCTGTCATGAGAGGAAGCAGTTTTGATGTCTTTCTGTCTGCCTTTAGCTTAGTCTCCTTTTAGGGCATGTTCAAGAAGCCTGACAATAATTATTTGCAGATCTCAAACCTAATTTCATACAGACTAAAAACAGAACTTTGTTCGAAAATGCACCTCCAACCCGAGGACATGACAGAAAGAGGCACGTAGCCTTACAACTTTAAACTCTCTGGATACGTTGTCATCACACAGAATACAAAAGACGCTACCTTTGTATTTTCATCTGATTTGTGTTGTTGCGTTCCTTCTGCTCATCGTGCATGGAGCTAATATATACAAAATCTGTTCGACAGGGATCAACAAAGTTGTCTTTGATGGGATTCCACCCACATCCTCATGGAGCTTAAAGCGGGTTCCTACGAGGAGAATGGAGAGATAACTATTGCCATCCAAGGTATTCTTGCTATTTCTTTACTGAAACAGGCAGATAAATGCACAAGCCAAGGGGCAATCCATACAGGATTTTAAAGTATGCTAGTGGTATTCAGCGCATGAACTATTTTGGAAAAAAAAAACCATGTATCTGTGTTAATCATTCGGCCAGATTAATGGAATGTAATGCAACAAGGCAGGATGTTAGTCACGTAAAAAAGAAAGAAACAGAAACAAAATAATTTTTAATGCTGCGTGTTTATTAACATACTGTACAGTTTAATCAATATATCAATATATATTTAACCCACTGCGGTCCGAGGGGATTTTGGTGCCCTTGAGATGAAAATCTGTACGAATTTCTTCACCATGTAAGATATATTAAAGAAAGTTTGTAACCAGGCTGTTTTGGGTAGCCATTGAATTTCATAGTATTTTTTCCTGTTATGGCAGTCATGGGTGACCCAAAACAGCCTGGTTACAAACCTTCTTTAAAATCTTTCTTAATTCATATAGATTTGAAACGACTCAAGGGTAAATAATTAATGAGAGAATTTTTCTTTTTGGATATAATTATTCCTTTAATATTTGCTAGTGTTTGAATATGTTATAAAAAATACATAAAATCTATAAAAATACTTTTCAAAAGTGTGGATAACTTATTCTTATATTGTTTATATATATATATTCCTTGCCTTGTATATTTTTAACTTGGACATAAATGGAGCTTGAACTAGATTTGATGGTGTTCAGGGTAGAGAATGCTGACTAAGCGCTGTACTGTACGTACTGTATGAAAACCAAGCATAGTTGAGATCCATTCAGTGCATGTTCAGCGGTGCATCACATCAATTTTCATAAGCACTATTGCCTTGTAAAGAAAAAGACGCAAAAAAGCAAAGAAAAATGCATGTAGTAGACAGAGCATAAGGCATACGTTGTCCTTTTATCTTTGACGGTTTGGTTTTTATCATCGACTGTGTCATTGATCCCATGGTCTAACATACCTGGATCAGCTGCTGCAGCCAATCTTTATTCTAGATTTAAGTATAAATATATCTGATTGGATAAGATAGCTACAGTAGCTGAAATATGGCCTAGATAAGCCTAATCATGATCTCTCCACAAACCAGTTATCTTTGTAGATTACATGATTACAAGCCCTACAGAACCTTAGTTGATGGCTGGCAAGGTTCCTGTGACCAAATCACAGATGTACGTACTGTTGTAAAAACATTGATTACTTGCAGGCTGCAGCTGTACGCATGTTTTTATTTCTTCATAATATGTCCTGTATTCAGCGCACCTGTCTGCAAGCACTCAGGTGTGCAAGAGTTGCTTATTTGTTGTTCTGAAGCATCTGTGCTGAGAGCGAAGAAGTGTTTGTGTGTGTACAGGAACAAAAATGTTGCAGTACTGGGCAGCTGCATGGTGTGCAGAGCTACTACGTTCAAGAGCTCTACATGAACACACAACTCCAAAATGTAAACTTAAAACGAACAAACCAAATCCCTCTGAGCTACACTTTGTATGAATCATTTAGTCACTTTTTTTTTTACCCTTTTCCAACTTCCTGTGATTTTTAACGACGGTCTATTTATCTTGCTTTATATATTATTTGTACACTTCAGTATATAACAGTATTTAATAATATAAAAAGGTGTACTGGATACACATTGTAACATGTACAATTTACTTAATATTAATATAAGCATATATACAGTATATACTTAATATAAGCACAATACAGGAAAATTGGTTCATTTACACTTATGTATTATTATTCAAAATTTTTAAAGTTATGAGTTGTTTATTTTAACTTTCTTATCCTCACTATATCAGCTGTTAGTCAGAAATCAGTCAAGGATTAATTTAAAATATTTAAAAATATATATTATATGTCTAGCCTCTGAAATAAAAAAGGAAAGGAACAAGGTTGAGGTCAGCCAAATTATGTTTTCATGTTTATTTTCTATTCTGCTGTTTCCTCTTAAATTGCTTTTCCCTGAACAGTTTAAACTGCTCTCTAATTGGCTTTCAGACAGTGCGCATTTGATATGGTGTAAGTTGACTTTTAGCAAACCTGATTTCAAACACAGAATTGCTGTTGCATTACATATGGTTCAAGATGTTGCCACGACAACCCATCTGCTTCTGTTAAACATATATCCTCAATACCTCAACTCATTTTTATAACATGTATTCTTTTGCTTTATGTATAATTTTCCTCCCCAGCTTCCCTGCATATGATTTGAGTCTTAAGTGTCAGTTTTATTTAAAATATTCCCTGTGATCTCTCACAGAAAAGCATTTTCTATATTTATATTTTTTTCACACTTGTACAGTGTATGTTTTTTCAATATTATGTAGCACACTGCTAGCTACAACACTGAAAGATGGGACACAAGCTGACAAGATCTGCAGACGACACATGTTATAGCATGTTACTATTGCAGGATTCTGTGTTCTATTGCAGGATTATTTTTAGAAATAATTTTCAAAGCAATAGTTCACCCCAAAATAAAAAAAAAAAACTAAAAATGCACACTCAGGTCATTTAAGATGTAGCTGCGTTTTATTCTTATTCTTCTTCTTTATCTGAACAGATTTGTACACCACTTAGACATGAATTAAAACTTTGTAGTTATTAGTGAACATGAAAAAGATGCGTTTTGGCTCATAACCTAAGCCAAACAAGCCTACAAGCTGTTTGGACTGAAATGTGTGATGGGAGTGTATACACAACCACCCTACAATGAAAAAGTTCCACCAGTAGTATTCTTTTAATTTAATAAAAAATAAGTTGCCCCTTTTAAAATCAAGCCATTCTCAAATGCATGTCGGTGTGGCGGCGCGCAACAGAGGCCACTCCCACAACAGTTGATTGACAGCAGCGTGTCACACAGACTGAACTGGTGCCTTACCTCAGACCCACCCTGAGTGAGCCACCATCAGACCGAGACACAGAGACAAGCAAGACTCCTAAGAGATTGAGGTGTTTTGTTGTTAAATGTATTAATGAACATAGAAGTAGTCATTTACCCCCGACATCTGAGTGACTCAAGACGCAGAGGATTAACGTTACTTATGGTTCTGAAGGAAAACGTCTTGATCAACTAAAATGCGTTTATGTTCGCGCAAATCATTCATGATCCAGCCTCACCTACAGAAGAACTGAGTTTTTCTGAATCTTTGCAAAATCACCTTTCCTAATAATGTGCTAATTAGCAAGTTGCACTATGAATATGGCTAAAAAAGATCCTCGAGATTGCCTCGGAAAAGAGGGGCAGGGTCAGTGGAGATCGTGAGGATTTAAAGGGGAAGTACACACAACAAAGTGATTTAAAAAAGAGCTGTTTTTGACAGGGTAAAATTAGCGGGTTTTTTTTAGACCGTCTTTGAGAAATTTTAAAACATACTTTACTTTAAGACCCTAAAGAATCACATTAGCTTGTGGAAAATTGGCTTAATATGACTCCTTTAATAGTTTTGTGTAAGAACAGACTGACATCTGAATCATTATTTACAGACAATCTTGTCATCCATCCTAGCTCTCTTTGGAATTCATGAAAGACACAGCAGATGTCTGATTTAAGAATAAAACATTCATTTGAGTTGGATCTTTTCAATGAATCAATGAATCTGACTTACTGTAAGGATCATCAAGGTTTCTGCTCATATTGACCAAGAAAAGTCAATAGTCAGGTGGATCAAAAGTGATTTTTTTAAAACTGGACTGCATGTGCATGGATCACAAAATTGATCTAAATGGCCTCATAAAATTTGAATCAGGGGCTTTTGGTTTAGTGGTTAACAGCTTACTGGAGCAGATTTTTAGAAAATAATTATTGAAATTTTAATTACTGTACTACCTTTTAATATAGAGCAAACATTTATGATGCACTGTTAAAGTGCCGCTATTATGGATTGTGTGCAAAGTTTTAAATCTGAAAATGCACCATGTAGAAAGTTATTGTCTCTCAAAAGAAAGAGTCAACTCTATATTATTAAAACAAGCAATGTTATATTGACATCAACATTAAACATTAGCATATAACCCGCCCACTTGTTGATCTTTTCATGTTTGTCTGAATGAAAAATGCTAATTCATTCTTTGCCACTAGATGCTGCTAATAGCAGTTTCCATGGTAACGCTATACCCAAGCAAAACTGCACTTATTACATGTTTTAGTATAAGTAGAAATTAGCATTAATCAATATTAATGCTTTGTATAATTCCTTGCATTGCACAATAATAATGCAAGGTATTGTGCATTGTTAGTTTGAAGTTAGTTAAGCGTTTAACGAATGCGAAAATATAGAACCAAAGTGTTACTAATTTCTCACTACTTTTTTACACCTCTGTTCTTGGCTGCAATGTTAGTTTCATTTGTGACATCCTTAACAGATGGAGATCAGACTGGTACTTCACATCACATCTGGAAACCCAGTGGAGTGAGCTGCAAGGCTCGTCAGACTGTATTTTCATTCTTTCTGATGGTGTTACTGATGTGATGGGTCTTACCACAGTGCAAGCTCAAGAGCTTTAGGTGTCTAGGTGTCTGGATTTGCTGTGGGAACAGAAGGCTCTGTAGAACAGAGGAACTGTCGGTACTGGGAAGATAAGAACTGCTTGAAAGGGTCCATTGTGAGCTTTCTAAGCTTTAAATATCTTGACGGTGCAGATTAGTGTATCTTAGCTTTTAACATACAGTATTGCATATTGAGCATATGAGCCTCCTACTTACGATGATATCTTAATAAGTGACCGTTTAATATGCTGCTCTCCCTTGCGAGTTGAAAAATACCCATGTCATTGTGTCTCATTGTGATGACCGTGCCAACGCTAATGTGCATTTACTGTTACGAACCCTACTTTTCTTATCATGGCAGACCAGATAAGACCATCCAGAGCTCTGTGACAAATTCATTTTTAGCTAATTATCTTTCAGGCATAACGGCATTAAGACCCACAATGCCCCTCGATTTCTTTTAACAATCAATTAATGCCTGCACAGTCTCCTTCCCACAGATGTAAAGCGGAGGGCTCACTGGAGGTCTGAGGCTGAATTAAACACCTCTCCTTCAGCTTCCTGTCACTAATGGGCTGTTGGTTTTAGGGTGGTTGTACTGTGCGTGAATGCTCCTCATACTTTTTTCTTGGATTACTAGCTTATATTTTCCTACACTGGCAATCTAATGCTTAATTAAAAATAGCAAATAAATATTAAGTTTTCAAACAATTATGAATTATTTTTCATATATTCTTTTAAATAGTTTACAACTCATTAATTCATATTTGCTACATAAATATTTTTAATTTAATTTAATTTTTACTGTGTTCATTTCTATTTGTTACTTAATAAATGCCATTTATGTATAAATCTATATATATATATATATATATACACAGTATCTCACAAAAGTGAGTACACCCCTCACATTTTGGTGAATATTTCATTATATCTTTTCAAGGGACAACGCTAAAGATATGAAACTCTGATAGAATGTAAAGTAATCAGTGTACAGCTTGTAT
>JAUCMT010000013.1:11764256-11774425 GCA_032357475.1 Enteromius thamalakanensis
GAGACGCAGAGACAAGCAAGACTCCTAAGAGATTGAGGTGTTTTGTTGTTAAATGTATTAATGAACATAGCAGTAGTGATTTACCCCCGACATCTGAGTGACTGAAGACGCGAAAGATTAACGTAACGTTTGGTTCTGAAGGGAAACGCACGCTTGATCAACTGAAATGTGTTTATGTTCGCGAGAATCATTCATGATCCAGCCTAACCTACAGAAGCAGTCAGTATAATGTCTTTTAATAAATCTTTGCAAATCGCCTTTTCTAATAATGTGCTAATTAGCAAGTTCCACTGAATACGGCTAAAAAAAGATCCTCTGAGAGTGCCTCAGAAAAGAAGGGCGGGGTCAGCGGAGCTTGTGAAGATTTAAAGGGGATACACACAGAACAGACTGATTTCTAAAGAGCAGGGTAAAATGTTTTTTTGTTTTTTTTTACACGAGAAATTTTAAAGCAATCTATATTATCCTAAGGAATCATATTAGCTTGTGGAAAATTGCCTTTGTATGACCCCTTTAAAGATCCTTTGACTGAATGGTTCTTTGTGGAACCAAAAATGGTTCTTTTATGGCATCGCTATGAAGAACCATTTGAAACCAGTTTATCTTTAAGATTGTGGGAATGAAAACAATGCATTTTTTGTGTGAGCTATAGCTTAAAGATATGTGTGTGTGTGTGTGTGTGTGTCTATATACTGTAAAAGTAAATTAAAGATGATTTGATGGTTAAAACTGGGCATTACCCACATGTATAAACATGGAACATAATGAATCCCTAGCTACACACTGCATTGCTTGACTGAATTTTGATTTCACATTGACTTTAGCTGCACTTTTAATGTAGTTATAAGTCTTACGTAGTATTACGTTAGCTTGCTTTGCTTGTTCCCTTCATCCTCTAGTCTGCAGAGGGAGCCTTGCATTTCATCTCTTAAGCTGTTCAGAACTTTTCAAGGGTGCAATGCAGTCAGGATGAGTTATGGCTCAGAGGAACCGCAAACTCTCTCTCTTTCTCTCACTAATGGAGGAGCAAAGGAGAACAGCACAGGGCCATGACTAACTGGATACAGCAGACACAGTTAACCGGGGGTCAGGAGGCATTGCTCTCACCGTCCACTTAAAAAATGACTGTTGTCACACTAAACTCAAAAACACCAATCAACATCCATCTACTTTGAGTGTTGCGTATCATTTGTGGACATTGCTGATTGAACCTAGATGAAACTGTCAGGGCCACTTTTGCGTTTACAGACCCTCTTGGTTGTAATTGTCTATTTTAAAGTTTTTGTGCTAAAAAAAATGTTAATTGAATGCTTTAATCTGATTGGCTGACAAACATTCTAAAGTGTACAATTATTTTCAGAGAACCACACAGTGAACATATAGTTCCAGGCAGCTCTTTATTACAGTACCATACTGTATCACTTTGCCAAATGGTTTCTTTTATTTCAAAGGTCTTACAACCATAGATACAGTGGCCTCCACTAATACTAGCACGCTTGGTAAATCTGAGCAGAGGAGGATGTGAAAATTAATCTGCATTGTTTATCCTTTTGATCTTTCATTAAAAAAAATCCCAAAATTCTAATACACCTTTAAATTAAAACAATTGATAATGGGGAGAAACACAATAAAACATTACTGCTACTTCCTTTTCCCAAGATAACAACTCTGAGTTTTCTCCTGTAATGCCTGAAAAGTTTGGAGAACACCTCACTCCAGACCCTTTAGATTACCAGCTCCATGTTGGTTCTCCTCTTTAGTTCACCTCACTCAGGGTTCAGGTCAGAGGACATGGCAAAAGATTCATTTTGTGCTCAGTGATTAACCCATTAGACCATTACAAGATTTCAGTCGGTCAGTTTTAGATTTGTTATCTGTATGTATTTGATAGAATCCATGATGCCATGTCTCTAAACAAGATGTCCAGGACCTCCAGCAGAAATATAGACCTACAACATCAAAAATACAGCAGTATATTTCATTGTACACATGGAGTACTATTTTCTGCAATTCTCCTGCTGTGGTCCTTGAAGAGTCTTTAGCCACTCAAAGTCTACTCCTCGCCTTGTATTAGGAGGATAGACCCTTATTTCATCACAAGAATTTTTAGCCGTAGATCAGTGACAAGCTATGCAATATCGCTTTTAGTTTCGCGGGTGATTCATTGTTGTAGCTTGTCAGTAATCTACTGATCTAATGAACTTCACAGAGCTGTTTGAAAACAGCAGATGAAGATTAACCGTTAATCAAAGAATCAACGAGATTCTGACAAGATTCACATGAATATGTCAAACATTAAATATATCGCACAACCCTACTCATTCCTGTTATACTGTACAGTGACTTGTTGCATAGAGTTGTGTCTCTATGAAATACTGACTCATATATTATATATATCTATAGTTACATATAAGAATTTGCTGAAATTATATACAGGTATAGTAGGTCTAATTTATCACTTAAACAGAGATAATTGACCAAATAAAAATATTATTTAGATTTTTACAAACCTTTTCATTGATATTTGCGCTCAATTTTATCATGTCCTCAGTGCAAAGTAATCAACTTCCAATAGAAATATAAACCATGAAATTATAAAAAATGTAAATATTTTTACATTTTGTTATGGACCAGAGTAAACTGCATCTACTCATACAAATTAATTGTCAAAATATATTTATTTTTGTAAAATTTTCATTTAAAGCGTCCCTAAACTAATTTTCCACCCTGTCCTCACTTTCCAGAATAGACAATTCCACTGAGGTCATTTTCAGGAAGTGATAATGTTTATTTTTTTTCCCGCTGGAATTTAACTGTACAAATGTTTTTTTTTTTTTAAGTTCACTGTTAAAGTTCCACTATATTATGGAGAACCTTTGTCCGATCAAAAATATTTAAAAATACTGACTAGTTATAAATGTTAGGTTCATCATTTGTAGAAGGTTAGAGAACTGAATGTTGATCACTGAAAAAAAACACAGCTAATTTTGCTTAAATTTTTCCACCCTGTTAGATCCCAACCTGTTTAGTTTTTTTTAGAATGTGGAACGTGAAACTAACACTGGGCAAGCTCTGCATTCTATTAGTTTCCACTCTGTGTTCCATATGTGACCCTGGACCACAAAAGCAGTCTTAAGTGCTGGGGTATATTTGTAGCAATAGCCAAAAATACATTGTGTCAAAATTATTGATTTTTCTTTTTTTGCCAAAAGTAAAGTAAAAGGGAAAAAAAAGTAAAGATCATGTTGCATTAAGATATTTAGTCAATTTCTTACTGAAAATATATTAAAACTTATTCATTGATTAGATTTTCTCATCATTTAGATTTTTCTGTACCCTCAGATTCCAGATGTTCATATACTTGTATCTCGGTCAAATATTGCCCTATCCATCTAAATCATACATCAATTGAAAGCTTATTTATACAGCTTTCAGATCATATATAAATCTTAATTTCGTAAAATTAACACTTGTGACTGGTTTTGTTGTCCAGGGTCACATATATGTAAACATGTCATTATTTTGGTAGAATGATAAAAATATGAAAAACATGTACCTTTTAACACTTTAAAGCCAAAGGGTTATCGGATACCAGGAATGACCCATATGTCTATGTTTACAACAGCAAAATAACCAAAACCCACAAGGACAATACCAAACAAATAAATATGGTAATCAATATAACAACGACAGCTTATTTCCATGTTTTGCCACAAAATTATGTTTTATTATGCACGGAAAGCACATAGTCTATCTCTCCCGCGCTCAAGCCTCCGTTACTAGGTCTAAAATTACGTTTTGGAATTAACAGTTTATTTTTGTATTTTGTATTTATTTTATTGTATTTTTGTAGAGTTTTTAGAAAACTATTTAAATAACTCAAGACTACTCTGGTATAGAAATAGATCAATTTATACACTTACTCTACTTTCACAAGATGTTTTTAAAAGTGTCACGTGATCCTTCATTCTAATATGCTGATTTTCTGCTCAAGAATGTCAATGTCATGCAAATCACTTTTTTTATGTATACAAAGCTCTTTTTTTAACATTAAAAAAACAACAACAACAACAACAAAAAAACTTACTTACTCCAACTTTGTTAATTGCAATGATTTCATAAATTACAGTAATAAATAATAATAAATGTCAGAGATAGCAGGTGACTATTCTGGACTTAATGAAGCTGGTGACTTTACAAATGTCTTCATAACTAGCTTTAAAAGGTTTCTCAAACACAGAGTCTTTGGAACAGACCTGAGAGAGAAAAGGTGGAAGAAATCCAAGGTAGACGGCATTAGTTTAAATGTTGACCAAAATAATCCTGGTTATTACGTAGTTGATCAATTGTCAAATTAAACCTGATTAATATGCTCTTTTTAAATCAATGGCAATGAACGAAAGTTAGTCCATTTGAGGGCTGTTTGCACAAACAAACATGAAGAATTTCACCTTGAGCACTGGGTGTTTTTGAATGTACTGTCCGCTCAGCAGTGAACATACAGCTTAATTAAAAGGAAAATGTTCTCTTGTGTATAAACATAGACCTTTTTCTCATTTGACCTCATGTATTGTAAGACATTATTAAGTAATGATATTATTATTTCTTTAAAAATTATATTATTAATCTGAGTTGAGAAAAATTAAAAAACAAAAATAATCCACAGATCCACTTAAACATGGTCAAAGTCTGTTAATGTGAGATCCAGGTAATAGAGAAATAAGTAAGAGTGAATAAAGCTCCTCAATATGTGCCTCAAAATATCTTCAGTGACCTTTTGTAAACCTGAATTTTTCGAGACAAGTAAATCTTGTATTATTTTTAAGTGAAAAAAAAAAAAAATCCAAATTGAGTTTTTGCTTAGAACAAGCAAAATAATCTGCCAATATGGTAAGCAGAATAATCTTTCAAAAATATTTCAAACAGAAAACAAGATAATTTAGCTTGTTCTAAGTAAAAACTCACTTAATAAAAAAATTAATAATTAAGACTATGATTTTTACTAGTCTAAAAATGCTTATTGATTTAAGCATGTAAAGATATTTTGGCTGAAAATAAGATAAAAAAAAAAATGTTTTCTATCTTAGATATTTTGTAAGTACAGACATTAAATATTAAATGAATTCATGAATTACTTAATTTGCCCTATGAATGATACCTTAAGTCATATGGTTTGTTCTCCCCGGTCTTTGTTATCCACTAGTGTTAGCGGGGCCTTATACTTGGATGTACTTTTATCTTTTCTTATCTTTTCTTTATACCCCCCCTGAACATCCAAACAGCTGTATAGCAACTGTATATAAAATGACTTTGAACGACTTATGATCCTCATAAGAGTGTACGTGCATGCACATTTTCAAACAATCTAGTGCGTATGTATTAAATGCACAGTTGTAGGATGCGCCGTCTGTGGTATAATTTGAATATCGAGTTCCTTTAGTGCAGCAGTGAAACGGCTGGCTGCAGTGGCATATTTCTTCTGTTGGTAGTACGAGTTGGCGTCCTGTAAAGCTACATCGAGCCATTTGTCAATTTGAGGCAGAATGCTGAGATTAGGTCCACTCGGAGGCCCTCCTATTTCAGCCGCTTGACACATTAATTGTGTGGCGGTGGAGGCCAGGGACTTGTGGGTAATGTCCTGTTCGTCACCGAACACTAACTTTGTCTCAGCCTCCATCAAGATTCTTAGAGAAATGCGAGGGGGCGCAGGAAAGGGGCTTTGTTCATTATTTGCTCCCGCACAGTCGTCCGGCGATCCTTCTTTTCTTCGGGTGTCATTCTTCTTGCTACTCTTTGGGGCACCGCTGTCTGTCTTTTTCCCGTTTCTCTTGTTTGGGCTCTTTTCCTCAGGCTGGTTTGCCTGGACTGTGGCAGGCGTTGGATGCTCTGTGAAAGCCGTCTCCTGTAGTCCCTGGAGCTCCTGGCTTCCAGTCGAGTTTGCAGTGCTTCTGAAAGACATTTAAAAAGAAAAGAATAGTTTAACCAAGATGTTTTATCTTTACAAAACTGCTTCGGGACAAAATTTGAGTACATAATTCATACAAATGCATAAGTAAAAAGTCAGCCCTCATGTTTGTTTATTTTGAGCCGTTTCATGTAAATAGTGCTTAATCTGTGTATATTCCTCTTCTAATTCAGATGTGATGATCATTTCATTAAAAAAAATATTATGGGTGGGAAACTCATATCTTAGTTGGAATCAATCATTTGAAGTAAACAAATGTCTTGATTGTGGATTGTGCATTGCTTGTGGATTATGACATTTTCAACAGATGCTTGAACTCTCATTCTGATGGCACCCATTCACTGCAGAGGATTCATTGGTGAGATATAAAGGTCAGGTTCAAAGTACGTTATTTTCGGTCAACACTTTTTATGGAATGTTTGCACATAACATGCTTTTTCATCCCATTGTACTGTTCTTTCATTTTTTTTTTGTGGGGAAACATGCACTAGATAGACGTGTTTATTCACTGCATTTGCAGAATTGATAATAAAAATCTCCTAACTTACGATTTACTGCACATGCAGGCCGGCCCTTTCCTACACGGGCTACTCCCTATGAATTCCAACAGGCCAGGAAATAAATGCATTTCCCATCCCAAGACCTGCTTTCCTCTTGCAAACAGAGTACAGACAAGTTCTCAATTCTCTAAGCGGGCTGAAACTTTAATACATTCGCTGCTATTATTCTTCTGTAAGAGCGCTGCTGTTAGTGTACTGTTAGAGAAGTCACTTAAATAATGTAGAGGGCTGGGCTGCTGATTCACGGCCGCTCTTGAGATGTGCTTAGGAAAAGGTCACTGTGACATATACACCTGTTGGCAATGGGCCGAGCTCTCTTTTAAGAGAAGCCTGCAAATTCTGCCATCTTTATGTGTGTGTGTTATTACTTTGTGGGGAGAAATAGTGTTTTTGTCCTTATAAATGCATTTTAAAACCAGACTCGGATTACAGGAGCTTTATCTTGTATAGGACCTTGGTGGTTTACAATGTTCAGCCCAGTAAGATCTAATCTTAACCCTCCCGATCTGTTCAGACACACCTTATAATACCACAGAATGTTTGATATTTAGGATTTAAATTGACAGACAAACTGTCCCATGTATGGTTTCTGTAATCTTGTGCTTATCACGTAATTTGTGCAGTTATCATAAGCTGAAGCCGCAATATGAAGTCCACCTAAAAACCCGCAAGTTCGCAAACTCACAATCATGATGTTTAAACACATCAGAACCATCTTTAGGAAAAATGTATTGACATGTATTTGATTATTTTTAGTTTGGCTCACATCCCATTCATTTACATGGAGAAATGTCATTAGATGACCATCAAAATGTTTTTATGACATGTACGGCACTCTTGGTAAGGTCTAATAAAAAAGCTGGGCCGATATCAGCTCAATTTTGAACTTAGTGGGTTAAGTGATGTTGTTGCTAAGCAATGAAAAACAGTTTTTAATGTCTGTAAGTCAATTTCAATTTGATACAATTTCATAAAAGGTTATGATTTAAAAAAAACTCCAGTAGTCCATAGTCATATAGAGCATAAGAATTCTTGTTATAGTGGAGATGTGGGCACTAGATATGGATTTAGGACTGTAGTGCTCACTAGGTGGCAATAAATAAATTTAAAGCCATTTTAAACAGTAACTGTTACTGAATCCTTATTGATGCCTCAGCTGGGGGAAATAATGTTCGACTGCTGCCTAATGTAAAAATATTTCTGTTTAGAAAGCTTTGCTCATGTCAAGGTGTACTTACCTCTGAGCTTTCATGGTGAAAAGTGTCTTTTTAAAAGACGTGACATGACATCACCATGCAGTTTGTGGAATTGTGTCGACCAATCAGAGGCCAATTCACACCGCACAGACAAACGCCAACAGACTTAGTCTGTGGGATCAGCGTGGAACCCCTGTCAGATGTTGGTTGGAGTTGGTTAGAGTTTGTTTCACTGATCTATATAGAGAACTGGATAGCTCATGACGTCATAGAAGTGAAGCCACTGCGCCGCCATATTGCTATTCCCTAGTATTCGCAAACATTCTATTGAATGAACAGGAAATAATACGCCTTATTATATATAGATCAGTGGTTTGTTTTCATTTAAATTACAACAACCACAGCTTCAACAACAGCCCCTTTTGTTTAATTCACCGTCTTTTCATGTGAAGTATGACACACAAAGACATTAACAAGAGTAAAATTTGGATTGTGAATATAGGATCATCCATTTTTTCCCAGTCATGACAGTTGGTCAGTGTCTGTTGGTGCAGTGGGAACATGGCTCGTATTTTTCACAAGATTCTAAAGACAACAGCCAACTTGAGCCAACTAGTCTGTTGGAGTCTGTTGGCGTTTGTCTGTGCAGTGTAATTGACACAGTCAGGCCTTTAAAGATTGCAAAAGTGCCGTTTAGGATTAAAAAATATGAACCATACCATCACAAACCCAAAAGCTGTACCCAAAGTTGTATTAATTATAAATTCTGTGCTTTGATAGTTTTACATAATTAGCCAAAGCGGCTATTTATAATATATATGACTAGTGTCAACATCTGAATCAGTTTGTACCCAACTGATGGCTGTACTATTTAAAATTAAGCTAGTTATTCTGATGTGCTTCATGCATAACACAGCTCTATCTGGCATCGCTGACAGCTTGCAGACAGATGCAGAGTCCTTTAAAACACTGCATAATAAATTCATTTATAGTACTCCAATATATATATATGTGCAGTATAATCATACACACTAATATATTGTCATATAGGGGATAATAGATTGCCAGCTGCCTACTGTTATCTTTTTATTTAATCTCTCTGTATAAAATATCTCTTTTTATAATGTATTTAGAGCCTACATGGCTTGTAGACTACATGGTTTTATAATTGTTCATTTTTATTAATATTTAACTGGAAACAAAACTTGGTATCAAAAATGGGTAATTATTACCATCATTATTACTAATGTGTCACGAGTAGTCATGAACATGATAATATGTATAAATAGGCTAAATTACAGATGTGTCGTGAAGGGAATTGTAATTTTCCATTCTTAGGCTGTTGTGACACCTAGTCTGTCAGACCCAATTAATTTAGAAAAATGTGTCAGTGTCATAAGATTGCCTGAAGTTGTTTAATTTTCATTTCTTTCTCTTAAGAACTAGACATGTGCCATTGGAGTAAAAGCTAAATAGTGATCTATATCCTAGTAATTGCTTGCTGAGTCTCTCTATAGTTGTTCATCGATAGGTATGAACTCACTTTATAGCTGTGTATAACATTTCCTAATCATTAATCATTTCTGTTCTCCCTCAGCAGCCAGATGAATAGCTACTATGCTCTTGTTTTGCTGTGTTAAATCTTCATAAGACTGTCCGTTTCGATTAACCTTGACAATGAGCATCGCTCAAACATGGCAATTGTTGGTAACGTTGGTGACGATGAGGTAATGTTTTCTTCTGTCAATAAAATACTTGTCTCTCATACTCTGTGAAAAGGACAGCAGTCCCTATTGGAATGTCAGCTTTATAAAATAAGACAGTGTGTGTATGGGCTTCAGTGTGTGTGTGTGGATTTTTTACAACCTGGGGGGAAATAAACTGTCTGCAGATGCACCAGAAAGTGATAAACCTAGAAGGGACTTCATATGTGCAAAGGGGGGGAAAGTGGAAGTGCTAAAAGAAATCTCAAACATCCCATAATGTTTTTCCTATGATCAGAACCAATGCTTATTAGTTTTTAAATTGATTTCATGAAAAATGATAAATCTTCTTTTTTATTTTTACAATATTTTTCCATATGGTTTTGGCAGCTTTCTATTTGCATTTAAATATTCTTTAAAAATGTATAATTATCAGATAAAAATAATATTTCCATCACATGCTATATGTGTGTATACATTTCAATCTTTTTGTTTTTCTTTTTCTTCAAAATATCCTAACATATTAATTTATAGCAATGTTTTTTATTTTTTTTAAACCTATTGTTTGTTTTAAAGAAATCATAATTCTAATAAGTCATTTTTAAAATGAAATTAATCACAATTTAAAAACATGCTTATAAAGCAGATGCATTTAAAGGAGCATTAGTTAAGAAATTTATTGTAATAATCATAAAATGTCTCTGTTATGTTCAACAGGCATTAAGAAAACATGTTAATTAAAAGT
>JAUCMT010000013.1:11784313-11794379 GCA_032357475.1 Enteromius thamalakanensis
TTAATTTAGGCAGACAACAAGGCTACCAAGTACTGAGCACAGTGCGTATCTAATTAATGTAACGTACTTTTTTTTTTTCTCCACAACGTCATTTTTAGTCGATTTTTTGTCGAAAGTTTCAGGACTTCAGTCGACCAAGATTTTCTTTGGTTGATTACAGCCCTATGTGACAGAACTCGGACTGTCTTGTCTTGAACTCTTGATATACACATTGATTTTCATGGCTGAGTTGAGGGAAACAGCACTCACCCGAAGCTCTCTAGGAAGAGGAGGCCGTGTGGGGCAGGTTGCACGGATGTGTCCAGACAGACCGCAGTTCAGGCACAGGTGATTTTGCAGACTTTGTTCGCGCTTCTCACGGGAGATTTGAGTTGAGCCGATCTGCATGGGTTCAGCGGGGGCCTGGCTGGGCCGATCTGGAGCCTGTAACGGAGTTGAGCGTCGGGGTTTTCGTGAGTGCATGAGGTGCTCGGTTCTGATGGCCAGATCCATGTACTCTGAGAGCATCCTGCCCTGATCCCGGCTGGCTAGTTCAGTTTGAAGATCCTCCCTCAAGCCGCGGCGGGAAATGGGGAGAAGAGGATCCGCATCCCATCCAGTCTGGGCCGCAGGCGTACGGAAGGTTAGCATGTATTCAGCCGCGGATGACGTGCCCTATTTCAGCATCAAATTCTCGTCCTTGGCATCCCGACCGTACACTGAATGGTCGAAAACCTCTCTGAATTCATGGAGGAAGCTTCGATAGGACGGGAAAATCATGTTAAGGCCTTTCCTTAGAGCCATCACCCAGTCAAGAGCTTTCCCAGTAAGCAAGGAACATATCAGAGAAACCTTACCATCATCGGTGGTAAATCCATAAATCACACAATGAAGCAAGAAACCCTCGCACTTGCCTGCGGCTCCATTGTACTTCTACAAACTTCGTGAAGTTTATGCGTCCAGTTTTAGTTTATATAGGCCGCCAAATGGCGGGAGATCGGCAGCGGAAGCGACCAAGGTACGTAGGTGAAAAGGGTCGGAACTTAGAATTCGGGTGAAGGTTCCCGCTGCTGTCTTCGGAGAGCGCCACAGAGGCGCGACTTGTGACAGTCGCATTTATATTTGAAAAAATGAGAATCGTGTGAAGAATTGTGATCTCATTTCCCATGGCATAAAATTGTGATTCACATTTTAGCAAGAGTCATGCAGCCCTACTTCAACGAATGTCTAAGGAAGCTTTAATTGTGATTCATGCATATATGTTTTATATACATAGTGCCATGTTGATATTCAGACCCTTTCTGGCTTTAAATCACACTGTCTGTCATTTCTCCCATGCATGGTTTAACAGCCAAAACAGAGTGATGAGCTTCTGATTGGCCCTTATGCCTTGCGTTCATTTTAATGAAACTCACACCATTGTGCAGCCATGAGCAGTGGAGAGACATATTTCACCCTGACACACGGCACTCTGCTCTCACAATTCACTTATTTCTAACTGCTTTACACCAGACAGATGGGTACATAAATTTCCCCACGCAGCAAATATAAATACCAATAACAATAAGTGCTGTTTTGAAAATGAAGGACTTCACGAAAACACGCAGTGCCACGCGGCTGGAGAGACGAGTAGCGCTTGTACAGTTGATGTGTGTCGATTGCTGACACTGGTGCACCTTCAACATGCATTCATGTAAAAGAATCAATATCTCAATGATCTTTCAGATTCGCTGCTGGCAAAGTTTGAAAACTTTTTTTTTTTGCTTTCCAGAGAGGAAATATAAACTCCAGTAGGATAAAACTGTCAAACAGGCCTTGCCAACTGTATATCCTTAAATAAAACCCATTTGCCAAACAAGGTAGTTTACTGCTCTGTGTGGGTTGTAATCTGCGGACCAGAAAACATGCACGCCAAGTTGTTGCCTTTAATATTTCCTAGTAAAATAAAAAATATTACAACTCATGCCTTAACCTTGACAAGTAGCTTTAGAGTTTACATAAGCACCGCATTAGAAACCATCTGCCTTTTCCTCCCTTTTTGCAAGATCTTTTACATTTTTTCACTCACTTTTGCATCTTTAATGTGATTTTATTAACTGTAAATTATCCAGTGCTTATATTTTACCTGCAAACTAGTGTAAATGTATAGGCCTGTAAATGATTCCACCTATAGAAGAAAATAAGAAAGAGGGGATAAGGAGCAGTAATGGTAACAGGATTTAATCATTGAATATGGTTGTGTGTGTTTGAAGGTCAGATACTATGAAAGAATAAATAAATGAATGAGGAAGAAGAATAAAGAAGGTCATAGATGCTGGATGCTGAATGTCATAATTAGATGTATTCATACTCGCTAATTTTATTATCCTTGTGAAAAATAAAAACGAACAACATTCAGTGTTTTCTATGGGCAGAGAGACCATGGAGCAAACGGCTCGATTCATTTCTCGTTGTTCTACATTTTTGACCCCTGTCAATCAGCTGTTTAATTTGATTTCATCGACCAAACTCATA
Source organism: Enteromius thamalakanensis (assembly GCA_032357475.1). NCBI lineage: Eukaryota > Metazoa > Chordata > Actinopteri > Cypriniformes > Cyprinidae > Enteromius > Enteromius thamalakanensis. Next base: position 11,786,807 of record JAUCMT010000013.1, read on the forward strand.
AGTCAATTGATTCCTAACCTTTAGCACAGTACCCCTGACTCTAGTACTGGACGGCGTGAGACAGAAGAATAAGAACTTGTGCTAGCCATTGAACGTCTAATAAAGGATAATTCGTTCAGAACAGCCGATATCTTATTTTCAATCTCAATTACTCTATTGACTGGAAGAACCCCAGATCACGCATGGATTTATGCATCAATGACATAGTTAACCTTCTAATGAGAGCTGGATTGCAATATGTTAAGGAACTGGTTAGTGACTTTTTCTTGCTTATTGATACTAAAGTGCAGGCCTGTAAACACAATATGGATTTGTTTAATATGTCATTTAGAATAGTTGATCATTATGGGCACCACCTTAGATAATTGCTAAATTGTTTAATTTTCAAACAAGTGCTGCTTGGGGAATTTTATTTATTTATCTGACATTATGCGTTTATATTTTTATGTACTTATTTTAGAATAATTATTATAAAAATCAAATGTATTTATTTGATACTTTGATAGATTATATAGAATATATATACAATATTATATCTGAAAATAAATTTAGGAATTTTATTAGTTCATTTATTATGATTTTTAACTCATTGCAATGTATACAATAAAATAAAAAAGTTACTTCCACATTTTTTAATTGTTGAATCAACCTAAATGCATTAATTTATACCAACAAAACCCTGCTGAAAAAAAAAAAACAGTAAAACCCTGCCCAAAACACAATAAAAAAATATTAAATGGTTATAATGGGAATTGTATTGGTTTTATGGGAAAGTATAATGGTGTAGATTAAATCCTATTGGAAAAATGCCTAAAACTAACCACAAAAAAGGCATTTTGTAATGGTTTTACTGAAAAAAAGTTAATGGTATTTTAACAGAAACCATTAGAATTTCTGTTTTGATTGTTTGTTTGTTTTGTAGGGAGTTCTGTAATGTAACAGTTTCATGATACCACTTTTACATTATATTAAAACAAGACAATGTTTTAACATCATAAAGTCCATCGTACCCAAAATGCAACCCCAAAAAAAGACAATTACTGTATCTGCGAATCTGCATTGACAATACAATATGATACTCATTAACCTATATTAGCACAGCCTTTTGCTTTATTAAACATCCTGTGCGTCACTCCCTCATCTACGCAGATCTTTCTGCAGAAGCCCTTTTTGAAAGGAGAGACAGATGCTGTGTTTTTCATGATCGCTCATCAGAAGCGTCGTTTTCTATAATAATCGCAAACTCAACGTATCGTTTATTATTTCATAGCCTTCTACGGACTATAGGATCAACACTGGGTGACTGTTAACGCCAGATGTGAGTGAGAATATCCGGACACAGTCTCTCACCGGCAAAACATCGCACTGAAACTTTAGACAGAAACGCTGGTTTGAACTGAGACTCCTTCAGTGATAACGCGTGAACTCGCCCTCGTGGATGTTTCACGGGATTCTTTAAAGATCGACATCCTCTCCTCTGCTCCTCTCCTGCTGGAGCTCATTTGAATCAGCATCACGCGTCTATCTACATCATCGTTTGGGATTTTTGTCGGGCTCACTGAATTTCTTTCAAATAGGCTACTCAAAGGATTTAATCGCCAACACATGTACTACTGGACGGCGACCAACGTCGGTCTCTCTCTCAAATAACACCGAAAAGGTATGTTTGACCATCAATATGTTTTAGCATTAATGACGCCTTTTTAATGGTTATAATTTCATAAAATGGTGCTGTTAAAGTTGTTAATGAGTAATTGGAAGCAGTAATAAATACAACGCTGAATTCAAGTTCAAGTGAAATGATTAGAAATTAAGAACTGAACCATTTTGACTCCTGTGAACCAATCAGGGTATATTTACAACCGTTGTTGCCGTTTCACTTTCGGATGACTTTTTAAATATTTTAGCCCAACTGGTCAGTTGCACTGGTTTATAACAAGTCTTGAGTCAAATTAATAACAGTTTGGGCTCATTTCAAGATAAACAAAAAGGCTTAAGTGCATCAGTTTAATACAGTAACAGTATGAATCTCACTGATTCATAAGTATTTTTGATTCACTTTAAAGAACCGATTCATAAGAGTTGTTCGTTTAGGAATCTGAATTCACTGGTGCGCTGTTTTTTTTTTTTTTTTTTTAATTTTTAAATTTTATTTATTTTTTATTTATATTATAAAGAACCGGTTCATAAGAGTTACTCATTCGCTCGGAAATAGGACTTAAGAGTTTTTTGTTTTTTTGGGATTAACTATGAGATCCATAGCTTAAGGAATCGGTTACTCTTGTAAAGAACCGGGAGCGGTGTTGCGCGCGATATTAAAACAGAAAACCCTATATTCAGTTATGCTTTCAGTTAAAACATTTCCCATTGGCTTTTTAACATCTTGTGATGCTTGACGAGCAGGCTACTAACTTTCACAGAAAACTAATAAACTCCGGCTCGACCACTCACGGTCGCTGTCCATGGTAGCAGTCACAGTGAAAGAGACTTGCACGCTAAACTCACTAAGTTGTTTTCTTTGGGCAGTGAAGATATGGCTGACACGGGTGAAGTTTCTCCTCACAGCAGACCTCTGAGGCTTTCCTCTCCCTCTACACCCTCCCCTAGAGCTTTACTCCTGTAGATGGCAGTGCAAATCAAATATTTAAGCTCAATTTGACGAGTCGTCGTGATGAGTTCTGTCAGGTCGCTTGTGAAGAAGAGAACCACAATCATGTAATTGTATCCTCCGGTAGCGTGAGATCGTGTCAGGTCATTTTCAAAGTAATAATTTATCTTTTGAAACACTGTAAAAAGTAAACCACCTTTGAACTAAATGTCGTTTCCCTTTGCACAAGTCGGTTTATGGTTATTTATCCATTCTATTAAATGACTGATGAAAGGTAGTCCTTCGTTTCAGTACCTCAAGTGGTTTTACTTGAAGAAAATCTCACTAAAGAAATGACATGGAATGGATTTAGAATATACTGAATAGATAATGGGTAATAATAAATATTTATACAATATATGCCTGTAGTTCTAAAAGGAGCTTTGAGGAAATATATTCAGTCTCCAGGGAATACATACTGGTAAAATGTACTGTAGGCTATACATTTTATGCCAATGTATACCTTTATGCCTTCATATGCTGTACAGTATATATTGAGCATTTGGATATCTATTATAAATACAATAACCTTTAGTGTATGCTTTTATATTATGTCTGTAGGCCCATATTTTGTGTATTATAAATGTAAAGGCAAAAGGTTTTTGGATTCTTGTGTGGATGCATTCTTTGGATGCATTACACATAATCACAAAATAGAATTCTACATTTCAGATAAACCATACTTCTCTTGCGATGAACAACACCTTTGCTTATTCTGTTAGGAACTCAGGCGTCTGTCAAATTTAATAAAGATCACCTTGTACCAGTTCAATTAAAAGTGGCAAAAATGTATCAGAAAGGTGACGTTTGTTCTTAGAAATAGTCATAGCACTGTTTTATTTGGTTCAGCATTGTGTGCTTGTTTGTCTGTGTTTGGTGCATTAGAGCTGTGTTAATGTGGTCATGGTTCTGACCCCAGTGCCCTCTTCGCTTGAGGTTTCACAGATCAAAGCCTGAGCAGGAGACAGCTCCTCCTCCACTTTTGACTAATAATATCTGAGAGTACTTGTTGCATAGAGAACATCAGCATCATCACATAAATGTTCCCAGAGTAAACAACTGGGCTGCCTTGATACCTTGCCACTATTCACCGGGTCAGCCCTTCTGGCCACAGTTACAGTACCTTGTACATTACTGGTTTATCTATAAAGTCTGTGCTGTCAAATGATTCATTGCATCTAGTTTTTTTTTTAACATAATATGTGTATATTTACAGTATAATGCATATGTAAATATCCAGTATATATACTATTTACTATTTTATTTTTTCAGATATATATTTATATTCAAATATTTAATGTTATATATAAAAATAACATTTATCTTAAATATATACAAGCATGTGTGTACTGTATTTATATATACATAATAAATAAATATATACAGTACACACGTATGACATGCAATCAAAAGATACAGTGCATGTATTTTTATTAGTGCTGGGCAACGATTAATCATGATTAATCACATCCAAAATAAACGTTTTTGTTTATATAATATGTGTGTGTGTATTGTGTATGTTTATAATTTATAATTTTTTTTGTATTATTTATTAATGTTTTTATATATTTTTATTATTATTTTGCTGTCAATACAAAATTCCATTTTTTACTGCCAGCAATACTGCATTTTATAAATACAGTGCAGCTTTATATAACCCGTGAGAAAACTCACAGATAGGAAGGCAGAAAGAAAAGAAGTTGCAGAAATTGATTTGAGAGGTTGTAGGGTTCGGAGGTTGTGATAACACACTGATAAAATAAGCCAGTTTACTGGTTAAGGTTGCAGTTGAAGGTCAGTGCAGTACAGCACAGAAAAGCAGTAATAGGTGGTCATCAGATGAGAAGTGCCTCCATAGTGTACATGTCATGCCTATACATTCATAAATCCTGCTTCACAGTGAGTGCTGCTCGTCTCTGTTTTAGGAGATGCTCTTGCAAGACTGGATGTCTGTTTAGCGAGTTGCCAAAGGCAAAGCACGCTAATCTAAAGAGCAGCTTGTTTGTCTTGGTAAGGGTCACTGCTTCTCATTTGAGTAAAAAAAAAATTGCATTACCTGTCCAGAACACAGTATGCTGATTACAGCGCAGCTGTTTCATACAGAGACACTTCTGCTTGTTCATGTGTCTTAAAGTAGTAGTTCACCTAAACATGAAATCTGTCACCATTTACCCCCCCTCCCCCTCATGTTGTTTCAAACCTTGATGAGTTTCTTCTTCTGTTGAACATGGACGAGTATATAAAGAGTCCATCTGCTAAAACAGTTAACATTTTTATTTTTATTTGTTCTGAAATTTATTGTGCTTTCCAGGTATCGCCAATCAAACTGCAATTGTGTTGTTTTGGTTGAGTAATAATAACTTAAACAAATTTTGTTCATAGCAAAACAGTTAACTCCAACAGTCATGTTTGGCTGTTTTAGTTTTATATTTAAAGAACACAGGTTGAATCTTTGTAATCTCCACAGATAACACTGTAGATGGCTGACAAAGGATTGTATGGATGTGATTACACGCAATGCACAGAGTTTTCCCTCACTATTGTAATGCTTTTACAAGGTTCTGTGAAAACCTTTCAGCTTTTATTTTCCTTTTATTCCCTGAAGAACATATCACAGGTTCATTTAGTTTGTTGAAATTATCCGTCCTCTAACATTTTAAGTCGGCTTTGAAAAAAACCCTCTAAGCTAGCATATCTCTTCAAAATAGAAGTAGCCTTGTGTTATGATGAGGACGCAAAGCGTGCAGGTTCATATGCAGGGTTGTACAGACAAGATAATTCACCGGCAGACATAAATAGTGTAGGCAAAGACAGTATCATAAACGATAATCCAGGCGTGGGTCAAACGTACCATCAAACGGAGTCCGAATGGCAAGACGAAAACGTAGGCGAAGCAGAGGTTGACAACGAACAATCCAAAACACAAAAACAGGGTACAAGAACACAAATGAACAAGGCAGAGTTGACTGTAAACATGAAACCCGTGAACACGTACAGTACAAACACTTACGGGTTTTATACACATGAATCTAGGTCAGTGGGTGGCGACAAACAATGAAAGTACCTAGACAACAAACGAGTGGGCGGAGACATGAGTTCATTGATGAGAGTCCCTGAATGAAAACAGGTATAAAACACAGAGAGTTTGCTGGGCACTGAAGTGCCATCCCCTGATCTGGGCTGGCACTTCCAGCAGATTGTGACACCTTGTTACCTTACCTAAATACAGCGTGCTGATTTGCTTAAAAAACAACAAGGCCGCTTGTTCGCATGTTGGCTTCTGCAGAAAACTTAAAATCATGATGCCTAGAAAGTGGACCATACAGGCTTCTTTGACTAAACATGTTTAGGGTTGAGATTGCGCTATACGTCGAGAATATTGCACGGCAAAGCTTTTTTTTAATGCTGTTTATCAGGGTCTTATTTTGCAATTGAACTCTTCATGTTTTGAAGAATGTTGGTGACCAAACAGTTGTTACCACTAATAAAACCTGATGCGAAAATAATTTGGGATTGTGTGATTGGATTGTATAACTGGAAACTGAAAGATTGTTTTTTATTGATTGTCTTTATCTGTGAAAGTAGTGCAGAATAAAAATGATCTGGATAAGTCTTATCTAGAATTAAAACAAATATTCATCCCCATGTCATCCATGATGTTCATTTCTTACTTTCCTCAGTCAAAGAATGCTTTTTCCTTTTGTAATGTAGTAGGTTTATTGGTAGCCAGTGGATTGACTGTCCAAATTACCGTTTCAATGCAGCTTCAAAGGGCTCTTCGATCACAGCCAAAGAATAAAAGTCTTATCTAGATGTTTTAACTTTTTTGTAAAGGGCATTTGCCTTTTTTTGAATGTTTGCTTTGTTAACAGTGGGTCATTACTTGCACGTATGTCACATGTGAGCTTGCCTACAGGATTAATGCGTAAAGTTGAGAACTAGTGCAAGACAAGCATTTGTGGTTAAAAAGTATGTGCATTTTTATTTCCTTAAAAATGACCAATAATTTTGGTAGGTAAGACCCCTTTCTAGGCTGGGATTGTGTAGAGCCCTTTGACTCTGCACTGAAACTGCAATTGGCTATCATTGAAGTTCACTATATGGAGTAAAATCCTGGAATGTTTTCCCCAAAAACCTTTTCCTTTTTCAGCTGAAGAAAGAAATACATGAATATCTTGAATGCAACAGGGGTGAGTAAATCATAAGGAAACATTTATTTTAGAAGTAAACTAATCCTAAAAGTTAACAACGTTGGATGGAAACATACAGTAGCTATTTGAATTAAAAAATCAGTTTGGTTACCGATGTTCTTCTAAGCATCTTTTATATTCAACACAAGAAAGAAACTCCTGTAGGTTCAGGAGAATTGTACATAATGACAATTTTCTGTCGTTTTAAATCTCTTTTCTGTCTTTAAGAAGACCTCAGCTGAAGATCTGCGAGGGACATGGTAGGCGAACGTGTTTCTTAGAGACAAGGCTGGAGTGTGAATGTCATCTTTCCGGTCTCTCTTTCTCTCATAGTGGCATGAAAGTGTCCTGCCCACTCACCATGGCTGACTAATAGTGAGTGGCTGCCAGTCTGTTGGACAGGTTGTGGCCAGTCACTGAAACATTTAATAGCTTATATTCCTTTTTCGCTGTGTCTGCCCACACAGCACATGTTATAGAGCACGACCAGTGGTAAATACATGCAGGTTGAAAACAAATGACCACGGATGACATGCATTAAACGACATGGATGCGTGACGGAATATGTCTGGTGCCTGTTTGAGTTTGAGTATTGCTCTTTCGGCTGTTTTTGAGACTTGTGGTTTAGGAGTTAGTGTAGAAGCTCGTGGGGATGTTTAACATGGTCATCAGAATTGATTTCTTCCCAGAACTGAGTCGTTTCTTGTTTTATGTTTTGCTTTGGCTGCTCTTTCCC
>JAUCMT010000013.1:11815184-11829735 GCA_032357475.1 Enteromius thamalakanensis
TTCTCTCTCTCTCTCTCTCTCTCTCTCTTTCTCTCTCGGATTTCCATTGTGATTAATGTGTGAATTGAGTAGGACCACTGCGGAATAATCACGTTATTGTTTGGGTTAGGGCTAGACACAGAAAAATAAACACTCACCCACAATATTTTATGTTCCTCTATTGCTTAAATATATGCATAGGCAGAAAAGTAAAAAGGTTCCAAAGGTTGACATGAAATATAATTTAAAAAGCTTTATATTTCTCTATACAAGTAGTTTCAAAACAAGGAATCTGCCACTCAGACTCCTGGTCAAAATTCTTCTAATAAGCATATACTGCTACATTTTTCTAATAACGCTATAGACTTATATTAGATTTTAGCAAACGCATCACTTTACTGTCCAACCAATAACATAGCCAATTTGATCAAATAAAACTTAAACATGCAATGTCCAACATTATATATTTTCAAATAAACATACATATCTTTATATTGACCCAGAACTCATATTTGCAGAATACATTTGCACTGCATACTATCCAACAAATCTACAAATAAAAAAATTTAAATAAAAAAACACATTCCCATTAGCTAGGTGATTTATTCAATTTTTAAAAACTTTTGTTCATAAAATATTTGAAATAAACTTAGAAATATTTGACACTTTCTGGAGACTATCAAACTTCAAACACAAAACATGAGAAAAAGAGGGCAAGGGAAACATTTATATTTGTGTTAAATTGAAACAGATCTCAATATCTCACATACAAGTGTAAAATATTAATGAGAAAGGGGGAAAAAAGTAGTATGGACTTGGTTCTGTGCATTTGTTGTTGACTGTTGTACAGATGAGCTTGCAGGGATGCTGTTTGAGTGGAAAAATAACTGGAGATGTCCTGCATGAGAGAAGTCTGACATTTTACATTTCACCAGAAGGCCCAGTAATGACACTTTGAATAAACATTACAAAAAAGAAGAAGAAGCATATGCATGGATAAACTGTGTGCATTATCTTCTATAAGATGTGCTTTAAATATGAATTTTAGAGAATATTAAATTCACACCTACTTTAAGATGCCATTATAAACACAGATATGCAAACAATCACAAAAACTCATGCACAATTTTGAACCGAACTGCAAGAACATCCTTTGCCTTCAGTTGATCATGAACCAGTGCAATGAGTAAACTGTAACCCTGCTGACACAAATATGCATAACAAAAACATGGTCTTGGCCCTCCTTACAAGCTGCTCAAGAAAACCAAGTGGAGGTTTTAGAGCCAGATGGTCGTTCTTCTGTTGCTGATGGATACTGCTGCACTGATCCAATGCTCTGACCACAGGTACTGGTCACAAAACCTCAAAATAATTCACACCAAAGCATCCAGAATAATGCTGAATCCATATGAAATTTCAGCTGCTTAAGAAGACATGCAAGCAGTCTTACATTGCTGAATCATGGGAGTTCATGTTTTGTTCAACTGACTGTTCTAATGGACCAACATTTGTACACTGTCATGCAGCTATAGCATGTTTTTCAAAGCTGTACTCAGTGCATCAGGGCGCACAGAGACTGCTGCCAACCAATCAGAATGAGGCAGTGCAGAGGAGGCAGCCAGTGACTGTGCAGCTGTGCTGTGTAGTGAACATGGGGGGAATAGAACAAATCTGCTCTCATCAGAGAACATCTGCATGCAATCCGGAGCCAAAGAGAGGGAGAGAGAGAGAGAAAGAGATGGGGGTGTAGCTATGTGTCACTCAATTCATTCATTTTGTGACAATGCAAATGAACCAATCAAGAATCCTCTTTTAGGAACTGTCCAGGGTTCTGAAATGCTCCAAAATGCTGGATCAGCATAGATTAATCAGCAATTAAAAGCAGAAGCTTCTATTGAGACAGTGTATATATATACACACGTTTATGGTAAAATATAATTTATTCCTGTAATGGCAACCCTGAATTTTCAGCATCATTAGTCCAGTCTTCATTGTCAAATAATCCTACAACAATCTTTCTAATATGCTGATTAGCTCAAAAAACATTTTTTTTTAATTATTATTAATAATAATAATAATGTTGATAACAGTTTTGTTCTGCTTTATATTTTTGTGGAAGCCACCATTCTGCTTTATATATTTTTTTTTTCTGAAAACAAAGCTTAAAAGAAAAGCTTTTATTTAAAATTGGAACTGGAATCTTTTGTAAAATTATAATGGTCTTTAATGTCACTTTTGTTTGGTTAAATGCATCCTCGATTTAAATAAAATTCTTAAGTCTTACTGCCAAAATGATGTATTTTACACAATAGAACATTGTGTATGTTATGTTTGTAGGGAGAGATTTGTAATACCAATTGTAATACCAGTACACCTTCTACTCTCACCAGCCCCTTTATTATTACCAGTTTGACCCCTTTTTTGCCATAATAACTACTACTTCATGGCATACATTCAACAAGGTATCAACAAGGAATCATTCATGAGAAATTTTTGTTTACATATTTGGTTCATATCCTCCATTCAAACACATCCCAAAAACTCTACTGTATTTGTTTACTTTGGAGGTCTTATGGAAATATATGTGTTAACATGTGTTAATAAAGCATTTATTAACACACTGAGCAACTATTATCATGTATCTAAAAATTACAATTCAATAATGTACATGTAAATAATGTATTCATTATTTACTTAGACTATCTAAATGATCTTATTAAACATTGACAAATTCTAAACAACTGGTTTGTAAATAATTCATAATTTAGAAATAATAAATTGATCATTAAATAAAGTATGAAATACAATTATTAAACATTTTTATATGCTCAAGAACAAGGCATTTATAGATGCACTTGTAAACTGCTGATTAATGGCCAGTTAATATGTTACAGTTAAGAGACTCTTTGAACTGAAATATACATAATGTTAATTTAAAAACTTTACATGTAACATACAACCCCTAAAAAACATAACTAATAAAAATAAATAAAAAGAATATTTTTAAGGAAAAAATGCAATGCAGGGTATTCTGGGAATATCAGTTTAAGATTTTCCCTGTAAATTATAAAGGTCATTAACCATTTTACAGGTTTTTTCTGTTAAAATCAGGGCCATTTTTTACAAGCAGTTTCTGAAATACTTAGCATAGCTTGTCTGACACCAGAAACCATATCACATTAAAAGTCACTTAAATCACCTTTCTTTCTTATCTATTCTGATTCTTGGTTTAAACTTCAGTGGATCATCATGACCATGTCTATACATGCCTAAATGCTTCTTGAATTACTGCCATGCAATTTCTTGATATATTACCAGAATTATTCAGAATCATATATCATTTCCACATATAATTTTTCTAATGCAGTATATTATTTTTTTTCTAATGTTTGTTAATTTTGCATTTTTGAGTTGAAATGTGACATGGATGTGCTGTTGAGAGGCTTTGTGGGATTCACTCTTGAAATTAACTTTTTTGTTATGCTCAAACTGGCCATATTATAAGCCCATAAGGACAGTTATATTGTGTTCAAGGTGATCACAGCTGTGTCAGAGGCGATTCACGGATTGCGTCCCTGAGCAAGCCGCTAAAATAAAGCTCATCGTATCCCTATTGTATTAGATCGTACTTCTGTTTAGCTTCAAATAGTCGCCTCAGCTGCAAACAATGTGAGGTGCAGTGATTGAACATGTGCTTTGTGGAATCAGAGCACAAACCACCTGGTTTGCAATTTAGTCCATATGGCGGTAGAAAGACGGGAAAAAAAGGCAGACTATGCCCTCTTATTTGCCTGTAAGGTGTGTCCTACTAAAAGAATAATTAAGATATAATTGCAAATTAATTGGCAGAAAATGACAAAAGTAGGTCTCGACCGATAGAGTGGAGGGATTTAACAGAGGACAAAAAGCTCTACTTTCTTGTTCTAATTTCGTGGAGTAAAAACACATTAAATGAAGACTGAAAAGCAGTTTAATTCTCATTTGCTTTTCTTCAAAAAATCTGTTGCATGGCCTCCAGTGGACAGCAAAGAGAACTGCATGTGAATTATTCATGAAAGTAAGAATATGCTTTTCAAAAGCGGAAAACTGGAATCAGATCACTATCCCCCCTGGAGAGACAGAGCTTTTAAGTGCTTCCATCTGGAGAAAGCACAACATGAGATAACATAAAAGCGTACACAGATACACACACGTGCACAGACACTCCAAACAGTGGTATATGCATTCAGACAAACGCTAACACAAACTGAAGACATTTTGTTCTCTCTTGTTGCTTTTTTTTTTTCCATCACTCATCTTTCAGATCCTCTGTGGTACTCATTGCCCTCTCTCAGTGATTTTTTTTGTCTTTAAGCTGCTAAACATAAGCCTCTGCTTACTGCATGTTCGCATAATGTCATAATTTAAAGCAGAAATACATCAAAAAGACGATTTATAACTTGACAGTTTTATTATTTCTGAATACTCAATTAACAATGTCTTACTATCATACTTCCTTACATACAGGGAACATAATTTGTTCCAAATGTTCCATAATGCTCAACAAATAAACAAATCAATCAATAAAAAAAAATAAACTAAATGATGATAATAATAATAATAATAATAATAATAATTATGAACTACATTACATGTTTATTAAATTAAATAATTACTAAATATTTATTATATAATTACTAAAATCTTTTGGAGGCTTTTAGTGGGCTATTTCATCCACGCACGCACGCACACACACACACACATACACACACACACATATATATATATATATGTGTGTGTGTTTGTGTGTGTAATGTGTGTGTTTTCTATTATGGACTAACTGGTAAAATGCTCAAACATACGTAGTTTGAAATCACTGAAATGTTTAAAATTTTCAGGCAAATCTACCTCTTTTTTTTTGTTTCTTTTTTTTTTTCTTGCTGTCTTTGCAGTTTGCACTTGGCAAGAAGAATCAAATAATATTCTGTTTTGCATCTATAGCAAATAGGGTGTTCAAATGTATCCATCCTGAAGTGACATGGCAAAATTCCCCACACCTAATACCAGTCATTCTTTCACACACACAAACATACACACTGGATGCTCTCAGGCTATATAAGGACACTGTCGCCCCTGAGCCTCAAACCAGCGAACCTTGAGCACGGCCAGCAGTTCCCATGGCAACCTGTATAGAACTAATCACCTGGGGACACAGAACAGCCTTATGGGATTTGTGGTGCAATTATAACAGGATCAAGTATTATAAACTTCACAAAATGTCCATTATGCCAGAAGTGTCTCAGTGCTTGTATTAATTAGTCGTACTTGCTATACAGATATACTATTCTAGCACACTAATATATCTGTTTCTGGAGTAAGCATACCATGCATTGCACTCGGATTTATTATATGCCTGAATGATTTGCTACATTTGCCAGAAAAAAATACAATATATTATCAGAACACCCTGTGTAATCCACTACATCCCACAATGAAAAGCATTCAACGTTTTTACAAGGTCAGAAGAATATGAGCACAAATTGTACATGTAAGGGAATAATATCTTGTGACTTGAGAAGTAACTTTAGAAATCTGCAGATTAGTAACTTACAGTTATAACATGCACCCTCAAGGTAAAAAGCGTATGCACAAAGAAATACTATAAGTCGTAGTGTATAGCCTATCATGCACCTTTATACAATATGTAAAATAAATCTCAGGTGTCCTCAGAATGTGTCTGTGAAGTTTCATCTCAAAATACCCCACAAATCAGTTCAAGAGTTCACGCTTTCCTCATTAGTATAATTTTTGCGGGTTTGGCATGCTGTCAGGGGAGCGAGCCTGGGAGAACGGCGAACCGCGAACCCTAGTGGTATGAACCCTAGTGTGGGCAAGGGTTCGAAGTTTGGCTCGGTCCCAGACTGCTCCCCCTGGAGGCATGAATTGAAATTTAGGCGGAGAAGGAGGGATGCTTAAAGCGAGATGTGAAAGGGTTGAAAGTCGGTTTTTTTTATAGTGAATAGGGCAAGAATCTATTCGGCGAGAGTGATTGGGAATAATTATCTAATGGGCTACCAGCTGTGTTTGATCAATTCGTATCGCGTTCCTCTCAAAATGCGGTATTTGCAAAACCTTCACTTCGCATTCAAGTGTATTTTTTTCGGCACACCTTTTTTTTTTTCGCGTGAATCACGCTGCAGGAAGTCTAATTGCGTCTTTGCATTCATTTAACATGTAAATCACTCATGCTTAATGGTTCATTCGCGTCTGGTCTGAACGCAAGACTGAATGTCTTGTTGCTATTAAATGTTAATTTGATATAATCGCAACATTTGCTGTAATGTAATCGCATCGGCTGACATCGGGATTGTAAATGCGATATGATTAATCATGCAGCACTAGTTTTAAGAAATTATCAGCTATAACATCTTCTGCAAGGTCAGATGTTTTTTCCCCCTGTATTGGATTAGTATTAAGAGGAACATTCTTCTCTAGACTCTGTGTTTACCGTTAGAGAAAGAATCTGAGAGTCTATTCATGAAACCTTGTGCATATCTACATAAAAAGAAAGGCGTAATAAACCGAGTTGACCATAACATCTGCTACACAGCTGCAAGGACAAGTGTCCACTTTACTTTTCTTTTTTTTGTGCAAGATCAGTCTTTTGAGCAACATTCCCATTCAAACCATTAGAAATTATAGACCCTATTTATATTTATTCATGCGCCCAGTATGTTGACCTACTATAGAAAATTGGGTCAGAAATAGAGCATGATCTATATGACCCTCATGTGTTTTTCCTGTGCTTGCAGATAAAGTAATTGGATCTCAGCTTGACAGAAAACAAAACAAAAGAGTAAATTGGCTAGATATTTGTTTTGTTTCTGAAAACCATGTCTCCATGCTACGATCGGCTTTCATTTGTTGTTAGTTTTTTATTTATTTAGTTATTTATTGATGCCTGAATTTTTCAAAATCAAAATCTTGTTTCCCCCTCCAAGCAGCACATCAAACGAGGATATGAGCGAATTGTACCTGCAAGAGAAATTGGCCATGAAAAAGCAGTGACAGGGTTTTGGATAGCTGTGATTTTTCTTCAGTCTTGACTAGCACAAGCAGTACAGTACTGAGTTATCAGAACAGCCACAGACCAGGCATACTTTATATAGTCTATGAAATCCAGTCCATTGTTTATGCATTAGTCAATAAGATTGTAGTTAGCATGGTTGTGTGCCATTCAGAAGCCAGTGCACAGTGCTTTTTAAATTTCTCACTTGTAATCTAATTCCTGAATATGAATTGGGGTGCATCACAAACATGATGCAAAAGTTTGAATTTGATAGTGAACTTTAACAATTGCTTATGGATAAAGCGCCACTCGACGGTCAAGTATACTCTGCAGACGCGGCGCTGCCTGTGGCGGTAAAACCTCCATTATGGTTGGCAACCATCTGTATGGATGGATTGTTAGGCAGATAAAGGATGGTTTGAGAAATCAGTTGATGCTAAGGTGGACAGACAGGGATAATGGATCTAGAGGTTATGCACTTGAAGCTTATGAACCTGTATAAAACTTTACTGCCAATTTAGAAGTGCTAATCTAAAATAAAGCCTCTGGAAAGTACAAACGGACTAAAACAACAAATGATATGCTGGGCTTAAAGCTACGTGTGGGCTGCTTTATTCCGTCTGGTGCGTCTGAAGCCAGCAGCATGTGCTTATAGCAGATTAATCATGAGAAAGCACAGCCCAGACCCCTTCAAACATCAGCAAAGCCTCTTTTTAATGTTATTTGTAGCTGCATATATGTCTAATAGTTGTCTTATGTAATCGCCAAAGTGTCAGCATGCCTCAGCAGTTAGCCTTGGGTCCTCGCCGTCATCCAGTGGCACAAATCTAGTTCTGACAGGAGGAGGGAACGCTGCCTGGTGGGAATTATCACACCTCACTGGTGTGGCTGCTCCTAGTCCTGAGAGCTTAGTCAGACTACCCTCATACGAGGATAAGCAAAAAATAACAATAACACACAGACCTGATATGACCCGCGCTCGACATCTTAATCCTAATCCTTTTTGCTGGGATTGTGCAGTATGCATTATTTAGCATTACAGGGTCATTTAATCAGAGTCTCACTTCAAGCTTCAGTGGGTGGTTCACGGATCTGTAAAAACGGTAGGAGAAAACAGTGGAATTAGCAGTAAATACAGTAAAGGAAAAGTACAAAAGTGAAGCAGTTTTTGTTTAGTTAGTAAGGAAAACAATGTCCAATTTAAAAAAATAGATATATATTTTAGAAGGGAAACATTTTGGTGACCAAACAGGATTCTGGACTGAGAAGGAATGAAAGAAATAGAAAGGGATATATATATATATAATAATTTTGTTCTTTGGCAACAGTCAGGAAAACTTTCTGTGCATCCATATGTGGTTTGATCATTTTGTGATGTAGCAAGTCTTTAGGATGCTTGCCAGTATTTCTTGCTCATGACAGCAAACACAGCATGAGATTGATGTCTGATTTACAAATGAACCAGGTTTTGTTTGTGTTAATGAGAATAATAATAACAATTATGTGAACATTTTATGTAACTGATATACAATATACCTTTCATAAATGATGCACATTAAAAATATAAATGAACTAAAATAAAAATTATAGCAATCATGTAATTAAAAAAATAATAAAAATATTTTATAATCAATATAAGATTAAGTCCATGTTAGCTTGTATACTAGATATATAGTTCTTACTTATATATATATATATAGATGAGGTGAACAAAATTCATTTGGCTCCTAAATGTTTCATCTGATAAGTAAATAGCTCTCTATTCGTTACATATTTATTTTTTGTTTAAAACCCTGTCTAAGATATGCAGTACATCGTTTTCATTTGCCCTTAACTCACATGCATCAATTGACATTTCGGAAATACGTTTACCGGAGTCATTTCAATTTGTTTTTAAAGTAAAATGGAAGCTTATAAAAGAGTCAAGACACTTAATTATACAGCGTATTTAAGGGTGCATATTTACTAGGTCATTATAAGTGTCACTTAGCAAATTTAGAAAAATAAAGAGGCAGTATTAGCATAGCTATCAAATAAAAAAACACCATCTAAAGGGGCTGTGTACCAAAACTATTCCTTTTCCAGTCTGAGGAAAGCAATAAATTGTTTCTTAATGTAATTAACCATTTTTCAGTAGCCATTTATCACTGCTAATTGCGAAAGCAATTTTTTTTCTTGTTTTTTTTTTTTTTTTGGTAAGGAATTGTTGAAGTCTCACATGGGATGTGTTTTTTTAGCTGCTGGAAAGAGAGACAAAATTAGTAGCTGAAGGGCTGCAAAACCGTTTGAAAGGTTCACTGTTAATTTTAGCGGCGTGAGCAAGAGGCTTCGATTTCCCCGGCGCTTTGTCTGGCGCTCTCTCTTGCTTTGTGGTTTTAGAGTTTAGGGTGATTGCAATTTAGCTTCAATTGTTACCTCAGCCCTGGTCCAGAATATAGCATTTAATTTTAGGCTTTGCCCAATTGCTGAATTACAAGTCATGTCAAGTGTGTGCTTAATCATTGGGTATTTTTCTCTTTTTTTGCTGTTCTACCCTCTCGAGGGAAAGAAAATAAACTGTCTAAACTGTTTCGTAGCAATGATGCCAAGACTTCTGGCATAAAGAAATATTTGGATGTGATTACTTTGCAGTGTTCATGTCAACATTATAATTGTGAGTTTTGCTTCTGAATTTGCCATCACACAGTAAATACTGTCATTTAATTGTGCTAAATGTAATTGTCATGTTGGGCAGTGCAAGGATTAGCATACGCACAAATATAATATTACACAATTGATGATATGCATGATACAAATAATACTTTATAATTCATTGTTTAGATATCTCATCTTGTTAATATGAGATGCCCATTTTCATTGTTTTTATACTGAGGGGCGGTTCAATGCTTGAATCTTATTGGCTGACAAACGTTTAAGGTGAACGACACTAGCCAAACAAATAAATATAGCAATCGAAATGATAGAAATGGCAGCTCATTTCCATATTTTTTTACATTTTATTATGTACCGAAAGCACATGCTCTATCTCTCCCGCTCTCTCTCTCTCTCTCTCAGAGATACGCAAACATCAACATACACACTAATCTTGCTAGCGCTAACTTACTCTTACTACTTTATCCTTAACATTAACTTAAAAACAACTTGACTTTTTACAAGCGAGGTAACAACGGTGCTGTCAGTGAGGAAAATTAACTGAAAGTGTCACTATTAGCCAAACGTTTTAAGAGATGCACAGACTCAGAGGTAATTCACATGCTCACTTTCTCACACACACACACTCATAACTGCATTAGTCTGCTATCAATGGCTCAAGCCTGTTACTAGGTCTAAAATACATTTTGGAGGCACTGAATGAGATGCGGAAGAAATAATTCTACTCATAATTGCGTTTTGAGTACAAAAACCGGACAAATACCTGGAAATATACAGTATCATTTGAACAATGTATTCTTGTATGGCAACCGTAGTATAAACAGGATAATTAAATGGCCCTTCTTCGATTATTCCTTACACACACATATATATATATATGTGTGTGTGTGTGTGTGTGTGTGTGTGTATACTGTATAATACTGTATTTAATTACATTTTCTTGAATTTACTGTATCCATGCATGTGTATTTATTTGTCCATTGAATATTGCTATTAATCGTTTGACAGCACTAATATAAACCAGTAGAAAATATAGAACTATTTTGAGTGATAAGCAATTACAAAGTAACTTCATTGCCAGTAACTGCTGTTTAGTTTTGATGTTGGAAAAAGCATCTTTGTCATTTTAAAAACTAACACTGAATTTGAAATGGCATGGTGATGGTTAGATGATACACTTTTGATTTTGAATCAACCAATCCCCTGAGGACTCTACTGGAGGGACCAGATTCACACATGCCAGACCTTTCTGGATCTGGATCTCAGTTGAAACAGCTGTAATTGCGCGGGTGAGTGAACACTCACTAAAGTGGGACTTCACGGCAAAGAGGAAGTTGGCAGGAGTGTCTGTGGAAAAATCCACAGATGTATAATTGGGATTGTTCACTGTCCATTCAGTATGTTAATCAGCCATGCTTCCTCTGTCCTCTTCATTCTGTCATGTCAGCCATACGGACTGACTGCAATGGTCAATTACTCACTTTTGTTTGTGGTGTGGTTTTGGCTGTCCCCTGCAGTGCTCCCTGTTTGTTGGTGTAATAAGTGCACATGCTTCATTTGGGCATTTAATGAAGGCTGACCAAAGCACAACCAGTTTATATCAATTATATTTAGAATGCCGTTTTCAGCTTCTTGCTCTTCAGTTTAACTGTGAGTTTAGTCTGATATTTATGTAAGTGTATATAGTATTTGTGTGTGTGTGTGTGTTATACCTGTCAACTGAATGTTGGCAGGGCTTAGAAGCATGTCTAGCAGTTATATTCACAATAATATTTAGATTATATTATGTATAGTTTCCAAGAATAAAAAAAACACAATAATACTAATGATGATAATAATAATAATAATGTTTATTATTGATATTATACAAAGTAAGTTTTGCAGTTTATTATTCATAAAGAAGTGTCAATATCTACATTTATTTTCCCATTGTACTGTCAAAAATAAATAATAATACTAATAAAAATGTAGAATGCTTTCAAACGATGCATACAATTATTTTATTATAAATTTATGTACAATAATACAACTATTATTATTGCTGCTAATATTATTATTGTAAGCTAAAAATGTGTATAGTGTTGTTTATTCAAATTTACCTTTGACGTTTTTAGATAACTCTTTTCTGTTCAAATTCATTATTCATTTTAGATTTTTTGCTGCCTTTTTAAATATAATATTTGGCTTTATTCACATGATGTGTGTGTGTGAGGGAGAGAATGTGTGACTAAGAAAGGAAAGGCAAAGAGAGCAGCATCAATAGCCGTTTTGTTGCCATATTCTCTTTGAGTTCTTCAGAGCATTTATACAAAACGTTGCAATGCAATGCACCTTTATGTGCCGCGGTACACGGCTCTAGTAAAACCTCATCTCTCGCTCTTTCTTCCCTAGAATGCATGCTGGGATGGAATGATGAATTAGATGGCACCTATATAAGTACACCTGCTCACCCGCTCCATACATCACAGCTTTCTGGTGCACTTACAGGAAGTGTCTTATCTGCCTTCCATGTACTTCTCTCTCCAATAAAGTATTCTTCCACTGCTCTGCATAGCTGCCCACTCACCTCTTCCCCATTGATTTTTTTTTTGGGCTGTGTTCACCTGCCTCGGAGTGCCAGAGTAATGCGTTGATTCAGCAGCACTCTCCGAGTGGAAAGGCCATGGAGTATCTATGGCAACAGCGAACCCAAAGCTCTTCATAACAGTGACAATTTTCTTCAGCTTTAGTTCCTCCTCCGGCTCTCCATGTCTCTTCCTCGTGTTTTTCCGTGTCCCGTCCAATATGTCAGCCGGCTCTTCTTTCTCCGCCAAATTCTTATCCTCGTGGGATTTAATGGGCTCATTATACGCCGGGCTACCTGTTGCTGTCAGCTCACAAAACCCACCGCAATCATTAGGATCAAACGTCGGTTCCACCCGGAGGGGTCACAATGCTGAACATTTAAGAAGGTAAAAGTGGTCTTTGATGAGAAAACCCTCCCAAGCTCGTTCCCCTTCAAGCAAAACTTAGCTGGCTGGTGGTCGAGGTGTAACAGCTTATGGAGTGGATGTGGAAAGTCTGTAAAAGAGGTGTAATTAGATCTTTTAGGGCTTCAGAGATAATGGAAATAACCAAAACTCGGTATCTCCTCCCCATTATGGGCACATTTTATGAGGTATACATCCATTAAAGACATGAATCTACCTGTAAGTGATCAGATGGAGAAAGATGAGAGCTCTTACATGGCGTAGCACCTGCTTACCGATCCATTTAGTCAGACCGGTTACGCCACTAAGAAGTCGAGGAATCTAATAGAAAAGTGCGATTCCCTTGTTCTTCCTGGCTCCAGAAGCCATTACAAGAAAGGACCTTGTTAGATATTTATCACATTTCACAACACAGAGCAAAAGATCGTTGGCTAAAAGGCATCTTCCTGAAGGCAAAATCCATTTGAGATGTCGAGCGCTCAGGTTATACTATCCGCACGCTGTTGATTTTTCACCGAGTTTAAACTCATTATGCTACCCGAGGGGAGCTCGGAGCACCGTGCGCTTGATAAATTCAGCCTCTTCTCCAAGGCTTTTCTCTCCATCTCCAACGCGCCACTTTGGCAGGTGGAGGGAAAATGCGCAAAGTTCTTGGGCCGAGCAGTTTTTCGTGCCCTACGCTGTCAGGAAATGAGCAAGAGATCTTTTTTTTACATCAAAGGAGATAGATCGCTTTGGGTTGGCTGGTATCCCGCGTGGGTTAGGAATACAAATGAAGTGGTCGCAACGAACAGAGATGGTTTACCTGTGGCCCGCAAGGACAGAATGCAATTTCAAAGTCGTCACATTGTTTTTTACATTTTTTTTGACAGTCTGCGGAGAATTCGGGAAGCAGGCGGATCTGCTTGACCTTGTGTTGGATGAGAAAAACACAGTCTCTGCTGCGCTTCTTGTCTTATTTTGCCTGGAAATTTATTCATCAATGTAATAATGAGCTGAACTCCTCCCACTGCCTGCTTACTTTCACTGCACGGACATATTGGGTTGTTGATATCGGTGCAACGGATACAGGTGGAAAGCTCTTATTGATCTGCTGCTTCAGCAGGGTCAGGGTAGTCTAGAGGTGCCGGTGCAACAGGCTCTCTTATTACTCATTGCTCGTATGACTGGGTCAGGGTAATGTAGCTCTGAAAACATGACAAAACATAACAGGTGCCAGATTTCAGGAGCACGTAGGCCGAGTTGAGCAGTGAATGTGGAGAGGTTGGATGTCACTCTAGACGAAATTAATACATTCATGAATCAAATTACTCAGCTTGAAGTGTCGCTGAAGGTTTGGTGTAATGCTGTTAAACCAGCTTTATTTACAGTAATTTGATTTGTCAATGTATCTCTCTCATCTGCTAAATAAAAATAATGATTCAGAGTAATTACTTAAGTATTATGTTAGTTTTTTTTAAATAAAATATTCATTATATATTATATAAAATATTTTTATAGAAAAAAATTTAATATCAAAATGCTAATATAGTTAACAACAATAATAATAATAAATAAATAAATAATGTATTTTGGTTTTACAATATTGTATATGTATGTTTTAGAGCAATTTTTAATTTAATTAATTTATAATTAGTACTGTCAACAACAACAACAACTGATTAATTACAAAAAAAAGTTTTTGTTTACATAATGGGCGTAATAGGCGTAATGTTTTTTATACTGTACAGACTGTATGTGGTATTGTCCTACACTGACCCTACACCTAAACCTACCCCTTACAGGAAACTCTGTACAGTTTTTAAATTTTATCAAACAATGTTTAGTATGTTTTTTAAGCCTTTTGTTTTACGGGGACACAGGAAGTGTCCTCATAAACCATGTTTACGTTGTAGTACCCATG
>JAUCMT010000013.1:11829835-11852521 GCA_032357475.1 Enteromius thamalakanensis
TTTTGTTTTACGGGGACACAGGAAGTGTCCTCATAAACCATGTTTACGTTGTAGTACCCATGTCATTATACACATTTCTGTCCTCGTAAACCACAAATCCCAACACACATACACACACACACACACACATATATGTATATATAAATAAAATAAATATATGTTTATATGAAATATATTTATATAACATTCTATAAATATATGTATATATATATATATATATATATATATATATACACATGTAAATGCATGTAAATATTTTCTAAATATATATTGTATTTGTTTGTATTCATATATACATGATAGGGATGCAACGGTACAGTGAGCCCACGGTTCGGTTTGTACCGAGGTTTTCTGGCCACGGTAACGGTTGGTTTCGATACATCAATATTACTGTAAAGTATGGTATTTGAGCTCTAACATAGCGGGAGGTCATTTGCCCTAAGGTATACAGATTAAGTCAAAACACAACATTTATTTTTAAAAAAGAACATTTATTCAAATAAACATTGACAGCAACAAGAAAATACTTAAGCTTTCTAAATGCACCATCAGAACAAACAACAATAACAAAATGTATCACTAAGTGGTGGACAATTGTCCATTTCAATAATTGGTGAGGTCTTTAAGCTTTCACTGAACATTTACCATACAACTGAGTTAAATAAACCATTGAACCTTAACACTTTAAACTACTTAAAATACTCTGTGTTTTATTATTATTAAATAATCTCAAATGTAAACATGGTAAAAGAGCTCTGTAAACTTTGCCTCACTTCTACTACGTCTGCGTTCAGAGCGCTGATTGGCTCTTGGGAAATTCAGAAAAATTCAGATTGGTTGATTCATTGTTGTGGAGCTACACATATCCTCGGGTCCTAAGAAGTTCTGACCATCGCCTATGCGCTTAATACACAGAAAATGGTAATTTAATTAAAATGAAAGTTTAATGCCTCAAACAGGATACCGAAATATCACAGTTCACGTGAGTGTGCCAAACCGAACAGGGCAAACCGAATGGTTCGATAAACCACCGAAAACTGTTGCATCCCTAATACATAATAAATATACACAGTATAAAGTGTAAACAGAAAACATGATTAATCATTTAACAGCACTAATAATAATAAAGTTAGACCACTGACATGGTCTTTAAAATCTCAATTGACCAAATAAAAGGTCTTTAATATCACTATATAATTTAGTGTTGGTTAATTTTAGAATTACAATAACTTAAATATAAATATTGTGAATATTGTGGATTGCTATTTCAGCACCATGGTCAGGTCCAGATAGATGCAGCCCAACTGTGCTGTTTTGCTGGTGCCAGGAGCCTGCTAGGAGCCAGTTGACCCCTATGTGACAGCATAAACAAGATTTACTAGGAGCTCAATATATGCCTTGCCGCCTGGGTCTCTCCACGAGCCTTGTATAATTAAAAAAAAAAGTCTCTCTGTGTGCTAAAAAGATCCATGATTTTCAGTGAATGAGTCTTCCTACAATTGCAAATGACTTTGTGATCAGCATTGCTATTAGAGGCCGCTTCATAATTTATTATATGATAGTGTTGTGGCGGAATGCTAGGTTTTACCGTACCTTTTACTGTATACAGTATAATAGTTAAATAAGACAGAATATTGCATAGTGTATGCCACTGACTCAGTGTTTTGCCAAGGGGGCTGAGAGCTGCGCTTCAGAAACCCGTTTACGGTCGCAAAGAACACTTTTAATTTCAGAACCAACTCTCTTCTTTCCCAGATTCATTACTGTTTGATGATATCAAATGATTGCCCCCCCCTTCAAAAACAATAGGCTGCTGACTCCCCTTGGCATCAGAACCGAATCTGATGTCTCACTTTTGCAGAAATCAATACACAAGTCACTTTGGTGGAACATGTCTGACTCTTAACCATATTCTTTTGAACAAAAGAGATGCTCTTAGGTTTCATTCAGAGTTACAGTGAAAGGCACAGAGTGGAAAACCATTCCAAAAAAGCTCAAATGCGGCTCAGGATTCATTTGCACTTCTTTTACAACCTACTTATCTGACAATCACAGTCTCCGAGCCTTGATACGGAGCACCACTTTAGCTTTCGGCACAAGTTTAAATACAGATCCCTTCTGGTCTCCTATCTGACTTTACAGGGCTAATAAACAACTATGTCCCAACTTTTGGCTGCCTGTGGATCACCCTATCTCTCCAGCCTGTCTCTTATTGGTTTCATATATTTTAATAAGAAGCCAGTGCTGCGTTTTCTTGTGTTAAATGTGGCAGATCCTCTTTCTGTCTTATCATTTTCTTATTTAAATCTGACATTGCTGAATGCACAGTGCTTTACGGAGAGGCAACAGTTTTTAAGGTGATTTATCACACAGTAAAAGCAAACTCAGCCAAAGGCAGGCGGGGACAACAGAATAAAAGACACAACAACAGGCAGGTTCGAATAGAGGAGAATCTGCTAGTTTAAATTCGGCATGTACAATATGACTCCATCGCTGCATATTCAACTGCCATTTTTAAAACGGATCTCAGCCTTTTGCAGTTGATGTACCAAGTGGATTTGGAAGGATATTTAGTTATATGAGGTGACTACCATCCCCCATCCACCTTCATCCTCAAACAACCCTGGAAACACATGGGACAGGCTTTATGCAGTGCTGGAAGCAAGCAGTAATCACAAATGGAAGCATTATCATTTTGATTAATGCAGCGGTGGATTACAACTTGCCCCTTTCACTAATCACCCAGGCTGTGTACCCACTGTGCCTTTGCCCCAGGCCTGCCATCCACTGTACCCATTAAAGAGTGCCAGGTTCAGCCCATCTCCAAGAATCCAGCGCTTTTATTCCTTTCATTTCTTTTCTACTTTCAACTTTCTCTGTTATATATACAGTTTTGAAGGCGATATCACGCATCGAAAGCAAACTTAGCCAACAGCAGGAGAGGACAACAGAACAAAAGACATATATTCATATATATACACATACATATATATAAATTAAATATAAATTAAAAATTAAATATAAATACTATAAATTGATTAATCAAAAGTGACAAATTTGTAGAATGTTATGACATTGAATTCTATTCATTTGAGCTTTCTGTTTATTAAAGAATCTAGATAAATGTTTCAAAAAAATTAAAATAATAATAAAATAAGTAGCACAACTGTTTTTAACATCCATAATAGTTATCACTTGAGCAGCAAAGCAGCTCATTAGAATTATTTTGGAAGGATTGTGTGACACTGACGACTGAAGCAATATTTAGTTTGTGTCTAAGGTAAAAAATTATATTTTATGATATTTAAAACATTTATTTTATCTTGTAATATTTCAAAATATTACTGTATTTTTTCTATTAAATAAATGCAGCTTTGGTGCGCATAAGATAACTGATACTGATCAAAATTATCCATTAAGTTTATGGTCAATTTCTTTAAACTTAAAACACAAAATGTTATTGAACTAAAAATTAACAATTTAAAAATAACAAAATAAGTGATGGAAATTGTGGTAATGAATAATAAAATAACGAAAAAATAAAACAGAAGTAATAATTAAATACTAAAGTTCTATACAAACTCTGGCTACAGCAGATACACAGTACCACCTGTAAGCTACCGCAATTAGTCTTTGCTCAGCAGTAGGTACGGTTACACAGCGCCCATTAATTTGTGGTGATGGTTATTTATAACCTGCCACCCTTTTCTCCCTCCTGCTGTAAGGAAGTGTACTCACAGAGGAAGCAAGAAGGAGACGAGTGAATGTGAGAGAGACAGCCTCTGCAGTGACCCCTGGGTGCCGGGAGCAGGGCTGCTTCTCAAAGCCCGCCGGAGGCGCATCAGTTATTACACCAGCGTCTGTCTGGCATGCCACACTACACTCGGGGCGATGCCGGCGCATGCTGTAGCCTTTCATCTGAAGCCTCTCTGCGTCTCCCCAAACATCTGGCCACACGTTTGTCCTACATCATGACTGGAAAATGAACAATTTGCTTGCCGGTGGCTGCCTTTGAGTGACAAGCAAAGACAACATATGGGAGAGTGTCAGAAATGGCAGAGAGATGTCACAAGCCTATTTAATGCACACACTGCTGTACTGGAACCCAGTAGAGATGTCTTTTTGAAAGACAGGTCTAACTTGTTAGTGCAAAGCTATCATCTACGATAATTGCGGTGGTCGATACAGTAGTATGTGTCATTACGGCCTCCATGCTTTAAACTGAGATTTTTAGATTGGGCCTTTTTGTCTGTGGGTTTGAATTCACCAAGTGAAGAGAGCAAGCGCTGTAATTGACATTGTTTGGAGCTCTTAGCAAATATTTGAAGCTGAGATGGTTTGCTGAATGCTAAGCTTTCATCATGCTTCTGTTGAAATGTAGCTTTTAGTTGCAGTGGGTGGAATGAATCACGGCAGAGGTCAAGCCAGTGATCCACTTTTAATGACTGCAGTGTATTAATGTGAAAAGTGCATTAAACACATTCAAAGGCTCATCCAGTGCAAAACTGAGCATGTCAATTAACACTTATTTGTGAAAAGATATGAGCCGGAATGACACAGAGCAAGATTAACAAGGACAATTTCGCCTTTGTGAATTTAAAATTGAAGAAGGAAAGGTTGAGAGTGAATTTCATGGTCTTGTCATGTGTTAAGATGTGACATAATACTTTTTAAAGTGATAGTGAAGGTGGATTTCTTTCTGAAGGTGGCGGATCTCCTGAAATGTGTGCTGGAACTATTTCCTTATGTGAGGTATACGCCATGTCATGGAAATTGAAGTATTCGCTGTGCCTGTTTAGTTTCACTATGAAGTGACTATTTGTAATGCCTAATCAAAAACATTCAAAAGTCAAAATTGTGAGCTATAAAATCAGAACTGCGAGATATAGTCAGGATTTTGATATATAAAGTCAGAATTGTAAGATATAAAGTCAAGATTTTTAAATATAAAGTCATAATTGCGAGTTATAGTTAGGATTTTGAGATATAAAGTCAGAATTATGAGATATAGTCAGGATTTTGAGATATAATGTCATAATTGTGAGATATAGACAGGATTTTTAGATATAAAGTCGGAATTGTGAGATATATTCAGGATTTTGACATATAAAGTTTTCACTGAGGAGCCAAGCCGGCATCAGTGCAACCCAGGGTCGTGACTGGGGATGTAATGTCTCCGTTCCCACCTTTAGTAGGAAGCCTAGACGTTCCCCTTCAGTTGAGTCATTCCAACGTTACATATGGGAACAGACCCGTGGAAAAGGCCACGACCCTGAAGCTGCATTACGCGGAAACCCCAGTGCCGACAGGCAAGCGTGCCAGCAGAGGAGTCTGCATGTAACCATCCCAATGCTCTGGGGGCCAAAATAGGGGGTCCCATAAGGCTGCCAGTTGTTACCGGCCTCCCGCTCACCTGCTGTCTTCAGTGAACAGGTGTTGGGTGTCGCCCAGCCTGCAGCTCTACAGATATCTGCTAGCGAGGCGCCGTGAGCCAATGGTTCGAAGGAAGCAACACAAGGTTCCAAGAGGGTATGAGGTGCGGTCTTGGGGGGTTATCCCGTCTCGTATCTCTAAGGAACCTCACGATGAGTTGGTGCTTCTCGAGGGATGTCCTCTCCACTACATCATGATATGCTGCGATAGCAGCAACATACATACATCTGCGCTCCTGCAGGAAAGAAAGCACTACTGTAATCGGGTATCTCTGCGGGTCCTCTCCGCGAGAGGAGCACATGTCGCAAACAGACCCCATCTCAGTGTGTAGGCCTGCCTCGTAGAGGGAGCTCTAGACTGAGTAATAGTGTCTATCATGGCCGAAAAGAGGCCGGAGAGGTCTGACTAATCCCGTCTAGGAGCCAGACTTACAGGTTCCAAAGTTCGGGGCGCGGCCTGAGAAAGGAGGTCCTTCCTCACAGGGATTTTCCAGGGAGGGGCTGCCACGAGGAGCCTTAGGTCAACAAACCAGGTTCGCAAGGACCAGTATATGACGCTACCAGTAGAACCTCATCCTCCCTGGGGGAAAGGCATACTTGGGTCCCGGAGGTAGGCAATGGGAGGACTCGGGGGAGGCAAAGAGGTCTATGCAAGAGCCGCTATTCTCAAAGGTGGGTGGACTGCTGAGAGCTGGACGGCTGCATAGTTGAGGTCCCCTGGAATCACGCAGTGATGGTGGGTGAGTTGTGACATGCTGCGAGAGCGTAGACTTTCTTGCCGGCTCATGTGCGCTACTGCTGCAGTGTTGTCCGTATAGACCAACACCTGCTTGCCCGTGGAGGAGGCATCCTTTTTGACTACGACATGCATGGACACCTGTCCTAGGGGGACTCCGGCCCGTAGGAAGGCAAGGTCTGACCACGGGCTGAAGAGGCGGGGAAACTCTGTGGAAACACCAATCTAGAGAGGTGCCATGCCCATCTCGGGACTCAATCATGTAACCAGCGTTGAAGCGGTCTCATGTGAAGCAAGCCCAGCTGCGTTACTGCAGCTGTGGCTGCCATATGCCCCAGGAGCCTCTGAAAAGTTTTGAGAGGAAACACTTTGCCTGGAACTTTAGCACTGCCTGCGCGCATTCGTTGGTGAAGCGGGAAGTCATGTCGACCAAGTCCAGCTCCATTCCGAGAAAAAAGATCCTCTGCACTGAGGAGAGTTTGCTCTTTTCTCGGCTAACCTGAAGGCCCAGATTGCTGAGGTGCCAAAGCACCAGGTCCCTGTGCATGCACAACAGATCTATTGAGTGAGGTATGATGAGCCAGACATTGAGTTGAGTATGCGAATGCCAAAGAGGGGATAGGGCACCCTCCGCGACCTTCGTAAAGACGCGGGGAGAGAGGGACAAGCCAAATGGGAGGACCCTGTACTGATACATTGACCCCCGAAAGCAAACCTAAGAAGGGGTCTGTGTCGAGGTAAGATCAAGACATGAAAGTACGTGTCCTTCAGGAACACAGTCCTTCAGCTGTGAACCAATCCTGGGGCCGAACGCACATTAGGATGCACTTCGGGGTGAGCATCTTGAAAGGAACCTGAGAAGGGACTGATTCAAAGCTTGTAGATCCAGGATGGGTCTCAAGCCATCACTCTTTTTGCACACGATGAAGTAAGGACCGTAAAACCCTGACCTCATCTTGGCTGGAGGGACAGGCTCAATTGCATCCTTTGCCATTAGGAATGCAACCTCCGCACGCAGTATAGCGGCATCCCTGCCCGAGCGGACAATAGTGTAGTGTAGCGGATGCCTCTGTACCAGAGCGGGCGAATTGAATCGCATAGCCAAAGTGTACAGTCCATAACAACTACCTTGACGGGCTGGGAAGATGAAGCTAGGCTCCCAGGCTTGTCGCTAGGGGTATCAAGGGAACATTGACCACCGCAGTGGGGCAGCCTAGGGAGGAAATGAGGAGGGGACTGATCCCATAAGCATAAATGTCCTGGATAAAAGTCTGACTGCTCAGGGCAGTGCCTACCTGCTCCCCTGGTTCCTGCGCTGGCGACACAGTGCTCCGGATGTGCACCTGAGGAAACAAAGAAAAGGTTAGAAAAGGTTACGCCTCGCCATGGCAGCAGAAAAGCCAGGACGACTCACGACTTACCACAGGAAGGATAGTAAGGGGAGCCATCTTGCGAATGAGAGGCAGGGCCTCAACGTAGCCATGGTCATCCATTCGCAATGAATACATGAACCATCCACAGCCGCCTCAGCGTGTTCTCGGCCCAGTCATGTCAGGCAGAGATCATGTCCGTCAGAAGAGGTAAGGAAACTTCCACACCCAGGAGTGCACGATCGGATCGACACTCCAGAGAACACCTTTCCAAACGTGAAAAATTGCTCTTTTGTCTCCTGGATTCGCAGCACGTCTGTGCACTCAGTAGGTCTATGCTCGCTGGAATGCAAAGAGCTGGTACAGCCACCATCCTGCAGGATCCGCTGACAGCTGCCCAGTCAGTGCTGTCAGATGAGAGAGCATGAATTTGAAGGAACTCTTTTAAAGTCGGTCTCCTCCAACTTCAAACTGCAAATCTGAGGGTTCTCCAGCTCAGGAACGGAGAAGGCTCCAAAGCGAAAGTCAGCAGGTGCACTGCATCCATGCTGTCTTATACTCACGTAATGATGAGGTGCACCTGGATGCAATCTGTTCACGTCAATGTTCATTGGCCTTTTCTTAAAGCTCAAAGGCGATTGGTCTCTCATGTGAGTTCCCATATATAACGTCGGAGTGACTCGACTGAAGGGGAACAGCGAGCTATAGTCAGGAGTCAGAATTGTGCAGTTATTATATGACATTATATCTAGCAATTGCGACTTTATATCTCAAAATTCTGACTTTATATCTCCCAGTCCCATAAGTCAGAATTGAGAGATAAAAAGTCACAATTGCTAGATACAATGTCATAATAACTGCACAAACCTTTTTTTATTTTATATAGACTATATTTATTTAAGCAAAAATAAAGTAAAAACAGTTCTACATTTATTTCAATATAAGTAATTTTTTAAAAATTTAAAAATTTTTAGCTATGAAAAAAACAAAAAACGTTACGTTTCTGATCAATTAATGCCTCTTTGCTGAATAAAGGTATTCCTTTCGGGCCAAAAAAAAAAAATAAATAATAATAATTCAAATGATTTTTGTAGGATTTCTAATCAGTCACTGATAAATAAAAGAATGCCCAATTAAAAATGCTTACAGCCACTGGAATGCTTTGGGGTCCTAGGGAGACTCTTTTCAACTGGCAGACTGAATTGTTCATGACGGCGGCATCAATTTTATATTTAACTCCCTCAAAGGAATATTGAGGACATTAGTGCAGTACATTGCCTCTCATCAAGTGATTCAGAGCATGCTGTGGCATGTGTGGAACCTGCCCAGCTGTGAAACTGCAATCGCATGATTTGGATGACAGTTGGGGTCTTCCTACTGGAGACCTATCCCACTGCACGAGCCCACAGGCACTACTATTTCTTAGTACAGCAGCTGCACTGTAATCAGATTGCATCACAAAATGTTTCAAGTGTGTTTTCGATGGGGTCTAGAGTGATTAAATGTAAGGTTTTGCTGCACAAAATATGAAAGAGAATATTAAATGTGGAACTCTAAACATTTTTAATTGGAAACAAGTGTGAATTTTAAGTTTTCATGGGCTTAGAAAAGTGTTTGTTTGGTTTCCCACCATCAGACAGAGATAAAGTTAAAAGTTACGTCTAGCAAAGCTGATAAACAGAGGAAATCTGGTCTCTGATTTAATTTAATTACGATGCGGTGATGCATTTTTTATTGTAAAATTATTTAAATTGTATTTTTTTTTTTCCCTGATTGTTTGCCTTATGAGAGATGGGCAAAGATGAAATAGAGTCTTTTAAGGGTAGGCTCTCAAGGGGACTTTAAAGTAAGTGCTTGCTTATAAGTTTTCATTACTCTGCAAGGGAGGGTCAGTTGTCTATTACGATATAGACATAGACCTGTCTGCTGAAACACTGACATATTCCCAATGGACCCATTAGTAAAATCCCATTTCTGCGAGCAGGAGAGACCGTGGAGTGTTGTGACGGTAAATTGTAAAGCTATCAGTTTAACAAATTAGAAATGAGCTACAGGGGTGAAATCTGAGTCGTGTGGCCATTGTATAAAATCCTAAATAAATTTCAAAGGAATTTACAATTGGGTGCCTGTCTAATAATTTGATTTGCGGTCATGCAAATGGATGCCAGGTGAGCATATCATTAAGTTTCTGTAATGTCTATTTTTTTTATTTTAATGCTAAAAAAATGATTTATTAATGTACATGACACTAATTTAGCTTATGTATATTTACTCATATCTTTACATTGAAGCAGATTAATATGGGAATGTTGTGTCAAAGTTTAAGATCGGTAGTGAAAGAAAGGCTCTTTTCCTTCCCTGTTATAGATATCTGACAGTGTCATCTCTTAATAGATATTTCACCTGAGCATCTCATGGTCAGCCTTTTTTCATAGAAATGTTAGATTAGATAAAAATCACAACCTATGAGACCGAACTGCCATCATGTTTTTTCAACAGATGCGCTTGGGCAAGATTTTCAATGTCCCTTTAAAAATATCCCTAGCTAGAGCGTTGCAGTTCCTTTACCAGCCGCAGGGGGCGTCTTTGCTCCACTTTTGAGGCGCTCACATTCTGTTCCCCTCCGTACTGACTGCAAGTGGAGATATCGGCATTTTATCAACCCGCGAACCCACATTCGTGAGGAACGAGGGTAAAAAAAAATCCCCTCTCTAGTCTTTTACCTTTAGTGCGACACCTAAAGAACTGCACCGGGATGTGTTTTTTTTTTCTGATGAGACGACGGATTGTGGATTAACATCAGTCTTAAAACTGCATTAGGGAAATCATATGCTGTTTTACTCTGCGAAATAGTTGGACCGAATCATGTCGCTGTCACAAATGTTTCTTGCTTGAGCTTTTCCTTCGTTTGGATTGTATTTTCCCTCCTCCAGCCGTCATTAGTGGGAGACGCACTCTGGAAATGTAGGAAATGGCAAAGAGTATTGGGGAAAAAAGCTTCATGGTAATTATGTGGATCATTTTATCTATCTCGCGAGCTTCTTGCGTTGTTTGTTTGTAAACGAGACCGTCGTGTTTTGTTCATTATATAACTGAAAATGTATATATGAAAGAAGAAGAGAAATACGACACTAGCACAGTAAACTTGTGCATTGGACTGGACTCCAGGACCTGAAATGAAATTGCTTAAAATGTGAAAGTGTACAGAAGATTAGCTTTCGGCATCTAGTTACCTTGTAGTGTCTCTAAATCAAAAATGTCAGAAAGATGTGACGTGCTGTATCTTAAATAAGCCTTTAATGCAATCTGCAAAGATGCATCATCAAGAGTCAGGTGTATTTAAAGTGTGCACTGATGTGCTCACCCCACAACTTGTATGAGAATCATTATGTTTTGATTGAGGCGATTCTCATTGTACCCTAACCCCCCCTTAATTATAACTAATCTGACAAATTAGTCGAGATCATATTAATTGACTGATAATGAGGTCTTGAAGGAACCTCTGACTCAAGACAGCTTTGACGTCGCGGTTTTGTATGGAAACGCATGTGTGTGCGTGCATCGCTTATATTGGGATTGCTTTCCCCCCCTTTTCGATGCATATTATACTGAGTAATGGAATCTCTTTTGAAGTATTATTTTGCATTAATGCTGGACTGGCGAGAGTGGAGGGTGCTTTCGGTGGGCAACTTGTGCAGATCTCATGGCGTAGTGATAGAAATGCCGGCGTGATGGTCAAGCAAACTTGCCATTCACGGTCGACGCGACTGCATTCGTATAAACGACAGATAAATCTCCTCTTTCGACGCTTAGATGTTTGCTGCGGTTGGCTTAAGTTTAAGAATAGCGCTATTTTAATCATTTACGCATTTTGAAAGATACATTAATTCACCTAAAAAGGAAAATATATAAGCATTTACCCTCCCTCATGATGTAGCTACCAAATACTTATTTACTTTTTATTCTGTCAAACCCGAAATAAAATGTCTGTCAGTCGCCATTCACTTCCATTGCGTCTTTTGTGCATGCCATGAAAGTGAATGGCGACTAAGGGCTGTCATTCAGATAAATGCCTTTTCTGTACCAAGAAAGAAAGAAAGTCATACGAGTTTGGAACAACGTGAGGTTTGAGTATATGTCTAAAATGATATGCGTTTCGTTTAGACGACCTTCCTTCAGTGTTAAATACCGAGCTGAATTCATGTCAGCCCAGCGTCAAAACCGGGCAATTTAGCGTCTTTCCCCTCAACAGCACTTCGCGATAAACTTGTCAGTTGTCGGGGCATTTTGGTTGGTTATTGGGTTTAGCTAAAGCATTTTAAAGTCAACGCGCGTCGTTGACCAATTCATATATGGTAAAATAAAGCTTTAAAATACGACTGAATGTTATCCGTATTGTCATACATGGTAATTTTATCAAAAAACGAACCGTGTTGTGGAGGCTAGTTTCTCCTGAAGACCAGGTACCAAATGTGTACAGGGGAGGGAGCCAGTCCATAAATAATGGAGGCTTTGACTCATTCTGCTAATGTTGCTTCATGGCGTCTGATAAATGAAGACAGCCGCCTCCAAGGCCCATTTGCGTCTTCACACGAACACGTTTTATGTACTCCGCCATCCTCAAAGATTTTTCCCCTTATCCTTTGCTCCATATTCCGTGTAAAGACGCAATAGAAGCCTTACTAAAATATATGGCTCTGAGGCGGAAATGAAATGCAGCACCAGTGCAGCCTTTTTAACTTTGTTGATGTTATAACCAAGCTTATATATTAACATTTGTACATCTTTTTATCAAACCAATATTTCTATATACGTCATTTATATTTATTAAAAAAAGTGATCGTTTTATTTTTCGGTGTAAATCCACTTATGGTTCGGGCATAACCCCTTCCAAATGGTGTATATATATATATATATATATATATATATATATATGCAGATGTGCCACTATTGCAGAGTAAATATGGCAAATATTATAAAAAAAAATTTTATGTAGTTAAAGGCTTGCTTGCTGTCAAGATGCTTAATGGTGTCACCCTAAAGTTTACACTGTGATTGGTTGGAAAGTCTTTCCATTTACTGAGTTGACATTAAACCTTTGTCGGTTACATGGTGATTAATTATCAGGGCTTTGTTCTGCCTTCGTTGATGCTCTTCATTATGTGATATGAGGATCGCTTCATAATCAGCAGGCAGAGAGCGTACGTCACTGTGAAAGGGGAAAATAATGAGTGTGTGTGGATTCTGAGTGGTTGTCTTCATAATATTTCTGCATTTCACTACAGCAAGCTTATACGTATGTTTGCTGAGTTGTGATCAATGTGGGAATTACCTCTTAGAGTTACATTATGTACAGATGTATATTAAAGGTCTGCTATTACAACGCTGTGATTTCCCACTGAGGTTTATAATCATCTGAGAAAAGCTTCTTTGTAGAGAAGATCATAATTACTGTTGTATGCCCAGTTGTTTGGACAGTAGCCACCACCATAGTGAGAACTCTTTCTCTCTCTTATTAAAAATACATGAAACAAGATTGTATATGGTTGATAAAGTGGCAACATTATCTGGTCACACTCTTGTGTTTTTGGTCAGTTTTTGTTCTTTAGTTTTACAGATGCACTGGAAAAAAATACTCCTACTGCATAACAAGTTTGTTTAAAGATATATATATATATATAGTGATGATTTTAAACATTTATACTACGTAAAATATATTACTAATATTTTAAAATAATAATTATAATTGCCAAATGGTTACAAATGTTAAAATAAATGTTAAGCAATTATGTTATATCTCCTAGTCATAAATTGTGTAATGCAATGCATAATTATATAATGTATAATTTATAAGCGACAGTCTTATAAAATTGAGCAGCTGTGTTGATCATATATTTATTTATTTGTCTAAATATTGATAAATATATGTTTCATATTTTTATTTTTATTTTACACACACAATCACGTCTTAACATTGCTCACTTTGTCTCAGTAACTCCACTGTTATTGGACCACATGTAGCTTAAATAGGAGAACAATATGCATATAAAAGGGTTTTCTAGTACTTTGTCAAAACTTACGCATAAATGCCATTATTGAAAAATACTTAATGCACCTTTTAAGTAGGTTGTTAAAGTGTTTGAGTGCACATTCCATTGAGTGCAGTTCAGACTGTCTTATTCCACAATGTGTCTCAGATGCTTCCAAATCCTTACCCTATTGGCGCGCTTGGAATATTAATTCACTGATCGTGGGCCATTAAATGTGATTAAGGCAATGTGATTTGTCTCCCTGCATACATCCTGAGTGGAGCATGGCACCCGTTGTCTCTTTACTCTGCTTTATTGTGCAGACGATTGCCTTTGTTTGACTGTCTCTTGCTTGTTTTGTTTTTTTACTGCAAGAAAACGATTATTTTGCTGTAATCATTTAGGCATACATGACATTGCTTTTCGCAGCAAGCTGGAGGGAAACGACAATGCTTGCCCTTTGAAGAATACGCAAGGCTGTGCGTTTCACATATCCCTGCTGTCACGTTCGGGATTTGCCGTTCATTTGACGAGGAAGGCATTAGGCCCACTACAGCCTGTTCACCTTTCATTATGTCTTGATGCATCGCCACAATTCAGTGAACAATGAACATACAGTACAGTTCATCTTTCCAGCGGTGTATGCACATTTGCAAACATTCAATGCTTATCGGTTCAATTAATTTGTTAAAAACAGCTGTGTGATCATTTCAAATATTGAAGTCTAAGAGCGAAAAAGTAACAGAAGAGCAAATTTCTCACCCTTCCAAAACCACAAGAATTTCATTTATCTTTAAAACACATTGTTATTGAAACCTGAGAGCTTTCTGTCTCTCTATTGAGAGTCCAGATAAGTCCACGCAGATCAGTTTAATCGAATACTTCTGACATTTACCCCTGGTTTCACAGACCTGGGTTAAGTCTGAGCTCAAGTCTGAGCTGTTTCAACTGAAATAAACGTGCACTGACTGACCTATATCAGTGCCTTTGTTTTGTCTAAAAACGCACCGCAGTAATGTTCTTTTCTAAGCATGTTTATAAAAATTATTAAAAAGTACAAACTCAACTATGGCCTAATCCTGGTTTAGTCTAAGCCCTGTCTGTGAAATCAGACAATAAACATTGATTTGCACACTTACTGTACATGGAGCACATCAGGTATGCTAAAGGAAGCTTAAACATGCTTGCGAGACATGCAAGAATGATCCTCATTGGTTCTTGTGCATCAAGCGATATCTAGTGAGGTTTGCTTTTCTTGAATCTCTTTCAAGAAAACAAACAAAACATCTTTGGGTTTTTTTGAGTCATGAGTAAATAATGGCAGAACTTTAATCACTTATTTATCAAAAGCGTAACATGACTCTCAAAAACCAATAAGATCCTGAGAAGATCCATAAGCAATGCTCATGATGTTGTTCCTCTTACAGACTTTTTTTAATATAGCAGATAGTTATTGTTCATGGCAGTGCTTTGGGTTGCCATGTCTCTCTCTGTGATTCCCTTTTCAGAGCACACTTGGTTTGATGCATTGAAAATGCAGCTTTCATCATGGCTCAAGTGTTCTTCTGTTCTCCAGTGGTTAGCTCTGCGTTGTCCGAGAGCTTTGACCTTTCCCCGTCTGTTTGTGTGTAAACTGGTCGCCATTTTTATGATCCCTTAGGATTTCTGCCTTTTTTTTTCTCTGTGGGAAGACGTTCTCTTAAAGGCAGTGGAAGTCAAGCACAGAGTGTTCTGAGCTTAGAAAAGTGCCAGACAAAGTTAAACTGTCTAAATGGACTGGTGCGTTTGTTCCGGAGAAGAACACAGTTCTGGGGAGCAATTGGCTCCCACCCCCTGTCGTTATAGGAGTCAAAATTCCACTTCCCACCTCTCCATTGGCAGTGGAGTGTGAGGACGGTGTGGATCGATGGGCGCCTTGTCGTTCTAAAGGTGTGATAGGTAGGCAGCCGTGTGTCCTCTCCCTCCCCTCCAGCCCTCCCTCGGTCTCTGCCGGCTGAAGCCAGTGTTTACTCTTAGACACCTGTCTACTCTTCACACTCGCTTTAGACAAAAGATTTAATATAGGCTGACAAATGCTTGCCAAATTCGAGAACAAACACTTTGCGTCCGCTACATTTGCACAATTGCTGCATGTGTTGCTATTAATTGTTCTACACTCTTAGAAGTAAAGGGAAGGTTTTCTCAGCGATGCTAGAGAACTGCAGTTTTGGTTTAACCAAAAAAACCTTTGGTGTTTAGTTCCTTAAAAACAATAAATAAATAAAAATCAAGGCTCTATTCCTGTCTGTGGTTCCAGAACCTTTAATATTCACAGAGACCTTCCATGGGAAAAAGCTTAAAAATAAAGATTCAGAGAGGGTTTTTTGCAAAGAGATCTCAAACTCCATTCCTGAAGAGCCACGGTTTAGAAGTTTCTAGTAATCTTGAACACCTTGATTGGCTGGATGAGGGTTGTTTGATTAGGGTTGGAGTTAAACTGTGCAGAGCCGTGGCCCTCCAAGAAGTTTGAGGCCACTGCCATAGAAAAACTATTTCCTCAAAACTTCTTAAGGTGAAGAACATCTAAAGAACCTTTATCTACTCTAAATAAGCTTTTGTACTAAGAAATGTTTCCATGGGTGTTCCTCAGGGAGCCAAAGATGCCAGTAAAGAATGGAATATTATATAGACTAATATTTTTTGTAGATTATTCAAATTTTCTTCATACTAGGAGAAAAAACGAGGATCTTTTACTGTAAGAACTGTTTACTAAAAGGTTCTTTAGGGAACTTCAAAATGGTTCCTTTATGCGGGGGTCTTCAATTTAATTTCATTTGAGAGTTAGCCTACTTTTTAAAACTGAATGTGGCTGAAAGCTATGCTTATTAACACTGCTTTAGTATGAATTACATGGTGGGAAGATGAAAAGCAAATGAAACAAACAAAAACAAATGCTATCGGTTTCCTATTATGCATGCATACAATTCAGTCATACATTTCTTTCATATAATTTCACTCAGTAGTCTGCCTCCCGTTAAGTTTTCACACAAAAGGAAACCAACTTTGTGTGAGACGCTTACTAACTTTGCTTAAGGCTGATTTGTCATGAAGTTTTCGAATCAAATTTGGTTTAATTATACGAAACGGGATAATTAAATTAATAAATTTTTATTGATTGCCGATATTTCAAAACAAACAATCAGTTTCATTGGAGAGGGTGGTAAACGTGTCTATTTTAGCTCTGTTTATTGTGTGTGTGTTAAAATTTTAATAACCCACCTTTGTCCACTGTAAAGAACCCATTGTTTTATGGAAGGATTCCATGGATCTTAAAGTTTCCTCCTGAAACCATTGATTAAGATCATCATTCGTTTCTTTAAATCCCGGATTGAGCTCAAGTCAGATTGGATCTTTTTGTTCCCCCCTACATGCCTTGAATACGGAAATACTCTTGGTGTTTGTCTTTGCCACATGCTCTGCTCGTTCATTGACCAGAGGCTAATGTGACATTTGTTTGAGATGAAGATCTAAATGTCCCACACGCAATGATCAGGCTACATATATCCGCCCTTTGTGTTTTGCAGATTCATCTTCAAAACCCTGCATTGGACACTCCTCACATAAAGAACATCCGTGTTTTTTTCATGTTTACAGGCTTTGTAATTTCAATGCCTTCCTAATAAATCTCCAATTATGATTCTGATAATAACAAGTGTAATTGAATTTTCTACACACACCTACTCACCTACTGGTTGTGTACTTAATGGGGAGGGTTTTCGAGGACTTGTTACTGTAGCTTGGAAAGCAGGTCATCTACTTGTATTATAGGAAATGTAATGTAATCTGCATATTGCATATGTTTATCCCACACAAGCGGCATTCAGATTGGTGATCCTGATGCCCTTGCAAATGTGCATGTAGGAGGAGCTGCTTGCTTAGAGACACCAAAAGCATAGGGCTCTTGCTGATAACAAAGCTTTTTTGGATTTCACACATTACAGTTGTAAATTGGAGAACTTGGATCATAGAGACCACAAAATGGCAGTTTAGGGAATGTTATTAATATCTGCAAACCTGACTTAGTGCCTAAACCTATTTTTTTTGTGGAACATGCGTGTTATAAGCTAATATGTGTGTGCTTTTTAATCATTTAAAAATAAATCTATATGTTGTGATATTATTGAAATTGAATGAATTTTTACAAATATATGTAATATATGTATATTGTGTACAGTAAGTATAAATGTAACAATTATATTTTATTAAATACAGTACATAATTACACTACTTTTCCAACTTTTGGGGTCAGTAAAGTATCAAGGATGCAGCAAATTTATCAAAAGAGATAATCAGTTTCAAATAAATGCTATTCTTGTGAACTTTCTGTTCTTCAAATTATCCTGAAAACCAAAGTTTCCATAAACATATTAATAAACTAAAATTTTGAGCAGCAAATCAGAATGACTTCTGAAAACCAAGCTAGATCCAAGCTAGAAATATGGCCCATTTGTAGTAGAAATTAATAGAAATCTATGCATGCATTGCTTTTTGTTGAGTCCTTTGTTGCAGATGATGCAGATGCAGTTGAACGAATTACGCAATTACGTATCTAAGCTCATGAGCTCAAACTGCGCTGCCGACCAACCTATTTCCTACTACCTTTGTTTGTGCAGTTTTTGAAACGCAACTACAGCCTTCACCATCACAACCGTTATTTTGTCGGAAAGCAGCAAGCTGAATCAGTATTACTACCTAGAATGCACCTGGCAGTGATCACCCGTACCAGATTTGCCCAGAACTCCCTTTTCCTCAGACAAACCTCTTGACAAACATCAAAGCCTACTTCCTGTCTATACATGACCGCTTGAGGGGATGTGTATACATGTTTGTATATGTGAAGAAGTGAGTGGGTATGTTTGTGTTGGCCGTGCAGATATTCCTCTAGCTGTAACTTCGTAATAAATAATGCAAGGGCCCAGTGTTGGTCATACACCTCAGCTTTTTTTGCAAGCATTCGCTCTCGCAGGTGTTGGGAATGACTTATGCATCATTTTATTTATTGTTTTTATGAGAGTTTTAGCATGCACATTTACATATATGGGCATTTGAAAATATTTCTGCATCACTGAATGCATCAGTAAGATACAGTAGTTTTTGTCTTGCTTTTTTTTTGGTTATGGTTCGATTGATGACTGCTTGCACGTTATCATGTAAGGACAAGAAGTTCTGGCTGCCAGACTCTCATTTGTGCTTGTTTCACAGCAGCATCTGCTTTCTGTCATTACGTCTTTGTATGCGGCTCTCTGCAGTCTCGGGAGATGAACATTGTGTGTTACTCTAATTTCTTTAAAACACAGTGTCATCAGAAATGTTAAAATTCATTATTTAGTCACCACACGTGTTGTCATTTGTTTTTGACACACACATAGCCTATACATATATCATTACATTGGGAGTGGCAAACAACACTTTCTAACATTCTTCAAAATATCTTGTTTGCATGATGCAGAAGAAATTAAGTTAGGTTTGAAACAACAAGAGCAGCCCTCTTGACAGGTTTTCTTTGGGTGTTCTGTGCCTTTAACTTTAGATAGCCCAACGTTTGGTTTTCTAAAAGTTGCTAAAATTTAGATTCAGAAATGTTAAACTGATCATGATGTCATCAAATTTTATGAATTTCTTTGGTGGAGCATAAAATAATCATACGTCAAAATAGTCATACGTTTGTGTGAATATCTCAAAGTAATTAAACAAGAATTATATAATAGTAGTTCTAATTCACTCATCGTCGTGTTATGTAAAATCTATTAGGCACAGGAGAAGATATTTTGAGAAATAAGTTGAATGAAAATTAGTGATAACAAAAGTGACTGATTACTAGTGTTCTTCAAAATATCTTCTTTAGTGTTTTGCAGAAAACTATTTGGAATGAAATGATGGGGAGTAAATGACAACAACAGTCATTTTTAAAAGAATTATCCCTTTAGTTTTAGGCATACAGGCATACAATTGTTTGAATATTTAAATATAGAGTTTGAAGTGAAGTTATTTTTACTTCGAAAGAGAAGCTTGAAGAAGTGAAGTGAAGGAAAGAAAGGTCATTGAATAGACGGTTTGAAAATTAGTCTTAA
Source organism: Enteromius thamalakanensis (assembly GCA_032357475.1). Lineage (NCBI taxonomy): Eukaryota > Metazoa > Chordata > Actinopteri > Cypriniformes > Cyprinidae > Enteromius > Enteromius thamalakanensis. The sequence continues at coordinate 11,849,513 of JAUCMT010000013.1, forward strand.
AAAATAACAGCATATTGTTTTTCAGTGACGAGGTGGAGCAAATAATGATGGAATTTTAATCTTTGAAAAAATTATTACTTTAAGCTTTGAGTTTTTTTTTTTATGATGCCGTTTATCTATCATTCAAGTCTTGAAATTAGAGCTGATGTCAACTGTCACTTTGTTGTACCACTTTCCAATGATGTGTGAGTGGCATTACTGACTGGACCGAGGATATGATGGATTACTTCGTCAATCAAATGATGAGTAATTTTTAATGAGTCTGTGATAGCAGATGTAATAAACTCAGGGTCTTCTTAATCAGATCTCAGATTCCCCAAACTCGCCTCTACCACCATCCTGACCTGCAAGCTAAGCACATTCACACATAATCATATAAACTTTGGCCTATAAATTTCTCCCAAAGTCTTATTGCAGTTGAGATGAGATCATTAAGGTGAGTGTGAGCCTTAAGCAAACGCTGAGGAAATGGCTGCAGATTTGACTGACTGCTGCTGTAACTCACTGTTCTGGCCTGTGTTCACAACGTCTGACGGCATTCGCAAAAATAATCAGCCATTTGTTTTCCGCTTTGAACTGTACTCCATTATCCTCAGATGCCAGTATGTTGGAAGTTGAGAGTAAGAAAGTTGTTGAGAACCTTCGGAGGAAGGTAGATTTGTGCATGGACTAAAATACAGTTTTGCATACCGTATAAACCAGCAATTACTATATCTTTAAATCACAGTAGTTATTTAATAGTTATTTAATCCAAAACAGAGGGGAAAAAAATAATATTTCGAGAAATAGTATTACAGTTTAAAGGGGTCATACGATGTTTCTAAAAAGAACATTATTTTTTGGTGTAATGCAAAGTATTTATGCAGTTTAAAGTGCACATACTGTACACTTTAACTGTACATTTCTGATTCTCCGCTAAGCCCTGCCTCCAGAAACGGTTCGATGTTTACAACGCTCATCGTTCTTAAACAGGGAGGTGTGCTCTGATTGGCCAGCTATCCAGTGCACTGTGATTGGCCGAATACCTGAGGCTTTTGGCTGAATTTTTATACCCCTTATTATAATGTGATGCCCTGTCCAGGCGTTATGACATCAAAACAATAAAACACATTACAAACGAGGTATTTGTTGCATCCAGCGGGGACATAATTACTGATTATGTTGACTTCGTAAACATAAGGCAATGTCTGCATTCGTGATCAGAGAAATGACAAACAATAAGCACTAATGTTACCCTTCACTGCTAAAACTCACTTTGAATAGTAAGTAGCAGGTTCGTTTATTAAGAAAATGTAACTTACTGAAAGGTTGTGAGTCAGAAGCACCAGACTGTCCTTGCAGAGGTAGAATTGCTCCACTTTATAATCTCTGTTGACAGCCAGCATAGACTACTCTCCAGGGTTTAGAAGTGATTTTCAGGTTCGAAAGAAAGGCATTAATTTAAAATAACATCATATGTTATTTTGTTTTTATCAGTGTAATCAGAGCTTGTTAAAAAATAGTTTTAATTTCTTTGGAAAAGTGTAACTTTTGTGACTTTTAAATGTTTTTCTACTGCTGATTGCCACACATACTTGAATGTAATACGTGAACATATTTCGAAAGCCTTTATTATTGTAGGTGTCTTAGCTGAGACTCAACCACTGTAACTGTAACTGAGATTCACAGTCCCTGGCTTTAAGAGCTCTCGGTCTTTAACAGGACAACTCACAGCAGGAGCTACAAGATAAGCACTTCAAGCAGAAAGAAATGACAAAACACACTAAAAAAAACTTCAAGAGAATACACGACCAAAGCATTGAGACAAAGATATCAGACCCACAGGGGGAAAGAAATGTATGAATTTGTTGGCTTTATATAACAGAAAATCAAAATTTATTTAAAAGACAGCAAAATATTTCACAAAAAGATATTTGTGGTTGGTTTTAAATGATGAAAGCGAAAAGATATAGACTAATGTATTCCAAACGCGAGAAGGTTTTGCATTTACATTTGACCATGCAGAAAATGTGTCCTCAATTCTTTGGAAGAGGTATTCAGTAAAACACATTTGCATATCTTCATGTAGCAGTTCATATCTATCAAAACAGGAGTAAGAGGATGGAGGATGATGTCAGAATGAGTAAATGCACCTTTAAGAGAACAGGCAAATGCATACCATAAGGTTAGTTGAAAAGGAAATGTAAGTTGTGTGTATTCTATGGAGATTTACAGTCTCAGTGCTGTGGATTCTTTATTTGTCTGCAAGGGAACGCTGTGTCAAGATCCAGACAGAGATTGTTACATAGTGTCTCAGAGGATTCAGAAGTCTTTATCTCTCAGTTCAGTTCCCCAGGTCCTCTTTCTATCTTCAGAGCCAAACCTAATCTTATTGAAACAATTGGCATGTACAATATATAGGCGTATATATTGTCTAAAATACAGTTTCATCAAGAAAACGCTAGTAAATTTCACAATTAAAAAAGGCAATTAATTGTAAATTTTTAAAGTAGAAAGGCTGACATAGTTTTTATTTCTTGTATAATGTAATAAAAAACAACAACATTTGAGTGGTGTTGAGGCTTTTTTGCCTTATCACTCTATTGTAAAAATCTCCTAGGCGATTTTATAGGCTCATAAAAAATACGGTACACAATCAATGCAGTGGATTTCACATCATGCGTCTCTGTTGATCTGTTTGCCTAATTATACGATGCAGCAGAGTGTTTTGCATCTTTTTGAAGCCTGTCATTGATAAGGAGCATCAATAGGAGCAGTTTGTTTTAAAATATGAAGTGAGGGGAGAAGAAATGTCAACTGGGCCACAGCGAGATTGACTAATCATGGATAAATGAAACACTTCAGCAAACAAATTCAGTTTTGCAGAGTGGTGCTCATTTTAGGCATGTGTTTATTTGCATGAGTTAACGTGCAGATATATAACCAAATATTCAAAATCTATCTATCTATCTATCTATCTATCTATCTATCTATCTATCTATCTATCTATCTATCTATCTATCTATCTAT
>JAUCMT010000013.1:11852621-11867578 GCA_032357475.1 Enteromius thamalakanensis
ATCTATCTATCTATCTATCTATCTATCTATCTATCTATCTATCTATCTATCTATCTATCTATCTATCTATCATTTTAAGCGATATCAGCCTTAATAATTCAGTGAATTGTATATAATAGTTAAACGTGTTTAACAAACAAAGAACATAGACATAAAAATAGCACTTATAAACATTTTTTTATTTTATATTCTAATATTTAAAATGTATTATTTAATATTATTCTAATATATTCAAGTAAACCAGTCAGACATTACCACCTGACCTACAAGTTCTAAGTCTCTTTATTTTTGTATTTTTGGTTGCATCCCAAACTATTGTAACCCTACTGTTCAAAAACCTTTTAAATTTAATAAAATGCTAGCACGTGCTGTTTCACTATTAAAAATGCAAAATGGCAATGCTATTGCTGAAATCTGTCTTATTTTATTACAGTAGAATAGACCTTATGGCCACATATTTCGATTTAAGCATTGTCTGTTGGAAGCCATTATATGGGGGTAGAGGAAAGGTCAGCGTGTGCACTTCCGTTCAGCCTTGTCTGCTCCCTGTCTGGCTGTGTGGCCCTCAGTCCGGATCTGCTGACACTTCCAGGGCTAGTCATCATGAATGATCTGGTTGTTGGAGGGTAGTGGGCAGGGGAGGCTGTGTGTGGTGGTACAGTAGTGCTCAAGACAAATGCCCCATTATAGTGGAACATAAACCCTGTTGTAGAGCAGTGGAAGCAGAGGTGCTTTTCTCATTTACCGTGCAGAGCGAACGGCTGTTCTGAATCCGCCCGTCACAGCATCCACTGGGGAAGACTCGCCCACGGTTATAAATGAACCTCTATTCCTTATTAAGACTTGTGTTCTGGGGGGGATCCAAATATAGTTCTTGCACATTTGCAAGGTTGTCACAGATCGGTGAGTTGACAAAGTGAGAATGATGCAATAAATCGGATGTGAAAGGTTTGGGGTGCTGTTTTTCCATATTCTGTTTCCTGTCCAGATTTGGATTCGCATGGGAATAGACATTTTTTCCAAGGCAGCCATGATCGCAACAAATAACAACTTGACATTTTGTTGATTAGTTTAATCTACAGACTCAGTGACATTTGTAGAGCATGATAGTTATTTTTTTTAATTTATGAAAGTTTAAAAATTTCAGGGAAAAAAAGCAAAAACAAAAAACTAACACTAGCTTTCCAATTCTTTTTCGATTCTATCTATTAATTTTCTTTTTATTTATTATAAAATTAACAAATTCAAAAAAGGCCACTAACACTAGATTGCACTAATTATTATATTATTATTAAATAAAAATTATTTTTATTATTATTATATAATATAATAAATAAAAAGAAAACTGATAGAATAGAAAAAGAATAGAATAATCTAGTGTAAGTGGCCTTTTTTGATTTTGTTAATTTTAACATATCGCTTGACATTTAAAAAATTCCAAATATCGACCAATATTTCGGTCAACCAATACTTTAAATTGCTTCTTGGGAAAACTAGAGCTCGCGCTCGCTTAGCACTACAAGAGAGTCGCTGAGGTTTGTCCAAGAAGTCGCTAGATTTGTCGCTAGTTGCTTTTTTGGGAAAATGTCGCCGAGGAGGTCTGAAAAGTCGCTAAATGTAGCATCAAAACACGTCAAGTGTTACATGGAAAGGTTATAGGTAACGGAGGGAGGGGAATAACAACGAGGTCATCAGTTGTTTCCTAAAAATAAACCTTGTTCACGAGTCTCGCAGCTCGAGTCTGAGTCGAATCTGAAGTCTTTCGAGGACGAGTCACTGGTGTATACATATATATTCAGTTGTCAACATCTGAAGTGGTGACTAAGCAACCACAAATCATGAAATATAATGTGGTGAGACTCTCCAAAACAAATAATGTTTATGAATGAATAATTTGCAATACTCAAAGTTTTACTTTTTATGACATCCATGTTATAACCCAGAATTCCTCCTGACAAAGTGAGTTTCAATTATGTGTCTTATGTACTGCTTTATTATATAATCACTTCAGCCTTTAAGTTTATTGGAGAAGTATTTGATTTGCCGTTGGCAGAGACTCGGCTTAACTGTCTCGATGGGTCTGTGTGTTAGATGCTGTATCATGCCGGTGAGCTGTGATCCTAGAACATTCAGCTTGATAGCAGGCACACAAGATCACAGACGCCAATAAAGCATCATTTTCCCATCTGCCTCACCACTAATAATTTTTTGTTTTGTTTTTTTTCTAGCAGGATATAGACCAACCACTGCACCAGGCTTGATTTATCTGTGGACAACCTTCTGTAAATGCCTCCCCCACCCCTTCCCCACACGTAGCCAGGATGGAAAGCTACGTTGTCAATAGAATGGGACCTTATGAATAGCTGGTTCTTGATGAAGATGTTTCTTGGATCCGTGTTTAAGTTCATGTGGGAATACTTGCCATGCAAAGAGGCTTTGAGATTTTTGACAGCTTCGCTTTTGGAGAGTCTGGCAGCTTGGGTTTGATCGTTTCTTTCGTGCAGGTGGATATAAACTAGTAGCAGTACTAGCGTGAAGAGGATCGAACATGCCCTTCCAGCAACCAAACCGCCTGTGCGGCATCTGGCGGGCCATGTGTCCGCGGCTAGGCCTCAAGGCTAGCCTGGATTTGCCCTTCTTGTGTTGGATATTAGGCTTGACCCTACACGCCCAGCTTGCGGCCTCGCAAAAACTAGATGAAACGGACCCTGTTGTCACTACAACTTACGGCAAACTGCGGGGTTTCAAAAAAGAACTCAACAATGAGATCCTTGGGCCCGTCATCCAGTTCCTGGGCGTCCCCTACGCAGCACCCCCTACAGGCGAAAGGCGCTTCCAGCCGCCTGAGCCACCTATTCCATGGTCAGAAATCCGTAACGCAACTCAGTTTGCACCCGTTTGTCCCCAAACCCTGCTGGAGGGCAGGCTACCGGACGTTATGTTGCCGGTTTGGTTCACCAATGGCATTGAAGTGGTGTCATCCTACGTACAGGACCAGAGTGAAGACTGCTTATTCTTAAACATATACGTGCCAACGGAGGATGGTGAGTTTATGTGCTGGCAGGATAAACCTGTCTTTGCCATTTCACTGTGTCAGTTTCCTTTGTGCAGAGTGTAGTGAGTGCAGCGGAGAAAAAAAAAATTGCATGATTTCTGCATGCCTGATGCATGCCGCTGCTTAATGTGTGAGTGAGCGAGGCTGTATGTGTGTCCTAACCTTCCCACCATCCCTTGCACATGCAAATCTTACTGTGTGCTGCAGCACGTCCATTTTAGGTGGTCGGATTTCTTTCCCCTACTTTTACTTATTATACAGACACACACTAGTGTAAAAGGCCCATAAATGAACCATAAAGAGGGGATATTTTGTGCAGTACTCATAAGGATAATGATTATTTAGGTCAGAGAACTTGTTAAACTCTTCTCTTCCTCTTTCAGTCAAGTTGTGCTGTTGCATGCTCCTGATGTCCATAACGGACTCCCATGTTATTTTTTAGTCTTCTATTCATTTTGCAGTAAAAAGAATATCCAAGGAATGTGCCAGAAAACCCGGCAAGAAAATTTGTAGAAAAGGAGGTATGTATTCACCGACATGAAACCCAAAAGAGAACAGGCGAAGATCTCCCCCCGCACACCTTCTCTACAATACTCTACAAAGTCCAGATCTCGGCTCACTGAGGTCACAATGTCAGAGAAGAAGTCATAATTGATTCCCACCAAGAAGAGTTAACTGGGGAGACCGAGCCGTCTCTTAAATCAGATGGGCACACGTTGAACTTGCAGAGTCTAATCTCAATTAAAAGAGATGCTATCTGGTTTTCATTGGCTTACACTGGCTGTATTGATCACCGCTTCATCAAGATAATGTGTCTAGCTTCTCCAACCTGACGTAACCTACCCTCCGAGCGTAGGGTTTGGTGATAGCTCGCCTTATATAAAGTATCCTGTTAATACGGCCTTCCAGGCGACAAGAACAATCATAAAACGTGGACAGCTTTATCCTAACTTCTGCTGGTCTGACATCATAAAATAATTGATGAATGAATAAATTAAGTACAGTACATTTTCCATCAGTGGTTAAAGGGATAGTTTACCAAAATATAAAGTGAATAATAATAACAATTTACTGATCCTTATGTTGTTCCTAAATTTGTGGGAAAACAATAGATGTATTAACTTTTTTGGCCCGTACAATGAAAGTCAATGGGGTCCAAAACCACCAACCAGATTTGAAATGACATGAGAGTAAATGATGATGGAAATTTTTTGGTAAACTGTTTCTTTTATGTGACCCATCTGGCATTAGTTATTTACAGTTGAATCAATGTCATCAATCAAGGTCGAATCACTGTTGGATTTTGTTTTGATTTCACAAATTCTCACATAATTTCAACTTCAGTGTTGATTCGCAAAAAAATTTGTTTACCTTTACATAAACATTGTTTCAACAATTTTACCTTTACTTTACCTGTATCTTGGACGTTGAAGTTCACTTGCCGCCTGGAAAATAAATTCTCAGCACAAATCCAAAGCAAATTCAATCTTTTCAGAAATTAAATACAAATAAAATACATAAATAGCAGCAAAATGTCCTTTAAAATTTCCTTTAAATAAATCAAAGACCTTAGTTGGTGAAAGCCAGTGAGGACACAGATCTTACTCTGGGTTTATCATGAATGTTTAGTCCACTATGCAGAAACTGTTGTGAATTATAACATCTCTAATGTTTGCAGTTGAAGTCATGTTTCCAGCATGCTGTGTAATAAGACCTACCATCATCACAACTGTGGGATTGTTTGAATTGCAAAAAACAGTTGTCTCGTGCCTGAAAAATAATGGCGGCATTTTAGTAAAATTGCACTATTAGACGGAGTGGCTTTAAGAGGTGTGAGTGAGAATTTCTAGTTAAATGATGTAAAAGCCCTTCTCTTTTGATTAGCATATCACTCTTAGTTCACGTCTAGATGGTTTATGTGCAGATTAAAGCCATCTTATGTTCAAGTAATGAAATATTTGTCAGTAATACGTATTTTTGCAAACAAACTCTGATTTGCATTTAGGTTCCCCCATGCTGTTTTGGAAAATGTGTGTTTTGTGGGCAAATAGATAAAATTTTTAGACCTCAAGCTTTATGCTTCGATTGGATTTTAAATTTAGACATCTTACTTAATTAATTAAATAGAAACCTTTGATTTCAAAAACCTAATTGCGTTTACACTTCTAATAGATAAGAGCTGCGTTTAATGGTTTTTAGCAGCACAGTGTTGTCTCGATATCTTTATGCAATTAACTTCCTTAAATCAAACATGAAGGATTGCAGCAGCCTTACTGACTTCGGGATGTTACTGTCAAGGACGATATAAACACAGTACGCCTTTTTTTTTTTTAAAGCTTGTTTATTGGCAATCATACAGTAGTTTTGTTAAGAACATCTACACACTTTCTTTATTTTGGAAACGCTTTGAATTATTAAAATACAATTTACACTAAGCAAATAGTGTTTTTTTTAAAGAATTATTTACTTAAAAGCTAATTGAGGAACCAAAAGTGGTTCTTCTGTGGCAGTTTGGACGCAGGTAGCATAAATCAAAATCTTTGTTGAAAAAAGACTACAGATTAAGCCCCGGAAAGATATTAAAAATTCATTCAGAGCTTGTAACAGGCGCTTTCTTTAATGAAAATTTAATAGTGTTGGTTTTCATTTCTAGTGTGACACCGTCTGATGCTGTTTAGCTGTGTCACACAAATTGAGTGACCGTCAATAAGCTTTCTCGCTCTCTTTTCCTGTCCCAGTTTTGTAATGGTTGACAGTAGTCCTAAGGGACGTGAGATGCTAAGACAGGAATGGATTTGCAGCAGCGCTGCTTCGTTCTCCATATTTCTTCTCAGTTTCTGCCTCCCTTGAGATGGTCTGTAAAACCTGAGCTGAAATTCGCTCCGTCTTGGCTGGGTGAATGGCGTGCGGAGGAGCCAGGGTTAGCGGCAAGGGTGGAGATGAGCGCAGATGTCTGTTTGTATTGAGGCCGGGGGTGGTGCTCGCAGAAACTCGGGGAGAAACTTGATCATCTTGGCAGGGCGTAGAGTTAGAGGTGTGAGAAAGCGAGGCTGAGTTTGTGTCTGTAAGTAAAGGTTTGTCACACTTGTTTTGGAGGCTTGCAGTAGATGGCGGAGCGTGGGCGGAAAGAGCCGCGGTGCGACAGAGCAACAGGATTCCTCTGGTTCAGTGTTGTCCAACTCTCAAAGGATATCAGATTGGAATCATACATACATGGGGTGATCAGAATAACCTGGGCTTCGCTATAACTCTCTGTGACTCAGATCAAATCTCGCTCGGTGGGATATGCGATGCTTTCAAAGCCTATTGAGAAAAGTTCTGGTAATAATGTAGTTTTGAAAGTCATTTATAGGAATATTACTCATCATACAGTTATATATTATTATCACAGTATACTGGAACCCTAGGGATTTCGAAATAGCAAGTGTTTGAGCAAAATGTCAATGTATCTTGTATACTTGTAGGAAACATTTATGTTATGTATTTTTATTTATATAAGAATGACTGACTACATTTTAAGAAGAAAATTTGAGTGCTGGTTCTTGCCGCATTTATGATGGGGTATTGTGGGTGGTTGCTAGGGTGTTGCTAGGGTACTCTAATGGTTACAAAAGCCCCCATAACTACATGAGTATATAATTTTACATTTATTTATAAAGTAAACCTGAAACCTGCAAATTCAGGTCAAATTTCACTCAAAAAATGAATGAAAAGATAAATATTAGAAGTTTTGTTGTCACATTATTTCAATATTGACATTATTTAATGTATCTTGTATTGTCTTCTCTCAATATTTTGTAGAATGATTTTCATTTTTGTAATATAGTAATTTGTATATACAAATATTAGAATAGTTTTAATAAAAAATAAGATTTACTGATGTTATTTGGTAATTTGATTGCTAATAGTAAATTACTGCGAGGTACGTTGCAAACTTTAGATAGATAGGCAGATAGATAGATAGATAGATAGATAGATAGATAGATAGATAGATAGATCTAATATAGTATATATAGAAAGAATGCTGCACATTTACAAGTTACTTACTAGTTGTGTTTGTAATATACTTGATGTTTCAAAAGGTAGGCACAAAAAGCTTTGCATGCATCCCATTCTTACTCAACATGCATTTTAATCAGCTCGCTTTAGCAGTCCCAGGTTTCTGACTCTTGAATCTGTTTGTTTAGAATCTATTTGAATATTGAATGCGTGTGTGGGAGTATGACTACTATAACTGTAGGTTTTTCACCATTGTTTTAGAGTCATTTTCTGCTCACTGTGCTTTTGTATGGACTTCCTGTGTGACATGCGGGCCATGTTGTGTAGGTGATGATGTCTCAGTTTGAATCGATAATGAGAGAACGGTTTCACCATGACTGATGAATACTAACTTCAGACTGCTAGATCATTTTATCCCCATCTAATCACTGATTCAGTCCCACTCACGCACAGCCTTTACCACATCATTTTCAAAAAGCAATCAATAGTCTATTGTATTCTTAAACTGCTCTGACCGTGACCATGCAGCTTTACATGCAAGTCATGCTGGCAGAAACAAATACATAAATAAAAATACTTTTTATTTGTGGTACATTATTTCTCACTAGTGCAACCCTTTGCTACTTGTTTTATAGAACCTTTAATACAAATCTGACAGGCATGAGGATTGTTTAAAAAAATAGCTTATCTCTTTATTATTACTAACATATGAGTAAGATCCCAATTAAAAAAAAATAATTTTGCTGTTATCGTAATACAACTTTAATATTTCCCAGATAGTCTTTCAGTAGTGTGTTTTTAGTGCAATGACAAATAACAGCTACTACTTCTCAGGTGTCCATTTTCAATAATAATTAAGTAATTCTCTGTTTATCATTGAGAAAAAAAATATAAACTGATGTGTCAATGAATTAAACAATATAAATGAACCTGATTAAGAATGATAGTGGCAGTCATTGATTATATGCACTGATAAAACAATTCTCAGGTTTATTTAATCAGTGTGCAAGAAACAATAAACCTCACCAGAGATATATTACATACAAACAAAGATGTGCATGTAAAAAATGCTTGTTTTGGTACCACTTGACTATTAACTTTTTACTCAATAAATGAATAATTATATTAATTATTGTTATATTAATAGTTACTGCGGTCGTTGTTAAATTTAGGTATTGGGTAGGATCAGGGATGTAGAATTAGAAAATTCTAAAACTCTAGTAATATGCATGCTAATAAGCAACTAGTTAAGAGACTGTGTTATTTTTAGTTTTGTATCAACGTGGCACTCTCTACATTTAGATTTCCCGAAGATACAAGAGCTCTGCCTGTATCTGAAAAAAGAAATTAGGATTAGGCTGTTTTGTGGCTCGTCTCTCGTCCTTATTTTCGGTTCTTAAATTCCCGACCGCCCCTAGAAAAAGTAATTGTGTTGTAATGTTTTGTTACTAACTTATTGTAAAGCTACAAGAAAAAACCAGTTCAAGCGTATGAATGGGGTTGTGTTCTTCAGCTCTGAAGTCGTTGGTCTGAACTGCTAAATTCCTGTGCTAAGTGTAGTGCCAAGTTGCTTTAATTACAGTTTATGCTAAAATGGAGCATATTAGAGGAAACAGACTGGCGTGTGGCACCTGGCACTGCTCCCAGATCAGCTCAAAGCCTTTCCTCATAACGTAGATGACAACAACTGAACCTTGTAGAGAGAAAAAGCAGAGAGGAAGTGAGGGGACAGACTGTCGCAGATGGTGTGTGTGCAGGGGAGATTGTCTAAATGCTTCGTTCACCTTGAAATGACAATGAGAGGCTCGCGTTTGACCTAGAGCCTGGTGTTCTTTGAATACACAAACAAGCCCAAAGCATTCAGTCTCGCACAAACGAATCAAGTTTTATATGTGAGTGGTTGCTTGCTTTCAGTAACTGAGTTTACTCTGAGTATGTTTGAAAAGATGTCTAGGTTGCTTCGATCCTTTAATCTGCAGCACTTGTCTCAAAACTAGTTACTATTAATGGCTATTGACAACAAAACACTTTGGAAAGAAAGCTATTGTGTTACATGAAACTATGCAGTCAGCATTTTTTTTAAAGGTGATATTGGAAACTTGTGATACTGTTTTTTTTTTCCACAATAGTGTTTTTTATTAAATAAAGCCAGCCTGTGAGAGTTTGCAGGTTGAGGTCTCAGAACAGGGTGCTATTATGTTGTGATTATAATCAAATGAATGCAAAAAGCAAAAAACAAACAACTTGTGGGCTGCCATATTGAGAAGGATGTTCCAAACTTTTTAACTTTTTTTTTTTTTTCCAATTTTTTATTAGGAGTCAATATTTTTCAATTATGTTACCTTGTAAGATATCTTTTGCATCATCCAAATGATCAATTAGTTTAATCTGATTTTAGCCAGTAAAAAAATTCATCCATGATATATTTGATTTATACATTAATCAATTTTCCATTTCACAGTAATAAAAATCGACTCTGTATTTCGCATTACAATATTGAAAATTTGGTAGTAAAATGAGCTCACTTGTGCTGAAATTAATACTGCAATTTAAAATTCATTATAGTACACTTTCACACTTATTATGTTGCAATTAAATAAAACATGCAAAAAAAGAAGCTACTTTTGAAACTCAACAAGCTTTGTATCTGCCAGTATGTGTTGTCATAAAAATTTTTTACTTTAAAAGATAGTTTATCCAGTTTCAGTCAGTATTGCTTGCATGTTCCAAGTAAATCAATCCCAGAATGCATTGCAATGAGCTGATGGCAGATGAGCTAAACTGAATGCTGTTTTTAGTGCCTTGTGGAAACCGTTTAGTCAATTTGTGAAATTATTTGACACATTATTAGTGACTATTGTCCGTTTTTAAGCTTGTAATGTTTATTAAAGTACTGTGCTAGCATAGCTTGGCGTCCGCGACTATAAAGCTCCTATGAGCTTAGTCTGGCCAAGCTACCTTACTACCCGCCTTCTGAGAGGCGGGCTCAGCTTGCGTCCATCAGATGCCTCTTTATACTACTGGATGAATCTACAACCAATCAGATCACTCATTCCGATGACGTATGCGTAGCAGCGGTCTTTACTTACTTTATTTACTTCTGTTCCGTTTTCAAAGAAAACCTGTCATGAAAGTTTTTCAGAAAATTTCAGCTGCAACAGCAGAGATGAACGATTTTTACTGCTCGTTACACGCCATGTTTGAAAGCCGGTATGATTTCGGGTCGCAAAACTGCTGCGTCATTGGGTTACAGGGGGAGAGCTCGTTTCTTATTGGTTCCCACTTTTTTGGGAACAGAAATGCTGTAAAACGGCAGCTTTGACAGACTGACTTTACTCGCGAAATTGAATGTAGCTTCACAGGAAGTAGGGGCGGGCCCAGGCTAGTGCGAGCACAGTCTTACGACCAATTTGTGTATATTTTACGAGGTAATTTTGTACAATTTTGCATCTAAAACCCCAGTGACGGATAGGTTTAGGGGCGGGGTTAGGTGTAGGTCATTCGTACAAATTGATACGAATTGGCAAATAATATGTACGACTTAGCAAAAGTTGTATGAATTCACAAGAGTGAGGTCGTACAAATTCGTAAGAATTAGCCACCTCGTAAAATATGTATGAATTGCCGGACTGACTGTGCTGTTAGCTTAGCAGCATGCTAACGTAAACCACTATGAAATTCATTGTCTCAGTAGCTTCTGTAACATATATTAATGAGAAATGTTTGTTTTAAACTAAGAAATCCGAATTGAAGACCGTCTAAGCACCTTCTCCACCCCTAAACCTTTCCTTATTGGTTCTAAAGTAAAGGCCAGTAATTAGTTTCGCTGATCCTAGGAAGTGTAACTAATCGGGGTAGATGCGCTGCAGTCAAGTAGAACAGTAGTTATGTGCTTGTGCTCTTCCAGACTGCAAAACCCAAAGTCAGTCCATCCCAACACAATCAATACCCGTCTTTACATTTGCTGTCACAGCTATGACTGCCGCGGACACTTCTAGACCTCTAATTAGAGCGGACGCATCAATAACTCATCACTCCCTTCATTAAACATATCGGCGGCCATGCGGCCGTCTCGGGGCAGTGTCACAGCAGCGTTTTGCTGCTTCAGTAGTTCGCCACGTCCTCCGCCGTCCGTCTGCGCTGTATGTCATTACTGAAGGGGTCATTTAATCACAGAGAGAGATCATAATGAGCAGAAAGAGGCAAAAGTAACACTCGGCCTGCAGACGGCCCCTCATGCGCAGACACACAGACAGCCTTTGAATAATGAAGGACAGGAAATCACATTAACAGGCCACGGTTAAATGAGGGAGAGGCCAGGGAGAGAGATAAGTAGAAGCCAGTGTTCTCGAAACTACTTTGAAGCTGTAGTTTCTCAAGCTACTATAAATTAGAGACGTTTGAAACAAGATACTATTAAAAATAAGCTATTTTAAAGTATATAATGATTAAATATGTTCAGTTTTGTCTGAAAAAAATAAGATCTTAATAGAATAGTTTCTTTAACAGGCAAAACATTTAACTTAATTTAGTTAATAAAGTGATTACGTTTAGAAAAGAAGTATTATTTAAATAAATGTAATAAATGAACAAAATAGATAAATAACAAAAAATATGTGGTGACAGCAGAAATGTAGGAAAAAAGTACTTATACAAAAAAAACATGAGGAAATGTATCTTCATTCTTTGAGTTAGAAAAATAGCATGAGAGTGGTTTATCTGGAGAGATTATTTTCATATTATATGAATTATTATACTGTATTTTATTTTATTATATTACTATAATACAAGATTATGTATTATTGGTATAAATATATATATATAGTCCGCAAAAGCAGATTTTTTCTTCAAATTTTTTCTTCCTTTGTTTCTTGCGTATTTTCTCTAGTTAACCTCTACAAGTTCATTTTCAAGAACTGTCCGCAGTTCCTCTACATCGACTTCCGAAATGTCTCAGAGTGCACATTTTGGTTGTGTTTGATTATTACCTCAGTTCGCTCGACTGTAAAACAACAGAATATTAGAAACCATCAGTGGTGAGCCGTCAGTCTTCTCTGCTGCCCTAAAAACTCAGAATCACTGACTTAGTTTTAATATATTTTTTCCATGAATGTGTATTGAGCGATCTCCAATAGTCTGTTCTCTTTATTTCATATCTTTGCACTGCTTCCAGTAGTGTATGTTTATATCAGAGCTTTTATCCAATCATATTTCATCAATCGCGTTGCCAGGGTCATAGAAATCTGCCTAGGGCCTTCAGAATTAACAGTGCAGATGTCTGTAGTTTAAAATCAATGACAAGGAAAACGTTAGATTGACCAATCAGACTTCGAGTTGGCAGCCCCAAAGCCATCTAGCGTTTTCTCATCCTTTGATAGGATGATCAGAGAGCGTACTGGTCATTCCTGGTTTGTTTTATTGTTTTATACCAATGTTATCTGTTAGGTATAAATACGTTCGGATAATATAATAAATTTGATAAATGTCTGTAAGAGCATCAGTGCTCTTGAACAGTACTTGTGTAATTTTGTCCGGTTAATGCATGTTGTGTAGCCGAGGCAGCTTGTTGAATTCTGTTAAATGGGTTTCTAGCTTTAGTAATAGCATTGATTCTCACTATGTAGACACACCTGTATCTAATGCAATGCTCAGTTATACTGCATTTCTGTGTAATATGTATGGTTTCTATAGCCTCGGCGTCATTATGATGGGTTAGTTCACTGAAGGCCTACAGTAGGTGTGAATTGTACAGCCCGCCACTGGAAAACCTATAGCAGTTTATACAGTTGCATATTAGGAAGTTTCTGGTGTTAAAAAGAGCTGAGGCACTGTCACACTGCTGAAAAATGTAAATAGGTTAGTAGTGCTGCTACTTTTAGTTTGTTAATCCCCAAAACATAGAAAAAAATATGCAGAAGCGGTTAGTGCAAGAAGAAAAAATAGAAAGAAATAATGATGGCACACAGGATGAGAGACAGAGCAATGTGTGGCTTGAGCTTGCGAGTGAAGGGTCGGCTAAACAGTGCTGGAGACTGAGAGGGACTTCACCTTGAATATTAATGACGGTTTAAGCCCATCAATTCTTCACTGTGGCAGTTCTTGTAAGTGCAGACCGCTGCGGCCACTCCATCTACAGCCCTTTGCAATTATTTCTCTGTGACAGGAGACACTGTCATTTAGAGCAGAATTAGATGCATAGGCACAACTAGTTTTAAAACCAATAAGTTTAATGCTGATTTTACAGTCTAGCGAAAACTACAAAATACTTCGCACTTCCAAGTCTTAATTAAGCCATTCTTGATTTGGTTCATACATACTGAGCTGATGATACTTGTTAGTATTTTTAAAGCGCAAATCATCTTTAAAAATGAATGTGTGATGTTGCACAGAGCAGGGATAAAGAGGGTGAGAGAAGAAGATGTGTTACATCGAGACTCAAAGGTGTGCAGTCGTGACAAACAAGTCTGTAAACAAGCTTGTTTGTGTCCCTCAGCATGTATTGTGAACAGCAAAGGGGGCTGTTGCTAACTAGATATATATAAATGCATACATACGTACATACATATATAGTGGTATTTTTAACATTGAGAATAGTTTATGTATGTATTTCTTTAATTTCTGATGATTCCAACTTTAATTTAATTTAGTTTTGTTTTATTAATATTGTATTATTTTATATTAAGTTTTCATATCAGCCAAAGTGCAGTCAAATGAATAAAATCATCCCCAACATTTAGCTTATTTGGATATATTGCCCAGCTAATTTTGCTAAAGTTACTTGAGTATAAAAATAATCCAAAATGAAGATCTCGTATATTATTTGACATCATAAGAAATCCAAATGAATAGGCTGTAATAAGACAGATAGGAATATATATCCTGTCTGATAACATGATGTGCTCTCTGTGTGCAATTTCCTCTAAATTAACTGATAATAATTACACCAGATTCATATCCAGCTAGATGCCTTTGTGGTGCCATCAGAGGGTGCGGAATGCAATTAATAACATTATCGATCTCATTATGTGGTAAAATATTAGACGATCTACAAGAACTCTGGTTCAAAAAAAATAATAAAATAAAATACATAAATGTACATGTAGATGATTGACATTCGCTGATGAGATCATTTAGCCAAAAGCAAAGTCTGCACATTTTCAATTCCACCTACACATATTTATTATAAGAAAAAGATGTGTGTATGAAATTTGTGCAAGACAGATTATGTTTGTAACCCTGAACGTCACAGCAACACAAAATGGATGTTCATTTGAATACAATTGAAATCCTGCTCTCAGGGCAAATACGCTACAAAAACTTCTGCTGGAGTTCTGCTCAGACTTTTAGGACATCTCTAGTCTCCTTATATATGGAAAACACATATAACCAGAAAAAAAAGAAATATATATATATATATATATATATATATATGCACACAACACATTTAACACTATCCATCCATCAATGGTGTTGCGTATAAGTATGAGTTGAAATGTGTATGAATTATTAAACAAAAATGAGATACCGAGTTTTAACGATTTAAGTATGACTTGTGTGAATATTTCCTTTTTTTAATGTCATTATTTTTTAGATAAGTCAGAATTACAAGATCATTTTGTAACATTTAGTCACAATTAGCTTGCAAGTTGATCACTAATATGCTCACTAATCATAATTATTAAGTAAAAAAAAATGTCATACTTGACTTTTAAATTCACCTTTTTATATAATATTTTTAACGTATATCATAATTATGATTATATCAGTTTTGGCTTATCTCATAAATGTGACTATTGGCGCTTTTCCACTACACAGTACCAGCTCGCCTCGGCTCGGCTCTGTTTGGTTTTCCACTGTGTAAAAGTTGTACCTGTACCGGCTTCCAGGTACTTTTTTTCGTACC
>JAUCMT010000013.1:11903355-11917383 GCA_032357475.1 Enteromius thamalakanensis
ATTGACAATCAATCTCACATGCTGTTGTGCATATGCAATAGACAACAGGTTGAAATTATAGGCAATTGGCAAGACGCCCACAGACCACTTCTCAGTTCCTATGCTTTCTGGTTGATGTTTTGGTCACTTCTGAATGCTGGCGGTGCTTTCACTTTAGTGTTAGCATGAGACGGAGTCTACAACCCACACAAAGTGTCTCAGGAAGTGCAGCTCATCCATTATGGCACATCAATGCGAGCTGTGATAAGAAGGTTTGCTGTGTCTGTCAGTGTAGTGTCCAGAGCATGGAGGTGCTACCCAGTGACTGGCCAGTTCATCAGGAGACGTGGAGGAGGTCCGTAGGAGGGCAACAACCCTGCAGCAGGACCGCTACCTCCGCCTTTGTACAAGGAGGAACAGGAGGAGCACTGCCAGAGCTCTGCAAAATGACCTCCAGCAGGTCACAAATGTGTATGCATCTGCTCAAACGAACAGAAACAGACTCAACAAATTCAAAAAAGGGTGATATGAGGGCCCACCATCCACAGGTGGGGGTTGTGCTTACAGCCCAATACTGTGCTGGACGTTTGGCATTTGCCAGAGAACACCACGATTGGCAAATTCGCCACTGGTGCCCTGTGCTCTTCAGAGATGAAAGCAGGTTCACACTGAGCACGTGTGACAGACGTGACAGAGTCTGGAGACACCGTGAAGAACGTTATGCTTCCTGCAACATCCTCCAGCATGACCGGTTTGGCAGTGGGTCAGTAATGCTGTGGGGTGACATTTCTTTGGAGGGGTGTACTCGCCAGAAGTAGCCTGACTGCCATTAGGTATCAAGATAAGAACTTCAGACGTTGTGAGACCTTATGCAAGTGCGGTTGGCCTTGGGTTCCTCCTAATTCAAGACAATGCTAGACCTGGAGTGTGGCTGGAGTGTGTCAGCAGTTCCTGCAATATGAAGGCACCGATGCTATGGATCCAATTGAGCACATCTCTGACACCATGTGTCGCTCCATCCACCAACGCCACATTGCACCACAGTTTCCAGTTCCATCCATGTTTCTTTCTTTCTTTCTTTCTTTCTTTCTTTCTTTTATAGTTTTTGGTTAAACGCCTGAAACGAACACAGAATGCCTTTGTTTTTGCTGTCCCCATTTCAACCACTAGTTGTCAATCTTACATGCTGCACATTTAAATGTGATTATAGAATTTATTGGGCTAATTAAACATCACCTCGAATGTAGAAATGACTATATTTTCAAATAAAGTGTTGTTGTAAGCTTAGTAATGGTGATGCTAAAGTCCCCCTCCATCTGGTTTTCTCCTTCAACTTCACAATCATCCAACGTTGTTGTTTTATTATTTTTCAAAGGCCGTCAGACTTTCTTTGTTCGCTTTGTAAACCATGGGCCCATTTTTCCATCAACGCGTTACCTTTTCAATGTGACTATGTGATGCCTGCAGTCAAGCAATTATAAGACAAGCATTTACAGTAGGGTTAATATAAATAATATAATTATTATTAGTATTTTTTTTTTTTAAAATAAAAAAAAAATAACAAATCATTTTGCTACATAACGCATACATTTTGCTCTAACAGAGTCACGGTCCATGGAGTGATAAGTATTTGCACTGTTTCTTAGGTGTATTCTCAAGGACAAGGCTGCAGAATGGTACCTCATAAGATATCGTTTTGGCCAAAATCTAAGGCAATTTCATTTGCAGATAAGCCAATCCCTGAACTAAATGTGTATTCCAAGGGATATGTCTGACCCACTCAGAGTGGTCCTGCAACCTAAAATGCTGCTTTATAGAACACTAAGACGTGACCAACTTTATATAGCATTGTAGGTTTTAAAGTGACAGGTGGCATAGGCTGAGGTTAATTTTAATATAATAAAGTAACTGTATAAAGCGACATCTACCGTAATTGTGGAAAAGTGTCTAGTGCCTTCTGACCAACTGATCTTTCTCCTTTTTCTTTTACAAGTTTATGGGAGGGCTGCTAAAGCTTTTAGGTACATGATGCATGTTTTCTAGCCTGGGGCTTGTTTAGCCAGGATTTGTGAGAATCCTTGTACTAGGCAGGGATCGGGGAAAGCACTCATATCACTCTGTGCCCTGGTATACATCCCCAAGTGTGGCTAGAGGATGTTTTCCTTTGAGAGAGTTCTCAGCCTGCTCTTCTGTCTGTCTGTGCTACAGAAAAACAGATGAAAAATAAAAAGAATCTAGATCTAAGTGTGTGTGTTTCATGACATCAATAGCAGGCACAACCAAAAGCATTGAAACAAGAACTTTGTGAAGCACAGCAAAGCAGGATGGCTTGTCAGGCATGTTTGTTTACTCTAGTTTTTTAAAAGTGTCTTTGTCAGTGGACAGTGTGTTTTAAGTCGAGAGACTTTCATTCCAGACATCTGGGAGTGAACCTGGCAAAACTTTAGTTTACAAGTGCATCATACTTTTTTATTTAGTCAAAAAATAACATGCATTCAATAATTATGATCAAAAGGAAAAGCGACATGGAAAAGTAGGAAAGTCATTAAAAAAATAAATACATTTTTATGCATGACAAGAGAACACATTTATAAAAAAATTAAAAATAAAAAAATTATTTACATGAATGCAGGGTTAAGTGTGTTTACTTTGTAAAATTTTAATTAATTAATTATAAGTTTAGTATATTATTGTAATGTGTAAAATATAAAATGTGATACAAATTTAAAAAATATTAATGTATTTAATCATTAGATTTGTGTTTATTTTACACTGATTTAAATACATTATTGAAATCTCATGAAAGCACACATATTAAATTCCAAATGTTTTATTTACATGAATACAAGAATGTGAAGAGTGCTTACTGTGTAAAATAGTTTATTATAAATGCTAACAAATGTAAAATAGTGTATTATCACAATTAAAATGTATTGTATAATTGTAATTATTGTAAATATAAAATGTGAAACCAAAAAATACAAAATTTGTATAAATGTATTTAGTCATTATATTAGTATTTACATTACAATGATTTAAATAAATTATTGAAATCTCATGAAAATCACAATTGGAAAAAAAATGAGGTGGACAAAAAATAAAAATAATAATAAAATGGATATTAGTGAGAATCTAGTTCAGAAAGGTGTTTTAATATATGAAAATAGTTAAAATATATTTTTTAAATTATGTAAACATAATAAAACAGGCTTTTTTCATGTAAAAATGGAAATATATTAACAATTTCTTTAATTTATTTATTTGTTTATTTTACTTTTGATTTTGTGGTGAATATTTATATAAAACATGTTTTTTTGAGATCCACCCCCATTTAAACATTACAAATTGGCTGGTTTTTCTGTCTGGTTCAGTGCTTTTTAGCTGATAGCATCTGTCTCGCAGATGTGTCCTGCTATAGTTATTTATCTGTGAAAAAAAATATATAAAATTTTTAAACACCAACAAAACATGTCTTGTCTAGGACTTTCAGTGGCTACATTACCCCAGACTCATGGAGTCAAATGTGTTCCCAGCAGAGCACACATACATCTTCCCAAGATCTCGGCCGAGTGTGTGATTACACTCATCAGCTCTTATTGCGTTCTGCCATGCAGGGCACAGTCAAGGCTCATGATACTTATATGCTTTTTAGCCATGCTTTTCTATAACATTTGCACTGGAATCGACATGGAGACCATCTTGTCAGATGCTGGTGATGCTGCTGATACTCCTTATGGCTCCTTAATGAGCATTGAAGCTCAGAGGAGCGTCTGAGAGGGGCTGCTTGACAAATGCTCAGAGATGTCAATGGGCTCAATCTCAACTCAGTCCACCTCTAAGCATCGATTACTCAGTCAGCATCCTGGAGTCCCGGCGGTCGGGTGTATCCTACCGGAGCACTGCATTAAACAGTGGCCGGGCATGAAGTAGCAGTTTATCAGTCAGAGGTGAATAGCAATCGATGCGGGTGTAGGGACGGATATGGAAATGCTTTTGTAGGCAGAGCCGGCGAGTCAGAGGCAGTTGAACGATGATAAATCAATCTAGTGTGTTATGACAGTGAAAAAGCGTATGATTGTGGAGTCTGCTTGTGTGAGTGCCGCGTCCTACTGGACACATGAACGGCTTGCTGTGGATTTGTGGGAACCCTGCTGCCTTTGATCAGCAGACTGGAACCGGGCGGAGAGAGAAAGAAAGAGAGAGGGACTCAGCTGTAGGGGTCACACAGAGGGTTTCGGTGGGGACCCTGACCCCTCTCAGGGATGAAGTGACAGGCTGGTGAAGGGAATAAATGCCCTTTGCCACCTCAGATGCACGTGTGTTTTAAGTAAAAGCTTGGCTCTTAATGGATTGATTTGATGAGATATAAACACAGACATCCTGCTATTACAGAATGAGAAGGGCTTTTACATGGAGAGTTGATTATGTTTTAAAAAATGCAGATAAACTTTGCTTTTAAACTCTCGTTCAGGGAACATAAGTGCATATTTGTGGAAAGCAGCATGGTTGGTATCTTTTGGAGGGGTGCTCTAAACCTCTAACCTGAAATATTTGAATTTCGAAAAATGAATTTGGCCTGAAACACTTAGTAGATTCTGTTTTATATGGAATCAAAGCCAAAAACCTTTGCTTATTTTTCTTCCATAAAACCTGTGACACACCAAACTGACGTAAAAGAACTAATGCCGACTTATTGTTGCCTGTGTATGGGCCAAAAAGTTGTGCTTGTACACAGCCAACAGCTAACTAACATGTACACTGTGTGTTTTGAAATAAGTGTCTGTACCAGTAGGGGGCGATAGTCAGCATTCGTTGTTCAAAACCAAAACTAAGACAGCAGATATACACATTTTTTGACTGATTTTGAATGAACAAATCAAAAGTAGGTCAGTACACGTAAATCAAAATGTAATATAGACTAGTTTTTCTGAATTTTAAGTGACAAAAAATCCTGCGTGTTCTGCTAGTCTCTTTGTGAATTAATCCCACAGAAGCGCGGTTTTATTTACTATACACGTTCTGAAGGGCGCATGAATTTTAATTTCATTATATACAAACAGAAACCTAAACAAAGAAGAAACTGTAACAGAAATATATTACATGATGTAATGGTAGTACTACTACTGATACTAACATTTTTAAAGGAATATTTATGAGAAAGAAAATGTATTTATTTGCTAAAAATATGTAAATACATAGCACATAATTTCTTGGAAAGTAAATAAATACCTATAATAATAATAATAATAATATGAATACAATTTTAAATAAAATCAATAAATGTGAGATGCTTTGGATTATAAAAAATGCAATAAAATCATTGAAATGGAATCCAGAAAATTGAATTGCTGTTAAATTGTGACTAAATCTGTGACTAACAGATCGCTAACGGCTAGTCTTTGGAAATACAGTCCACTGAGAAGGACAACCAAATGCTCGTCTATCATTCATCAACCTCATATGACTTCTCATTTTAAATATGCAAGTATTAGTGCTCTGCAGGACAGGTGGAGCTGCCGTTGCACAAACTTGATCTGAAAATTCTCCATCATTTTTGGTCATACAGATAAAAGTAATACATCTTTTGAATCTGTAAAGACTCTGTTTATATGCATGCAGTCACAATTCTGTGCTTTTGTAAAAAAAAGAAACCAAACAGGATGCTCTTTCTCTGTGAACTTGAGCGCAAAGCCTATATTTTTGCCTAACAGAGATTGAAAAATATCTATTTTTCTATCTATAATATTCAACTGAAAATAAAAGTCTCAGATTAGATAATTCGTATGAATCATGCACACAGGCGCATCATCATCTCTGAAGCTGAAAACAACGAAAGCATCAAATTCTTAAAAGTGTTAATGCAGTCACTTTACTGTTTTTCCCAGACATATTCATAATCATTACTTCTGCCGCTGCGCTATAGCAAGCTTAATGCATTTGCTCAAGTGCTTATAAGCTAATTAAAGGCTCATTATAATGACTTAAATGGTTTATAAATAAACATGCGATTAGTCGAGTAATGCTTCAAATGTATAAATTTAGGCAAATGTCTAGTCAAACAGAAAAATCTAAGGATAGCACTACTAAAAACATTGCATTAAAGAAACTCCTACATGCCTGTACACATACCCAAACATCTAATACATGGAGTTTTTCACCATTTCAAGTTTTCGGAGAAAAAAAAAATGCAATAAAAACAAAAAAAAAAAGTTTTCAGGTCGCTAAAACATAAAATGACAATCAAAATACATAAAAAAAATTTTATTTAAAAACATTCTATAAACACCTTTTTGGTGAGTACCCTCTTGACTTCATTGTTTGTTTGCTTTTCATTTTCCATCTCATGCACTGCTTGGCTAAGCTCAATAGCCAATCAGAGTGAGCTCTCTCACCAACCACCATGGACTCCGATGGAACATGCGTAATCTGGCAAAAAGCCACTGACAGGGTCCAACTAGTATCAATAGCGTGTAACGCACTGCAAAAACTGTCGTGTCTGACGTGTCGGCTTTGTGTGTCACAGCCATAGGAGCTCTAGAAACACATAAGAACACGTAACTCTTGTATAAATAAAATGTAGTATTTTATAGTTGATATTATTCCCGTAAAGTCTTATTTTGACGGTTTATACCCATCGGATGGAAACACTGAGTTTCCATTGTGGTCCAGAGAAAGTCAGTCTTGGCAAACATGTTTTATACTGATGGTGAGATTAACTCTAAGCCAGGCCTCGCTCAGGCCTGATCTCTGCCTTTGCCTGTCTGCTTGCTCCGTTCACCTCTGGCCCTCATGTCAGCTGGAGTCTGGGCAGCGCTCAAATTCTCCACCTTGCATAATGAAGACTGCCCTCGAAGCAATTATCTACTGATAAAAATCGTTCTGTGTAATAAGCTACAGAACTATAAGGCTGCAAGACAGGGATATTGAGGTCATTTTCATTATAGTTGATGTTATTGTGCGAGCTTGTTTGTGGTAGTTGTGTTGTTGGATAAGGATTTAGTCAATTCTTGGTCTGGTTTGGCAGTTTATTAATTTTTTTTTCTTTGCAGGGCTGCTTATGATGATGAAAACATTTAAAATTATTTCATTTTCACCAATGAAGCATTTTTTTCCAGTTGTTTTGATCAATTCCATTTTATGCCAATGGGTAAAAGTATTAGTAGTAGTTGGGGGGGTTAGGGTTAAGATAGGGGTAGGGTTAGGTGGGTTAGGGTTAAATTTGGGGATTGGGGTTAGGGTTTTAAAAATGTACTTTCATAAGAGTAATCTATTAAACAAATGAGCGAAAACATTTATTTATGTACACACACACACACACACACATACATACTGTATGGCATGCATAGTCTGTTTTTACTCAATTTGGCCCAATATGTGTTTAAATGCAAATCAGTTTGCAAATTGCTTGATTTAATGAATTAAGTATCCTTGATTTTAGCTTTTTGTGATGACAATGAATGTACCTTTAATCTAATCAAATGTTTTACATGTTCCCTCCACTGTCTAAATCTATTTTTGTGTACACAGGGCATTGATTGACCTGATTCATCGAGCGGAATACCTTTCTCTTGTGTTAAGCCTGTTTTTATATGCAAATGCACAATGTTTATTTCTTTTTCAGAGAAAATCTGAGTGGAAGAGCCTTAAATATTAACAATGATTTTTATTCAAAACAGCAGCTGTCTTTTTCAACCCATTTTTGGAGTTACAAAGGTCTTGGCCCTGACCAGAAAACACAGAGCTTCCCCAAAATAAAATGGACGCAATGCAGCGCACGGCCCTCTCCATTCCCTCATGTGATCCATTAGAATGTGTGGGTCATGAGTTTTGGCCCCAGCTGTCTGATTAAATGGACAGATTGACTTTTGGCTGAGAGAGCTGCTTCATTCTCCAATCCTCCTGCCCTTCTTTCTCTCTCTCACTCACACACACACACACACACACACTCCTGCATGCGCACCGAAACCTTTGGCTTGGTGTTGGCTTGTTTTAAATGATGCACGAGTTCATCTGTATTTGTTGTACGTCTGCGCGTGTGAGTGTTTCCTGCATTCTTAAGTCTGAAACTTTATTACTGAAAACAAAAAGCAAGAAAACAGTATTAATCTTCAGCGGCCTCTAACTTGCGTTGTTATTTCTGCTGGGCCTCTCTGCATTACTTTGCAGATAAAAAAACAATCGGTGAGCATGCCGAGTGTGGCAATTATTGATTATTGTGCTTGCAAACATAGTCTTTGACAACTGGATGTTAACAGTCAAATGAATAAATCCGTTATGATCTGTAAAACGAGCCACAGGTATGAAGTAACAACGCAGCGCATAGGCTGTTGAATGCATTTGGAAGATGCTGTGTGTTATTGCAAAAAGCATAAAACATGTTTAAACATTTCTGACTGTCAAACACCAGCAATGAATAGTTAACCCTGTGAAAAACAGCATTGCTCCCCTTGATAATTAGGCAAAGAACTATTTTTGACTTGAAATCTTATTTTGTAAGTAAGGCAGTAAGGAGTTTCTTTTCTGTCGTACAACTTTGTAAACATCTAAACATGTTTATTTTTAGCTTAGATCTTATCTTTCTTTCTTTTTTGGGGGGAGGGTTTAATACGCTATCGCTTTTAAAGCCAAGGATTTCAATGCGAGTTCTTTGTGTCTTTGAAGCACTTTTTGAAGGCTTGTTTGCTCTTGTATTTTCTCTCTGCTCCATCTTTTCCATTCTTGATCCTAGGTCCTCTTTCAAAGAAACAGAATGATGATTTAGCTGATAATGACGGTGCTGAGGATGAAGGTATTTTTTTTGATGCCAAACTGATATGCATGACAAGGAACCCTCCGGTTTTTTTCTTCTTTGTTTTTCTTAAATTTCTTGTCCTTTTTTGAGAGTGGAGATTTTTTTTTTCTTGCTCGTTTTTTGCTGGATGTGTTTTGTCGTTTTTGCTTGATGTGACCTGTCTCCCGTCATTCCAGATACACATAATTGTTAATAACCCTTCATAGGACTTTGCTTGAATATTTTTTATTATCATTTCCTTTTAATTTTATATGTTGCATCTCACCTAAACAAACCAAAAACAAGCAAACAAACAAACTAATGTTCCTAATATTAATTCTTAACACTTTTTGCATGATTTTTCAACCCTTCTGCCTTTTTAAAAAATACATACATATATATATTCTGAGGTAATCCCCTTGTTTTAAAAATATACATATTTGTATATCCCAGATTGATAATTTTCCAAAATTCAACCAGAAGCCCCTTCAAAAAATTTCCTATGCAACATTGTATGTTCCTGGAATCCAAAACGCCACGTCTGCATTTCCATCAGACTGTGCATCAATAGTCATTACTGTCCAGCCGTTGAGATGACTTTTAATCGCCTGATGTTTAGTGGTTGTGCAAAAATCTATAAAGATGCACAACAAATTAACACATTGATTAAATGCCTGGGCTGTAGACTGTAAAAGAGGTACGAAACCTAATGATAATAATCCCTTAGTGACTGTATGGGATAAAAGCATTTCTTTTGGTGTTCACGTCAGAACAGAAACCCAGTGAAAACTGTCTGCTGTATAATCAAATGAAATAAGAAGCAATTACAGGAGGCTAAAACCAGGAAAGAGCTGCTCGCTTTGATCTGCACATCAAAAGATTACAGCAACACAAATATACAGTGAGAATCCCGCAGAGTATCTCACATGAACTCTCTTGAAAACCGACAGAGTAATCCTCTTAAGCAGGTCTGACGATATACAGTACTGGGAAAACACTCATCTCCGAAATCACCCACAAACGTCAGCGTCTTCAGAGTCCTGGACGGAATTACCTTGAGGACACTCGCAGCTGCCCATCAAGGGCATGCCGTACATCAAGCTGCAATGGCTACAAAGTCCTTACAAAACCAAGAGCTTCCCTATGACTGCAACATGCTTTCTCAGATCTACTGTGGATCTTTTAAGACGTCTCCAGTGATCGGCTGTTCCAACTTCTTGTTTTCAAGGATTTGCTTAAACAACCCCAACTTTCAGCCCGAGCTTTCCTTGGTTCGTGTACATCGGAGTTATTTTAAAAACACATCTTGCTAGATACTCTGTAAGAAAATAACAGAAAATAAACAAATGAAGTCACAGATTGAACAGACTTACTTTAAATAATAGTTAGACTATTGTTAAACTAAATATTTTGCTATAAGACCTAATTCACCTCAATGTTACGATGTGAAGGAGTTTAAAAGAAATCATTTGTTATCTCAGCTTAATGTAGCTTCATGTGCAACACAACATGATACTTTAGCATTTTCCTGCACTACCTCTTTTGTTTTTGTTGTGTTGGTCTACGCTAGCTTGTTTACTAAGGGTGTACTCACACTAGGCATGGTTACCGTGAGCTGGGCCAGAGTACGATTGTCCCCCCACTCCTCCGCTGGCCTGCACTCACATATGATTTCTGCAAGCGTGCCGAAGCATGCTTACGCCATTATGGTAAAGCGGTTTCAGGATAACCAGGAAGAGCGGCGCTCTCGCTGAACGTGATGGGGTCCATCGCTATGTTTACTTTGCGGATAGTAATTTTGAGTCATTTGGTCCCTGGTGGTCCACAGCCCTCTCCCAGCCTATTGTTAAACAAACATTGCACCTCTACCGAAGACTGAAGCGAACCTTCCCCCGCTATGTCTGTTTTTGAGCGTCACAGCACGGTTAGTGCTCACACTTCATGTGAACGGCGGTCGAGTCCAACTGAACCGTGTTCTGGCACACCTCCTCCAAGCGGGCCAGGGCCAGCTAAACGTACCGCGCCCGGGCACGTTTCGGAGCACTAGTCCAACGAACCGCGCTTTGGTGGTCAAACGCACTCGAGCACGGTTCAAACTGCCTAGTGTGAGTACACCCTAAAATACCTATTGCACTAGTATTCTAAAAAAAAGACTACCAATGCCCTGCTGAAAAAACAACATATGCTGGTTAGGTATGTTTTGATGCTGGGATGCTGGTTTAAGATGGTCCTTTGCTGGTTTATGCTGGTCCTTTGCCAGCACGAGACCTGCATAAACCAGCAAAGGACCAGCATAAACCAGCTTAACCCTCTGCGGTCCAGCATCCCAGCATCAAAACATACCTAACCAGCAAATGCTGTTTTTTTCAGCAGGGTGCTAACCTGAAACGTAACTGTGGATTTGCTAGTAAGTAAAATGTTTGTGGCCTCACTAGTTTTCATAATTATTTTACGTTGTGCTTATGCTAAAGTAATTCAAGCACCTACTAAGAGTTTAAACAGAAACATATACACTGTGTGGAAAAAAAAACTCTGCTTGTCATGAGCTGTTGTCAAAAATAAGGTGGTTTCCGAATCAGACAGTAGTTAAACATGCAAAATGCATACTTTTGCCGAACCTGGAAACTGCTTGACCTAAATTACCCCAGTTTTCATCAAGTTTTGCTTGAAAGTACTTCAGTAACGCTTTTAAATGCAATGTATGAGTGAACTCATGTAGCCGAACGAGCTCAACATTTAAGTAAACACGTTTATTCAAATTCCTGAGGCCTATCTGCGTGCGCTTTTTGCTAAGTGGAAAAGGGCCGCCGTTTGGCTCTTAGACAGCTGCAGCTGATAGGGCTGAGAGGAGACACAGAGCGCACATTAATTATGTAGACATAACGCTACCTTATTACTGCACACTGCTTATACCAGCTGCCGTAGCATCGGTGACAGTTCTCGCCAACCAGCTCCTCTGATTTTATTTCATAGATCCAGTAATTGGCTTGATCACATCAGTGGCCCACTCACAGATATTAATATCTATTCTAATTAGTTTACATTTTTTGGTTTTGATATAAAAGCTGCATAAGGGCCATATCCCCGGATCATCAATCATACATAACAACTTCAAATGCCAAGGGATTCTCCAGATATGACTATTTGCTGGAGATTTACTAAAGCAAACTATCACCAAAATCAATAGCCACTTTTGACACGTTCATTAATCTGGCGCTTTAGTATGAAGGGTACAACGTTTATTGACTTTTTCGAGTAATCTGTGGCAGTAGGCCCAAGAGACAATGTAAGTATGTGGTCTAAGATTGTGCCAGATCGAAATTCAAAAGAATTGGGTGACGCAAAATAAAAAGTCTCCAAATTCTTGTTAGTTATTTGTCTGTAGGTCACATAATTTGATCATTTGAAGAAGGTTTTAACTATTTTTGTCCATTCAGTGGAAGCGGAAAGCAATATTGGACACCACTGACTTTAAAAATGCACGTATTGGTTTCTTCTGACCTTACCATTTTCCAAACACAGCTTAGCATTTGTAAGTCAGGGCATAGTCGGTCGGAAAAACTCCAGTCATGTTATCATTTAAGAGTGATGTTTTAGAGAAAACCCATGGTACACTGGACATATCGTTGACATATGACATTTATAAAAGACTTAGAAGAATGCAAGCAGACTGGTGTGCGTGTGCACACGTGAACTCTGGCCTGCAGGTGTGGAGTATTCCTGTCAGTCTGGAAAGATGACTAGGATCAATGTACAGTAGTATGCATGTCTCCGAGGAGTAACTTCCTGTCATTTCATCCTCTGGACACTGATAGACTGGGCTAGTTAACATTCTACTTGGGCTCATGAGTCATTCAATTCATTCATTCATCGATGAATGAAAGGTATAAAAACCCAGTTAATGCTTCATTAAAAAATGAATCTTAAGATCTTTATTGAATTATCAGAGCTTAATAAAGCACTTTTCCATAGAAAGCCACAATGTTGCTGGGAAGACAAAAAAGACAGGAAGGAAAGTGGCGAGACAAGATGAGACGAGAAATGAGAAGAGACATAATATGGCCTGATAAAGAAGAATCAAGTACAAATCTATATTTTGCAAGAGGAAAACGGGACGGGACGGGACTTGGTGAGACGAGACATTATGTTGCCTGATGAAGAAAAACTGAAAAGAAAAGACATACTGTAAAGGAGTGAGATGAGACCAAAATAGAAAAGATGAGACATTTCATGTCTTCTGAAGCTAAAAAGAGATGAAAAGGGGAGTTGAGACAAGATGGGACAAGAAGAGAGAAGATGAGATGGGGAGAGGAGGTGAGATGAGAAAAACATTGGGTCACCTGAACTTTGCAAATCTCACTTTGAGAAATTGGAACGAAGAGACAACATGGGGCAGTAAGGGGCAAAGAAAGATGAGATGACATGAAACATCATGTTGCCTGATGAAGAGGTAACACTTCATTTTAGGTTCTCTTCACTAGTTGCTTAATAGCATGCATATTACTAGAATATTATCCATGTATTAGTAGTAATTGATGGGTTATTTCACCCAAAAAGGAAAATTTTGTAATTTATTACTCACTCTCATGTTGTTCCAAACCCATAAGACCGCCATTCATCTTCGAAACACAAATTAAGATATTTTTGATGATGTCAGAGAGCCATCTGTGCCTCCATAGACAGCAACACAACTGAAGTAATCCAGAAACATAGCAAAAACATTGGTAAAACAATCCATGTGACATCAGTGACTCAACCTTACTTTTACAATGCCACAAATAAAACAAAAATGAGTTACTCTTAAAAAAAAGTTATTCTTCTCCTGTGATTTATGTCTTCCACTATGCTCAATGCACTATATACACAAGCCTTAATGTATTTGACATAATCAGCCTTGTTCTGGGAGAAAACATGCACATGTGCATAATCTGTGGCTGTTTGAGCCCAGAAGACAGCATACTCTTTCGCAGTAATGTTCCCTAAAACGGTGTAAGATGTAAGTCATAGGAGAAGAATGGTTGAGTACATTTTTTGTTTTCTTTGCGCAAAAAAAGTAATCTCCTATTGTTGCAAAACTGATGTCACATGGACTTTTTTTTACCAGTGTTGGTACTATGTTTCTGTATCTGGAATGATTTCAGTTGTATAGCAGCAGTGGTGGAGGAAGTACATAAGTTTAGTACTTAAGTAAAAGTACAACTTCCCTGCAAAATATATACTTAAGTAAAAGTATAATTACTACATCAACATCTTACTTAAGTAAAAGTCCTAAGTACATA
>JAUCMT010000013.1:11926592-11937414 GCA_032357475.1 Enteromius thamalakanensis
TATATATATGTATATACAGTTTGTACAGTGGAAAAAACATTTATAAATTTTTGTACTTTATAAGTGTATATATGTGTGTATATATATGTGTGTGTATAAAATTATTCAAATAATTAACAAAGTTTGTCAAATATTAATAAATCTTTAAGAAAACATACTTATCCAAATGATTATGTATGTATATATATATATAAATAAATTTAAAAATGTATATACACAGTTTGTATATTTCAATTATTTGTCCTTATGTATTAAAAACATTACCAACAACATTAATAACAAGACTATTCTAATAAGTATTTTATTTGTAAATTCCATTTTTTAAATAAATTTACACATGCATATATACGTATCATTGTGCCACTGACTTAAATAAAGATGCATCATTGTTTTTCTCCAGTCAACAGCACTGCTTTACCCGGATACATGATGTCATCGATTATGGGTGGGCCTTGAGATCTGTGTCACGCTGCTGGCTTAAAACATGCAGGGATTCCTTCCTACATCGGCTAAGCCTGTCATTAGTAAACCATGAATCTTTTTTACCCTATAGAGACATGCGGGTAATGTCTGCAGTGCGCTGTGTATCCGATGACCCAGCGTTATTATTGCCCTTGAGTCCCTGCGCTCACTTCGCTCTCTATTACAAATATTTTGACTGCTGTCCTTGAGTAACGTGTTATTTTAGTAAAGGCATCCGCCATTGTCTAATACCTCAGAAAATCCAGAAATCCCTTTGAAGGTCAATCTCTTTCCCCCTTGCGGCACAGTGATTATTAGTCAGCCCTGCTAGGGGGAGAAAAAAATGCTCTATGAAGGATTATGACAGGAGAGCTGTGGGGTGAGTCAAGAATGGTGCCAGCTACCACACGAGTGGCAAGAATATAAATAAATAAGCACAGAAAGGAGCTAATAACCGAAGTTTTCTACACAAAACGTCAAAACTGGAGACACAGGTGTTTTAGCAGCTACAGCTGTTTTACATTCTGCCCTGCTGGTTCTAATTACAAGAATCATCAAGAAAAGGAACAGTGGATCATTGATATTAATCTCTACGATTATTACTCATTCTCTTTCCTGTATCCGCACAGGGATGTGTCGCTATGGTGCAGGGCCATCAACATCCATCTTCATTCTGCAGCACAGCGTGTGTAGCTAAGGATCGGGTTTGCAGGATTTTACCAAGAAGGGGATTTACAGACACTGGCCTTACTGGCCCATAAGTGCCCCTGCTGGGTCGGGGGGGGTGATGTGAAGAGATTTGTATGGCCCATTTGAGAGTCATTTTCTTGTATGTATAGTAACTGTCTCCTTTAAAGACTGCTGACAGTAGCTGACACTGGCTGTCCAGAGCGTACTATGTGCTGTACGTGGATGTCAGTTTTATAACTTGCATATGCGATCGGCCAACATATTTTGCTCCCACCGAGTCTTAGATTTCCTATTACAGGTCTGCAGGGAACCTGGTGTTAATGAAAAATTAATAAAGTGCTTAATGGAAGGAGATTAACAAGTGGTGCTGTTTGTTGCAGTGCTTCTCGAAATAACATTTCAGCCAGTTATAAATAATGCCGCCCATTTGTATATACGAAGCGCCAGAAAAAATCTGAGGTTTGGGAATTTTCGCCAGTGACTAGAAGTGGAAATATTTATTTGGCAAATATGATTTGATTTATTTATTTATTTTACATTATGATTTTAATGCATTGTATATAGTTGGGTCAATATGATTATTTTATCTTTTATAAAAATATGCTGAACAAATAAGCTGCCTACGTAATGCGCAATTGCATTAATTTAATAATTAGTAATAATTTTTTAAATAAATGAATACTTGTTTTTTGCAAGACTGCTTCTAATTAAGAAAACTATTAAATTGCATTTAAAAATCTGTGTAATGCTACAAAAAATATCTATTTTAAATAAATGGTTTTCTCATTCCCATTGAATAAAGTATTTATTGTAGGTTGTACTTTTTCTGTCAAAATTCAACACTGCCATCATATAAAATACATACATTACCACAGAAAACAGCTATTTTAACTTACAATATTATTTTTTCAGCCACTGTTTCACTGTATTTTAAATCAAATAAATACAGCCTTGGTTACCAAGAAGAAAAACAACTCTTCTTATTTTCTCAGAAATCACAGATTTTTTTTTATTTTTTTTTTTGTGCATTCCAGGTAATATCAATCAAACTGCATTTGGGTTGTTTTGATTAAGTAATAACTTAAATACGTGTGATTTACAAAATTAAACTTAAAGTAGTGGCATTTATCACTTTTTGCACTAGTACAAATATTCTAAATATTTAAGAATATCTGTAATACAAAAGAAAAGGAAACAATCAACTTGCTCAAATGCATTAAAAAACATTTACTTATAAATAAAGAACTGAATATATTATGTAATTTGCATACCGAATTGTTTATTATACATTGCTACATGCATTTAGTGTCTGCTTAGTGTCCTTCATATTAAGAGTGAATGGAGGGTTTGTTAAGGACACTGGCATCTGAGAGCTTTGACACCACTGAGGCTCCTCCTGGGATTGTTTGTGGCAAACGTTTGTGGCTGGCAGGACATCAACCCTGGCCAGTGGACAGATGTTATGGCTCTCCACAGATTTCCCAGCATCCTTGTGTGCAGTTTTCCAGCATATAGAGGGCAGAGAGCTCAAGTGCTTTCCCCATGCTGCTCGTTCTAGGAGCTTGCCACTTTTTATCGCACGGAAGCATCTCTTTATTGTGCGTGCTTTGTTCTGGCAGCCTTTTCAGAAATTGGCAATCATCATTTCTCACAATGTTATTTTGTGTCGATGCGAGATCACAATGATTCTGACATCAGTATCCTGCCATAGTCCCAATCCAGCATCGCTCTCTGTCAATCATTCTGTCAGTCATCCACCAACTTGAGAAGAACGCGAGTAAAGCACTGCTGTTATTACACACTACATCTTTTTTGAGATTAGTACGTGACAAGACAGAGCGGATATTTCTCCCTGCCTACAGACAAGAGCCGGTTAGTTATCTGCCAGTCATAATTTTATTTGTCAAACGTATTATTTTCTTGCCCGTGCTCAATGGTGGTGTCAGAGATGGGATCAGTGATGTCTTTTGTGCACGGAGACAATTTGCCGCGACAACCCTTAGGCTCACGCTGACACATCCTTGATTATTTTCATGTGCCAGTGCTCCAAACAGTCATGTTGCATTCTGTTTATGCAGTGCTACGCATTTGAAAGCAACTTACTTTGTAATTTGTCACCCATCCGTGTTTTTCTGTTTGTGCATTCTACTCTGATTGTTGACACATGAAAAGCGGTTCTCTGAGACGAAGCGTAAACCGAAATTCAGCCAATGTGAGCAAAACATAGCCTGCATTTTTCGACAAGCTCAAATTCATTCCTGATGACTGGCACCTGTCCCGACTCGACGAGCCAATGTAGGGGTGGGACATTTTCTATGTTTCATGCTTTGCACACGACTAAAAGCACATTTTATTAATTGATGGTAATCCAATTATGTGCATCGTGCCAGTATGCCTGTATTTAAAGCTTGCGAGGCAAATCTACTGTAGGAAATCAAGGTAATCGATTTTTATACTTGGAAGAAGAGTTGGTAATTTATTCATAGTTTAGTGGTCTTCTTCTGTTAACATCACATTAAATGGTACTCACATGGTATTTTTGATAAGATATTAATGTATATTTATGAAACAATTACTCTTTTTGAGAAGTTCCTGCGGCCCATTTAAAGGTATGCAAGTAGGATTTAAGAATATTTTTTATTTTAATGCAGAATGCATTATTTTAAGTGACAGAAATAACATGAATAATATTACAAAATATTTGGCAAAAAAATGTTTTTTTATTCTTTCAATTTAAAGTTGAACAAACCATTTTAAATACTTTTTCTTTTTTTTAATAAAATAATACTTTACATTTAGTTAGAAAGCTTTAAATGATCAAAAGTGACATTGAAGATAATTATAATGTTGCATAACGCATACTTTATTTTTTATATAAATGCTGCTCTTTTGAAACTGGGTATTTTATTCTTTAGAATGTTTTCTCTCTCTCTCTCTCTCTTTCTCTCTCTCTCTCTTTCGTTCTACCCTTCTATTCTGAATTTGATTCAAGTACAGATGCACAGTTTTGACTATCTTTGTGCAAAACCTGCTTCAAATCTCGGCTCTATGGTGAAAATGTTGCTTAGCCGACCAGAGACTGATCACACTGCAGCATGGGAACATTATGAGGCCTTAAACTAAACAGTTACCTGTGCATGAAGCTCCTGGGGATCTTTGTTATGTAAATGCAAGGCATTAAGATTGAATCATAAAGCTTTTGTTTCCTTTTTAATGTAATTTTCAGATAAATAGACTCTATTCAGTAGGCACACTCACATCACCGTATTAATTGTGTGTGTGTGTGTGTATCATCTAGAGATCTTTTTTATGCAAGCTTGAGGGTCGTTTTCGTTTTTTAATGCATATTACCTCCTGGAAAAATTGTACGATTAACAAATTTACTGAACTGAGGAGTATAACCAATGAAGCAAGAGTTGTTTTGGCATAGATATGCTTCTGCAATTCATTGTCATTAACAGAATTCATCAGAAGGAAGGCAAGCAGAACAGCTCTAGATTTTTTTCTTAGTGGGAAGAAATCAAACTGTGTCTGATCCCAGACACAGAGAAGCAATAACATTGGGAAACGGTGGGCAGCAATGCAGTGAGCTTTGTGGAGCATTCTCTTTGCCTCTCCTCTATCTTGTGCATTTCATCAGTCAGGCCCTCTTGGTTTATGTGTTTTTTAATGTAATTTCTCCACACAAATTTAACCGTGAAAGATTGTTTTCATTAGCATCTGACAATAACTGGGATATTTAAACAGATGACCGGGTTTCAATTTCATACCCTTGTCACTGAGACAGAATTGTACCACGGTGCCAAATCAAGCGATTTAAAGTTTTCATTAGCATCCTGGAAAAGGTGATGAAGAGCCCTGTTCGGGAAGAGAGATATGATGTGGGTTTACATAAATAAGACACATACGAAAAACAAGTGTAAATTGGCCATATGTTACAGACCGCTTGAATATATGAGTAGAAAAACATCTATATCTGTGAGACCTTCTTATGTTAAGAATAGAATTTAGTAAGGCAAACTGAAAATTAAAATGTCATTAAATTTTATTTTATTTTATTTTATTTTATTTTATTTTATTTTTACAGACTATAAAATGTGTTTTTTTATTTTGTTTTTTTAAATTTAGTTTTAATTCACTTATTTTTTTTACATTGTTTTATAACGTGTGTTAAAATGGATTTGTGCAGCGTGACATGCATTTTTCATGTTGCTATCAAAATGAAATATCAGTTGTTGGTCTTTTTGCATTGGTTCAAAATAAAAATGTAAATTTATTATTCACCACTAGGTTTTTTTTTTCTTTTGAAAATAAACCGACCAATTACTGGAGAGGTTTGAAAAATGAATCGTTAAATGATTTGTTTGGGAGTCATTGAACAAATAAGGTAAGAATAAATGCATATTATAAGAAAATAAAAGTGTTTTTTGACCTTGTTTGGGATTCCCAAAACCATAATGTGAACATTTCATAACCCATAATAGGGGCACTTTAATATAAAGGGTTAGACTCGTCAATAACATTTAAAAACAACAGATTTTAAGTTTTTTTTTTTTTTTTAATTATACACATTTCAAATAATCCCAGTGACCTTTTGCAGATTTAATTGAGTAGTCCGTTCAGTAAAATTGTTAAAATGCATTTTACATAATGCATGTGGGAATTAATTGATACGTTAATTTATGCACACGTTATAGTCTCCACACACTGTATAATCCTATTTTTTAAAATATTTTTTATGCATGTCCATTTCTGCATTGCGCTTGGTGACAAATTAGGGGCGGAAGAGGTGTGACAAGTTTGTGATTCCCTTTCACGGGCTGGATTTGGAATGCTGATGGCTTTAAGCATGATGGATAGAGTTGTAATGAATGAAAGGTGAATTAGAGGCATGGGCTTCCCGTCATAACCCAGCGAGACTAATCAACGGCTCAGCTACTCTTTTTCCAAGCCCTTCATTCCAACTCTAAAAATGTAATCCAAAGATAGATGTGCCTCAATTACATTGGAATAGATCAAATTTCACACCCATTCATTTGCTAGCAATGCGGTGCATGATAAACATTGTATTGCTTCATTAATAACCAGACGTCACCCTCATTAGACCCCTTTTGAGCTTGACTAACAGGAGGAATCATTAGTCAAAACTAATATTAACAGGTACATCCGATTTTCATACCTCCCACCTTATTAACAGAGAGCCTACCCAAGTGGCCATTAATCACCCGCTGCTCAATAAGTCATGCACGAATGCACGCGCACACACACCTGCTGTCATCCTGCATCTGAAGTCGAACAGAAGCGGCAAGAGAACACGCATGCTGATATTATATTCATATTTACTTGAGGCCTCAGATAAAGGCTGGATATTTACTGGCAAATCCTGTCTCCTGTTTGCATCCCGACTCCAGACGTAGGGAAGCGGAAGAGCGCGGAACGTCTTCCTCTTCTCCGTCAGACCAGCGGGTCCAGCGCCCTCACCAGCCAAAAAGAGCTTTTCTGAGACCATTTTGGGCTTTAAGTGGGCTGAAGCAGGGGCTGGGTGATTGGCAGGTGGGCACCAGGGTTTAATTCCAGGGGAATAACTCCAAAGCCTGAGTAAACAGCCCGCTGTATTAGGGAGTCCAGTGGAGATGAGCCGCAGAGGCGACGCTGGCCGCCCCATAATCCCCTGCAAGTACAGCCAACATTGCTCTTTTAATTTACTTTTCACCCAAGTGGGTTTAGCTGTCTGCTGTTGGTGAGTGGATCATTATATTCAGACGCAGGGCCCAGTGGTCTCACTCCCAAGTGATCCTGTTCACTAGAGCTCACTTTAGCATTCAGGGCTAAGAGAAAGAAGAGCCTTTTACAGACTTATGTGCTGTCTTCGTGCGTGAAACCCCCTCTCTGGGTGCCTTTAGCATCGTCTGGTTTCATACCTGCTCCTGGAAAACTTTGGCGGATTTACTTTTGCCTGATCAGAAATTAATTAGCACTTAGCCAAGCTAGTAGGCTAAGCTGTTCATTTGTTAAGTGAAAATACAAAGAAAAGGAATTGTTCATCTAGACTTTGTTTAGACCTTGTTGTCATTTGTACTGCTGCACAATTTGGAGAAAAAAAAGAGATTTTGCTGTGATTGAGATCATGTGTGTGCGTTTTAGTTTGTAGGACTGCAAAGTTTGTCCATAGCCGTAAACAAAAAGAAAGAAAAACATCTTATTTTGTTATTATTTAGTAACTATTGTGCTGAGAAAATACAGCATATACAGGTTAGGCACTGTATGTTTTGAAGCTGGGATGCTGGTTTGATGCTAGTCTGCTAGTATTTGTGGTCTGATTAACACACTTTACACAATCGGATTACGGTTTTATTTCAATTATTTATGAGTCTTTAAAATGTTATTTTGGACACCATTGAATATATACTGTGTATTAAATCAAATATATGTAAATATATGTAAACACATTAAATATATGTAAAGTGTGTACTTTTAAGGTTTCAGGTTTAAGGTTAAGTTTTTGAAAAATAAATTGTTGAAATTTGGTTGAAATAATGTCCCATTGTCATTCACTGTAACACAATATTAATGTGTAAACTCAAATAACTTGCGTGTTCTGACTTTTACATATAAAATATATAAAAGCATAAGGGAGCATATTACATTTTATTGTGTTTTAAATTCCTGCTGACAAATGGGCATAACCTTGGATAGTGGCAAATTTAAAAATTGTAAAATGTTTAAAAATTTCAAATTGTAAAATTCAACTAATTAGTATTTTGGGTAAAAGTAATAAGTCTTATGTCACAAATTGACGTTTTGTTGAAAATATGTAACAGAAAACTTAGTTTTTTTAAAACAACAATTTATACATTGTATATTATATATGTATTACATAATCCACTTTTTTTACCATTCCTCTGCCTCAATCACAGAGTATGCGTTGCTAAATAACACAGGCCAAAACAGGTAGAAAGCATCTGAACAAATAGTTGGACATCTGCCTTTGTAGGACTAGATACCAGCTCGTGGCATTCAGCCCATGCTAGTTTTATCTCATTACCCATCTTTTTTTTAATCTCAGTATCCATTGTACATGAAATGACAACAGTCAAGCTGCAGCATAGACTGATTATCTAAGCATATCCTTTCCTGTCTCTCACACAATGATGTCTTTGGCTTTCTAAGAGGTCGTTTACTGTGCAATTGTGTATGTCTGTCTAGTTTTCCTCTCTTCATCATTACTGGTCCACCATTAAACAGAGGACGCCAGTGAGCACATTAGTGTCTGCCTGACTCGGCCACCCCCGTAGAGGACTGGAGGCGAGGGGAGGGACAGGATGAACTCTAAATTTGTGCTCTTGACTTGAAGAGATTGTTCTTGCAATTATCGGAGGACCTTTTCAGGGTAAATCAATACAAATGTAACAATCTCGGGTTTGCAGTGCTATGGCGTGTTCCACTTGACAGATGATTCCACCCATCTCTTTCGTAAGTGACTTCGCTGGAAAGCAACCAAGAGTAGATCATCCTCTTCATAAGACAACTTTAGTGAATGTTTATTTTTTAATTACAGCACTTGGGCAATTTAACAACTGGGTTAAAACCAGTTTAAATTTCTGATTACATTTCTGAGCTTTTGCGGTTTCTATGATGCAGTTAGCAGTGTTTAAGACTAAATAAGTGGTAATTGCTAACAGCATATGTTAGTAAAAACAACTAACAACTAACTAACTTTTTTTGATATTAGTAAGACCGAAACCTGTTTAAATTGTGACGCTAGACAGCGAACAACACATGCACAGCCTAAATGTGATGTAACATTAGTGCAATTTTTATAATTTGCCAGGCTGTCCTTTAAAAAACAAAAAAAAAGCAGCAAATGCTTGTTAGTTATGTTTTGAAGCTGGGATGCTGGTTTAAATTGTCCTTAGTCCTTTGGTGGTGTATGCTGGTTTTGTACTGGTCTTAAGCTGGTTGGTTTTTTAGTAACTTTCAAAGCAAGCAACTTTATTTTCGTTCAAACATGTGAATAACTTTGCCGAGTCTGTGTGTGGAGATCTTTCAAGCTCATGCTAAATTATGTGGATTTCTTTAGAAAAGACTGTATTTTAATGCACAGACAGGTAACTGCAGCATGTTGTCTGTCACGTGACCACCACTCCCCTTAATATCTGACAGTGCACTCATGACAGTGTTAACCAGTGCCGCTCACACCCACCACAGTGCAAGCTGAGTGCTTGGCATTTCCCATTACTTAACGTAATTATGCGTGCTAATTATTTTCCCATTATGATTACACAGTGGGGTGGCTCTTATCAAAATAAAAGTGCCCCCCCACCCCCAAATAGTTCCGCGTTGGCTGTTCTTTTCCCAGTTCATTGTGATAGTGATGGCAGCGCTTAAGGATTATGGGGTCTGAACTGATATGTTTTTTTTCCCCACACGTTTTTATTCCGTCTTTTTCTCACTCTGACAGTGCTGCCCGGAGCCAGGTTACTCAGTATAACCGTAGCAACTGACTTTGCTCATTGTGGTCGTGTGAATCCTGTTACAGGCTATGTGGCTAGCATTTCTGGTGAAGACGATTGTCTGGCTGCCTCTCCTCATGGAATTTTATAAGACACCATGTATTTATGGGGCTCCTGGGTTATTACAACCCTCAAACTAGACTAACAGAACATGGCAATGATTCTCACTTCTGCTTATATTAGTTTTGGTTCCCCAATGTCTAAACACAACACCCTTTCCTAAAGCTAACAGAAAACCACATTCAAAACTCAAACTTTCACACCGAAAGAGCAGCTCAAAGCTTTCAAAAATGTAAACACTATACACGTCATTACACACTACAGCGAAACAATTGAAAACACTCAATGAAGAATTGTAAGAATGTTCTTTGTTTCATAACTGCTAATGCATATTTTAACAAACTATACAGCAACGGATCTTCTTAGATCTCTGCAGAGGATTAGGCGTTTAGATATGTGAGTTTCATATGAAGAGTATAAACCTATAGAAAATTCACTATGTACACTACTGTAACACAACTCAATGCAAAAAACAGAATCTATTGCACACAACAGTACTCTTGAAATCATGATCAGGGTGCGAAGTTTTTTTGAAGTATTTAATTTATTCACACCACAATCACCGTGCGGCATCATGTTGCTGAGCTGCATCAGGCTGCATTATCTCATCCACATCACAAGCTGTATTGTCACTTGCAGGAAAAATGCCCCGGAATGGCAAATCCATCTTGGAAGGCCTCCACTGGGATGTCAACATAGGCCAGCTCCATTACCCTTAGGAGGTTCTCTCGTACGGTTGTCTGTCATAAACCTTCCATCTCCATGGTGAAAAGAACTCCTCTATAGGGTTCAGGAAAGGGGAGTAGGATGGCAGACAAACGTTTACTGTAAAAAGTGGTTACTGTTGGTGGTGAACCACTATCTGATTTGGTTTGTTCTGTGGATGCGGACATTGTCCCAAATGATTACATAAATGTTATGTGCGGGCCCAGGATGGTGTTGTTGGC
This sequence comes from Enteromius thamalakanensis, assembly GCA_032357475.1. Lineage (NCBI taxonomy): Eukaryota > Metazoa > Chordata > Actinopteri > Cypriniformes > Cyprinidae > Enteromius > Enteromius thamalakanensis. The sequence goes on from JAUCMT010000013.1 coordinate 11,937,265, forward strand.
GGTCCAGGAGGATGTCTTTTAGCTCCTCTAGGAAGGTAAGGTGTTTAGGGTGACCACGCGTCCCGCGTAGAGCGTGCGCGCACAGCGTTTGAAGCCCAATTCATGCGTCCCGCAAATTAAGACCGTGTCACGCATAATCAATGCTTGTTT
>JAUCMT010000013.1:11966316-11984885 GCA_032357475.1 Enteromius thamalakanensis
ACTTTAAAGTCCTTTGAACAAAAACACAATAACAACAACAACCAAATCAAAGTTACCAGTAAGGGTGTTTCGTCTGTTTTTATTTATTTTTGGAATATTAATTTATCGGTCATTATAAATGCCAATACCGATAGTTTGCATAATGTCAGCCGATATTATCAACCTGCCGATAAATTGGTTGGGCGCTTATTGGTGTCACTGATATGGTTGAGCGGTAACCTAAAATGTACTGTAATCTCCTTGCTGTGTTAAATCTTCAAGTCTTCTAACCGTATTTTCCACAAGCTTTGTATGTATCGTAAGCAAGGTCTCTTGTGTAGTCAAAGTAGATGATTGCATTGAAGAACGTTTTAAGACATCTGGTGTTATCATCCGTAGCTCAGAAGGACATCCAGCTCTGAATGACAAGAACACTTGAGGCTTTGCAGGATGAAGCCGTTAATGTAGAAGTTAGTGGGGAGGAGATGGTCGAAGGGGAATGAATGCCCTCTTAGTTTTGTGGAATGAAGCACAATACTCGCTCAAATCAATAAATCATGCTGTAGTAGTAATTAAGAGGATGAATCTGCCCTCGAGGGGCTCACAGACAGTATGGAGTCCATTTTGAAGCCTCTCTTTCCAGTCCCACTATAGACTCGAGCGAAAAGCAGTTGCTAAGAAACAGTAAGTGTGGTATGAGATATTAGTTCTGTCTTTATTTTTCTTTCTTTCCTTTTTACTTTCTTCAAGTTCCTTTAAAAGCATTATTGACAGAAAATCAATGACAGGCATCAGAGCTGGTATTTTGAGCTGTTTTTCTGAGTGTTGGCGATTTTTAGATTTCTCAAGTAGCTGTTTAATTTTAGACGATTTTAGGAGAAGTTTTAACAATGATGGAATCGGAACATATATGTATTTGCCTTTTTGTCCATATTATGGGTTTTTAGTCTCATCTTCCAGTTAAAATAGCCATCGCTTGGTGTATATATTGCTATATTTGATGACGGTGTATAAGAAACAGCTGCTTCTTAAAGGGATAGTTTGCTCATAAAGGAAAAGTGTCATTAATTTAGCGTTCAAAACCGGTAAGAGCTTCATTCATATTCGGACAAATAAAAATATTTTTGATGAATTCTGAGCGCTTTTTGACAGTAATGTAATTACCACGTTCGAGGCCCAGAAAGGTTGTAAGGACGTTGATAAAATACTCCAAGTGACATCAGTGGTAATGTTAAGTAAGTAAGCAACTTTATTCAACAATTACTTCTGTTCCGTGTCAGTCGATGCACATTCAAAAGAGTACCATAACACATAAAAAATGAAATAAAACTTCAACTCTTCATGTTTAATTCAAATATTTCTGAAATGCACTACTAGTTTCTGAAGTACAGTACATCCTAGACCAATATTTTTTTCAGTGTAATGTTACAGAAGGACTCAGTATAGCTTTGAGAAATCTGAGGGTAAATGTCATGTTGAGTATGTCTTTGGGGATTTTCAGGGTGAAGGTACAGGTGTAATGGCTTCATTGTTAACGGCTGTAATCTTACTGTAAGTTATCAAAGTCAGTAGATATATGTGTCTTTGTCTGTTATGCAATTGTTGGTTGGTAGTGGACCCGTGCGTATAACTCAATATTTTATGCATCTTGTCTTTTTAAATGGCAAGTAAAATATAGGCCAAGGCTGCACAAGGCTGCGCTTTATACATTTGAATGATGAGAACCTGTGAGCTTAAGGGGTTGGTTTTGCGTTTAACCCGGCACAGGTTTATTTGACCATATTTTCGTTTGACTGTGTCGGAGAGAGGGAGAGCTCTGACAAACCGTTATTGTATAGTGAACTGTATTTGCTTTCTTTACCTCTAGTCTCGTCTAGATTTACAGAAGGAGAAAAAGCAAGAAATCAAGCAGCAATACACGACAAGCCTCCTTATAGATGTAGCAAGGTGCTTTTAGTGTCAGCTCTCCCAGATAAGACAGAGTGCCAGAGTGTGTTTGCTGCTGGAGTGTCAGGCCACTGGCTGAAGCTCAGCTTCCTTTGAGTGTCATTCTTAATCCTGAACTGAGCCGAGCACCCACCGGGCCGAAATGGCGGTCTGATTGGGCAGAGGCAGCTCACCCGTGAGAGAGAAAATCTCTCTCTCTTTTTTTCTTGCTCGCTTTCCCAGCTGCAGACTCAACACAGGCTCCTGGATTTGGGTCACAAAATATCAGCGTTAGCCAGAAAGAGGAGAAAAGGAAAACATTAATCAATGATTTAATGGTAATCTGGGGTTCAGGTTGTTTGAGGATAGCTGTCTGTCTAGATGGGGAAAAAAAGAGAGACAGAGACAGTGGGATGATTACATACAGTTGGTATATTCCACCGGAAAAGGCTGATTGCCGACCTCAGGAGGTCAAACTAAATATAAAAGTGGTTTTCTGTATATGTATTAAATAAATGATATTTGTCTATCATTTAAAAATATTTGTGTTGCTGTCTCACTTGGTTTAAAAAAAAAAACAATGAGCAATTATTGAATACAAGCTTTTGTTAGACGCACAGATGCATTCACACAGGAACACATTTCTGGAGGTTTTTAATTGTTGCTTCGTTTGTACCTTTTAAGAGTTCAGTTTGGATTCTATTGTGTAGCATGTAGTTGATTTGGAGCGCAAAATTTCCCCTGTGTGTACATCCCGAGATAAATTTAAGGTAAAGCATATGAATATTAATTGGGTCAGGTGTTGCCTGCAGTCACATACAGTAATAAATATTCAGAAACCATGCTTTCATAATAGGAGCTGATTAGATCACACTTAACAAGTCTTCCTTTCAGCCAATAAGTTGCTGGGCAAACCTAATTAATATTCATGAGCAAAGTAGAACTTTCAGTATACAGTATTGGTAGTTATGACTATATAACAATATATAAAAAATAACAATATATGTATATATATATATATATATATAAACAAGAAGCACAACTGTTTTCAACATTGATAATTAATCAGTGTAATGGAATAATTTCTTAAGAATCATGTGACATTAGTGGCTGGTGAAAATTCGGAAAAATACCAGAAAAATAAACAATATTTGTGAGTATATTAAAATAGAAAACTGTTATTTTAAATTGTAATAATATTTCACAATTTAATGTTTAAGCAAATAAATGCAGCCATAATGAGTTGAATAATAAAATGATAAAATAGGAGGATATTGTTATTAATAATATGTATTTTTAAAACACATTTTGTATGCAAAAAAATCATATTAACTCAAAATTGTATATGTTTTTAAGCTGCATTACATTTAAGGTTTTTTAATGCTTAAATTTAAATTTTAAATATTAAGCATGATTAATAATTAATAAAAAAATATGATACAGCTATTAAGTTTGATATTGTTGTTTAGTGTTATCTCTCAGGTTATCAAATAAATTATATAAAAAATGTGTAAAAAAAAAAAAAAAATGTGTCATGTCCAACAAGTATTTAACATGTTTGTAAATTATGCATTTTTTTTTTTATTTAGTACCTGCTGCTGCCGTAGGTATATATTTTGACATCACCAAGGAGTGCTATTAATCAAAACTGTTAACGTAGAGCCCTTCTACTAACTTACTGTAGTGCATAACTCTGCTGTGTCTCCTTCACCTGTCTTTACTTCTCATCCTTAACTGCCATTAATGGACTCGGCGAGCAGTGACTTCTTGTCATTGGTCTCTTGACACAATCATTATAGCCTGCAAGCGTTGCTGTGAATTGCACGGTATGATACCGGTCATTAGATGTTGATGTCGTGAGAAATTGCCCTTAACTTTTCCTTGTGACACATCACAGTCTTGTGCAGCGTTGCATTAGCGGACACGGCAAATGTATATCAGTGCTAAACAGTACGAAGTCAGGTTTGCTCGAGCATAAACACACGTGTGTTAATACCCGAACCCCTGCCAAAGACATATTAGATAGGTTGTTTGTGGCGCTGCGAGGGGGAACATATTTGCCTAGCGTGTGATTTGATTAATCTTCCTCGTAGATGCCGAGCCCAAATATGTGTACTGGTGTCGTCGCCTTTTAAAACGAAAATTACAGAAACAACTCCCAGCTGTTAAACTGTGAAATGGGTTTATCTAGTAACTTATTCATGCACATTTGCATACCTTCTCTCTCGAAAATTAATTTCTCGCAGCAAATAAAGGCAATTAAAGCAGGAGTGTTTAGGAAATACGAGGGCTTTTCCTTTATTGGGCATAGTTCGCGTGAGTCGTTTCCTCGTGCGAGAAGAGATAAGCAGGGCTTTTAATTTTTTGCTGTCGTTATACAACAGAGTCCTGGAGGTGGCGTTTCAAGAAGAGCTCTGCCTGACAGCCGTGTACACACTCTCACACACGAGCCCAAAACGACAACGTGTTGCAGACGTGGTGCAATGGTTGAGGCTACGGGGGATAATCAACCCGGCTGGGTGATTAAACATGGCGTCACTCTCCTGTGAAAGATTTGGCCCAGTGGCAGATGTCTGGCCCTTTGCCAGGGCACGCGAGGTTGGATGGCATCGTTAACACGTGCCAGGCTAAAAATAGTCCTGTTCGGCCCGCGTGTTCATCACTGAAATGACATCTCTGTGACTGGGAATATCACTCATTTCCTGAGAGCGGATCATCTGCGCTGCGTTTAAAGCAGAGAATTATTCAGACTGTGCGAGTTTGATCTGTTCTGATATGGCTTTGGTTCTGGACATTTTGTTTTTGGTCATTGGTGTTGCTTTTCACATTTGAATCATTGATGTAATTACAGGACCGCGTTTTTCCCTCTGCATCGCTGTAGTTCCTTTTCTTGCTCCTTGTTTCCTAGGGAACTGTTTCTAAGGTTACAAGTTTACTTTTTTCTTCCTCTTAACTTGCTATAAGGGGATGTTCCTCAATTGATTCGATTGCTGTTTACATGCAAACAATTGAAGGCGACACATCTGGACAGACAAGAACAGTTTTCATGACTTGGTTAAATTGAGTTTAAAATGACCAAACATTGTTTTTTTAGAGGCTCTAATTGCGTAGGCCTTTAAACTTGGAAATGTAGGTCTTTTTTGATACGGTCATGGATAGACGCAAGAAATGTTTGTTTCCTGTTCACTGCCGCCTTCACCAGATTGAGGCCTCTCAGAAATGTTTGCACTTTAAAATATGATCCTGATATCTCTTAACATTTAAGATCAGAGACAAAGGAATACTGAAGAGGTAAAACATGAACGTTTGACAGGCACAAATGAATAGGGATTCAATCGAGGGATATTCCGCCCAGCCGTAAAAACCAAGAGAATTCAGTCATTGTTGGTAAGTCCTACTTTTGGAGTGAAGTTAACCAAAAAAAAAGAAAGATTGCTGATTGAAGTCATCTGATGAGATTAGAGCTTGGCTGAATGGTCATCACAGGGGATAGCGGATGCCGCCCACACAATTTCTCTTTCATTTTTTAACGAGGCGGCGTTCTGTAGTGCGGCAAATGAGGCTTCATTCATACCAGATTGACCTTTTGCCATGTTGTGGCAGCGAAATTGAAAAGACTTTAAGATTCATTTAACCCAAGGCTATTTATTTTTTATTGCGCACTCCTTTCTCACACTTCTTTGATTTTTATCTGTTGTTAGACTGCCGTCGCTGCTAAGAAAAATCTAGTTCTTCCACCACAAACGACTCTGACAAGGCTTCGTAATTAGCTGCACGGCACATTCTATGTATGGTCCGACACGCCGGCTTGTTTTCAGAGTGTTACGTCTCTTATGCGAGTCGAAACATGCTGACTAGCGCTTCTGAGTAGTGACCGGGGACTTTGTTGTGTTTCAGGTTAACTGAGCAGTATTTTGACGATCAGCCAAAGAACTACAGAGTCCCTCCTGGGGCTTCTTGCTTTTAGGGGAAATGGTGAATGATGCCTTGTTGTTGCTTTTTCCCAGAGGTCATTGCTAGATGTCATTCTTGGTGGTTGGATTTGAAAAGCAGCACATTGTTATTTTAATCATATTTTTTCCTCAGATGTTTCCTGTTTCGAAACCCTCCCTCATCTCCTGCCGCAGCCCCCGAGCTCTACAACACAAAGGCAATTTGTTCATATTTATTCCGACCTAGACGTCAAATTTTCCCTGCAAAGGGACTTAATTGAATGAACTTTCATAAAAGAAAGCCATTACTATATCTGAGTCTGGAGATGTCCATATAAATTTGTAAAGGCTTAATTTTGTATTAGAAGTCAAGGCGGCTTTCACCCACACAAATGCTAATTTTAATGGTCGAGCTCCGTTTAAATGTCTGTGAATGTGTTCCGGTACAATCGCTTCTCTTCCAAATCACAATCACACATATTGCCATCTTCTCCCTGGCTGTATTTCAGCTGTATGGCGGTCCCAGGCTGCCACACTTCAAATGAAAAACAAAGCAGTGTGTTCATGATTTATAATGGCTGCTTTCCCTCTTCATCGCCAGCATTCATTTGAATTCACTGGAAATTCTATTAGTCTGCTAGAAAAAAAATAAAGGAGGGGGTGTTGTCTTGAAAGACTTCTTGTGGATTGAGGATCTGCACATGTTTAATAGGTCCAAAACGCATTAGGAGACTAATTTCATTAACATTGTCAGTCCATAATCACCCCGTCGATAGATAAAGGACCAAGCCAATCTGCCTTTGCTAATCTGGCTCAGAAATAATGAGCAGGTGATGAGGACGATCTGCTGTACGCTGGAAGGAATGTTGAAAGAGCCACTTTGGTGGACAATACGTTATGGAGTCTTGTAGAAAATAGCATGCTGTCACCTTATTCTGCTAATTGTATTGAGGAACATACGGTAAATCCTGTAAATGGATTCTAGAGAGAATACATGTTATTCTAAAGAGACCTTTCACATGGAAGAATAGGTTTAAGCTGGTTTGTTCCTCTTATGCCGAGTTTAGACTGCACAATTTTCAAAGTAGTCGCGTCACAGATCTTTTCACACTTCATGACTATCTGGGGTAGCATTAAATTGCTTCTGTGTTCGCATTGCACAATGATGGGCGACAGGGAGTTTCGCATCGCATGACTTTTCTCGCTGCCAAACACAAGAGAAGTGGCATGGAAAAACGCAAAGTCAGGCGAGTCAAGACCGGAGTTCTCACGTGAGAGCGGGATTATTATTAAAAATCGCGGCAAAGCAAAAAAAGCTTGCCATACAAATTGCATGCACGCTAATTTGCAGGGAAAAGAAGAAAAAGAAAAGAAGATTATGGAGGATGATATATCGTCTATACCTTTGTAACTCCTCCCCCAACTTCTCGCTGCCATGGGTGTTGCTCTCTCATTGGCTGTAGGTAATCACACAGCATGCGAGTCAAAATCGGGGCTAAAATCGTGCGGTCTGAACTCGGCATTAGCTGGCCTGACATGTTTTTTAAGCCAACCCCCAATGTTAGCATCACCCTGGTTTTCTAGTCTAAAACCCAGTAGAATTTGTTTTTTCCATTGGTGATTGGAGATCTGTGAGCCACACTTAGGTCATGATAGTCTTCACATTTTTAGATCCTTTCAAAATCTAAATATAAATGCTGGAAGTAAAAAGGCTTATGTAGGATATTAGGAAATTGCACGACTCAAGACCCGTTCACACTAAGAACGATAACTATAACTATAAATCCGGATTATATCATTTGTTTATTCTAAGCTCATACCTCTTTGAATGATTAAGCTTGTTAATGCGGGATGGATTGTAATTGGCTGCCAGAATTTTTTATTGTTCATCAGCTGAAAAACAAAAAGTTCTGAAAGTGATTCCAATGATATTGTTTGTCTATGAGTTTATTGTTATAGTTGTGAGGTGGACTCTGCTTTTCTTTATTACCGAGAATGATTTTTACAACCGTATTTTTTATCATATCTTTATAGCTATCATTATTGGTGTGAACAGGGCTTTGATGCTTAATAGTGGTGATGTTTACAGTCTTTTATTCTTCTTAAAAGTCAAAATAGTTTCCAAGAGACAGTTATAAAGTGAGGCTGCAAAGGCCGTCTAGTAACTAAATGAGTTTAGCTGTTCGGCGTGATGACTTTTAATGTCCCAGACAATCTCTGTACTCCCATTTAAACCAATTGTTAGCAAGTCTTTTTCAAGAGAAGTACAAGCTTGAGAAAAAAAAACAAAAAAAACATGGGAATTGTACTGATGGGTTTTATGGTGTATAATAAAACATTAATATTGTGCTTGTGTTATCCGTTATCCACATGAACTTATTTCAGGCACCCCATTCAAAAACTAGCAGGTTTTATCTGATCTTCCAGGCTGGTCTTAGTGGAGACCGTCCAAAACCAGCTTGGCCATTGTAGCAGACCAGCATTTTTTCTCCCAGAAGGAAAACGTTTGTAGCAATGGAAATTTAAATACTTTCCTGGGTCTTGCCTATAAAAACGTATCTTCCTTTAGGGCCATTATAGCTAATCAGGCTGGAAAACCAATATAAACTGATCAGCAAACTAGCTTAGGCTGTTTTTCCCCCAAGAGGGATCTTACGGGTAGTACAGTATTTCTACCATGACAACTCACAAAAGATTTTAGCATGGTAATGGATATGACAGTGTTAATGGTCTTGGCCGAATAGATCTGCTACTCTGCTGAATTGTTGCTGCTTTTGGTTATTGCTAGTTGTACATTATTGCTGCTGCTGCAAAGCAAGTACAGAAACTTACTACTGCCAGTACATGCATTGATACATGCTGTGAGAATTTAAGACATACTGCTGCCGCACAAATATCATATATTTTTTAACCTGTAGCAGCAAAGGTTTTCAACACTGTTACTTAAGACCCATCACCCTTTGCCATCTAGACTTTCATTGCCCCTTATTTAGGAATAAAATGTACGACATGTACGACAAAATTCAGTTTTTAGACAAATTCTAATGCATGAAATGAACATCAGAGTGAACTTCGTTAGCACAGTATGTGAATGTTAGCCAATTAAAGATCATTTGCATTAGTCAGGTACAGTACAACAGTCTCATAACAGTCTCATAAGCTTACATTATGATATCCTGTGCTCTTGAGCGATGCTGTATGAGGACTTCCTAAATCTGCCTGTAGCCATCTGAATAGAGTTAGTTCTGTTATTTCTTCTCATTTTGTAGCTTAATGAAGGGACGTTAGTGGGGGAACGAAAGGAATAAAAAAAGACAGTTGATCAGCGGTGGCTTAATCACAGCGATTCACCTCTATCAGCTCTCAAGGTGCCATTAAATAAGTCACCCATTTACTTTTAATTATTATGTAATCAGCAACGCCTGACGTGCGAGAAGCTTTAATTAAGTTATTAATTAGTTGAGTAATGTGATTTTTCTCTGGTACAGAAACCCAAGTCACCCGCTCATTTCATAAATGAAGGTGTAATTAACGTGTTAGCCAGGAGATACTTTTACACGGATGCTTGGGAGATGGAGCGACCGCTGCTAAACTGGCAGAGAAAAAACACCACATGTGGCACATTAGCCCGAATAGTGGTGACTGAACAGCACATTTCAATGTAAATATCAAACTATTTAATTGCAAATATTATGCGCCAGGATTCAGGGGGATATGTCAGCTTTTGTGCGTGTGTGTGTGAAGTGTGCGTGCTGTGGTACGGCACATAATTGGTGCTTGTACTGATTTACTGTGGGGTTTGAGTGCTGGATGGTGGCTGGAATTGTTTTAAAGTTCAAGAGGTTTGTTGTTATTTGTAACCACTATATTCCTAATGAATGCATATTAAGTACTCCTCGTGGACTTAACACAACAACATGAACAACTTTAAACAAAGAGAGTGCATACTTAAAATATACATTATAACTAAAAAGATCAGACAGACCTGGACCAAAATCAAACAAACAAACCAATAATAAAAAAAAAATACTATGACTAAGCATGCATTTAAAGTGTGTATGTGCAATAGTGCTGTCCGAAAAATGATTATTGCAACAATTAATGTGATTAATCGTGACAATTGAATATGTTCTGTGTATATGTACAGTATTATGTGTACATACAGTTGCCCTTGCAGAATCTGTGAAAAATCTCAAAATAGGAGAAATTATACAAAATGCGTGTTATTTTTTAAATTAGTACTGTCCTGGGTAAAATATTTTGCACAAAAGATATTTACATATAGTCAACAAGACAAAAAAAGAAGAAGAAAAAAAAAAAACGTTCAAAAGTTCTTTATACTGTGTGTGGTTACCTGATGATCTACGGCGGTTGTTCATGAGTCCCTTGTTTGTCCTGAACAGCTAAACTTAGCACTGTTCTTCAGAAAAATCCTCAATGTCCTACAGATTCTTCTTTTTTTTCAGCATCGTTTGCATATTTGAACCCTTTCCAACAGTGACTGTATTTTGAGATCCATCTTTTTACACTGAGGACAGTTTGGGGACTCAAACACAACTATTAAAAACATTCACTGATGCTCCAAAAGAAACAATATGCATAAAGAGCCAGGGGATGAAAACATTTGAACAGGATGAATATGTTTAAAGTTTTCTTATTTTGTTGAAATTTTTTTTTTTTTTTATATAGTACTGCTCTTCAGAAGCAACAGAAGATACTTGCATGAACAATTTACCTTGGTCTTCAAATGTAATACATATATATCAGGGGTCGATCTGAGGGCGTCGGTTAGATATATTAGATACACTATTATGAATTGATTTAAACACTAGATGCAGAAGAAACTGATTTTGGTAGAGTTGCACAGTAATTGTTTGCCTCTTAACATGTTTACCCTCTCATTTGCATAAACGTGATCCCACAATCCCCCACATGTAGTGTACGAACACCTCTGATGTGTTGCTGTATATACAGCTGGATTAATAACGTTGCTGCTTTTTTGCAGTTGTCCACATTATACTGTGGAATATTTCTTCACGGGCAGATGTTTTGATTTTCTGGCCTGTTCTGATGATTGTATTTCTGTCTGCTCAGGTGGCTGAATGTGTCCTGAATCAAACCAGATCGTCATCAGCTATTTAAAGCTGATTAGCAGAAGGATACACAGCTGCTCCAGGCACGATTTCGATAACTATGAGAACATCGCTCTTGTGGTTGTGCAGTGCTGAAGGCTGAAGCTTCGATATTATTATTTCAAGTCTTCTACGAGTAGAATAGCCTTTGAATGTGGCTCTGTAGTGGCAAACACCAATATTAAACACCAACTCCGGCTGAAGAAGTATGAAACTAAAAATTGATGTAGAATGGGATTCAGGAAGCTTTTTAGTGCTCACAGATACTGCTGTCTGGCCGCCCTTCAAACCTCAAGCAGAGTCAAGGTCATGAATATAATGGTGTTTACAGAAAGCAGAGGGTTTTATCATTAATACACAATGCTCGGTATATGATAGCAGAGATGTGGATTAAAAGCTCATAGAGAAGTGGACGAACGGTTATATACAACAGTAGAAATAATGATTTTGTTTGTCTTTCTGTGAACATCCTTTCATCCTATGAGAATATTGAGACGCAGTCTACCTCGACAGTTTATTTAACTTAGTTTGAGAATCATGCCATTGAGAAATGCTATATTAATTGCGTTAAAGCTACAAAAGCTGTGGTTGTTGAAGGGACCAGAGTAAGTTGCTGTCTCCGTCTGTCCGATGAGTTATTAGACATTAGGTAGAGAGACCATGAAGCCTTGCTGTGGGCATGTCTGAGAAAGCCATGCTGAGCAATAGAAATAAAAAGTAAGTTTAGGTCATGTTTCTTTAATATGTGGTTTATTCATTAGCATTTTTTCTATTTATAAGATCTTTCTCTGCAATGCTGTTTGCTCCAAACAGCAGTTCTTTAGCTTTATGGAAGTAAAAGCAAATAATTTATGAGATTTTTGATGGATGCTGTCCTGTCATGGATAAAAGATGCTTCTGTCTGGATTTAGAGGGTCAGTGTTTGCTTTCAGCGCCAAATATCTTAGCGTAAGAAAATTCAGTAAGATTAAACATACTGAGCTGTTTCCCTGAAACAAATTAAGCCTCAACCTGAATCCTAGATGAAGATGATTCACATTTTAATCCATGTGGATTTATTTTTATAGATTTGGAAATCAGCCTATTGCCCAATTATTAGCATCAATTAGTATTTATTTCTCAATAAAATGTTTCTGGGCTACAATTAATCAAGATTAATCACATCCAAAATAATTTTTTATTTATTTATATATATATATATATATATATACATGCACATATTTAAGAAAAATTGTTATGTTTATGTATTAATTATATTTATGTATGACAGAAAGTTCAGTTTTGCATGAAATGCTCTTTATTAAAAGTAAATTGTGTAATTTGTGCACCACTAGCATCACAAGTCTAAGACTGAATGCATCGTGTGGCTGAATCTATAAGCCGAGGTCTAGCAGTAGGAATCAGTGTAGCATGCCTGGTTTAGAAGCTGGGGCTTCAACTGTGTTCTTAACAAAGAAATTTCTGTTTGATTATTCTGGGCTGGTCTCAGGCCAGGTGCAATGTTCTAAGTTCTGGGGTTCCAGTAGGGCCTTCAGGGTCTGGCCTTGAGCCGTTTGCGCTGAGAGAACAACATTCTGCTCAAAGTAGCATTATCGGTCTGACCCGCTGCTTTTAAAACATGCTGCGGGTTCCAGGAAATGGCGCGTGCTTATTGTTGGTGTGCAGACGGAGTCTTGAGTAAAAAGCCTTTTCCCCTCTACAGCAATTCTGCTTTGATTAATTGGCCGGGGCCCAGACTGCTGTTTTATCCTGCTGGGCTTCTCCTGCTACTACTGGAATTGATTCAGAATGGGCTCACTGTGAACCTGCAAGGCATTCTGGGAAGCATGTCCTTTTGTTAAATGTACAGTTCTGTTTTCATAAAACACAACATTGCAACCTTAACGGATTTAATGTTGGGATTCAAGGTATGGGTTAAATTTTAGTTAAAGACTGTGTGTATTACACACTCTCTTAAGAGCTCAACCAATGTTAACGAGGAATTCGCAACTGACTGTGGTGATATTTTTCAAGTGAAACGTGTTCAACCACAGCAACAACAACAATATGGATTATTCTTTATACAATAACTGGAAAAGATGGTGTCCATACCAGACCTAAATGAATAAAACTATTAAATTCAAAATTAAACAGTTCATTGGAAGTTGTACATTTGCATTGTGTATTATGTGTGTATATGTATGTGTGTGTGAGTGTGTGTGATGAGTATGTCCAGCATGAATTTGTTCACATTTATTTTATGTTTAGTTTTAATGTATCGAACCATTAAATTAGCCATAATAATAAAATATGGGATGTATATTAGTAAATGAATGCATTTGCTGTATTAACATAAGTCCATCGAAATCCAAAAAAGGACAAATATGTAGCACTTATTTATTGAATCGTGTATGTCTGTGCTTATGTAGTTATTCCTCTGTTTATGAATTACTTATATTTAAGTACTTTACACAGTAAGACTCTGAGAGGGTTAATAGGGCTAGTTTTGATTTCACGTTGACTGTAGAGTGGCTGGGAAACCCTAAACATCTCACAGTGACCATCTAAATGATCAGTTAACATGATAATCACCTGGAGTTTGTGTAGGGCAGAGGTCTGTGACTTCAGCGCAGTCGAAGTACTTCAGAATGTCACATCTGCTGAGTCTAGCCTCCGTACAAGCTCCTCCTCTGGCCTGATTTGCTGTGACCCGCTTGCTGGTGAGGAGAACAGAGTGATAGTGCTGTCAGAATTACAAGCGAGCAGCAGCGCTGGATCTGGTGTCGATGTGGCGGCCTTGAGCGTGTGCAGGAGCTGCATGTGGGCAAATAAGATTAAGGCTCTTCCACAGCGAGCCCTCCTTCTGTTCCGATCATCCGCTCCGCAGCCTCTCTCATCCAGCTGTACAGACAAAACACCCTCCACCTGCAGACCTGCTAAAAAGATAGCAATCTCCCCTCACCTGAGGCCTCTAATGCGCTACAGAATCTTAATATTTGCTTATACATTCCAAAACCTGCCTAGACAGCATTATACTAGTTTCTAAAAACCATTTACAAAACCATTTGTTATTGGTCTTTTTTTGGATTGACACATGCTTAAAAATGAAGCCAGTGTGTTACGGTAATGAACATTTTGTCCTTTTATCTCCCTCCCTTTTATCTCTGAGGAACCGTAGGTAGATATTTGCTTGGTTCCCTCCTGCCATGATACAGCCTTGTGGGACTCTGGCAGCCCGCTGCTGTCCTGAGGGCAGAAAGATGTCTGAACATTCGAGATTTCAGAGAGAGACAACTGGAGCTCCACCTGCCTTTTTTTATACACACACACACACACACACTTGTTTGCTGAAAAATCTGACTGTTTAGATAAACCAGCTGTCAACAACACACACACATGCACCTATTCAGGATATTCAGTGGCATGAGACATCTGCATATGTTTAGCCGTAACAAAGAGTTTAGTACAATAGCTCAAATCACTTCAGGAGGACAGACGAAGGGGCGGAGTCAGGATTAGAAGCAGAAACGATAGGATGAATTACCCCACTGTCCCGTCCACCCGTGTGTTGGTGCATTTATTTAGCAGAGCGCTGTTCCATTCCTCCTTGCATCTCGTAATTTATTGGAGAGGACGGTGCGCCATTTGTCTGAAAGCTTTTTATGACGACCAGACCTTGTTATGCTGGAGCGCCATCCATTTTGTGCCATGTGTTATATGGACCCTTAGGATGCGAAAGGGGGGATCTCTGCATTATTTATGCAATGACATTTCTAAGATGCAGAGCGATGCGTTTTGTATGTATTTTCATTATTCCGGGATGGGGGGGGGGGGTGTCAGTGACACAGTTTGCGTCGGGTTACCACAACGATAAAAAAACCCATATTCCTTCCAAATGCATCTCCATATTCATCCCTCTTCCACCGCAGTCACAAAAGGAGGGCTTTTATTGAGATGAAGTCTCCACCTCACTTGAGGTGATATTACCGAGCTGTACCTGTCTGCTGATGGATGGCTCTATCGCCTCTGTGCTTGTTGAAGTTCGATTGTGATTTTAAAGACTTTCCTTTTAGTCTTCCACTTAGGCCAGGAGGTATCATTCAGCCATTTACCAAAGATGAAGTGCTACACACTTGCAAGCTGCTTGCTCAGAGGAAGAGCGCGTGAGAGGGATGAGAGGACATGAACTTTGGTTTGTTATTGAATAATTATTTAGCGGCTTGGATGCATCAACTAAAGAGTTTCGACAATAAACCGTAGCAGTCTGTGGTACCATATTACTGTAATGCATTAAATGCACACCAAAAGTGTGGCAATGTAGCTTAAGGGCATGTTTTTCTGAATTGTTGACAATATAGGCGTCAGGAAGAGAAATGACCAAATAACGTTCATTTGGAAAAAAATAATCAATCAAGGCTGGTGTTACTTATTTGGAAAAAACTAGCTAGCAGATATTTCCCCCTAAATTAAAAACGAATGCTTTTCTTTACTAGTTATTAAAAACGTAATCCGATTACAAAACACTTGTAATGTATCACCGCTTAAAAACTGTTTAAAAGTAATCTTCTGATTTAAGTCCCCTTTCAATCATGGTTGTTTTATAGTTGACCTGTTTAAAGCCTAAAACATTTAAATAAAGATTATTTGATACCTTTAGTAGATTCACAGAACTTGTTTGTGTGCTGTTGTTGTGCTAAGCGAAACAAGCAGCCTTGCTTTGTCCTTTCTGCAGCTCTAAATGTTATATTTGAGCATGAAGCCTTTCCAAATATACGTGCCTTAAAGCCTCTGCTGTTGGTGGGAAGTGGGGTGAAATACCAGGGTGCCCTTGTGTCAGAAAGAAAGAGAGAGAGCGCTGGGGAGAGAGAAAGCACTCTGGAACATTTACAACTGTCCTGCAAATCTCATTGCCGGGCCCTGTTGCTGAGGTATGATTTTATTGCGGCCCCCACCGGCGTGGAGATAGAGGTGATAACCTCATCTCTCCTGCCTGAGCACTGAGCTGCAAACTCTCTGATTCCTGCCATAAATTGCATTTGTGTCCCGTGTGTGCGTGTTTGTGTTTGTGTGTGTGTGTTTCTTTGGATATCTGTGGAGGGGACAGAGGGCTTCTGCCACTCCTCACACGTAGGGACTTAAAAAAAAAAAAAACTCGACCAACACATGGCCCTCTCATTATGTTGCTTTTTCTGAGTGATGATTATATGTGCATGAGTGTGAGTTGTTGCATGTTTTTTCTGAGGGGTTTCTGAGGTATAAGTGCTTTTGCGTTTACTAGGAGGCAGGTTGAGTGAGTGGGTGGGTCTCAAATGGTTCAGCAAGTTTATACTTCTACACAGGCTGTATGGGAATTGTTTTTGGGGCATTAAAAAAAACAAAACATTAATTTTAAAAAGATGGTGTACCTTGATATTTAAGTGAATTTAGGAAACTATAAAATATGCTTAATGTAACAGTTTTAAACCCCTTACTTACAATACTTAAATTGTTCAATTACTTATTTTATTATTATTATTATGATTATTGGTTGTTGTGTAGTACTCTGATATGGGGCTTTAAATATATTCCAATGCATCAACTTAAAGGAACACTCCACTTTTTTGGAAAAAGGCTAATTTTCCAACATCCCTAGAGTAATACAGATGTGTTTTACCGCTTTTGAATCCATTCAGCCGAACGCCGGGTCTGGTGGTCCCAAAATTAGCATAGTTTAGCATAAATCATTGAATCCTATGAGACCAGCTAGCGTCGTGCTATAAAATGACTAAAGTGTTTCGATATTTTTAAATTTATTTAAACCTATTTTAAAACTTGACTCTTCTGTAGTCGCATCGTGTACTAAGACTGGCGGAAAATGCAAAGTTGTGGATTTGTGGAACTATACTCTCATTCCGGGGTAATAATCAAGGAATTTTGCTGCAGCACCATGAGTGAAGCAGGCGCAATGATATTACGCCGGAATGAGAGAATAGTTCCTACTCATATCACCCTAGAAAATCCATAACTTTGCATTTTCCGCCAGTCTTAGTACATGGTGCGACTACAGAAGAGTCAAGTTTTAAATAGGTTTAAATAGCTGGTCTCATCGGATTCAATGATTTATGCTAAGCTAGGCTAATTTTAGGACCACCAGACCCGGCGATCGGCTGAATGGATTCAAAAATGGTAAAACACATCGGTATTACTTTAGGGATGTTGGAAAATGAGCCTATTTCCAAAAAAAGTGGAGTGTTCCTTTAACTGGAAACCCTTCAGGAATGTTGAAGTCGTCATTTGATTGGTTGAATTTTATTAGATTTCCAGGGGATGCAAGTGTCGCATTTATTTTCGGTAAAACTAAGTGCAGACGTGTGGTTGCGGAAGAAAAACTGTCATGTTTACATGAGGGACAATGAGCATTTATCAAGATCAGCTAAACATTGGATTCTCAAAAGTATGCGATGTTCACAGCTTGGTGAACCTTGGAAGGTGACCCATGGCATTGGGATAAGATAGTTTAAAGCATCCACTTCCACTACAATCCCTCGGTCGGGATCAGGGTTTCGTAAAATGGGAGCTGTGGTGAACCGAGTCTTTAGTTCTTGGAATGCCTCCTCACTCTCAGCAGTCTAATGTAAGAGGTTCGGGCCCTTGCGTGTCAAGAAAGTCAAAGCGGCAGCTACCTGACTCAAGTTTCTGATAAATCTTCTATAAAAGTTGGCGAATCCTATGAAGCGTTGAAATTCTTTGATGGTTCGTGGCTTTAGCCAATTCAATGTAACCCAGGAATGAGATTGAAGTTTGGTGGTACTCATACTTCGCCAGTTTACCATACAGTTTGTTGTCGATCAGATGTCTCAGAACAGATCTGACATGCTTTATTTGGGTCTCAAAGCCCTCAGAATAAATCAGAATGTTGTAGATGAAAACTATCAGATATTGGTTAAGCATGTCTCGGAAGATCTCGTTGATCTCGTTGGAAGACAGTGGTACTGCAGGATAGGCCAAAGGGCATAACGAGGTATTAGTAGTGTCCATTCATCATCGAGAAGGCTGTTTTCCATTCCATTCCCTTAGCGATTATATGTGCTCCTCAAGTCCAGCTTTGTGAAATACTTGGCAGATCTAAGCTGTTCAAGGCCTGCTGGCACAAGTGGTAGGGGGTAATGATATTTCACCATGATTTCGGTAAGGCCTCGGTAATCAATCATACCCTGCCAATGCTGGTGAGGTAGATGACTCTTTGATAATTCCTCCTCAATATACTCCTTGATGCTATTTGTCTCAGGCTGAGATGCCTCCTCCTTACTGAAAGCGATTTTTAGGTCCTGATACTGTGGAGGCAGGTGTTCAAGAGGAGTTTTATCGAGTTGAGGTGGTTACGGGTTACTGGCAGCCTTTTGGAGAGTTGATAGGCAGAGTTTTTTGCACATTTCTGACCACTTAACAATGTGTCAATCTTTCCAGGAAATGACCGGGTCGTGGAGTTTAAGCCAGGGGAGACCGAGGATGATTGGGTGTTTAGGTGAGTATATGACAGGGCTGTATTCAAGAACACCTTTTTTGAGTCCAAGACAAGTCCAAGACCAGGACTAGTCGAGTCCAAGTCAAGACCGAGTCCAAAGAGGTTCGAGTCCAAGAC
>JAUCMT010000013.1:11984985-11997658 GCA_032357475.1 Enteromius thamalakanensis
CGGATTCAATGATTTATGCTAAGCTATGCTAATTTTGGGACCACCAGACCCGGCGATCGGCTGAATGGATTAAAAAACGGTAAAACGCATCTGGGGTTACTCTAGGGATGTTGGAAAATGAGTCTATTTCCAAAAAAAGTGGAGTGTTCCTTTAATGTTTAATTTATAAAAAAAGACAGTATAATCAACCATAACAATATATATACATATATATATACTGTATATATATTTTTTTTATTATTATTATCATTATTATTGATATACTGTATGCTGATATTGTAATTTAAGTGCACATTATTTTACCATAATGTTTAATTTATTTAAAAAATATTATTATATCAAGCATTACAAAATGTAAATGTTTATTTTTATCTATTATTATAATTATTGTTGTTACTATTATTTATCTAGTTTAGTATAGTTGATAAAAATGCCTTTTTTTCGCCCCTGGTTATGCCCTATACAGCCGTGTTCTGTTCCCAAGCCAGTTTTTGGAGTGGCATGCAAAGGGAGTGTACTGAAGCATTACCCACATTTGTAAGGTTTGATTGCATTTTTGGGCAAGAGAAGCTATTTGACCTGCCAGTTACTGTTTGTCATCCCTGCTCACTTTAAACAGCTAATTCCTTCCACTTCCCGGTCACCTTCTGCGTCTATGAGCTAGGTGATCTGGGGAGTAATAGACTTGGCCGGGGACGACAGCTCCACTTCCTGCCCGGTTTGCTGTGTGGCTTGGCTGCATTTTTGGACCCAGTGTGTAAATTGCCCAGATTGTGTTTGGTTTGAGTTACTGTCTCAAGGGTCCATGCATTCATTGGAAGGAAAGGGCCCACCTTCTAACACATTGCCTATGAGGTGCACCTAATTAGGCTTGGCATGGAATAGAGCCACATCTTTCCACTCCTAAATGCTTATGAAGGTCCTCATAAAGCCAGTCTAGACCACCAACCTGCTCTGGGAAAGACTTTTTAGTGAATTGGCTCGTGGCTGCCTACCTTTACTTCCTTTTCAGGCGGCATCAACTCCTTCCCCAACTAATGATGCAAAGCCAAAAGTTGTTTAGGTTCTGACTGAGACGAAAGCACCGTTACGGCCCGTACAAAATGTTTTATGCTCTGGGAGTTGAAAGGACTGGGTCCGTTAAGCAAGCCATTTATCAGTTGATCACTTCTGAACGCCTAGACGAGCACATGCCTCCTCTTTCCCAAGATAGAGGGATAATTAATGAGGAAGACGCTCCATGAAACGGCGAGGGGGCTTTTGTTATCGTGAGCGTGATGCAGCTGTTCTCTTATGTGGAAACTGAATGCAGGCACAGCATTACTGTCTTCTCTTTTCTTCTCTTTCTGTCAGCATCACCGCTACGTGAGGCCTACCTGTCGGCGCCCAATCAGCTGTGTTATAAATGAAGTTGTTCTGTCAGTGAGACAGACTGGCCTGTTTTTTTATTTATTTTTTTTCTCTCTCTTCACTTTTTTCCTCTTCCACTGGCTGCCAGGAAGAGAAGATTGATCAGTTCCATTTTAGTTTAATGCTGCTTCGTCCTGGGTTGTACAGTGGCAGATGGAAGGAACACCATCAGGTCTACTGATCCAGAGATGGGACACGGGTCTATTGTGGATTAGACCGCTTTTGTTGCACTTTTGTAGCTAATGTCATAGTATTCTTGGCATGTTGGTATTGCTGTGCACTGGTCATGTGCCGTTCAGTCTTTTTGAAATAAATAGGTTGCTAAGGGTTGAAATGGCATTGCAGAAATTCACCAGTGCTGCACTGTTATAGAAAAAACTAAGTGCAACATGGATGTTGACAAGCTCTCTAATAGCTGTATATAGTGACATTGCTAAAACATTGGGTAATACTTTATTTTAAATTGACACATATTAGTATGCATATTAGACTATTAGACATTCTACATTCCTAATTCTACTCAATATCTAAACTTAAAGGGTTAGTTCACCCAAAAATTAAAATATTGTCATTAATTACTCAACCCCATGTCGTTCTAAACCAATAAGACCACCATTCATCCTCAGAACATAAATTAAGATATTTCTGATGATATCAGAGAGACATCTGTCCCTCCATAGACAGCAATACAACTGAAATGATCCCTGATCCAGAATGGTGGCAAAAACACTGGTAAAACAGTCCATGTGACATCAGTGACTCGACCTTACTTTTGTAGTGCTACGAGAATACTTTTTTGTGTGAAAATTTTTTTTTTTTTTTTCAGAATTTACTCATCTTTCCGTCATTTAAACACACCGTATATGCAAGCTTTAATGCATTTGACATAATCAACCTTGTTTATATCCGGGTGAAAGCCCCTGCACCTGCGTAATTTGCAGCTGTTTGCACCTAGAAGAAAGTGTCCACTTACACAGTAATGTTTTCTAAAATGGCAGAAGCTGAAAGTCATAGGAGAAGAATGGTTAAGTATACAATGTTATTTTTTTTCTCCTTGCGCAAAAAAAAAGTATTCTCTTATCGCCGCAAAACTGAAGTTGATCCACTGAAGTCACATGATCTGTTTTTTTACCAATGTTTTTACTACGTTTCTGGATCTGGGATCATTTCAGTTGTATTGCTGTCTATGGAGGGACAGATGTTTCTCTGATATCTTAAGTTGCGTTCGGAAGATGAACGAAGGTCTTATGTTTGGAACAACATGAGGGTGAGTAATTAATGACAGAGTTGCCTTTTTTGAGAGATTAACCCTTTAACAATTACCTTACTTACTATTAATTAGTTAAATTAAGAATATACTTTAATATACTTCGAAAGTACCTAGAGTACAATATATGAGTACTACCTGATTCCATCACTGTATTAAAAAAAAGTATTTTTGAGTGAAAGTAAATGCAAACTGAATTAAGATATGCTATTTCAGAAGATTTTTTAATTCTGATTAATGTTGTATTGTATTTTAGAATATCACTGTACAGACTAAAAAAATAAAATAATAAATAAATAAATAATTATTACTAATAATAATATATTTAAAAAAAAATAAAAAATTAAATGGTATTTCAAATGTATAAAAAATAGGCATCTTCAGATTACTACATGTGAGCTATCATATTATGCGTTATCTACAAAAAAATATTATTAATATTGAAGTAGTAGTTCTGTTATATACAGTATAGGTATAGTCTTATATACTATACTTTTATACTGAGAGTGTTCTCCACATACAAAATATTTTACTGAGTATTTTCCAATTTCTTAGTCTGAATCATCTGTGCCTGTTAGACCTTGTGTCTGTGGGATCGGAGGACTCTTTTGTTTTACAGAGGAAAGATTAAGGTTAAACTGAGGACATTCTTTATGCTCATTCAGAGAGGATCTGAGAACTCGGGGGAGGCCATCCTGAAAAATCGATCGGCAGCAGCATTGCATTTCTGTAGAGGTGCAGTTGGACACAAGGTCAGAGATATTATCGGACACGAGAAAGAAATGGAAGTGGATTTGACTCATTGCAAGATTCATGTACAGTACGCACTCAGTCTGCCGTGGACTGACAGACTTCTCAAATAAATCCTTCACAAAATATGTTCTTTCCGAGCAGTTAAAGTAGCATTTTCTGGAGTATGTCTCCTAATTTAAATTTCTTGTTTACGCAATTCTTTATTTCCATATTTGCGGTGACTTGCACCCATGAAAGCCAAAGAAGCTGCTATAAAAAGCACACTTCTTTGACAGTCTGCAGGTAAACCTATATGAAGCTTCTAAATCTGGCTGGATTCCTGTCCAGGATCCCACGGTTAAGGCTTGTGTCTCGATCCATCTCCTAACCCCCTGTGCCTGAGGGGTTCACAAGAAAAGGATGACAGAGGTTATGTGATCAGAGTCATATTGAGACCAGCTCATGGATTTGACAGCCTCCTTTGGGTTTCTCTGAATCGGGGATGACTTTTCTGAAATATTAGGCCAGATCCTTAGGAAATCTGCTTTGAGTAAAAAAAGGTTTATACATGGCCTGCGGTCTCCAATATTTTAAAGGGATAGTTCACACAAAAATAGGAATTCTATTATCATTTATTCAGCCTAATATTGATCTACTTGTCTTTAATGACCTTCAAAGAGAAAATATGATGACTGTTTTCCATGATCTTGAACATTGAAGCTTCAAAAAGACCACAATGCTATAAAAACGTCATATTACTTTATAAAGTATCAAAGCTATAAAGTAGTTTTCTGTGGGAAGCTAAATGTAATTTAAATCATTCACAGTTGATGAGATAAATTTAAATTATTTTTTGTTTCATTGTTTTTTTGTTGTATTTGTTGAATAAGAAGGATCCAATTTTTCACTCAAACCCGTAGTATTTCTCACTACCAGGAGAAAAGTTACTTAAAGGTTGTCCTAAGATGTTTTGGAGTATTCCTGCAAGAGAAGCTGTCCTTTGCGTCATTGAGGGTCTCTGTACAATTAACAGCGTCCACTTGATCATCGACTGACCTCCTTCGAGACTCACACTGACCCTACAGATGCGTAGAACCAGAGGTCAGGACAAGAACATCTGCTGTGCAGTTCATTTCTTTCTGGAAAAATAATAAAGGGGTGAGGGACTCAGCCGCGATGTGTTTAGAAAGCTTGTGTTTTGTTTTTGGTTCTTAAGTAATGTTTTTTCTTCACAAACACTTCCGATCGAACTCTCATTATCGTCGCGGGATGATAATTAGCACCCCCAATCATGCAAACAAAGTTACTGATGCTTATGATTTCAGCTTCACTATTAACAATATAGATTTCACACAGAGAATTTAAAATTGATTTTGGAACATTTTTCTTCCTGAATTTTAAGTACACTACTGGTAAAAAAAAAAGCATTGGCAAAGATACAGAAACCTTCCAGGATACCTTTTCAAATATGATCTTTCATGCAGTGTGTCATGTAGCTGTATGTGAACATAAACTGCAATGCTGTGACGTGTACAGTGCACAATAAAGTTTTTGTCTATCAAAAAAAAAGAGTTGGCACACATTCGCCTAAACGAGTCGTCAGCAATTCCAATCTTAGATTCAATGATTTATTGATTTAAAAGTTATTAGGATATATCCTTACTGAAGAAAATTATTCATTTCTTCCAATAAATAATATCACACTGACCCCAGACTTTTAAACAGTAGCGTTTGCCATGCTGCCGTTGCTATTTTTTGTAGAAAGAGAAATGTTGCAAGCCAGACTTGAACTTGTGTTGTACACATGAGCATCAAGGCTCAATATTTGAAACACACGGACTATGGTAAATAGCTCTGAGGCGGCAAAAATTTAAAAAAAAATCACCAATAAAGCTGTCTGAATGAAGTACTTAGCCATGCATTTTTTAAAGCAAATTTTTAATACATAAATACATTTTTGGGAGGAAATGTACAATAATTTTAACCCATACAGTGTATTTTTGGCTACTGCTACAAATATACATTACAATGCAAATTATTCTAGAAAGAGAAATGTTGCAAGCCAGACTTGAACTTGTGTTCAAGGCTTGAGGCTCGATATTGTAGACACACTGACTAAGTCAAATAGCTCCAATGCAGTGTTCTAGTATCTTCGGAACTCAGTTGAATCTTTGTTTCATATCCAATCCCCAACGTACAGGTAACAGAAATCAGCCTGATAAAATTCCTTCCGGGCACCGGCCTGGCAACTTGCACGATCGAGCGTACAGAAATCTCAACAGAGCTTCCAAGGAGGCTCGTGTGGCAGTTCTCCAACTTTTAAAACAATGCATCTGGTAATAAGCTGCGAACAGAGACTGTCCTGAGTGCGTCTGGCCTGCTTTAATCCACTTAGTAACTTCCCACTCTGGCTGATGGGCATTCTGGTGTTAGAGTTCACCTGTGACCCCCAGCTACTCACCTTTATGTTATCAGCTTAAAGACGCCTCTTGTAGTGCATTGGAGGGCTGCTCTGTGCTGCTTGAGTCTCGAGACTAATCAGCTGATTGTATTGTGCTGGAGGTGGAGTGTTGTCTCTGTGCTGACAAGCTGTTAGGGCTGAGAGCTCTGCACCTAATGGACAGCTAATATCATGAGTGAATGGTAAAAGTGGAGACTGATCCTACGGCAGATGGAAAATCAATAGTCTATTAGAGTCGACAGGGCAGGACGTGGGGGAGGAAGGGGGAAGGATGAGGAAGACCGCTGCTCAGGCTGCGTCTTCTATACCTGTCTCTTTCTCTGCCTCATTTTGCTTTTTTTCTCTCCTGACCAGTACTTCTTTGCTAACACAGAGACCAACGCATCTGTCAGAGCTCTCCGAGGTGAAATAGACATGGTCAAAGAAACTGGTTGCTGTTCAGCCTGGATGATCCATAGGATAAAACTTTGCAGGAGGTCTTTGGATTGAGCCAAAAGAGACAGAATCCTCTGTGTTTGTGCCATCGGATGAACCTGCTTAAAGGTTTATAAACAACTCGGACTAAAAATGTCACATGGTATGACCATTAATATAAAATAAAATATTTTCTTTGCATCTCAAATATCTGTGAGCTTTTACATTTTAACCCTTTTTTAAAAATGTTTTCTTAAGGTAAAAGCTATAAATGTTAACACAATTTATACATAAATAGTGTGCTTTAATACTACTATTTGTAGTGCATGTTTCTGCACATTTCCTACACATACGTTTTAATTCAGGCACGCAAAACATGCTCAACATGCAAGATGAATGTCATACAGTATATATATTTGACCCTGCACTACAAAACCAGTCAATTTTTTCTAAATTGATATTTATATGTTATATGTAATAAATGAGCTTTTTAGTGATGTATGGTTTATAATTAGACAATATTAGTCCAAATGAAGTTGTAATATATTTATGGTAGGAAACTTATAATAGTTTTGACCCACATATATATACTTGCAACATGTCAAAAAGTAAGAAAAGTTCAAGAAATCAGTAATAATACATCATTCAGCAAGGATGCATTACATTTATCAAAAGTTGCATTTACATTGTTACACATAAATCCTGCTCTTTTGAACTCTATTCGTTAAAAACAATCCTGGAAAACTGCGTCAAGGTTTCCAGAATACTACTGAAGTCTTCACTGCAGTTTTAACTATTAATAATAACAATAAGAAATATTTACTGAGCAGCAATACAGCATATTGGTATGATTTCTGAAGGATTATGTTTCACTGAAATCTGGAGTTGCTGAAAATTCAATATGCATCACTGGAATACAGTGTATTAAAATAGAAAACAGTTATTTTAAATAATATTATATCAATAAAATTATATTTGATTGGGTGGGGAAAAGCAACCTTGGAAAGCATACGAGAATTTAATATATTTATCCAAACATTTAAAAAGAGAACAAGTGCATGTAAAATGCACAGAAACATGGACTATAACAATAGTATTAAAACACATAATTTACTGTATGCATGTATTGTGTTAACATTTATACCTTTAATGTATTAAAA
Source organism: Enteromius thamalakanensis (assembly GCA_032357475.1). Lineage (NCBI taxonomy): Eukaryota > Metazoa > Chordata > Actinopteri > Cypriniformes > Cyprinidae > Enteromius > Enteromius thamalakanensis. The sequence continues at coordinate 11,992,430 of JAUCMT010000013.1, forward strand.
GTGTGAGCATGTGAACAAGAACTGTAACCTTAAAAAGCAGGCTATGCATAGGTTTGTCCTATACTTCTTGCTAAATGTTTTTTTCCAGAACCAACAAAGATGATTTGATCCAGCAAAGTGTCTTACCATGCTAAATAATGTTCTGTTCTGAAGCACAGACGAGATGTTCCCAGGCATTAAGGTTATAATTCTTGTTCGTCTCAGACTTTTGTTGCGTGGAGGTTGAGATGAGGACAGCGGAGGAAGAATGCGACACCATCTGGCTCGCAAAAAGAAACCTCTGAGGGTCTTATTCCTCGTGGAATACAGAAAGAGTTTTCAGGCTCGAGAAGAAACACCTTACTCGCCGACAGATGCCTGCACGTTCTCACCTTTTTTTATGCAAAGATGATGTCATTGCTGCATTCCCCCAGTTGGAGGTCCTCGATCTCGCGCCCTAATGTCCCTCCGTAATCACCGTACAAAAATTTGGACTTGTCACATCGGGTTCTGCCGAAAGTTGTAGAACCTCCTCAGGCAGGATGATCCTTCACCTTTGTGACTCAATGTATAAAGTAGAGGCAGAGGGAACCGACCCGTGTCACGGATGCTGACAAGTTGGGGCTCAGGGGAAGGAAGGCATGACCTGGAAGTACTTCCATGTGCTAAACTCTGCAAATCAAAATGTTACAGGCATCTGAGTGCATCTGTGCCAAACGGCCGTTGGCGTTACGTAACGGCTCTCCATATCTCAGAATTCAATCACGTACCTCGGTTACACCTCAGTTACGTGAGCAAATTAGAAACTTCCCATATGCATTTATCGCCTAATCTCTGCCTTTTTTCTCTGTTGAGATACGGTTTACTCTCAGCTGCTGAGCATTAGCATATGCATATATAAAGTGTCAGTCATGCATATGGTGATCGTGAGTTTCTGCTCCTATGAACATAAGTGTTGGGTTCTATCGAGTTACATAGAGGTCTGGTCAACCAAGTATGTTAATGCTGGAAGTCAAAGGTACAACGTTTCATCCAGCTTGTGATTTCAACAGTCTCCACGGAAACTCTGTGAACATGACCCTTGTTTGATCTCACATAAAACTTGCTTTTTCTTAAAACTGCTTCTTATTGTACTGGTGTCGGCCTCGTGTTGACCTGGCTGCAATTGAATCACATTGCATTTTCTTGTTAACACCAGCTAATTGGCGCACAGTTGTTTTGTGTGTCTGTGGTAGTAGTTGGAGAGCTGCTGGTTTGAAACTTTCTCTTTTACACTTGTGCACCGTGTTCAGAAAATTTTAAATTACCCCCCAGCCAGGCTTGAAACTTACAGTAAGGGTTGCACCAGCCATTTGTAAGGTCTGGGTTCAATTTAGTTGGTACTAGGCTAGATAATTTGTAATTAATTATATATTTAAATTATATATATATATGCACACACTGCCCTCAAAAAGTTTGGAATCGGCCCAGAAAAGTGAGGTTTTGGACAATATTGGCATGAATCCTTTTTAATTTGTGATAATTTTGCACTGATAAGGGACAACACAAACTATGAAAACATATTTTTTACATAAAAACTTTATACATAGAAAATAAATGTTTGATTCATCAAAATATCAGGCATTGGCAACTATTACAGCTCTGTATAATCTGGGCACCCAAGCTGTTAGTTTATTCAATCACTGACTTGATATTTTACTCCAAGCCTCCTGAAGGATTGCCCAAAGATGATTCATACTGATTGGACACTTCTTGCGGACATCACGGTCCAGTTCCTCCCATAGAAGCTCAACTTTGACATGTATATATTGCTATTATTATGTAATCAAAAAGAAAATTATTATTGCTAATCTTCAGTGATGATGTCAAGTTACTTTAATATACAATATTTGCACCAAAAATGATAAGAACTTATGCGGATATCATCCAAAAGCACACTTTTTCAGGGGTGTTTTCAAACTTTTGGATGGCAGTGTGTGTGTGTATATATATATATATGCGTGTGTGTGTGTGTGTGTGTGTATAAATCAGCCTTCATGCCATTCTTAATCAGTATGATTTTCTTTTTTACAGAAACACAAAGATATTTTTAGAAAAATTATATATATATATATATATATATATATAATTGTTATTTTTAAACATATTTAATTGTGTAAATAATATGTAGTAACTATACCTGAAATGAAAAAGGACATTTAAAAAAATTGATAAATAAAACTGCTATTCATATTGAAGATATTTTGAAAAATGCTTCTTAAATTTTTTTTTTTATTGATCAAATTATTTTCTTTTAAATAAAATTATATTTTTATCTCTAAATTAAATTTCTATTGACATTAAGCATAATAGTTACATTGTTCAATGAATACATTTTACCATGTTCATATTAAATTAATGTTAAATCAAATTGTAAACAAAACATGTAAATAATATTCAGGAGCTTTTAATCTGGAGCAGTGAACACAATGCTTTTATTTTGATATGTTAAGAATTCATTTAGATAAGAGCCATTTACAGGTCAGTTATTCATATAATATTCTCACATTGTTACGTTATGTTTGAATCCTGTCAGCTAAAACATATTGCAACTGTCATGTTCATATGCTTAAGTAAATATTTGATTCATGAATCCAGGTTCAATTTCAGATGTGTTCAATGTGCATAGTGTGTCATTTACAGATTGTTCAAACCGCATTAGACACAAGTTTGATGAAATCTCTGCATTTGCCAATACTTTAACTTCTGTTTTCCCGATCTTGCCAGTAGTGTTGCCAGTAGTGGGACAGCAGAGCCATATTGGCATTACGAGTATGCTTTACTCCTACTATAGAAAGACTCATTTTCCCCAGATACCAGGAGCTGGAATGGGTGACATTTATGCTACAAATGAAATGCATGTCACTTGTTCCCAGCGATGTGCCTTCCTAATACAAGATTAATAGCAGCCATAAAAGCTTATATCACCTCCCATTCTCTATCCCACATCATTATTGAAAAAACGAGCACACACGGGCCATCTCGGAAGGAATTTTATATCTTCTTTTCCTTCTTTTAGCAGCCTTTCCAGCTCCCACACTCAGACTGTCTACTCGCTTTGCATGCATATATCTGGCTAAGCTCCAGAGACGTTTGCATACAGCTTCTGTGGCAACGCTGCCAACACCTGGCCCTCTACCTGTCAGGCCTTCACAGCGAGGCTTGTGTTGAAATATTAAGCTTTGCCCCCCGGCTCCTCCCTCGCTCTCCGAGGCGTCTCCGGCTTCTGGAAGAGGAGGGAAAGATGGGGTTTTGAACAGGTATTACGCCAGCTAGCGCCACCTGCTCACCTTTTTCTAGGGCCCTAGCTCTAGAAAAAAAAAATACTTGAAACAGTGTTGCGCTTTTGAGTGGAACCGCTTTTGATCGAACTTTGGCGGGGTGAAATGATGCATACCGAATGTTCTCTCGCAGGCTGTCATATTTAACACCGCTTTAAGGCGGTGTGTTTTCATGATAATAGCATGAATGAAACATTTCGGCTTAAGGGTGAGTCTCTGAAATGCATCTGCACCGAATTTTCCTTCATAAAGTCACTGAGCATCGGTCTCCTTTGACGCGGTTTCTTTTTCATCTTTTCGTAATCACACGTTCCTTCCAAAGCAATTGTGTTTTGATCAAACGGCTGGTGCTCTAACTTCTACGAGCCCCAGAGAAGCTAAAAACTCATTTTTATCCTTCAAAGAAATTAGGTTCAACACAGCACTCCCTCTGTCCATAACATGGTGTTTTATAGTGCAAAAGTGCTTCTTGAAGTTGTGACTTTCGGCTAGCTGTTCTGTTTATGGTGGATATTATAGTCAGTTAGGACGGCTTTATGTGGCTCAAATCCTCTTCCTTCATGCTTGAGCTCCTCCAGGCGAACTGTCGCAGCATGTGCCGTCACTTCACAGCATTAAACACAGTCTCATATGGCGCAATGGCTCAATTTCAAACGAGAGCACCCTTGAATTTATATCCTAGCCTGTATTGGATAAATACATCAGGCGGTTTTGCATAAAGACAACTTATAACAATAACGCAGCTTGATGTATGATTGCGATATTTACTTATATTGCAGTTCATGTATTTTAAGGATATATTTTCCAGAGGCTACGTTTTTCTCACCAGAACCAGAGTTGCTCTCTGCATAAGAACTACAGAGATCTGTCAGTCATTATCAGCTGTAATGAGCCTGGAAGTGTAGACAGCAAAGACGGCAGCAAAGCCTGATGGGAAGGTACAAGGATGCAAAAGCTGAATAGAGAAAAAATGAATTAAAGAAATAGACTGTAAATCAGTATGAAAGTGTTGTTTGTTTCTTCTTCCTTTTAGAGAAAATAAAGACCTTGGCCTTTTTAAAGAGATGTCGCTCTTACAATTAGTATCCTTACATCTCGCATAGCAATGAGGGCAAAAAAATGTAGGCATGAAAATGTTCTTAGAGAATTATTGATGCCTTGCTTCAGAGAGTGGTGAGAGTAAATAAGACCAAAACACATGGTGGCTGTAAGGTAATTAAAACCCAGCCGATTGGATAGGAGTAGCGATTAACCTAAATCACAGAGATGATAAAACATGAGCGATAGAATGAGGATCAGGTGGGGCTTTTTCTAACACGATCCCAGACCGGTCTGCTTATTTGCTTTAGTTAATTTTGTATGTGTTGTTCTTCAGAGCCTCTTTAATTAAATGGGTGCAGTGTTGAGCCAATTTCAATGCTGGTATTACCTTTTTGGGTCCCACTTTATAAGTATCCCTAATACCTGTGTACTCCCATAATAACTAGATGTGTATATAGTATGTAACCACAGTGTAAGTACACACCGTATCTAGTAGTATCTACAGCTGTAATATTACTGTAACTACTGTAACAACCCTCAGAGTGGTGTGTGTATATACAAATGTGTAACAGGACATTGGTAACAATACTTTTTGGTAAAGAAAGTACAAATGTGTAACAGGACTAACAGCACTTTTTGGTAAATAAAGTGCTACACTTAATATTTAATAGAGAATTGCTATGGATTTACCATGTAATTACTCTGATGTTACACAGCAGCGGGCAGTAAGTTAGGCTTTACATATTAATTGTGGTCGGTGTCCAGAATGTTACACTTTATATTCATTGGGCAGTTCCTGAGGAGTTACCATGTACAGTATCTCACAAAAGTGAGTACACCCCTCACATTTTTGTAAATATTTTATTAAATCTTTTCAAGGGACAACGCT
>JAUCMT010000013.1:12003403-12022816 GCA_032357475.1 Enteromius thamalakanensis
TAACAGAGGTCAGGTGGATTTCATCTTTAGGTGCAAAACTCTACTTATACTCTGTATGCTTTTTTTTTCATAGCTTCTTAGCAAAAGAGTTATATTTTCTTTTTACGATAGTAAGGATTCAGTGAAATGCTCTATTTTCCATCATTACTTTGTGTGTGTCTCACCTACACATGCTCCTATGGCTCTTTTTTAATTGGACCCCAAACATAATTAACTTGTCTGTGTACTTAACACTGACTCATCCCTAGATTGACAGTCGGTCTGCGCGGTCGCTGCCTCTGACCTTTCCTCTAGTCGGAACATTCTGTGTGATATTGCGTAGTATCAGCACTTTATACATTTCCATATTTGCACATCAGAACAGGATGTGAGATTGTATGGGTTGAGGGAGGCCAAGTCACTGCTGGCCTGCCAGTTTGTAAGCGCATATGGGAGACAATTATCTCACTAGTGTTCTCTTTCACTCTCTCTCTGTCCTCTGCACCTCTAAATCAACATGCTGTGGCGTTTCCTCTACACAAAACTTTGACTGGCACTGAGCCGCCCAGGCCACCATTCAATGCCGCGGTCACCATAGTCACTCGCCGTCCATTTTGTGAACTTGAATGAAAGGGAGGTCAGCGTGGTTTTCTAAGGCCTTAAGCTTGAACAACTCGGCAACTGCTGTTCATTTTGTGCCCATTCAGAACAGTTCAATAAGGACTGAAATATTTGCTAACTGACATTACAGCATGTTTATGCTCATTAGTGGTGGAGAATTTAACCCAGAGATTTAAAGTGTTCTGTTAACTGAAAAGATTCATTCAGATTCGGTATCTGATTAATTCAGTGCACTTTCTGTAGGTTACACCCAGTGTTGGGGAAATGCAGTGTGAGTAATCAGATGACTTTTTTTCAAGTAAGTAATAAAGTAAGGCACTACTTTTACGTGTACAAGAAAATATCAAATTATTTCAATTACATAAGTAATGTAAGTTTTCTTAATTAGCCACAGACAATTGTGAGTGCAGTGGAGAAGAAAAGGCACTTAAATAAAAACAAGCCCCACAAAGGTGATAAAATGCATCACTTTTTTATGGAGTAATGAGATATCAATATATTTCTTTTAAAAGTAACTTTCCCCAACACTGGTTACACCATTAAACCAGTGTTTTTAGTTTTTTTTTGTCTTTTATGAGTCATTCAGAATAATTACATTTTATAATATTTTCATTTTAATAAGGCTTTTGTCCTTGAATGCTTAATTCAAATTGTCCATGTCTACCAAGAAATGGTTCACCTCAAAAAAGAACCCTTGTTTCATTCTAAACCTGTATGACTCACTTTCTTCTGTAATAGACAAAAGATACAATTTTTAAAGAATATTTTAGCTGCTTTTTTGGTAATGAATGGAGACTTAAATAAAAAAAAAGGTGATATCTAGGATATTTTGTGAACTGTAAAGCCAGAGCCATGAATACAAACGATTCATTTACAGATTTAAATTCAGATTTAAAAGATTTAGAGATTTTAGATGATTCAAATCAATAAATATATAACTAAAATACAAAGGTTTTCTTCCAATTCATTGTACTCCAAGTCGTCTGATGTTAAAACCGTAAACAAGAATGATTCATAAAAAAAGATGTATTCACAGAAGTAAGCAGTAATCATTTGTTCACAAGATTTGTTCAAATCCACAATTGAAACACTACTAATAAGTGATTTTGCTGCTCTCAATCTGGTTTAATCTTCAGCATGAAGTGTAAGGAAATTATTCAGCTCTTTCCGGTCTATGACAGAAATCTCTCTCCAAACATAAAAGCCTTTTCATCATCAACCTCCACACACTTAAATCCCGATAAGCAATATGTCATTTTCACTTCTCCGTCACTATCACTCCAATAAATCGTAAAAAAAAAATAGTGCTCCCGATCCCAAAGCTTTTTTTCCCCATGAATTGGAATGCTAACTCTTTGAACCCACCTTTATCCGTTATGGATTCAGCCCGCTCTTGGATTGCATTTTACTTCCTCATAAACGCAGTAATCTTTTCACATATAGTCTGGAGGGATGCGAGTTTACCCTGGAGCTATTTGCTGTCTGCCCTTTCCCCTTTCTCTGGTGGAAAAATAAAAGGTTTCTGAATCTTTTAGTGGGAAATGATAATTGAAGCTAATTCAAAGCCTTGCCCTCAGTAAATATGGGTAATTGTTTTTGTGGGATGTACTGGCATCCTCATCGCCTTGGCTTAACACTGTTCTTATGAGGCTGATTAAAACCAAGCAGGCCGTCCCAGGAAGCTTCTAAAAGAAGCTGGAAATTGGCGAGTTGGCCTATTTTTTTTCCCATAACAAAGGAGGTAAATGGCCAGAAGGGTGCCAGTGAAGGCCAAGCAAGGCGTTTGATAGATCTCCTGGCTGCTCTGAGGACTGGTTTGCCCATTTTCGGCTCTAGTTCGTGTTGTTTACCTGTGAATCTGAAAATGGGCCTCAGGAATAAAACCTGTCCTCAGTCCTTTCATCTGCATCTCAACACACTGAGAATTCACCCCTGATTTGGTGAAAATTACTGACCTTTCTTTGCGTGTCATTTTTTATCCGTCAAGACATTTTAAGATGACATCTCCTGCTCCCCTCAGCCCCTTTCGCATTTTTCCCGGTCTATGCACTTGGCAGTTCTCCGGGAGAGTGAGATTTGTTTATAGGCATGTGGCGTGGTGCTTGTTTGGTGAGGAGTCTCCTGTGGGTACTCAGAACTGCCACATCATTGAAAGATGCCACTCTCCCAGCTGTATGTCTCGTATCGGCTCGCCATTGGACTGTCAGCGTTCTCATTTCCGACAGAGATTTGGTCACGCTCAATGAAAGCCATGAGCTGAATCTAACAGTCAATGTTAATGGTCCCCTCATGACCCACCCCGGCACACATTCACCCGGTCAGCCTGCTGTTTTACAGCACCAGTAAAAATACAGGCAAACTAATGAGGCATCTGCTTTTGTAAAATTATGTCTCTTTGGTTTAGGATTTTATGTTTGCATTCTCTTTTAATAAGTTTGTGTGGATAAGATCTACTGTAAGTAGTTAATTAATCCGCCTCGTTTTAAATGCAAAGAGTGTGTCGTTAAATACGTTTTGATCGATTATCAGAAATCTTCAACGTTAGATAATGTGTGCATTTTTATGATTTTATTTTTTTATTATTATTTTATCTCAGTATGTGACCCCGAAGCATTTTGTCAATTTTGAAGGTATTTACTGTACATACCTCAAAACGTAATTTCTGATTGTTAAAGTGCATTGCTAAGAACTTCATTTGCATAACTAAAGATGTTGTATATCATTATAACAGTGGTCTTTACATTATCAGAAAGATTATTTATTCAGATTTCAGGTGATGTAAATAAATAAATTACCTCATGACTGGTTTTGTGTTCCCAGGTCACATATTACAAAATATTAGAATGTATTAGTTATACATTATTATTATTATTCTAAATAATATTCATGTGCATGAATAATAATATGCATGTCTTGTAGTATTTTGACTAATCATAATAAAGATTTTTTTTAATTATTACGAAATATTACCTTTTTTATTTAAAATAATGCAAAAAAAAAAGAATTTTACTTTACTTGAGCTATACTTTAATATTATAAATATTATTATTATTATTAATACTACCAATTTCATTATACTGTAATGACTAAAATTATTATATTAATCCGTTAGCCTTATTTAGATGCAGTGTTCATGACTTTAGTATTATGACTGATCAAGAATATCGCATGTAGAATATTAGCTCATTAAGGGTAATGTATATAAATAATTACTATTAATTATGATTAATTGCAATTATTTATATCAGCTGCCACTAGTAACTTGAGCAGAGTTACCATCATCTAATCTGTTAATTCAGCGAACATATACTGTAAGTTCATATAATCCTTAAGAAGGGATATTTTCGTGGCCCCAGAAAAACACCTTCTTACAGTATCACTGCATTAGAGCCTGTAGCAAGGGTCGAAGTCGTAAAGGGACATTAATTTGCAAGCTAGAATCAGAAACTCATGTAAGTAGTTTGCTATAAGGATCAGACCAGCTGTGCCGTTCTGTGTCCGTCTGTATGATGTTCAGTTGTGTATGTAAACATATAATGCATATGAGAGCGTATGTTTGTCTGAGGAAATAAAGCCCAGACCCGCGGGGTTGTCAGGGTCTGAGAGACGAGCCTTTACTATATGCTGCAGTGCGAGTTGTTTGTGTATCTCACATATTAGGGCAGGTTTGACAGGCGGTCCCAGAAGAAGGTCTCTGTCTCTGTTTAAATTTTTAAGAGCCTGCTAGATTTGTGCATTTCCAAGCCTGCCTGAAGTCTTTTAGATGGGCGCCTTTGAAGCAACAGAATCCATCAGGATTTTTGCAATACTAATACAATCAAACGGGAATGGCTGCCTTATGATTCATTTATGATGCAAGCGCAACACAAATGTGAATTTGTGATGCATCTTCAAAGAGTGGCAGGAGAAAGCATGCTTAATTGATAGATGTTGTTTCTTACGAATGCGACTGTTCTTTCAGGCGGCGATTTTCAGGGAGCTCATTTTGTCGCACGTTTATATCGTTATATGTTAGTAACGATCATTTTCAGGTTCTGGATTGCTTGAGAGAAGATTTGTAGCCATTTAAGATGAGTTCACTCGGCCGGTGAGATCAGAATTTAAACGTTTATTGAAAGAACCTTTTTTTTTTGTAGAGGCGTTTGATTGACAGACCAAAGTAGTTAACTTCGTCAAAGTCTCTATCAGCCAGATGCCAACTTCTGACTTTGACTGTTTAGGTATTCATCGACGATACCAAGTGATACTTGTTTGGCATGAATAAGTCGTCCGTTGACAGTATTTTTCTGATAGAGATTTGTTTTGGCAGTGATATGCTTCTATTTTGCCCTTATCAGTTTCAGATCTATGGACAAACTGTCTCTGTTCCTTACGTGCGGTGACAGACAGAAGAGAGAGTGAGTTAGAGCCGCAGAACGCATTTGTAAAGAGATTTTGTCGGTTATGGGTGTCGTAATTCAGCATCCATTACGTTAATGACTCTAGATGTGCAATAAAGCAGACATTTCTCATTTACCGGTCATCTTTTCGTGTCTATTGATTTTTATTTTTGTTACAAATCGAGATGTCTTAGGTGCTGTAAAACAACAATTTCAACTGTTATAATGGTTTATACATCGACGGCGGCCTGCTGTGTATCAAAGTGCTTCTTACCTAGAAGAAAGCTGCATGGAGGTACTTCTTTCAGACTATCAGATCTAATGGAGTTTTCAGTTGTTTCACTGAAGTATCAGTTTCCTCATTTGGGCCTCAGGTGTTTCGCTAGCAGTTCCTTAGGAGAAAATACAAAAGGAAAATTGCTGAAGTACTGTAGAGTAGAGCTATGCTGCCATTTAAGTTTAGCAGCAGTTGTCATTAGTTTAGAGTCATGTTTTTGTTTTTGTTTTTCTCTCGATTTCATATGAATGCTGTTTTTTTTACTTTCTGTTCATCAAATAATTTTGATATATATTACAGTTTTGTCAATAATAAAATGTTTCTTGATAACCAAATCATAATAAAAGAGAAAATAATATTTTTTTTTAATTCGTAAGAATATTTTACAGTATTACTGTTTTCCTGTTTTCAAATAAATGCAGCTGAGAGGTTCATAAAAATGCAAAATAAAAAAATAATAAAAAAGCAAAGCATACAATTACTTAAATACATTAAATGTAAATTAAATTAGGAATATCAAACACTTCATAAAGAGTGTGTGTGTGTGTGTGTGTGTGTATGTCAAGGTTAGAACGTCTTGTAAAGTATCAGATAATGTAACTTTTTTAAAAACTTAGTTCAAGTCACATAATTTCAAATAGAAAACAAAAGAAAAATAGTTCTTTAAAAAATAAAAATAGCTCAAAATATATTTTAAACTGCTGAAAATAGCATTTATTTTTCACTTGATGGTTACACCAGATGACATCCCTCTATAAAAGCATTTTAAGTTGTACATTGTGTTTTAAATTACATTTTGAAAATATTTTTCACATCTCTGGGGTAGGAAATACTTTCTCTGAACTGTCCAAAATAACAAAGACAACAATGAGGCACCTGTTGCACAGCAGTGATGTGTAGATAGTCATATCCAACCCATGAGTGAAGGACTGTGGGGCATTAGGACCTAGTGACACTCCCTGACATTTAATCTGGGAGGGTGTCAGAATGCACTTACACTCTTTTTGGGCGCTTCACTGGCCGCAGGTTCAGACACGGCCACGAGAGCTCTGATTGGCTGGGGCGACTCAGGTACAGGCTTGAGCCGCTGCAGCTGTCAAACATGGTTAACCGCTGTGGCCCCTGAGATAGCATTCAATACTGTTCCCTTAACGTCTTGCATGCCCTCTCTGACACCTCATCTCATGTTTTTCTGCTCTTTCACCAAAATCATCTGACAGAACTGACAGACAGGAGCCTCTCCACAAACTTGGTTTTGCCGAACAGTGGAAGTTTGGAGCTCTGGCATGGCTTGCGTGGTTATTTACAAAAAATAAGGTATCATCCAGACAGATCTGGTCTGCTTACTGTAGTTTTTCATGCTGATCCAATCCACTCATTTATTAGTTTATGCCTTTTTTATTACTTCAGTGCAAGTATGAGGTTACTTAGAATGCACTTATAGACTTATAGAATGCAAATGTTTCTGTCTAATTTTTTATGACCATGGTTCTGGAGATAGCTTTCCCATCATCTTTCTTTCTTCAAGATTTCTTAACAAGTCTTTGTTAATAACAAACCTGACCAACCGCATCACAAACTTTGATTTGAAGCAAAAAAGTGTCAGTGGTAGAGATGTCTTTGCAGGATCATAATACACTGCTCAAAAAATAAAGGAAACACTAAAATAACACATCCTAGATCCCAATGAAGGAAACATTCTTATTAAATACTTCTTTTAATACTTAATACATTTTCTTTACATCCAGTTGAATGTGCTGAGAATAAAATCACACAACAATTATCAATGGAAATCAAATGTATTAACCCAATGAGGGCTGGATTTGGAATCACGCTCAAAATTGAAGTGAAAAACACACTACAGGCTGATGTAATGTCCTTAAAACAAGTCAAAACGAGGCTCGGTAGTGTGTGTGTGGTCTACAATGCCTGAGCATGCTCCTGATGAGGTGGCATCCGCCAACTCCTGGACAGTCTCAAGGCCAACCACACTGGCTATGTCTGGTGAGCACATGGAGGTGCCACCGCACACCATTACTGACCCACTGCCAATGCTGCCATGCTGGAGGATGTTACAGGCAGGAGAACGTTCACCATGGCATCTCCAGACTCTGTCACGCTTGTCACATGTGCTCAGTGTGAACCTGCTTACATCTGTGTAGAGCACAGGGCGCCAGTGGCGAATTTGCCAATCTTGGTGTTCTCTGGCATATGCCAAACGTCCTGCACAGTGTTGGGCTGTAAGCACAACCCCCACCTGTGGACCACAGGCCCTCATATCACCCTCATGGTCTGATCGTTTGACCAGACACATGCACATTTGTGGCCTGCTGGAGGTCATTTTGCAGAGCTCTGGCAGTGCTCCTCTTGTTCCTTCTTTCACAAAGACAGAGGTAGCGGTCCTGCTGCTGGGTTGTTGGCCTCCTGGCCTACCTCCAGACACAGCAGACCTTCTTATTACAGCTAGCAGTGATGTGTCTTGATTTCACAGAAGTGTGATTGACTTGGAATTACATTGTGTTGTTTAAGTGTTCCCTTTATTTTTTGAGCAGTGTATATCAGGTTTAATTTCTCACCAGGAATTCCATTTTAATAGTATTATTTAAAAATATTAAGCAAATGAAATAATGTGGACTGATGGTAACCTTGTAGCTCACAGTAGGTCTCGTTACAGATTTATTTGCTATTTGTTGGGTATTGTTAAAAATCAATTCCCCTATGAAGAACATGAATGGGATTTTTACTTCCATAACCCAACGGTTGCACTCTTTTATGTGCCTTTTTTGAAAACTTGTTTCACATGAAGTCAGGGCTTTAATTAAGTCCTTTACGATTGTACTTGTCAGACTGTACGAACATGATGATCATGTCACACTGTGGGATCTCAGTTGTCACTAATGTCAGACTGTATGAAATCAAGATGTGTTAAAAAAGGTGCGCACAAAGAAATCTTGTTCAGAGTTTTACATCAACCCACACATTATTAAGCGGCCATGAGCAGCATTGCACAAATGTTGCTTATCATGAAAAGTATATTAACAGCGGCAAGATCAGTGTACTTTAGAAAAATATTATAAGCAGCACCACACACCCACATTAATCATAGCAAAGCCAACATTTCACATGAATTTTACGAGAGAATAAAAGCGTAGGAGTTTATGGCTTATAGAAGAAATTTCTATCATTTATTCTGATCAAGGCTTCTCTTGAAATATGAATAAAGTTTGATGTTCGTCGTAGGAAATGTCACACTGCAGGACTATGCACAAAATCTTCTGACACTGGCAAAATTTGCTATCAGTGGACATGCTAAAATAACGATCAAAACTACTGATTTTATTTGACGACTCATAGTAATCCTTTAGGATTTTCTAAATTTGTCAAATCATGGCTAAAATCGCACAGTGTGAGCCAGACTTTAGTCGATTGTGGCTTTCCACAGAGTTGTATTGTAAGGCTAAGCTGTATTTATTTCGCTTTTATTTATTTTGCGAGTATCCAACTAATAACTACTATAGCACAATCCTGACGATCCTGGTTCATTTTAATGAATGGCTAATTGTACATCATCTTCTAAATTTTGTGGGTGAAATCGAGTCATTCTACTATAAGCGAACATGATTCAATTTTGTTGGTAACGCAGCTACACTTGGATTGTACTCCCCCTGGTGGTCTGGAGGTCTTAAGAACTTGAAATTTTGCTGGTTTGGTTGGTTCGTGTTGTGATGTCACATTTAGTATGTTTTGTCTTCCAGCACCACCTCATTGTGGAGCCTTGAAAACCCCTACTTTATTTCTTGCTGCAGTGTTTTGTATGTTTTTTGTTTTCAGTTCTGATTCTGCAGAAACCTTAAACTTTAGGATGCAGATTCTCCCTCTGGACACAGTTGATTGTTCCATTATGAAGCATGATGGCAGTGTACCCTAGGGTCAAAGCTTGGTGAGTTTGGTTTTACTGCAGTCTGGCAATATGATCAAGTCAGCATAAAAAGCTTGTTGAGGTTTACAGCTAAAAATAAAGAGATTCCTAGTTCCTTATTCCTAGTATGGGAACCCATACTTAGCCACATGTCACACCTTTCCCTTTTTTTTTTTAGGACACTCTGAGGTTGAAAGCTTTGGTTTGTTTGGTAATTACACATTATATGAAGAAGATATGTTTGAAGTCTTGTTCACTCACAAAATGTGAAATGCTTACAAACGTTGTTACAAACCTGTACAAATGTCTTTTTTAAGAGCACAAAAGGCAATATTTTGAAGAATGTTGTTAACCAAATAGTTGCAGGCCCCCACTCAGGTTCATATTATGAGGGTAAATCATTCAGTGGAAACTAGGAACTTTTTGGTTACCCACATTCTTAAAAAAAAAAAAAATACATTGAAAAAAAATTACATTGTATGGATGTACAGTATAGGCATAAATAATGATAGAAATTGTAATTTTAGGGTGACCTAGATTCTTGAATGAATGTTTGATTGATTTATTACTTGATTGTTAAAAGAGGATACATGAAAAACAGAGGAAAGCATTCATGCGGTCCTTTTTTCCTGTTCTAATGGCAAATACGTAAAAAAAAACATGATTTTTCTTCTAAAATGTAATAGATAATAGTTTTTCTCTTGTATATTTAGAAACAATACACACTGTTGTGTCACACATTTACATCATCTTGAAATTATCCTCTGCCTCTCAGTTAAACAGCACCTGTAACTGCATAAATATGAAGAGTCCTTGTAATTTCCTTCTCTTTATTTTTTATATTTCTCAAGAATGGTTGGAAAAGCCAGTTTGTGCCCATGTTTGTTCATTTTGGACACTAGATGAAAGCCAGCCCCGCACTATTTCATAAGCGCCCCTACGCAATGTATTGGAGCACATTTCTCTAACTTGTAAATCACTAAAACAATAAGGTTTATTTTTTTCCAAAAGTGAACTGATTTGTTGTGTTGACAGACAACGATCGTCACAAATTCAGTTTTACAAACATATGTTGTCTAGCTCAGCGAGGAGCCGCTTTACTGCAGACGACACTGTCACCACTGCACAAGTGAGATGACATTTTCAAAGCTGTGTGTTTTTGTTACAGGAGAGAGCGGGCAATAGGCCTCGTCTCCACATCATTCCCTCCGTCCACTGGCCTCATTAGTAAGACCTTGCCTCCAGGTCCCACGCAGGTTTCTGAGGTCATGTATGGTGTATCTTCAGCTACGGCTGCTTTTATATCCCCAGGGTAGATTTCAGTTAAAACTAACACATTTCATCTTTAAGGATTTTTGAGTTTTTTGATGTCCTTACATTGTTTAGAGCATTAAAATAGTGTAAATAGAAATAAAAATGATATTTTATCCACAAGTTAGGCTATGCCATGAATGACATGAATAGGCAAAAGCAACTGGTTTTTAAAATAAATGAAAGATCAAGAAAGAGACTTGTTTTATATGCATGTTGGATGCTGGTAGCAGAAACAGTGGCGTTTTCAAAGTGTGTTTTTAAGGAGTTTCCGAAAATGGCTATGATTTAAGTGAATGGGGGAGGCCTGTGTTCCCCTCAGTCTCAGGAAAAGCCTTGTGTCATTATCAACATAAAGTCTGTAATATCTGGATGTACTCGGTTAGATAAGAGTACTTTCTGGTTCAGTGTTTTTTGTAGCGATAGGGCCATCAGATCCTGGAAGACGGCACTCAGCTGCACTCTCCTGATCTCACACACGTCAGAGGAGAGGAATATTTCCAGGATGTTCACTGGAGAGGAGCAAGAGGGAAAAAGATGGAGGGCTATCTTTAGACTCTCACTTCTTATGAAAAGGTTTTATTCTCCTTCTCGCGCTCACTCTCGTTCCCCATCCTGCTCGGAGTGTGAGTGTGAGTGCGTGCGCGTGTGTGTTAAATCACAGAAGGCTGTTATCTGTATGCAAATGTTGTTCTTTTCTATGGAAAGGGAGCTGGTTAACAATTCAGATCAGGTTTTGAAGCAATGCAACTGCCAAGAAGCACATTTCAAAGAAAGCTGTGCTGCAGTTTGGTGTTTTCATGTATGTTGCATGGCAGTATTTTAAGAACAATTATTGCATCCCGTTGATGTTTGAACTTGGAGATAGTGCTCTGCAGTGCGTATACAGAGCTATTTTGTTTTGCCACCTGTCAGGCATTTAAATAATATTCAGATTCAAAATAACTGCTGTAAAGGTTATATTATATTATATTAAAGGAAATGAAAATCCCGTCTCGCTTGCTGTTATTTTATTTATTTGCATTATTTTCAGTAGAACACAATCCTTGAAGAGTCTTGTTTCATAAAAAAAATAATAATAAAAAATAAAATAATAAATAAAATAGCGAGAAAATAGCATGCATGTCAACAGTCAAATGGAAAGAAAAACTAATTATTCAAAGTTTTGAATATTTCATCTTATTAAATGGGGAAAAAATGGCATGGTCTGTTTTATTTATGCTTTTATTTATTTTTAACGTTATCATTAGCATCGTCTGATAAAAGAGTGCTCTGGTCTCTTGCTGAGGAGACTAGTTGGAGATGCAGTAGCACATCACAAGTAAAACCTCATCAAACCTTCCAATTACAGAAAAGGATAAACAACGGTTTGGCAGATAATGTAACAGTTGAAAAATGCTTGTGGGACTGTCATTAAACTTGCCTTGTTTTTCTTTTGTAATATAATTCAAACAAGATTTAATACGGTCTTGCTATAAGACTTCAATGAGGCCTAAGCACCTGGCAACACTGGCTCATAATAGTCCTAGACACTTTGAAGTCCTACTAAAAAGCCCTCTCTTTTCCTACATGAGGGTTGTTTAATGCTCCTAACCCGGATCATGTTTTCAAGAGGGTTTGTCTAATTGATAAGGCTAAGTATTCAAAGCCAACATTTAACCATCAAATTCTACAGATTCGTATAGTATATGCGAAATCTGTCACCAGCAGCTCAAACCATACGGTCTGCAGGTTGACTGCTGTTTGTGGTGCTTGCTGGAGATTCACAGCAGTTGTTTGGCCTTGTCAGAAGATGCTGTGCATCCCTTAAGCAAAGTTAGCGAGGTGGAATAAGTGAAGAGCAAGTATTTACATTAGCCTTCATTAAGCTCCCCATGCTACTCAGCAAGCACCTAATATAATTAACACATTACTGAACCCTTAAACAGCACATTCACATCTGACCATAGGCTTATGTCATGTTTTTTCTATTACTTTTTTAAAAGTTCTTTACTACATCTGCTAAATGACTAAATGTACAGTGTAAATCTAAAGACATTGTGCTGTTCTGCATTATGTAAGTTTTGGTTTTGTTATGTTGTATTATGTGACTTTACCTTACTTTATGTACTACACCTTGCTAGCATTATTAATACATTAATTTTAAGCTGAAAATTGACTTAATAATATTATGCACTATTTTCAACACATTTACTGTACGGCTGCAGCTTTACAATCTATCTGGTTGCCATGACAACCTCACTACATTACTCTATTGGCGCTTTTCCACTGCGTAGTACGGTACGGTTCGGTTCAGTACAGCTCACTTTTGGTAGGTTTTCCACTGGGAACAGTACCTGGTACCTGGTCCTTTTTTTAGTACCACCTCAGTTGAGGTTCCAAGCGAGCCGTACCGTTACCAAAACGTGCCGTAACGAGCCGTGCCGAGCCGAGTCGTACCACGCAGTGGAAAAGCGCCATAATACTATATTTCTTATTTGTAAAGAGTGAGTTAAACAGACCCCAAACCTTAAGTGACACATTTTGCCATCACGCATGATTTGCTTCCCTCTTCCGAACATTTCTATTCCACAAAGGATTAGCGCAAACCATTTGTTCCATATTTGTTTGTTTTAAATGAAATTATGATGTACTGCATGTTTTCCTAATGTTGTTGACTTGAGCTCTTCTTCTCTGATTTATCAGGGTGGTTTGGCATTCGCAAAGACTTCTGCCAGTTTCTTCTCGAGCTCTTCCCCTTCCTGAGGGAGTATGGCAACATATCCTATGACCTGCACCACGAGGACTCCGAGGTGTCCGAGGAATTGCCCATCCACGAGGTGCCTAAAATCCCTCCCATGTTTCGTAAGAAGGCAGGTGTGGTGATCACCCAGAGTCCTGGCAAATACTTCGTGCCACCGCCCAAACTGTGCATCGACATGCCAGACTAATACTCAAATAATCCTGAAAAATAGCATAGCACTATGCACTGGGCTCCGCTTCAGGACGTACCATTTAAGAACAATACAATCTACACAGATGCTCCTCCTGAGACTCTTAAGGAAGGACGTTTGTGTTCAGGCTACGCTCAAATACCATAGCCTTGTGTCTGTAACATCCATAGATGGGACCTGTTGCCTTCTGGAGTGGATCTTTCCGGACAACTTAACTGTCAAAGGACTGGCCGAGAGACTGTCTAATCTGTAAATAAGCAAAGTGTTTTGTTTAGTTTGTTTTTTACCAGTTGTGTGTGTTTTCTGTATTTTAAATCCATGTGTGGTGTAGGCATTCAAATACTCATCCTTTGTTCTGAATCAGATTTTGTACACGACGGTTCCTCGTTTCCACTCTGACTGCAGGCTGGAAGAAAAGCATTGGTATAAAGGCGTCAAATTACGTCAATCTGAAGTGGATGGATTCTTTTCTTCACCAAGATGTTTTCATCTCTTCAGACTTTCAGTTTCATTAGATTGTGATGCATATTGATGTCACACCTTTTACGTACAGTTCGTAGGTAACCTTTCTTGAAAATATAACCACTAGCTGTATGTTCCCTGTGATTTCAGCCCATTGAGTTGGCTTCTTACAGTAACCGTTTTTTTTTATCCCCTTGTAAGTGTTGACCAGTTGCAGTATGGTGTTTATCCTACACCCAGATCTGAAACATGTATTTTTATGTTGGATACTGTCATGCGAGACAATATGAAATATTGTCCTCCTGTTCAATGGCTAGCAGACATAAACTTAATTCACTTTCTCAGCTGGTCTGAGTGAATAGCCATAGAAATATTTTTTCTTGTGGATGTGGACCAATATTACGGTTTTATTCCCCACTTTACACATTTACCACTCTCGACGTCCAGTGTGTCCATTCCTTTGTAAAGGCTAGACATACCGTAGCTCTCGACAGTGCCTCACATTAAAATGTTATCATGGAAAAACCGTGTGGATCTTTTCATGTTTCGAGTCCCTCTTTGGAATTATCCATTATCTTATGTTTATCACATATATTCATATTTCCTCTCTGCAGTTGGTTGTGTGCTATTAAATTTTTCTGGCCTTGGTTATTCAATTATTTATCACATGGATTTAAATAGAAAATTGTACCATCTCGATATAAAAATATGAAGAATAAGAAAATACTAAGTAAACAAACATAAGTGCATTAAACAAATGTCAAGGCTTCCCAAACTGGTTTGTAAAGGAACTGCTTTAATGAAAAGTTAACAAATCATAAACATGTTCAATTAAAATAAATACATTTAAGATATGTTACAATATAATACTAAAGATTTTAATATTTAGTTTGTTTACCTAAAAAAGCGGTTCAAATAACGTTAAAAAACGTTTGGGAATCACTGCATTAAATGTAAAGGGAATTTAATGTGTTTGAAGAAATATGAATATAATCGTCTGTAGTTGATGCAGTGAAATGATTTCTGTAAATGCAGCAGTCAAAAAACAGGTTGACATAAATGCATTTAAAATAAGGTGCAAAACGTTTCCAGGCTTTGCACTTTATTTACGGCCTTTGATAAATTTATATGAGCAGTTTGGCCTATTTTTTTTTATGGTTTAGCTATTTTTAGATCTACTCAACGCCAGAAGTTTATGAACTTCATTGGAGTTAGGCTTGTGTGTGGCGCTGCGTTTTTCCAGTCTCTTCAGCTGTAAATCCAGCGGTCAAATGCATTCTCAGTTTTCTCTCGAATTATATTCACCTCACTAGTGACAGGTCTTTGTGTGAATGTCCAAAACTTCATAGGCTACTTAAGAAAGGAAGATTTAAAAGATGAAAATTAGGAATTAGGGAGAATCATTAATTTTGGAGTCTAATGGGCAATTTCCCCCCTTTTTAATAACTGACATTTAAACATCTAAATATTATCAAATCTAAAAGCAAATCCACACATCTTTCCCTAGAGAGAGCATAAAGTTTATCACTTATCTTTTTAAAATAGAAGAGTTAAGATGAGAGTTGTTGGAAAACTGGGTTTAGGCTATGTACTGTTCAAAAGTTTTCACCCCCCGGCTCTCAATGCATGGTTTTTTTCATTGTGGGAAAGGGTTCAAATACAAAAAAAATGCTGGAAAACCAAAGATTTTGGGGACCTGAAGGAGAGCAGGCAGTTTAGCTGTACAATTGTACAAGGGACTAACTATCACTAACAAAAAAAACAACAACAACGGAGTATCAGGTAAGAAATCAAGGAGGTGTAAACTTGTGAATGGTGTCATTTTTTTTTTATAAATTCAAGTATTATTTTCTCTTGTGGACTATGTAAACATCTTTCATGTTTTCATATTCAACCCAGTTCCATGCATTTTGTATGATCCCTCTTACTTTGCTACAAGAAATAAATGTAGCCGATTCTGAAAGGTGTGTGTAAACTTTTGACATCAACTATACATAGGCTATATAAAGGCAATAGCATTGAGAAGTGTGTGTGTGGCAAAGCTTTTTTAATTTTAATTAAAAAAAAAAAGAACAAGAAATACAAAGACAGACAGAATGAGGATTACATGAATCCAAACCATACTATGATAGTTTATAAGAGACTTTCTATATACGTATCAACAGCTTTCTTGAAAACAAAAAAGGAAAGAGTTTTCTTTAAAAAATGTGCACTTATAAATGTAAAATTTGGCACGAAATAGCACTAAATTAATAATAGATTTAAAGTGAGAAGAATCTAGAGTCAACGAGTACCCAAAAACGCATTTCTGGGGCTTATAAAGAACTTAAAAGGTAGCTATTTTTTTTTTAAACAAAAGTTAAAAAGTGCACTCATAAGACTTTAGAGAGTGTGGTGAAGCTCCTGGTGGTGGCAGCAGTAACAGTGACGCAGCGTCTGCGTGCTCCACCCAACGGCCAGGGCTGAAGCACAAAACAACTTCGCGAGCGCAGCGCGAGTCATGGCGTCAAAGAGGCTCTCCTGAAGAACAAACTCTGCGCAAACTCTCGCCAAAAGCGTGTAACAAGCCGCCAACGACCGTCTGGATCTCATACAAACAACTGAAAAAGTCCGCTCGACGAAGGAGTTATGGTTACCGAGTGTCGACTTTAAAGCTAGCAGAGCGCAGCTAGCTCAAGAGTTTGGCGTCGCGACGAGTTTCACGAACAGAGTGTAATTATAGTCATATATGTAACTTAATACAAAGCAGCGCGAGGAAAATAACCCTTTAAGTGTCTCTCCGAGAGTTTATTCGCTGTGTAGAGTGTCTGTGGACGGGTGGAGATGGCTCAGTCGCCGGTAGCTGTTCAAGTTCCTGGAATGCAGGTGAGTTTGTGTGGAAAGGTAAAGCCAGGCCATCATCATCATCATCATCATCATTATCATAATCATAGGCAAACCGTCATTACTCACTTATCATCCATATTGCATCTTTACATTCGCTTCTGTCAGATCTTAAACAACTTTTAAAAAACTAAACACTATCAAAAAAGTACAATTTAAATTATATTACACATTTTGTGGACAAAACTATGTATTGTTGTAGATGATTTAAAATGCCACGGTACATGAATATGATGATTCTCTGCAGCAACAGTAAATGTTAAGGTAACATGGGATTATCATCAGATACCTGCGCAATAGTAATTTAGCCATGCTCTTTTTGTTATGGTATATCTGTATCTATTCAAGTTAAATGTGTTAGATCAACATAAATCATCATCTGAAACTGAATCTTTACATTGATGTATGCTTTGTAATATTTGGCCGAGATACAGTTACAGGGGGTAATCGTCCAAATGAAGTCCTTAGCAGTGCATATTACTAATCAATAACTGATTGATCTTAAAAAAATACTAGTTGATCTTAGAAAAATCTATCATTTTGACCCGTACTATGTATTGTTGGCTATTGCTACAAATATACCTGCGCTGTGCTGAAGAGGAACAATGCTACATTATGAAAAAAGTCAATTTCCCCATGCTAAGCAGTATTTTTTATATATATTAATATGCAGTTCTCCGTAACATTTGAATTTGAGTACAATATCTAATGTTAAATGTTACAATAAAAATGTGACCGTGGCTAAATAAAACACCACAGATTTACTACTGTAGTTACTACTACATGGAAACTATTAAAATGAACGATGACTCATATTTATTTTCATATTAATTATAGCATTATTATATGTTTCAGTAATGACTAACACCATGCATTTGATATCTAATTGTTTGCTTGAGCTGTTAAACATTAAGGAGCATATTAATTGGTGTATTTATTTGTGTATGTGACTGAATGGATGTCTCCTTAGTCACTATGAGCTGATTTGTGGTGTGGATCAGTCTATATTTGGATATGCTCCTGGTCTAATGATGGAGCAGATATTTGTGTATAAGGTGGCAACTGCTCCCTAAAGGTGTGCTAGCGCTCACTCTTGTTCCCATCTCACATAATGAGTCTACTTTTGCCGCCCGTGATCTAGGACAGTGATGTAATCCTTGTGTTTTGTGTGACAGCCTTCCTCGCAGCACAGGAAGTGTGAATGTGGTTCCGTGTTGTGGTGCTAGATGCTTGGAATAAGAAGCCGTGTTCGGTCAGCAGCGCGTTATATCTTCAGCTTTGTTTTGTTTTTTTGATAGCAGACTGAGGTCAGAGAAGTCACTGATCCAGAACACCACAACTAAGCATGTGCTCCTTCCTGGAATAACACACACACACACACACACACGTACGTTGACTTCTCTGCTATGACAACTGGGTGGAATTGTTAATCATTATGCACAGCAGATGGGTAACAGAGGTGGCTAGCTTTGCTCATTAATGTTACACTTGCGAGGCCTTTTAAATGTTTATTTTGTGAGTCTACCCGGGGTTTAAAGTGCAATCTTTAGGCAAGTAGGTGTTTTACAATTGTCCATTCATAGAAGTGATGTGTTACAGCTCCAGAAGCATGAAGGAGTGTCATTCTGAGGCGTAGTGTTTGGGTGTGGCATGCAAGGAAGTGTTTCGAGCACTGGTTTCCTGTGGTAGTCAGGTACAGCGAAAGGGGAGAAGTCTGAAGGAACATGATGAAAGCTTGTTGCGTCACGTATCTTGTGTGCGCCTGGTACGTTTTCCCAAATGCCTTTCCGCAGCCCCTGAGCCTGAGGTGCACCTCTTTGTTGCCACTTCGTGTGTTTGTGTAGTGGAGGAAATGCATCCAGCTGATAAATCTCTTGGGTTTCGTACACACCCTCTTTGCGAGCTTGTTAACGTGCAGATAGCCTGGTTATTAACGCACCGGTCTGTGCACAGCGGTTTATCAGAAGGACACAGACGGCGGAGAAGGATGTGGCTCAACACTGCAAAGACCAGTTTAATTGGATGTGAAGTCTAAATGCTTTAAGTGTTGAACTGTCTCGTGCACATTATCTGAATTCGAGCAAATATGTATTGGGGAATTTTGGTAGATGGCAAATTTTGATGTATTCTTTTAACCGGTTGACCAGTTAAAAAGGTTAACCTACTCTGATCAGACATGTCGTAAATGTTTTCGTATTTTTTAATTAATATTTGCTTGCAAGTGATATCACAATATGCATGTTTTTGGAAAACTTCATAAAAAAAAGAAAAACTTCTGAAAAGTATGTCCTTATGTCAATTTCCAAAAGAATTTCCAGCCCTGCTATATCACACATTTATAAAATGTTTTTGTTTGTTTGCTGTTTTTTAATTTTATTTGTCATACTTTTTTTTAAAACTTTTTTTTTTTTTATAGGTTTTGCCATGAAATTTGTCTAATATGCTGACATGGCATTAAATAAAAAGTGTACTATAGGGTTGGGCGATGTTGACCATTTGGCATTAGTGGTGCAACGGATCACAAACCTCACGGTTCGGATCATATCACGGATTTTGAGTCACGGATCGGATAAATTTTCGGATCAGCAAAAAGGGGAGGAGTCAAATCTAATTTGCTTCTCATTTATTACAAGAACAGTATGGCAAGGA
>JAUCMT010000013.1:12022916-12042781 GCA_032357475.1 Enteromius thamalakanensis
TGTGTTTGTTTGTGGCGCGTTTACGATGATGTCACGGCAGTAGAGGCGGCGCAACTATAACGACACGTGAATAATCCTGCCCACTCTAAAGCGGTACTAAACTGCAGTGGAAGCGCAAACCGAGCCGAAGTGAGCCGTACCGTGCCGTGCCGAGCCGAGTCGTACCACGCAGTGGAAAAGTGCCATATGTAAGCACAGTAAAATTACAGTATGTTATGCTACAGTATGTTATGCTGTTACTTTACACTAGGTTGTGATCTGAATTATGTTACAGTATGTAGAAGTTAAAGGGGTCATATAATGACAGATACACTTTTACAAGTTGAAATGAAATGTGTGTAGGCAATTCCACCCAGTGTTTTTTTTTTTTGTAGTCTTTTTAAATGTTTTCCCCTTTCTCAAATCGAGCCTTCTGACCGCGTGACATCACATGGTGGGAGGCCCATCTCACCACTGTCTTACCTCAGACCCGCCCTGAGTGAGTCGTCATCAGATGCAGAGACAAGCATGACTAAATGATTTAGGTGTTTTGTTGTTGAATGTATTAATGAACATAGCAGTATTGATTTACTCCCGACATCTGAGTGACTGAAGATGCAGAGGATTAACGTTAGGTTTGGTTCTGAAGGGAAACGCGCCCTTGATCAACTGAAATGTTCGCGAGAATCATTCATGATCCAGCCCTGTACACAGAACAGGATGATTTGAAACGAGCTGTTTTTGACAATGTAAAATGTGGGGGTTTTTTTACACTACCATTGAGACATTTTAAATTATATTACAGACTTTTAATTAAGACCCTAAGGAATCATATCAGCTTGTGGAAAATTGGTGTTATATGACCCCTTTAAGAAATGTTGTTGGTTTTGTGGAGTTGTGTGCTATATCTGGGTTATTCAGGGTTTACCTGGGATATGTTTTTGCCTTCAGTATGGTTTGTTCTGCTATGCTTTTTCCCTTTAAAAAAATTGTTAGATCATGTTATGCTACATTATGCGACTAAAATGTGTATTGAACAGCTACTGCAGCTGTCCATGTTAATGCAAGTCAGCAAACTGTCTAGAGGTAATTTCATTTGCTCAGTCCACTGAAACGGGATTTGACAAGAATGGTATCCTGATAAGAATCTGACAGCTGTGATATATGCTAAATAATGCAACACCCAGTCTCTAGATGTAATACAGTAGTCCGTTCCATTAAAGTAATGTGCATTTAACTTTCATTACCTATATTTACACTGGGACCGATTACTCTGTTGTAGCATTTATTTTGACTGCATTTTTTCGATAGTTATGTTGCAAACTCTACAGCCATTTATTTTTTATTAGTGTTTACTTTTCACGAAATATCCACATGAAAGGCATTCAGCATGTCACTGATCCATCCTCCTTGGAGAGGAGGAAAATAAAAGAGATGGATTTTTTTTTCTAGAAGGAAGTGGGTTACTTTAATGTGTCCCTTAAGAAAAAAAAAAATGTTTGAATAAAATTCTGTCTATTTTGCCCGGAGCAGTGGTTTTTAGGTTCTGGATTCTGCATATCAAAGCAGCAAAGACAGGAATAGGTCTGTCAAGTCAAATTCAGTCGGGATCCTGTTGTGGATCCTGTCGTTAGCCTCTGCCAACCTTTAGTATATTAATCTCCTTTGACGGAGACAATGCTCAGAGCCAGTAATTCGTACCATCTGTGGTCGCTGTATTCCTTAATTATCAGCATGCAGTACAGCCCATGTCCACTTGAGGCAGCGACTCGGTCTTGCCATCATTTTACTAACTGTAACCTTTTCAAACCAACTTCTGGCAGTTCATTTTGTCACCAGTTTTGAAAGTTGCCAGCCTGTGGTATGGGAACAGATGGCATTTGCTTTTAGTCTTGAAGTCTCTGAAATGGATGATAATTCTGTGATGGGAAGCGAAAGTAAGAAGGTGTTGTCACACTGTAAATATTTTTAGGGACACAAATACAACAGGAGGGCCAATTTGTCTTACTGCCGGGTGAGTAGAGACAGAACAGACAAATAAAGAGCCAACGGTCTGGCTGCGACATTTCTTTTTTGGAGGGAGACCGAACTGGCAAATGTTCTAATGCAACATCTCTGAGACTGAACCTGCTGTTAGCCGTCGTCTCTCTTCATCTGTAACCCTGAAAGAAATGATACAATAATGCTTTTTTTCCCTCTTTCTGTCACTTCTCGCTTTGCTTTGGGGGATGGAGTTTTTCTTTTGTTGGTCCCGTTCTTTTGTATCTTTTCTGGCGTTCTCCAGTCAAAACCGAGATTAATTTAACATCTCAAACCATCTGCTTGGATTCCAATAGGAATTGATTTAAGTACATGGCACTTGGAACTAAGCCTCTATGTGGCTTTTTCATCTAGTTGTGAATTTCACTTTGGGGGCCAAACGATTGCAATCTGATTCCATTTTTATTTATCTGTTTGGACCGTTGCCAATAAGACTTGCTCTGTAGGGGTTCCAGGTTCCAGAAATGCGTGGCCTTGGTATGAAAACTTGTAGATCTGAAAAGGTCGATCTATAGAAACGACCTACTTTTTGCTGGTATGATTTTAGTTTTGTAGACGCTGTTTGACCGTATCCCAATTTCCTGTCATCTGTTATGATAGAGCAAGTGGATTGCACCTCACAAAGCTGAGGTTTGTTATCTTAGTCTGACAACATTCAAGGTTTAAGACTCTGTACTTGAGTCTTGTTAACCTTGCGCGGAAATAGCGTGCAATGAAATATTTGTATTTATGAGCTGAGCTTAACTTTTGCTGTTTAAATTTAATAATCATCTGAGGAAGCGACTCCGAAGGTCTGAAGTCGTACATCAGAAATCTTGTATTTTGAGAGGATGGCTGATATAAAAATTATTAAGATAAAAAAAGACAACACGGAAAACTGTGCAAGTGAATGTAGGCAGAAATAAAAAAACGGAGCTTCATTTTGAGATTGACTAAAGATTACATTTAGAGTGTTATTGGTGTTTTTAAAGATGAGCGCTGATGATGAAATGTGCATCCCTTGTTGTCATTCCGAAGTGCCTTGGACAGTGTCCCGCTGACCCTCAGTTTGATAGAAATGAGCCAATACCGCTTACACAGCAAATCCTCTCCTTGACTACTGCGATAAAAATCCACAATTATTGCCAGCCTCATTAAAGTGCATTGTTGTGTGTTTTCTCCACATTGTACCGAATACAGTATGTTTCCATTCACAAGCCCGGGCTATTCACTGTCCGAGCAGAGCGAAGCCCCTTTGTTCCCTTGTGATTGGATTGCACCTCTCTGCATGCATAAGGCCGCTGCCTGCCTGTGTTAACAGCCAAATGTGCTCACGGCTCTGTGCCGCAGGCACGAGCACCTGACAGCCTACTATTTGATTGCTAATCATTTCCGAGCCTGGGCCTGGTCTTTTTGATTTGCTCTGCACACTGCCTTGGCTAAATGGAATCAATTAAATGCGTGCTTGTATTCGACGACCACTTCCAGGAGATCAACTTCCTGATGTAGCAACACAACTAGATTAATTAAATCCAATAAAGAACTCAATTAACAAAAGGAAGGGAGCGGAAGCAGGGTCAGATGGATTTGTGTGTGCGCTTTTGTGTACAGAACCGAAGTGATTTCAGAGTCTTTTGTTTCTTGTTTTCCGCATCTGTAAATGAGCTTACTGTAAAGCACTTGTTGTGCTGCTTTATTTATTTTTTTCATGGGTTCTGGGACTACGAGGGCAATTACTAAAACCCAGTTGTCTATTCACTGAACATGTACGCAATCATTATTCCACAAGCACCCCCCCGGATGTATATTCCCAGGATAAGCTACTGTAGTCAAGTAGCTACTGACTAGTTTTTCAGTAATGCACCACTGTGTTTCTTCTGTGTAATCACAGTTTTTTTCACTGACACTTGTAATATATCGCTACAAACTTTGTTGTTAATTTGAGTGCGCTTAAGTGGAAGTCAGGGGATAAAACAACCGCTGCATGCTCCAGTGACTCCAGAGAGCTGCGGTTGCCAGACCAAGCCAAAGACGAACAAACCAAAGCAAACATGCAGGGTTAATATTGATTTAAGTAGTTTAGAGTTAAGAAACTCAAAACATAGTAAACCCTGCAAATGACTCGATTACTCACAAGGGCCAAGTAGGGTTGCCAACCGTTCCTTGAAAAACGGAATGGTCCCATATTTAAATACAAAACTATTGAACTTAAAAGGGACTCCCTTTGTTCCGTATTACCGTGAGAATCAAAAATAGTCTGTAAAATGTCCACAGAATTAATGCTTTGTATTAAAACGTAAGGTAAACTCATTCCCAGGACCTCTCCTGCTCTGTGACCTGTGAGCTGACAGCACACTTACACATGAATATGATGATACAGAATCCCGCTTATCTCATTGGTTAAGGGAACAGCTGCTTCCGAAGAAGATTACAGATGACCATAACAAAGCAGCATGGGTGACAGTGACACGGACACCTGCTTTACAGGTCTCTGACAATACATAAATATATAAAATTTATATGCATCTAGGGGTGGACGATAAAAATGTCTCCACGATCTGCTTTTTAAAGAATATCGTACAGGTACATTTTGCATTTTGATATTACAAAGATATTTTTATATTGCCTTAAAAAGCAGTCTACATGAAGTCTGGGAACAGTGCTGAAGAACTTAAACTCTGTTTTATTGATTTTATTTCATTTTTCTTTTCTTTTTCTTTTTTTTAACAGTCAGCCAACTGAAATAGTCTAAAAAATTATGCTGCGTTCAACTAAAAGATTAAAGGCTACCGGAGAGGAAAGACTAGCCGTAAGATCCAAGACATAAACAACTATTAAAAATTGTTTACATAAGCTCTCCTGAGGTAAATATCCATTTCATGGATGTTAAAAAAAAAATGGAGGCAGGGAGGAATGTTTCCCCCATTTCAGAAATGTGTCACTTTCTCTGACGTACTTTCATCTGCAATTTGCTACTGAATATTTAAATAACTTTCAATCTTTGTTAAGGCTTTAAAATTGCTCTGCAATGCACACAAACACTCATTTGATTATTTCTTCTGTCTGCAGGTTTTTTGAGCACAGGAGACCAGGCAGCCAAGGGAAACTATGGACTTCTTGATCAAATCCAGGCCCTGCGCTGGACGAGTGAAAACATTGCTTTCTTTGGGGGTGACCCTTTACGCATTACTGTTTTTGGATCTGGGGCAGGGGCCTCATGTGTCAACCTCCTGACTCTTTCCCATTATTCTGAAGGTAACCGTTGGAGCAATTCAACCAAAGGTACAATGCAGAGGTTTTAACTTTTGATACTTCTTTCGTCTGCATGCTATAGCTGTTCGTGTTATGAGCCCATTTCAAAGTTCTCTGTGTTTTTGTTTTTGGAGTCATCTGCATTTGCCTTACAAAAATCTGATTGCAAACATGTGACATTTATTTAGAGTACTGCAAGAATAAATCAGTTTATTTTTAATTAGGTTTTTAAATTTTTTAATTTACATTTGAAATGATTTTGTTTTAGTCCAAAAAAAGAAAAAAAAAACTTTACTAAATGAACAATAATAATAATAATAATATAAAATATTTATATTGCCCAGACCTAGTGATTACACTCTCACAACCACTAGGGGTCTGCAGACCCGTGCTTAGAAAACACTGCCTTATACCCTATAAATTAATTCAGAAGGATGCTCACTTTCACAGACCTCAAATCTGTGTAGTACGAAAACCAACAACGTTGCCAAGAAAGTTGCTTCATCGGCCCAGCATTTGCCAAGCTCATTTTTCACCATGCTTTAAGCAAATAACTCATTCCCTTTGACCTGATATCACTTGTTTATAGAAATTAAATCTCCCTAAGTCGTTTCATGTTCCCATCTTTATTTAGTTGAGTCCTTACACATCACCAGGCACCATGAGCACACTGTCGAAATACAGCATTCACCTTCCACTGGCACAAAAAGGGTAAATACATTAATTCCATTTTGAGTCTCTCTGCTTGGAAGATTGCTTTGTGAAGAGGTCTCTTGGCACAGACCTGCTTTAAGGTTGTCACTATCATTCAAATGAACCCAGAGACACCTTTGGAAAAGACTTTAGTGTGCCATGCAAGGCTTTGCCCCTGAGGCAAACCGTGCACTGCTTAATCTAGAATAATTTTCATATATTTCAGATCGTTTCCTTTTTCTTTTTAATTTTAGCAGTATATTATCAAATATATCCATCTGTTCATACAGAATTGTCACTGTTTAGTTGAATTGCGAACTGAAACATCCCCTTATCTTTATTTCATTTCCATGTGTGGTTTTATAGTTTTTTTTCTCCTTTAGCAAGAACATGTTTTTACTCATAACTGCACTGCTAAGTATGAGATCCCAAGGGTTGTCATGGTAACAGAGTAACTCAATTTTCCTCTATCTTGCTCTTTCTGTCTCTTTCTTTCTCCCTCTCACACGCACACACAGATTTTCTGTCCTGCTCACTCACCTGCTTTTTTGTCTTGATGTTTGTGCATGATATTTGCTTTTCTTCAATGGTGTGGGTCAATTTTCTTGAAGTCTGTATGTGGAAGGGGTGTGACAGAGTGCAGACAGCTATTTACTGTTAATGCGGTATAATACAATTCAAAGATTAAAAGTCATAACCCTCCCCCTAAAATTACATGGAAAAACTGAATGTTGATCATCCCTGTGTGTAGTTCATCAGCATTCGTATTGTTGACTTGCATGCCCTCTTTTCCCAAACCGTTTTAGATTTGCATAAAAACAGCTAAATCGATATGTGTTAATTTGCTCCAGCTTGCATACTAAGGGAGCACTTTCTGTGTAAATAGCCTACGGTGGGGTCCAAAAGTCTGAGCGCACTTTAAAAATCTGCAATTTTTCTTATTCAAAACTAAGTGTAAGACTTTCAAAGCAAAACATTCTATTTTTTGCATATATTTGTTTATCTTTTTAAAATTATATATATATATATATATAAGTTCACAAAAATTATGTCCCTAATATAACTTGTAATGAAAATTAAATAAATAAAAGTAAAAGTTTGCTAGTAGTCTCAGACGTTTGGGCCGTGCTATAGCTTGCTGCGGATGTTCTCTTTGTGATTATGTCTTGTTTTTCCTATACAGGTCTTTTCCAAAGGGCCATAGCCCAAAGTGGCACAGCCTTGTCCAGCTGGGCTGTCAGCTTTCAACCGGCCAAGTATGCCCGCATGCTGGCCAAAAAGGTGGGGTGCAACCTTAAAGATACAGTGGATTTGGTGGAGTGCCTACAGAAAAAACACTACAAAGAACTAGTGGAGCAGGACATCCAGCCTGCTCGCTACCACATCGCCTTTGGACCTGTCATTGATGGCGATGTCATCCCCGACGACCCTCAGATCCTCATGGAGCAAGGGGAGTTCCTAAACTACGACATCATGCTGGGCGTCAACCAAGGCGAGGGGCTAAAGTTTGTGGAACTCATTGTAGACAACGAGAACGGAGTTCAAGCCAACGATTTTGACTATGCTGTGTCAAGTTTTGTGGATGATTTATACGGTTATCCCGAGGGGAAAGACATCCTGCGGGAGACCATTAAGTTTATGTACACTGACTGGGCTGACCGCCACAATCCGGAGACCAGAAGAAAGACCCTGCTGGCACTCTTCACAGATCATCAGTGGGTGGCACCAGCGGTGGCAACAGCAGACCTCCACTCCAGCTTTGGCTCACCTACTTATTTCTATGCCTTTTACCATCACTGCCAGACGGAACAGGTGCCACCCTGGGCTGATGCGGCACATGGTGATGAGATCCCATATGTGTTCGGGCTTCCTATGATTGGTCCAACGGAGCTGTTCCCTTGCAACTTCTCCAAAAATGATGTGATGCTTAGTGCAGTGGTAATGACTTACTGGACCAACTTTGCCAAGACCGGGTAAGTCTCTAGGCAACTGGGCATCGTTTCTAATCAGTTAGACTTGAGACAAACAATACGGCCATTAATTAGAATTCAGAAGGGATTTTTTTTTTAATAGGACTTTGTTTTGCTGTAAGACCACCAACACTGCAACCATCTCATAATTTGAGAATTGAATTTGCTATTGATTACCGTAAAATACGCAGTTGTTGCCGGGAAACACTGCTACAAGCTTAATCAATGCTTAATTGTTTGTTAATGCATTCTGACTCACAAATACTTGTTAAGATTCCCAAGGTTATGCTACATTAGATTTACGCAACTTCTTTTTACAGAACAGCAATTTGGTTCACTTCAGTTTAGGTGTAATGCACTGAATAAAGTAATGCTGATGATCACTTAGAGTGAGTTTAGTGTTTATATGACATTGCTGCCTAGACGTGTAATCATCTCACGGGAGGACAACAAATCAATTTGTGTGCAAATGTGTAATTTCTTCTCTCAGACTAATTCTGGTTCATTTTAAAGGCAGGTGCAGTTGTCAGGAGACCCTAATGAGCGCTGAGAGAATATTAGGGGTCTCTGAGCACTCCCCTAAGACTTGTCTGTAATGGGTTGTGTGATATTTGTCTTAATGAGTGCCCGTTTTGGACTTCCTGTGTGCAGTTCTGACAAAGGAATTGAAATATTGTCTTGTGTGTAAAAATGAATGTAATCCACCTTTTTTCCTTTCAGTGACCCCAACCAGCCAGTTCCACAGGACACCAAGTTCATCCACACCAAGCCCAATCGCTTTGAGGAGGTGGCCTGGACGCGTTACAACCAAAAGGACCAGCTGTACTTGCACATCGGCTTGAAGCCTCGTGTCAAGGAACATTACCGCGCCAATAAGGTCAACTTGTGGCTGGAGCTGGTGCCTCATCTCCACAGCCTCAACGAGGTCACCCAGATCATATCCACCACCACTAAGCTACCTCCACCCGAGGTCACTCCCCGTACACCAAAGAAGATCCCAGTCAACACCAAAAGGCCCTACCCTACACCGTTTCCCACTGAAACACAGGAAAGCCACAACCAGAACCAGAACCAGAATCAACCCTTCCTAGAGAACCAGCGGGACTATTCCACCGAACTGAGCGTCACCATTGCCGTCGGTGCCTCGTTGCTCTTCCTCAACATATTGGCGTTCGCCGCACTCTACTACAAGAAGGATAAGCGAAGGCACGAGGTACACCGGCGTTGCAGCCCACAGAGGACCACAGCCAATGAGCTTGCCCATACGCAAGAAGAGGAGATCATGTCTCTACAAATGAAACATAGCGATTTGGAGCGGGAGTGCCGGGAGGCCATGCACCCGCACGAGGTGGTCCTGAGAACTGCCTGCCCACCCGATTACACGCTCGCCATGCGCCGCTCACCGGACGACATCCCTCTCATGACCCCGAACACCATCACTATGATACCCAACAGCATGCCAGGCCTTACCTCCTTACACCCCTTCAACAGTTACTCCAGTGGACAGAATAACACCCTTCCACATCCACACCCTCATTCACACTCCACCACTAGAGTATAGCCACACACACACACATTCACACACACAAACACGGACATACACACACACATACACTCCCGCATATGTGGAGTACAGGTGTGAAGACGAATGGAGGTGATGGCACTGGGGTGAGAAATATCTTTACTCCCAGTGCTCAGAGGAAGAGGAAATAACAATGTTAGTATTTGTTCCTTGAGAGCAAGACTATCATTTTCTATTAAAGGCAAAAACAAAAAGACAAAAAAAAACTATTTCTGATGTAATGAAAAACAAACAGAGATGATTTTTTACCCTTATATTGTGACAAAACCAGGGCCATTTCCTGGGGACAACTACCAGTCTGGGATTTTTTGAGGAATGGTTTGATTCGGTTACCCGGAGAGGAAACGACGGAAGCACAGAAGAGATGACGTGTGGGAAGCCCTTTGTAAACAAAGGAAACATATTGTTTTCCCGGGGCGCTGGATTGTAGATTACTCTCTTCAGAGCATACGGGAGATGCTGCTTGCCTAATTTAGGCACGTGTTCTCCTTCTGGTGGAGAATGTGGAATACTACGAGAAGAAGGCAAGAATGAGAAATCCTCAAGAATATGCACAATAGAGACATTCACCGAATGTCTTTGAATTCTTTTTGTCAATTTATTTTTGGGGGAACAATTTTATTGTATAGGACCTATTTACATATCTAGATATGTACACAAAGCACCCATGCTCTTTAAGCCCTGGCTGGGGGCATTGATACTGAGGAATCTGCCTCAAGAGCGTAGCGGGGAATTTATTGGCTTCCTGGCAGATACAGCTTCATCACACAAGTGCTGTCTATACTGAAACTGGTGGACTCTAAGGGAGGCTGGATATTTTTAGCACGACGCGCATGACAATTTATCTGCTTGGTGGCTGTTCTGCTGATTAAGTCATTATTTAAAACAAAAAAAAGAAAAAAAATTCCCTCCCCATTTGGATTTAAGGAAATACTGCTCTGATTGGCTCATGGGAGGAATTGGAATATGCTGACGAGGGTGGACACGGTGGGTTTCTGAAGACGGTGACGGGAAGGGGTGGGGACACGCTAACTAGATTGCGTTCGCAAATAGCTTGACTGAACCTGGTTATAAGGACTAGTTTTGTACATGTGTGTTGGTAAAACTTTTTAATAGTGGTGAATCACTTGTTGTTTGAGCTCCCATGTGTGGGACATTAATGTACTTTTTGATTTGCTCATTGGTCTCAGTTATAATGCATTGTTTTATTATTTTGAATTTCATTTTCGCCTCTTGCTAATAGTCAAACCGCCCTACCTTAGCAAATTTCTTATCTGTAATGTTTGATTTTCATTTCTTTGTTTTTGGTAATTTATGAGGCATTCCCCATGCAGCTTTGAACAACCAGTGGCCAGTGCAGTACGACCTGGAGACTTGCATTGGTATCCTCTCATCCAGAACTTTCTGTGATTCTCCTGAATGCTCATCACGAATTAATCCCATGCTGGAGACAGGGGGCCCCTGATGAAAGAGTGTATTAGGAGGGCTTCTGATGTTACGAAGCCCTTGATCACACCGCTTAAAGCTAGCTATAGAAAGAAAGAATACAGAGTAACCAATGAAGAAAGCGAAAGGGAAACTTTTGTCATGTCTTACCCAGAGATAAGTGCTCAGAGTCAGTAGCCTCAGCGCTAAGAGCCAGTTTCACCTGCAAATCTGTCAGTAATTGCTGGTTTTATCCCTACTTAATTATTTTACTTTTCTCAGAGACATCCTACATGCTAATGATCGATGCCAGTAAATCCTCGGCTAAAGACAGGAGAACCCCTGATAAGACGTTACGGGCCTTCTGATCTTAAGAGGCCATTGAAGCTAGCTAGACAAGGAGAATCGAGAAACGATCGAGATTTATTTTTTCCTTGTTGCATTACATACTACATCCTAAAACTCATTGTTCCCTTTTTGTCACTTCAAACACCATATCCTGTGGTGACAATTTAGGCTTCTTGTGAATTCTCTTTTACTCCTCAGAAATGACAGAGAAACTTCTACAGAAATACAGTATCTTCATATTTTTTCCCCCGGCATGTATAACGTATGATTATAGAAAAACAGCAATAGATTGGTGATTTGGTTCTCTCAGATAAGAGGTCCTTATCTTTTATTTTGTGCAAACTCTCTTGGTCAACAACCCCATGCTGATACCGTTTCCTAACCAGACGTAATAAAGTAAATATATATCTTTTTTTCTTTACCCTAGTACTGAATTTGTTCTAGCCAGGACATTTTGACATTCATTTCCAAAGTCCTTCTCCACGTAGTTAAATATGAAACATCAAATATGTTGTGATTGGCTGCGTTTGCACAAAATTACTTCAGGATATGCAGTGAGAGAGATTAGAAGCCATTTTACTAGCAGTTCAACAGTTCACAAATTAAGGTAATTAATAAATAGTCAGTGTAAAAACAAACAAACACTGAGGACAAACACAAGCTTTTGGGAGTAAATACTTGAGTCCTGGTGAATAGCTAGTGGCAAAGACGTAATAAGCGACGAGGGAAGCCAAAGAAGGGAACAAGATTGAAAGAATCGTGCTACTCTTCTCCTGATCAGCCAACTCGTGACACACATTGTTCCCAACAACATGTTCCCGTTCAGAACACAATCTCCTGTGGGTTTTTCCTCTCTGCTCTACCTTCACCTGTGACAACTGCGCACAGTACAAACAGGCCAGAGAGAGCATCGCTGCTCTGTATGCCAGTCCCCATCTGCAGGTATGCATATGCAAAGTCAGCCTGCCCATGTGTCCTCCTGGAAAGGAAGCTCCTTTGAACGATATTAAAATTTAATGAACCGTACACCAGTGGGGCGCCTAGAGGATTCATCTTGTGCATGCACATGTTCCAAGGAGAAAGATGGGATTCAACTGTAATTGCAAAGATCTCCACAACTCAGTATGTTTCTTCACACATATGCACATACACTCGCATACACACATGCCAGGACAAGCCTTGTAACTGAATGTAATGCAAGACTGAGGGCCATTTTCTTACAAACAGCAACCAAATTTCATTATGTGTTTATTTTCTACTGGCTGACCTTGAAAGAAGATCAAAATGGCTGTCGAGAACTACAGAGGGTTGTTGTGATGTAGATTATTTGTCATTTTGTCTTTCTTTCTGGTTAAATAGGAATTAATCTTCTGGAGCACAATAAATGATTTTATCAAGCTCAACTTACATTGCTCTTTCTTTTGCTAATCAACATGTCGTCACGTCTTAATTCACTAAATTGTGTTGAAGGTGTTTAAACAAACCTCCAGTACTCCAGGGGGCGATAGTTACTGTTACATGTCTCTGTTACTACACCAATTGTTGTATTATTCAGGTAAACTGCTATAAACAAACTAACTTGCTTAGTGATATTCTCATTAAACAGTTGCTGTGCAATGAAAACTATGGAAAAACTCAACTTTAATGTAAAACCGTATGCATTGTGTGTATACCCTGGTGAAAAAAACTGTTGGTTAGGTGTTGTTTTGAAGCTGGGTTGCTTGTTTATGCAGGTCCAGCATCCCAGCTTATATCTTACCAGCATATACTGCTTTTTATCTGGCTGCCAGTACAACGTGTGCCTTGTTAATAAGGTGTATATTGGATTTGGCCTTTTAATGGCAGTGTCTTACTACGTATATTACTATTCGTTAAAATAACTGGTGGTCAATGGCAGAAGGCTATGTTTTGCTCTCCAAGTACGCGGTCCTACAGGGGTGTAAAAGCTTTGAATAGGCGGGCACATTCAGGACTTTTAAGTAAACACCCACTGCTATGATTGACTACCAATTTTGCTTAAGATACGCTGGATTCACAGAAATACCTGACGTTAAACTATTCTTTACAACTTATGCTACTCAGTGTCTAATATTCAATCCTTAATTTGTTGATCTACTCCTGCGCAGATGGGCTTTCGCTGAACTGTTGTCATAAAGAAGCACATTTCGAAAAGAAGTTTCAATAACATATGTTTTTAAAATAATAAGGTGGTTTTGAAACTTAGTAAATTGAGCTGTTATATGATATAAGGAATTTCATTTCTAAGTTCATGACACATTTCACCATCTAGCTAATAACACCATTACTGGTTTAAAAGAAAAAGAAACACAATGAATAATAAACCTAATTTGCATAGCATTTGAGTGCAACAGAATGAGAATGACAATTTAAATATGGTGCAGCACATTTATTGTATTGCCTGGATTGTGTGTGGTTATTAGTGAATAAAACACAGGTTGTTGAACTGGAAAACAATGCCTAAATCGGGCAGAGATGTTTAGTGCAAACACAGCTAAATAAGAAAGTCACCCACTACAGAGCTGTCACACTGGCCCTGTGTACTTCATGTAGCTTAAAACATAAATAACAGTCAATGGTCCTTACTTTAGAAATTTCTTTTATTCTGTTTGACTGTATCTTGGTTTATAAATTCAGGATGCCACATAAAGCTGGATCATTTCTTCATTTGCGTTTTTTATGTTCAGATCTCTGGTGTAACGATATGATGTCTTTTTCTCATTAGCAGTTGTGTGATCCTGAAACGCAGTTGTTCCACGCTGAAAATTAAAGGCGCTATAAGGACATTCAAACTGCAAAACTTTTATGGTCTAGTGAGTGTGAATATATGGACTTTAAAACATTTTAAAGAGTAAAAAGATTATTTAAATAACTTTCTTTGGGTAACATGGGGTCTTGATAATATATATATATATTTTATTTTTTTATTTAAGTTTTATATAACCCTCTTAAAGTTACTGAATTTGGAATTAAAAAAATAAACTCTTTCTGAATATATTCATCTGAGAAACTAGCCCAATAAGAGAAGCATGAGTTGAACCTAGATAAAAGCATCTTCATGAGATTTATAGCCTTGATAAATGAAGTTTAATAAGAAATGTGGCAATTGGGATTTTAGGAACATTCTGAATAAAAGGTTGAACTGTTTTGCTTTTGATTTTATGCTTAGTTTATGCAGTGTTGCATCAGTCCACCAATCAACTGATCTGACCATTCCAACTACACTGATTAGACTCTACCAGAGGCATTTCTACATTCGTAAAATTATCTCCGGTTGGCAGATATTAAATATGAATTATTAACAGACGATAGCCTTGAAAATGACTGAGAGCTCTGGAAATTTGAAGTACGATTAAGATAGGACTGAGTTCATCAAGCCACAAACGACTTTAACTGGAAGGGCACTCACAGAACCTTTTATTGGTTCGACAGCACTTTGCCATTTCCCATTATGATGTAGTTTTCAAACATCAAACAGTTTACCTCTGATAAACGCTTTCATTTCCTCGATCTGTTTGATCAGCCGTTTTCTCAAATTTTCTCTGTCTCTGAGTGTTTTATGACCTTTGATAATCACAGTGTATTTAAACAAGGTTGTCTGGACGACTCTCTTCTGATTAACACATCATCACGTTGTTTTGTGAGGGTATAATTACAAATGTTCACTGAAGGATGTTAAGTATTCTAATCCTGGTGTGTTGCACATCTTCAGCTGACAGGCAGATTGAAGTAGTTTTTGTAGGTCTTTGTATAAAAACCCAAAAGGTTAACCAAAGTTTATGTGCCTCACACACTAATGGTTTAACTGAGGAAGATGTGTTTAACTGAGCTGGGCTGCCAGTGTTGTTATTGGAGGTCAAAAATAAATGTGCTCTATTTCTGGTTTGTTCTGCAGCAGTTTTCTGAATAAATTTGATTCCGCTTTAACTATTAATTCATTATACTGTAAGGCCTTTGTCAGCCATTTTGTGTGTGTGTTCGGACCACCAAGAGCATTTATCATTCCAATAATAAATATGATCATATTTCATAAACTTCCTTTTCTGTGTTCTCAACCTGGTCTCATAAAAATATACTGTACACTTTTTGTGCAACACCGTTTTTGCATACCTTACCACGCTTCACTGCAGTTTCAAAGAGAAATGAGTGACGCTAAAAGACAGGTTCAATATGTGAACCCTGTTTCAATTTATTACGTTGTTATAGGCATGTATTACTGTGTTTTTATTATGTTAAATATAAATATCCTGTTTCTAAAAGTTGAAAAGTTGAAAATATGCCCTACACCAAATTGAACTATGAATCTACCAAATGCAAAACTGATACAAAAAAGCAATTGTTGATGCAACCGTGTCGTTTCAATTTCCTTTTACACAGATTTGTCCGGAGCTACTTTGCCTCTCAAGTACGTCTCTGTACTCTGAGCTACTGAACAAACCTACCGTCTATGAAAAAACATAGATATGAAGCTGAATATGTGTGACGCTAACGTTCAAAAGCATCAGTTTTCAAATCTCCCAACATGTTAATATTGTTTTGAAGTAATTGTGCAAGAATTAAGTTTTATTAATCAAAACTTGTGTGAAAAGGAATAAAATGTGTCAGAGTTTTTAACCACTTCTAGTGTTCATTTCTTTTGGAAACTGCAGCCATATGTACTTATTGGTACGTACTGTATTCCAGGTCTCGCTAAAAAGTGCACCAAAGTATGTTTATGCCGTGAGACCAGGTAGGTTCATCTAGTGGTTGCTTACAGGACCGGATGAAATATCCAACCTGATCTCATGGCAATTCATATGTATTTTACGAGGTGGCTAATTCGTACAAATTTGTATGACCTCACTCGTACGAATTCATACGATTTATTCTAAGTCGTACGTATTTTACGAGATGGCAATTCGTATGAATTTGTACGAATGACCTAAACATAACTCCCCCCATAAACCTACCCATCACGTGATTTTAGACAAATCGTACGAGTGAGGTCGTACGAGTGAGGTTGTACGAA
Source organism: Enteromius thamalakanensis (assembly GCA_032357475.1). NCBI lineage: Eukaryota > Metazoa > Chordata > Actinopteri > Cypriniformes > Cyprinidae > Enteromius > Enteromius thamalakanensis. Next base: position 12,039,211 of record JAUCMT010000013.1, read on the forward strand.
TTAGTACGAATTCGCACAAATTTGGCACCTCGTACGAATATGTACAGTATGAATTGCTTGTGAGACTGTGTTGAAATATCACTCCGAACTAGGGAAATGTCATTTTGTTTCACGGTGACTACAAGGATGCTTTTCATTTGGTTTATAACTTATTGTTAATGCAATATTCAGAAAACAAAAATCAGATACATATTTAACTAAATTAGCTCGTTTGATAAAATTCAGCTTCTCTGAAAGCCTTCTTAATCAAATGAAATTGCAGTAGTCGAATAAATTTGATCTAAGGTAACACTTCATATATAGGTAACTATTCTCGCTATTAACATTGCATATTAGCATGCTTATTGTGAACATTTTGGCGTTACTAACAACAAACTATTAGCAAATTAGAAGTCTGTTGAGGCAAAAGTTGCACTTAATTGTTTGTTAATAGTGAAAACTACAAATTGTGTACTGTAATTGATAAGAACAATTTTTCTAGTTAGTGTGCCATGCATTCTCGAGTTTCTCATGAAAAGCTTTAGTGTTTATAGATTATCTAAAAGTAAGAGGGTGGAGCCTCTTCCATACAAATCTTTGTAAAGTTTGTAAATAAATAACTGTCTTTCATGCCTGTGGTGAGGGGTGAGTATACCACAAGCATAACTAAACTAAAAGGACATGCTTGTTATCCATAATAATTAGTATGAGTGGTAAATTATAGAGTACAGTGATGAATGCACACAATAGTATCTCTGGCTTTGAGTAGAGAATGCCAACCGAGTGCTTCTGAATCATTCATTAGAGGCTCTGTTCATCTGCAGTTTGTAAAATTTAATTGGAATTTACATCCTCACTATAATCTCCAGCAGAATTGCTTTGGATCCCAAGGTAAGAAAATTAAAGGAAAGAGCAAATTCAATTTTTAGTTATTTATTTATTTTTTCCCTGGTGAAGTACAGGTATTTCTTTTCATCTGCAGTTGCTTAAGAACATAAGCATGGCAGCTCTCTGTGATCAAAGAGAGCTCCCTTGAGGTGTGTGATAACATAAGCATTGAAGGTTGTGACGTCTTCACGCTGCATCTTTTGGCAGAACACTAAATACTGTTGGGTAGATGAAAGAAACAGCATAGTTGGCAAAAATGTATGTGCATTTTGTATTTATTTATTTAAATATGGCATTTAAATAATTATAAGTTCATAATGCAGTGCTTAAAGGTTTAATTTTATAGTGTATAACATCTGAGTGTATTACATTACATTAAAATATATAGGGGAGTTGTTTAATGTTGTATTTTCCCACAGGCTTTTGTCAGTGCAAAACTATATACTTGCTTGCCAGCATTTACTTATTCATTTAAAATAGTTGCTTGCTGTTTATTTACTCATAAACTCATAAGTCATGTATTCATATCTCCATATATTAGCAGTATGTTGTTAACCAAGGGCCCAGGGCCCTCTAGGGGGCCTCAGCAAACTTTCAAGGGCACTGCAGGATGATTTAAAAATGTTTACATTCAAATAATAAATTATTATCAATGTATTAAAATGTATTCGTATATATAACATTTTTGGTTGAACTGTCCTTTTAAAGCTGTACTGACTTAACATTTGCTCAAATATATAGCATTTCTCTCCAGTGTGTTCCTGTTTCATACTAGGCCAAGATCCACCCGTCAAGTCTTAATACTGCTCCCAAATGTGTCAGACTGCCTAGGAATCTGACAGCAGCATATAATAATTATTAATTTAATAATTCACCCACTTTAACAGGAACTGTATCACAAGGCTGGAACCATAACTAATCTGGATGTGTCTACCTCTGGCACTTCCTGTCTTCGCTGCTGTAATTTGAAAGGAGCAGCCCATCAGATATTCAGATAAAGGATGTCATCTTGTCACCTGGAGTTCTGGGCCTGCAGGGGTCTGTGTTGTCAGGTAAAATCCACCCTTACCCTTCTCCTCCCCTGCAGCACAGTATTACCTCTGTTCTCTTCTGTTTTGTTCTGTGCTGCACTACATGATGGACTGCTTCCATCAGGATGTGTTTCCAAATGGAAATGTCTCATTTTTTCCCCCATGCATTTTTCATTGTCTTTGTTGCTCAGGTGTGTCTTTCCATCTCAAATATATATTTTCCAATGGCAAAGTACAGAAAGCTATGGTTCTGTGGTTAAATATAACTGATAAATAGTCCAAATAAATAATAAATAGTCCAAATAAATAGAAATAACGCTCCAAAATCATCATTGTAAATGCTACTGTACAAGCTAGTTATCTCTTAATAAAAAGTCCCAAGTGTTTTATATTTGGTGTTAAAAAAATAAAAGGCTAATAATAAAGCTGCTATCATATCTAATGCTCACTTCAATAACAAATTAATGTTAATTTCTGAATCACAATATTACAATGCTCAGTTTGAAGAATATTAAATATTAATAACGTCATTAAAGAGATGAGCATTGGTTAATAACAAAGGCAATCTAGCTATAAAATGTAAAAAAAAAAAAATTGCTGTGATTTTAACAATAAAAAAATGAAAATGTGTTAAATTAATGGTTAAAAAAAAAAAGGTAAATGCGTTTTCTGCCTTTATTGGGACAGGACAGTAGAGAGCTGACAGGAAAGCATTGGGTGGAGAGAGTGGGGGGCATTATCGACAAAGGACCTCGAGAAAGGAATCGAATTCGGGTCACCGTGCGCACAGTTGCGCTGTATGTCAACACTTACCACTAGGTTATTGATGCCGACAAATTCCTGTAAAATTTACAGGTGAAAAACTGTAAACGAATTTCCTGCATTGCATTTAAATTTTAGTTTGAAATAACGGTTTCTTCTTAGTTTTTCTTATCAGTTATGTTTATTAGGGTGGTACTGTATGTTACGTGTATTGTAAGTGATATTTATTGCGTATTGCAGTTTAATTATTCTCACCATGATGGTGTTTTGTGTTTGTGTGAATGACACTGACCACATATGTTGATATTGAAAGCTGCTTGTGATGGGCTTTGGTTCATCATGTGACTTTATCATCACCACCTGCATTTGGTGCTTATCTGTGTATTTCATACAAAACAGATTTCAGTACTATAGGTTGGTATATTATCATTGTATCAGATAATGAAATTACAGCATTTAACTGTAAATTTAATTAAAAAACGTAAAACCTAAAATGTTGTTACCATATTTTGTTATGACAGGAAACTGTCATTTTGTAGCTGCCAGTTTTTTATTTTTTATTTATTTATTTATTTTTTACAGTGTATACATATGAACAGTTCAGATGCAAAATCCTCTGAAAGCCATCTTGGTCTAAAATTAGATAATGACACCGAGTGAATGCTCTCTGCACACAGTATATGTTCATCAAGTTGTTTCACTTTAAATATGCTAAATGCCAGTCTCAGGTCATTGAGCAGTACCAGAGATTACAGTACATAGAAACCTATACAAAATAGTGAAATGCTAATTTTAAAGAAAAACGGCGGACATCTGAAGGCTTTGCATCTGAACTCTTCATATATATTTACATTACCTTTGTTATTATATATATATATATATATATATATATATATATGTGAGAATATGAT
>JAUCMT010000013.1:12052771-12063111 GCA_032357475.1 Enteromius thamalakanensis
TGTGGTGACTAAGGGGTGAGGTGAATGTGGAGCAGGTGAGTAGACCAGGTGTTTGACATTAGTAGTCTGGTGATTGAGAGCGTTGCGTGACAGTGGGGGTGGAGCCTGGTGAAGAGCCTGGTGTGGATGTTACAGCGTCTGTCTTACCAGAGTCATCAAAGTTTGCAGTGGAACCTGACAAGACAAGAAAAAATAGAAAACAAACTAAATTGAAATAATAAGGCAAAAGTGAACAGTGACTACAGTAACAATTGCAAATAAATAATGTTGCAATATGATTTATGTGTGATTTTGTCAAATTTTCAACCAGGTAAAAATATGTACCTCAGGGCACTTTTTGTGGATCACTTTTTTTATGTTTTGCTGTGGTTTCAAAGAGAAATGTCCCCTGAGTGCTACAACATAATATGTGAACTTTTGCACATTTTTATTAAGTTGATATAGGTAGGTAAAGTTGTAATGTGAAATTATTCTAGAAATTGTGCACAAATTTTATTAATTGCTTTATTAATTGAAATGCTGTAAATTTGTGAGAAAAGAAACAAAAGGTGTTTTACTGTATATGTACTTTTTGGTACGTATTTCGTGTCCACCAGGTACCTTTGTGCAATGAAACCAGGGCTGCGTTTCCAAAAAAAGCATTGTAAGCTTAAGTACATTGTAGGCTTATTGAAACCAATGGAGCTACGATCAACTTGGGCTTATGATGCTTTAAGGAAATGCAGCCCATGTAGGAAATTTGTAATCAAATAACTGTCATAAAATATTATTTAAAATGAACTGATGATTTAAAATAAATAATCGTATAAATAAATGATAAAAAATTAAAGATAGTCTGAAAATCTATGATAAGGACAATGACTGATAAGAATGAGTTTATAGGGAAATGTAAACATTTGTTGCAAGCAAATTTGAATTGCTCTTTCTATCAAGAGTGTTGGCCATGTCTTCACAGAGCAGCACAGACAGCTTCAGCACCATGGACAGAGCCAACAGAGGAATTAACACGTTTTAATGGTTATTAATTGTAAAAAAAAAAAAAAAACATTGGATTTTGTCTTCACCTGCCTGGTGAATTGCTTTTTACTTACACTCTTAGTTAATTTCCCCTTATCCTATATTTTATTTGAAGTGCCCCTGTTATGAATTATGAAATGTTCATATTTTGGTTTTGGGAGTCCCAAACAACAGGTTGCAATGCATGTTCAACAAACACTTATGCCCTACATTGAGCATTTATTTTTACCTTATTTGTGCATGACTCGTTTTCCAAACCCTTTGTCAAATTAATTTAAAGCAGCGTTTGTGAGCTTTTAATGCTCTGAAAGTGGCACCTAGTGGCATTTTCATACAGAATTAACACGAAAAAGACCAAAAAGTGTCCAGTAGTATATGCTAATATTTCATGTAGACATTATGATGAAACAGCTTGTGACTCATTTTAAAAACTACTCCTTTCAAAGATTCAGAGTCAACTCTTTCTTTTGAGAGACAATAACTTTATACACTATGCACTTTCAGATTAAAAACTTTGCTGGTTGTTTTCATTCACGTAGACCTGTGTTATACACTGCATGAAAGATCATTTTCAAAAATCCATAATAGGGACACTTTAAATGTTACACAGCAATTACTTTTACTTCTAAATGTATTTTAATTCTATCTGCTTTATATTTCTTTGTCAATTATACAGTTGTCTTATTTTCTGCTGGTTTGTACTATTCTTGCTTTGCAAGTATGCAGCAACACCTCAAACACTTTTGTAATGTAAATGTTAATCTGAAACTTTAAAAGGGATGATTTGAAATCACAAAATTAAATACAACTGTCTCTCCTTCAACTTCATTTTGTGTATTAAAGCTGAATTGGCTTTGGGAGTTTGTAGTCACAGAAACCCAAAGTTTAAAACTTTTGAAAGAATGCTAATACTTACATGTTTGCTTTTTTAGTTTATGTTTTCTGCAGAAAAAGCAAATAACACAAACTGCAGAAACCACGAACAGCATCAAAAAGACTGCACTCACAAAAACTGCTTTCATATAGTATAAATTTAGATCCTTCCCCGGAGTTAGTCCAAGTGAATCTGTAGTGAATAGAGGGAGTCATTACTCTGATATAAAACAAACAATTTCTTTTACTAGCCCTTAACTACGCCAATGCAGTTTTACATTTTTTTTTTTTAAAACATTCACTTCATGTAAACACACACATAATTTTGATTTGGTTTTCTAAAGGTATGTAAAAAAATACTGTTAATTATCCTTGGGGTCAAATAGACTGAAAATGAATGTGGAAAGACCTTTTTTTTCTCTTTAGTTTCATTTAAAAAAAATAAAAAAACTCAGTATGAATGTATCATATTGTTATAAATGCCTGGATCTAAAGCACAAATGCAAGTGGGAACAAATATTCTATATCATGCACACACAGACAAATGCACACAAACTGCAACCGGAGCACCAGGCTTTAACCCATGCAGACACAGGGAAAACAGGCAAACTCCACACAGAAAGGTCTCCTGTCCCAGTTGGGCTCAAACCTTCTTGCTGTGAGACAACAGCGCTAACCACCAAGCTGAGTAATTGTGCAGTAAATAGGTAAAAACTACAAATATCCACAAAACACAGCATAAATGTTTAGTTGAAAAAGAAAATAAAACAAAATGATATATAGTTTGTTAAAAAAGAAAAGAAAAAGTATATTATGCAATCTCTCTTTAAATATTTGGCCTTAAAGATCTTCAGTGTATACTCTATTTAAGGAGTTATTAAAGGGTCATCCGGTGCTGCATGCACTTTTTCAAGCTGTTTGGACTAAAATGTGTGTTGGGAGTGTGTGTACACAACCACCCGACAATGATAAAGATCCAGAAGTATGTTTCTTTTAATGTAATAAACATTCAAAAGAGCTGTTTTTGACAGGGTAAAATTAGTGTTTTTTAAACTATCTTTGAGAAATTCAACTACTTATAAAATAAAAAAAGACCAGTAGAAATTGAATGGCTATACTCACCAAAGACTGTAACTCTGAAGCTCCTAATAATACAGCTGCTGCTGCTGTTGATCTGTAGTTTATACAGTCCAGAGTCTGTGGTTCTAGTGTTTGTGATGGTGAGAGATCCATTCTGATGATCCGGCTTCAGTCTGTCTCTGAATCTCCCATCACCATCTTTACACTGAACATCTGTACAGGTCTTATTAGGATGTCCATGTATTTCAGCGATGAGACTGTCATTAAAATACCATGTCATCAAAGCATCTGGATTTACTACACCAGCATATAAAGTGACAGATTCTCTCTCCTTCACTGGCTCTGCCTTCTTTTGATCTGAAACAAAATAAACTCAAATCGGCAGCTGACCAAGGGCACCTTTTGAGATAAACAATGACAATAAATTCCTGTGATGATGCACATAATAATTTCCTGGTGCTTGAGAAATTCAGAAACAAAAGTAATCGCAAAATAAATTTTGAGCTCCTCTCTGTTACAAGAATGTGTACCTTAACTTGGAAAATAAAATACTGATACGAATACTGGTGCCAGGGCTACTATGTTCTGATAGAGTAGGGATGAGGAAACAAATGTGCAATTGGAAGCTCGGTCGGTCGTCAGTTGCTCCCTTTTTTCTAGTATAAGTCACATTAGCTGTGTATACATGTAGACTTATTTTGCCATTCTAATTAAAATAACTCCAACTGAAAGATTTGGTGGACTGTTTACATAAGATGCAATGTTACCTAATAAGGTGTTTACATGAGCTTGTGCTTTCAGTTTTGGGACACACTAAGTTGCCTAACAACCCAGCAAAATCACTTTGCATTTTCTTTGGGACAGTGCGAGCAGAACAAACCCAAACTAAACCCCATGTTTACTGATAATTTGAATTTAAAATCTAAATTTACATTTGAAAGATAAAATTTAATGCAGCCTTTTTAACCCTCTGATTCACAGAGAAACCATACAGATATGACTACAATTGATCGAATCTAGAAATATATCTATAAACATGAGAAATATACAGTATATAGGTGTATAATTGCGGGTACATTTGGTGTTCCCCCTAAAAATAAATGTTTTTTTTTTTTTTTTTTCAAATGGTTATATTTTTTATTATTTTAATTTATTTATTATTGTTCCAGGAAATGATGTCACTTTCACTCACTAATAAGATCTGAAGCAAGGTACTAAAAAAGTATCTGAAAATTATCTTTAATTTTAGTTTTAAAACCTCAACTCTGTTACCACAATATCGGAAGGAAAACAGAATGTATTACTGATCTCACACTGGGTTATTTAAAACTTTTTTAATCATGTTTTCAGTAGTGTCATGTGTTCTTAGCATTTATGCCAGCAAGTGGAGTTTTTGGAAAAAAATAAATAAAAATGTCAATTCTGTTACACTATTGTCTCCATTGTTACTCTACCTACCGCAGGTAACTGTTACAATCTCCAGCTGGAGTTTTCTCGGTGTCTCCACCAGAGGGCACTCCAGCCAGAGCAACATGCTCCGAACTCCATTGCCCATCATGCCTCATTCCTGTGACTTCAGGAAGATATCATGAAAGGAATAACATGCATCGTGCAAGCGCTCTGCTTAAAAACATTTCTTCAAGTTCACTTTCGGATGCGTTTCGTTTCTGGAAGAAGTCGCGCTGCCTTAAAGTGACAGTCGAGATTTCTCTGCCCGTACTCCGACACTGCTGGAGTCTCCATTGGGTTGCCTGATTAACCGAAAATGGTGTCAGATGTCACTTTTGGAGCTCCCCCTGATGATCAGATGTCAGTTACGGCTTCGGAAGAAGACTGCGGTTCTGGAAGTAAGGCATTCGGGTTTTTGAGCGGTGTCTGATGGACACTCAACCATACCGGATGCTGATCCAGAACTGGTCGCTATGCTTCCCGGGCTGCCAGGGGAGTCGGGATTAAGTGGAACCCTCCACAGCGTCCTGACTCTCCGAGGCAGCATGATGGGTGTTGAGGTGTGCCCCTTACGGAGGTGCGGAGGCCCCCCTTTTACTGCCAGGAATCGATCAAATAGTTAATCCTCCTTCACCACCCTTGAGGAGAGGCTGCGTCTTCCGTACACGCTGTGGTGTTGTGGCAGGTGCATCAGGCCAAGGCACTGAGAGCTCCGCACAAGGGTGGCCATGATCCAGTAGTTCCTCCGATGGACCTCGCACTTCGTGCGACAAAGGTTACGACGCGTGCCCTGGGTTGTGCGATGTCCACGATGGTGGTCCAGCAGCGCCAATTTGGCTGTGTTTGAGAACATGAGTGATGTAGACAAGATTAGGTTCTTGAATGCTCCCATGTCACAGACCGGCCTCTTCGGCGATGTGCAAGAAATGTGGTGGGTTACGACCGATCCTGGATCTGCGAGTCTTGAATCAAGCTCTTCACAGGCTTCCGTTCAAGACGTTGATGCCGAAACGCATTTTCAAATGCATCTGTCCCCAGGATTGGTTTGCAGCAATAGACCTGAAGGATGTGTACTTTCATGTTTCAATCCTTCCGCGACATAGGCCTTTCCTGAGGTTCGCATTTGAAGGAGAAGCATATCAGTATCGCGTCCTGTCCATCGGGCTCTCCCTGTCGCCCTGTGTGTTCACAAAAGTGGCCAAGGCAGCTCTGACTTCTCTGAAGGAGAAAGGGGTTTGTATACTCAACTACCTAAATGACTGGCTAATACTAGCAGAGTCCAGAGCTTAGTTGTGCGAACACATGGACCTGGTGTTAGGACACCTCAGCCTGTTGGGTCTTCGGGTCAACTGGGAAACCTAATCTGCATTGGCACATAAATTGCCTTGAGTTGCTAGCAGTTCGTCTAGCTCTGGGTCGCCTCAAAGAGCGGGGGGCTAGGAGGTTAAATCCTCCTCTGCCTTCCACTATACCCTCTTGGGATCTCTCTCTTGTGCTCAGAGCATTGAGAGAGAATCCCTTTGAGCCCTTGCCAGTAGTTGAGTTGAAGTTTTTATCAATGAAAACGCTCCTCCTGCTCGCACTGGCCTCCATCAAGAGGGTAGGGGACCTGCAGGCATATTCGGTCGACGATTCATGCCTTGAGTTTGGGTCTGAGGATTCTCAGGTAACCCTGAGACCACGGCCTGGCATTGTGCCCAAGGTTCCAACTACTCCCTTCAGAGACCAAGTAGTGAACCTCCAAGCACTGCCTTCGGAGGAGGCAGACCCAACCTAACTGTTGCTGTGTCCTGTCCGAGAACTACGGTGTTACGTAGATCGGACACACGGCTTCAGGACCTCAGATCAGCTCTTCGTTTGTCATGGAGGTCGGCAAAAGGGGAAAGCCGTCTCTAAGCAGAGGATGGCCCACTGGATAGTGGATCCCATCACCCTGGCATACCAGGCTCAGGGTGCACCCTGTCTCAGGTCTCAGGTGGTTGTGGTAAGATTACCTTCCCAAATTGAGGGTGTCAATCCCCTCCTATATTCTATTTGCATTGTTCTAGTTCTGTCTTTATCTGAAGAGAACAGATTCCGCACATCCCCTTGGGACATCCCAGTGTCCAGTTACTTATAGTGCGGTACTGGTCACCTTCCTACAGACCAAACTCAGGATGTTGGTGACTCTCACATGGGGATGGAAGGGACAGTCTCTAAGAGGAATGAAATGAAATGAAATGAACGCTAGATCTGCTGACCTACTTATAGACCTGACCTACGCAATTGGGTTCAGCTGATCCTAATCAGCATATGCCAATGAAATTCATTGGTGTGTTTGTACACGCAGAGTTGTTTTGGCATCTCGAAGCGAGATTCTTATTCGTCGGTCACCGACTTGACGTCGAAGTGACCGACTGAAAGGGAACTCAAGGAGCAGAAGGCCTGCAATCGGATGCCAAAGGTTGCTTTGGTTCTTCCTCCATAGGTAAGTAAAATCTGTCTACACCAGACTCTGTGCCGCAAAGCTAAAGTCTGCCTACACTGGACGCGATAAAGTGACCGTTGAAAATCATTTGTATTTGTGTCAGCATGTCATACATAGTACGCGGCAGCAGTTATCTCTGTCAGAGATTTGTTGCGTTCCATATAGACATGGTGTAAAATAGGTTCTGCTTTATTTCACAGAACTAATTTGCCTGGGTTGTATAGGCTACATATGTGTGGGCCGAAGCTATCAAAATAGGGGTGAGACCCTTTTGAGGTAGGAGCTTGTTTGTTTTGGTGATTTCAATTATTAACACTGGCTTCCAGAAATCACTTACCTGGCCGCCTTTCCACTGCACACGACTTTCGGACATGACTGTCGTAATTCGCCCCCTATAGTGGCTGTCACACAGAATTTTTATTTTGGTCGTAAACGTCACCGTGGGAGAAAATCTCATTCTTGTAGTCTTGGAAAATTTGTCGGCCTGTCAAGTGTTTTTTGTTTGCAAAATGTGCTGTAGCTATCTATGCAAACCCATGATTAGCATCTAGCCAATATTTACATGCAGTTGCATTATTCTGTATTGTACAATATTTAGGTTGTAGTATTAAGGCAAATTTTAAAAGATATAAAATAATATAAAATAACAAATAACAGAAATGCACAGACCGCCAATTATTAGTTTGGAGGGAACATGGAAACAACATTAAACAAACATCAACATAAAATAAAATAATAATTTATTACTTGTTTATGAATAACAATAATGTTTTTTTAAAGCAGTAAGTTTTTTTTTTTAATTTTTTATATAGATTAACAAAAAAAGGTATTAATAATTCTCATCTAACGCACACAGACCTGATGGACATCACTGAAATATGATGTATGATATAATAAATATGTTATTATTTAGCATTGTTTTAATGAAATCCACAATTTAGAGGGTTTCAAAATAAAGAAGTAAAATAAAGATGTAACTGGTACTTTATTATTACCTCCATTATTTACTTTATTATGTAACCCTCAATATTATAATAATGTATTACCAGCTGTCTCTCATGTTTATTTTACTTCAGAGACTTGTTTTTCTATACCTGCTATTCTATACCTCATATTTAATCAGAATAATCAAATTATTTATTTTTATGTACATTATTATGTACTTCTGTAAACACGGGTGTAGACTTCACCAGACATAAACCTACAGTCTTTCTCAAATCTTGTTCTTAATCTCAAATGTGAGATAAATATTTTGTTTTTTACACTCTCTCAGTTTGTTCCCCACAGCGTCCTCAGTACCACAGCCTGAACCTGACAGGTTTTTGGCCTCTTCCCCAAGTTCTTCAGATTATGGACCATTGCTCCAAGAGACGGTCAGGCATGTCAGTACGGGAGTCTGGCTGCTGTGACCTCGCCAGAGGGGTAGTGGAGGAGAGCTGACCTCTGACACTCACGCTGCATTTCACCTGCCAGTAAATCCACTTCATCTTCAACCAGGACTGCAAAGGTAAAGAGGAGCAAAGTGTTCACCACTGTCCAGAGAGATGTTGAAAACAAATTGATCAAACCCTGAGCTATTATCTACAACAGAAGCGGTTCCTGACCTTTTGTCTTATTTTTTATTTTTTGTTTTTTTTGGGGGTATATTCCAGAGCCATCAGTGAGTCTAAAGTATCCCTTTATCAGCTACAAACCTGCCTGTTGTGTGCACTTATATATATATATGGTTTTTCTTTCTTTTCTCATAAAAAATGAGAAGAATTACAGTTAATTGTTGTAATTTTGTATTTTTTAATTCCAAAAGTGGAAAGGGAACAGTAAATTAATTGCTATATCACAAACCGCTATACTGTGGCCTTGAGTAATGAATAATGTTGTGGCTATTTATGTTCCTTACTAGAAGAGATGTTCTCCTCTTGACCCACAAATCAGATTACAACACATATCAAGTAAACCTGACAAGTGAGTTGAAATGCTAATCAGATAGAGATGGATAGTAAATGTGACGGGGTCTTTGGCACAACGCTACTGCGCTCAGCTCCAGGACTTTCTCATAATAGACATCTGTTTTTTATTTATGCCTGCACATCTTGGACTTAAGAGAACAAGGTAGATGTTTCCAACGGATGTAGTATTTCCTTTAATCCTTTTTTTTTGAGTAAGCTCCACTGAAGTGTCGAAAGTACAAAAAAAATATCTAAAGCTTTAAGCACTAGTGATTTGCATTAGAAATGTTTGTCTTACATGCTCAAAGCTAAAATGCAAATGTCTGTAGTGCACTCCTACAGTACCTGCATACACTGATTAAAAAAACTTTAAACAAATCATCAAGATATATATTTATTTACTAAAGGAAATTAATACTGTGATTTCAGCAAGGATGCATTGAACTTAATGGGTCGGTTTCCCGGTAAGGAATTAGATTAGGCCAGGACTAGACCTTTGCTAATTTAGGACATTTAAAAACATGTCTTAAAAAATGCAGCTCTTAACATTTATTTGAATCTAGGACTAGTCTTAAACCCTGTTCGGGAAACTGCCCCAATATGTTAAATGTTCTCATCATACAGTATTAGGGAGTTTTCTATGTGATTATGTGACACTGATTGAAATCAGCTTTGCCATCACAGAAGTATATTAAATTTTAAAGTATATCAAAATAGAAGTATTTAAAAGCTTTGGTGAGCATAAAATACTTCTTCTACATTCCCAAAAGTTCTGAGCAGTGGTGTATATATTTTATAATTGCTGTTTAAAAGGGCATTGTTTTCGTTTTTGTATTCTTCATGTTTACTACACAGATTTTTATCTAGCCAAATACTTTGTGAATAAATAATAACCCTGTTTTTGATACCAACTACGTCCAACTAGCAGCATTTTATCTTAAACAATATATAATTTATAATAACTCAGACCTTACTACTTAAAAAAATATAAATTATCTTAAAGGTGCATTTGTCATGTGGAGTCCTTACATGATGCTTCTATGCTGCGTTTGCTCCTTTTATTGCGGTAGCAAATTCATGTAATCGCACAGACAAAAATAAGCATTATATTCTTCTATTCCTGCTTTGCAATGACATTATTTTGAACATTATGAAAAAGTTTCTTTAAGATCAAGTCATCAAACATATGATTATGTATTGCAGTGTAATATAAATGGTCGTACAGTATAAGAAAGCTCCTTTGTGGAGCAGCACGTGTTCACTCATAGGATAGATGCCGATATTTTTTTATTTACATTTAAAGATCCATCATTGATATTTAAATAAATTCTAAAATGTTTATTAATATAGATGTAATTTATTTTTTGTCAAATGTTTTCACAATCAAATAGCTTTTCAATAGCGAAGCTATTTTATTGATCAAGTAGCGCAGTAGCGTCCACACAAGCTAACGTTACATTTCCCAAGCATTTCTGACGCTTAAGCACAAATCGGAAATACAAATGCTA
>JAUCMT010000013.1:12063211-12081983 GCA_032357475.1 Enteromius thamalakanensis
GATGAGCTTGTTGAGTCTGTTGGTATCAGCTGATTTTAATCTGCTACCCCAGCAGACTACAGCAGGGAAGATGACGCTGGAGACCACAGAGTGATAGAACATCTGAAGCATGGTTCTGCATACATTAAAGAACCTAAGTGTCTAAGTGTCTCCCGAGTATTAGTTCCGCCTGGACTGTTTTCACACAAACATCCACATACCCGGAACTATGATCAGCTCCAGGTGTTGCTCATTCCAGAGCCCTATTTAAGCAGCGAATATTTACTGGTTCTTTGCGAAGTCTGGTTTGTCCCCATGCAGCAATTCTGAGCGTTTTCTTACCTTGCCAGATGTACCTTGCTTTGTTTCCTCGACCACGAACCTTGCCACCTGCCTTGAACTGTGCCTGGATTTTGACTCTGTCCTGGATTACCTCTGATAACCTGAAAGCCCGTGATTTGACCTTGTCTGTTTGTTGTTCTAATAAAAGCACGCAAATGGATCCAACTGACTCAGACCCTTCGTTATACCAAAGTCTCCAGAGAAGGTACAGACGACTTTGATCTTTTTTGTACACAGCATCAGTGTTCTTTGACCAGTCCAGTTTGTTGTCAGTATGTACACCCAAATATTTGTAGCTGTTCACATGGTCCACCTCACTGCCCATGATGTTGATAGGGTCAGGGACAATCCTCTGCTTCCTAAAATCTACCACCAGCTCTTAAGTCTTAGAAACATTTAGCTGCAGTTTAGTCCACACCACTCAACAAAACATTTAATCACACTCCAAGTTCATGACATGTAACGTTAAAGCAACAGGTCTGTAGTCACTGTTTGTCCTTGGATGTTTATTCTTAGGCACAGGAACAAGGCATGATATCTTCCACAGATCTGGTAAAGTCATTATGCTCAGACTCAGATTGAAGATGTGCTGAAACGCACCACATAACTGAGTAGCACAACCTCTGATAACCCTAGAACTAAGTCCGTCTGAACCTACAGCCTTGTTCAGACATAATCAGTTGAACTGTCTTCTCACATCCTCTGTGGTGATGTGTATTGGAGACAATGAAGGAGATAGCTCTGATGATAAAAGGTTCAGCAGTTTAGGGGGGGCAGGGCTGTCTGTGGACATGTTTTGTAATGGTTGGGGGGGGGGTAGAACTCGACACTTATGTATTTATGATACATGAGTGAGGTGGGGTAGGTGTCTGATCAAACCTGTTAAAATACAGATTTAGATCATTGGCCTTACTGTGATCACCGTCCATCACCTGGTCAGATCTTCTTTCGATACCAGTTATTGTTTTCATTCCACTCCACACCTCTCTCATGTTGTTCTGAGCTAGCCTGCTCTACAGTTTCCTTCTGTAACATTCCTTTCCCTCCTTGATTTTTTCCTTCACTTCATATTGTGCTCTTTTCATCTTCTCCCTGTCGCCATTCCTGAAAGTAGCCTTCCTTCTGTTGAGTAAGGCTTTGATGTCTTTGGTCGCCCAAGGTTTGTTGTTTGGGAAACACTTAACCTTCAAAGTGGGGATTACACTTTCCACACAGAAATTAACATTAACATCCTCCAGATGAGAACTCCTTATTCTGTTTACAACTGTGTTTAAATGCAATGGCAGAGGAATTTAGAATAGTTATCACTAAAAGACAAGATTATTGTCAATGCCTTTGGAAGAATACAAGTCCTGGAGGATTAGCAAGGGAAATGAAGCCAATGAAAAGAACAACCTCCTCGACATAGACCAGTCTGACTTCAGAAATAGACATTCAACCAAGACTGCCTTGCTCTCAGTTGTTAAAGGCCTAAGACTGGTAAAAGCAGATTCCAAATCTTTAATGTTCATCTTCCTGGATCTGTCCTCTGCTCCTGTCAACACTACACTACACAAAGGGCATCTCAGCACTCCAGTGATTTGAGTCTTACCTCTCAGATAGGTCCTTCAAGGGATCTTGGAGAGGTGAGGTATCCAAGTCACAATATTTAACTAGTGCCTCAGGGCTCAGTTCTTTGACCACTTCTCTGTCTACATGATATCACTAGGCATTCAGAAACAGCTTTTCATACCACTGCTATGCTGATGACACTCAACTCTACCTCTCATTTCATCCTGAGGATCCAAGGATGGCTGCTTGCATCTTAGCATGTCTAACAATCATTTCTGGCTGGATAAAGGACTATCAACTAAATCTGGCTAAGACAATTAATCCTAAACACGACAGCAAGATTAAAGGCAGGTGAAGTGATCTGAAATAATCAAAACAAACACGTCCCTACCCCAAAAGGGTATCATCCCTATTTTGATAGCTCTGTCGCACACAAATTTGAAATGATTTTCAATGGTCTCTTTATCGCATCAAGTGTAGGCAGACTTTAGCTCTTATCGTGCGGCATCTGGTGTAGACATTGTGTTCACCTATCAAGAAGAACCAATGCAACCTCGACGCCCGATCCGCTCCTTGAGTTCTCTCTGGTACTGGAAAGCTTATACGATATTACCACGGGTCCTACTTCTTACCTTATTGTTCCGCAGACTTTTTTCATTTTGTTTTTTTATCTTTCTGTCGCTCAGCTCAGCTTGTTTGTTTTTCTTAAATAAATAAACAACAATAGCTTCTCTATTCTTTTTCTATTCTATTTGTTTTCAATTTATTTACTATACAATTTGCAAAAAGAAAAAAGGCCTTTAACATTAGCTCGTTCGATTATTTTTTCTAGTCTATCTGGTTTCTTTTTATTTATATAATACTAATCATAATAATAATAATAAGAAGAAGAACCTTGCTACAGTATGTGTACTGCGTTAGGCTACCTGAGATTTTTTATAGCACTTGGGTATCATTGCTCTTTTCTTGATTTTGATATAAGTATCAGCTAAATAATAAATAAAAAGTAATATTGTTTACATTTTAGATGATGTCAATATATTCATATCATAGGTTTCTGCATATGTAGATCTTCTTTACAAGAAAGAGAAAAATCTGATGTATAGATTTATGTGTCAGTTGGATGATTGACAGAATGCTATTATAATGTTAATCAAATCCTAGGCACAATATCAGTCACCTATGAGAATGCATTGGTATACCTTTCTATTGTAATGTGTATTGTACTGTTCTGTGTTAGTGTTTTTACATCTTTTAACTGGGGTGTGTAGACTTTAATGGCAGACCTCCATCTGAAGCACTGGGAGTTTTTCTAGTGAGCTGCTGGACATTGATGGCCTTTTTCTACGTAAATGGATAGAAAGAATAAATGATCATTCCATTTACCAAGGCAAATTATTTTAATACATTTACCATGCTCAGCATACCAACTGCTCACCTTTGCTGAACTACACTGTTCATCACAGAATGTAACCAGACAAGATTAAATGGTTGCATAATGTGAATGTAACTTAAAGGGGACCTATTATACAGCTTTTACAAGATTTCAAATACGTCTGTGGACGCTTAGAGAGCGTATATGAAGTTTTAGCTCAAAATTTTAATGGCTTCTAAAAATCTTCTTTCAGAAGAAGGCGGAGCTTCAAGAGCTCATGCTTCGGCATACTGGAAACAACAAAACAGAACAATCTCCATGTGCTCACAAACATATTGTTGGTATTGATTTCTCATTCAGAATCAACCTTGTGAACCTTTTTGTTAATAATACATTTTATTTAGATTTTTTTGATTTTTTATTAATATTTCTGCATTGTGTAAGTGAGCGTTGTGGAGCAGGTACACGCTTTGGGTCAGAAAGTACAGCTTCTCCTCCTCACCTTCACCTCTGCTGGTCTTCCGGAGAGTTCTGCTGCATCATAAAGATTTCAGAGCTCAGAAACACGATCAGCCTAAAGAAGTGCTGCACACGGGAAAAATGATTCACACACTGCACAGAAATGTAGCTGTACCACTAAACATTTCAGCTAATAAGACATGACTTTACTTATTAATAATATGCTAGTTCCTGAATTTTATTGTGGAACATGCAATGAAAAATGTATCCTCATTTATTTTGGTAGAATACGAAACATTTGCACAGAAAATCCCAAAGGCTTCCTTAACAACATTATACTTTTCAGATTTTGTATTGGACCAAAAGTCATCTTGCACATCAGATTCAGTAGGAAATGCCTGAACTAAGGGATGACATTAAAGATGAACCTAGGTTTCTATATAACAAACAAATGATTCTATTATTTTCTTTCTTTCTTTATTTTGTAAATACAGAAAGGTCATAAGGTCATAAATGATTTATTCTGTATAATATCACCTGTTTAAACAGTTTGAAAACCTTTTTTAAAATCCATAATTGTAATCAAAGGCAACACAGCAGTTCTGTTTCAATGATTGAAATTCAATCTAGTCTCATCCAAACAAGTATCTATTTAAAGAGTGTGCCAGTGTTCTCATCTTCAAAGAGAACGCTGACACTGCATCTGCTGGACAGGAGTGGTGTGTGTGTGTGTGTGTGTGTGTGTGTGTGGTAAGAAAGAGAGATGTAGTGTACAGTTTTGGTTTGACTCAGAGGTTTCTGTGACACCACAGGCTCTCAGAGATAGAGGGTTTGTGTAGGATGAGGCTTCTTTATCATTTTCTCTCCTACTCCCTGTCTCTTTCTTATTCTGCCCTACTCTTTTTTTTCTATCTTCAAACTCTTACACTATTTCTCTCTCTGTAGCTTTATATCTCCCACTCATGTTACTGCTGTAACAAATCTTTTTGTGTAAATGTAGTTGATTCTTTACTTATTCATTTTCACAGACGTAGTTCATTTCAATGAATTGAGCACTGCATGGAGTGAACAGAGAAGGGAAATGACAGTGCTGTAATAGTGTGATGTTGTAGGATTACAGTGACTAGATGTGACTGCAGTACAGTATTTACAGATTATTGCACACCTGTCTGGGCCTTTTTCTTTTTTTCTTGCACTAAAAGGTTATCACACCAGCCTTTTCTATAGTCTTTTAGATTATGCAATTAGCGATGTTCAGTTCATAAAAATGTGTAAGAGACTATAGTAATTTTCAGGATTCGTTTTTGGTAACACTTTATTTTTATGGACTGTATTCCCGTCACTTTATGACATTGGGATTGAACCACAGATGGCTGATGGTGCAGTTCTCAGTGTATATGAGGTTACCCAGCATGATTCCACAGAAACCAAGAACAAAAAAATGTCTCATGTCTTGTTTTGGCTGCTTAATACACAAACTCTAATTAATGTACTTTGAATTGAACATGGAAGAGATTTTTTACCTAAGAACACCTTGCAGTGATAGGCAGTGATGGGCAGTGAAGGCCAGTGGCGTAGCTTTTCAGTAGTGAAGCTCTTTTATTGATCAAGTATTGCGGTAGCATCCACACAAGCTAACGTTACATTTTCCCAAGCATTTCTGACGCTTAAGCACAAATCGGAAATACAAATGCTACGGATCACTGATCCTAGATCAGTATATGAGCCTACCACCATACACTGGCCAATGCAGCCGCCTGCAATAATTTCAGATTTCTTACTGCGGTTGGCAATGAGCTTTTTGGTGTTAGCGCTACCTTCTGCACCGGACGCGTGACATGCTTGGGCGAACACTTTTTGAAAAGATGGCAGAGGAAGGAGAGTAGTTGATTCCAAGGGGGGAGTCACCATGGGCGTACCTCGAGAAGTTCATGACGCTGACTAAGACAACAGTCTTTTTTTGCCATGTTGGTACTGTTTAGAGTAGTTTATAATAAGGTGGAGTTACACATATGCATGCATTCAGATAATAATACACACACACTCTCGACACCTTTTGTTATTATGTTTGGTTCTGTTGCCAAATTGGTTTGGAACAATTGTTAAATAAATAATTGCACAATTATGCATCCCTTCCAGTTTGAATGACATTTTTTTAACACTAAGGGAGCACTGATTTACAGTTGGTTCAATAAAAAAAAAATAGCTTAGATGTAGTTAAACTACTTTTGCCATGTTGCTGTAGCTTACAGTAGCTAGCTACATTTCTCAGGGTAGTAGCTTTAGTGTAGTTAAGCTGCATTGTAGAGTAACTGATAGCTTAGCTCACGACATTTTCTAAGTAGCTTGCCCAACACTGCTAGTAGTACTGCATATTTAACGCTTGTTACTGCGGATCTAATACCGGTTAAGAATTAGCTGCTATATAGTAAATAATGGATATTGTAAAAAAAGGGGTTAATTACGCTGTGAGTAGATTTGGAAGTATGGAAAGTTTTTATTATAAAGTTTTTATACACAAGTTTCATATAAAGAAATTCTGTATGCAGCTTTTGTATTTGCTGGAGAGTAATAATACATAGTAATATTGAAGTTATTCTGTGTCTGTACGCCCGGAAAAACAAACCCAATTCTGTCATAAAAACTGCCTGACTTTTACATCAAGTTTTAAAATCAAATATACTTTGCAAATGTTTGATTTGATATTCACACATACATCTATTTCTGTTCATCAGCACGGGTGCAAACTATTTAAGGCTCTTGTCTCGCATTAAATCCGGGATGGTGAGAAAAGTGTCAGCAATGCTGTCTGGATTTAGTTTTTTATAGGGTTAACGTTTCCCAAATTACTTGTGTGTGAGATTGAAAGTGAAGGGCGTGCTCCTGGCTGGGGGAAAAGTGTGTGAGCGCGGCCCTAATGCGGAATCTCATTAAGGCAACTGTCAGGATTCTTCTATTTTACTCTCACCTCTCCTATTCCGTAAGAGCCAGACTGTCGTTTCGAGTGAGTCTGCCGCCAAAGAGGCATTTACAAATAAATGAAAAATGTCACAATTGATTTTACTCTTCCAAGACTACAGCGTGTCAGCTTTGTCACAAACTGTCTTTGTTGTTCTCCGTCTTCCAGGTCCAGCACCCGCACGTGGTCGATAGTTACTGACTGGTTCGGGCCCTTTCCTGCCTCGGCTCCGGTAAGCCCTCAGACAATGACCTTTTATTTGTGTTGCTTTTATGTGTTCTGCGTCTCATCCTCCGGCTGAAAGTACCTCACTGATCAGCGTTCAGGAGGGGACGGCTGAGCAGGAAGCATGGAAGCGTGGGGGAAAAAAAAAGCAGGAAAATGGCGTGGCATGCTGATAGGAGTGTAAGCGTAGTACGGTTTTTAACCCTTGCGGTGAATCACGTCTCCGGAAATGTTGAAGCAGCATTTCTCGCTGTTAGGAGCACTATTTAACCCTAATATCCTAAAAAAATCCTTGCGATCTTCTTTTGGATGACGGAATTCTTGAATGGCCGTGCCGGTACCTGCTGGTTGCAGAGGATCACACTGCTTTAGTGAGTGGTGAAATTTTCCCTTTGTGCCAACATGCGGTACGATTGCTAAGCTTTTCCGTCAATCCATGCGTATTAAATCCTCACGCAGCTCCTGTCGACCAATCGATAACATCTTCTGCAAGGCAGTCTTGGCATAAAAACATGTTAGTTTGACACAGTTTTAAGGATTTGCACGTATAGTTACTGTTTACTATTCATCGGTCCCGATGTATGTCTTTACAAAATTCAACGCATTAAATAAGAAAATTACGATTTTATGTTTTTCCGAAGCGCTGTAGACATTTTTGTCGCATTATTTTTACCGTTACGAAACAACAGCGAATTAAGCGAACATTCGAAGTCATTTGTTTTTGCCTTTTTTATCCGCTGTCATAACCGCATTATCCTAATAAAATATTATTTGGGTTAGAAATCATCTATTTTGCGTACTGTCTTCAGTCGCCATTTGTAAATATTCGGGCATATAATTGGTATGCATGGTTTTAAATGTAAGCAGACTAATAATTCATGGCACACGTATCTGCACAAAACATTTGAAAACACATTCGACAACACAACACTATCCATTTTTGGCGAATGAAAGCATTTTGTCTATTATTCCTTGTTGTCATTATCCCATGCGTATTTGTTTTTAGCTTTTACTGTGGCATCTTATGACCAGCTGCCATTGTTACATTTTGCATTGTGGCTCCAGAGAAACTGTTTTTCTTCTTAATGAGATGCCAGAAATTTGAGATGTTCGTCTGGTCAGGATTTAATAGTAAGTTCAACACTTGTCACATGACTTGTCACAGAGCAACACATCATACAGAGACAATCTTCTTCCCTTTTTTATCTATGGCAGAGCTCTATAAGTGTTTTAACTCCCCCTTAAAATTTTATAGTGAACATAACAATGGTTAATTTCCGACATTCAAGTTGTAAACTAAATTCCAATAGATATATTGTTACGTACCTGTATATCCAAAGCAGGACCGCCAGGCACTTAGTTCCTTAGTGTGAAAAATAGCAACCACTCGGGACACTTACTGCCCTGCTCTGACCCTGGTTGGACAAGGGAACTGGACAAAAGCTGTAAAGAAAAAGGCCTGCAGTGTTTGTTCAAAGAGTGGAAATGGTGCATGGCATTCACTGGGGTAACCATGGAACATAGCCAAGCTCTCTTAAAAGGGGACGGCACGGGACACCTGTTGTGACCTTTCCCGCCCGCTGAGCTGCAGAAGAAGGTTGAATGGGGTAGAGTGAATTAGAGACTAATTCCTTCTCCTCTGGACATTGTTTGAACATGGATGCCGAATCGGTTCTCCCCAGAGGCAGCTTGACACACAAGTAAACCATTTCAAAGCTTGGGTTTGTGGAAGTTTGTCACAAGAGGCTTTTGGTCAAAATTGGGTCCATCATGGAGCGTTTTACAAGAGCTTCACTCACTTCTGTAGAGGGTCTGTATAAAGTTCCATTAGTATGACTGTTCCTTTGTCAAAGGTGCATTTCACAGCTTGTTTGAAGAGAATTTAAAATGCATGTGCAAACCATTCTGAAGCCCTCGATTGATTTTTGACAGCTGTGGCGCTGGAGGTATTAATTCCCTTAAACCTCAAGTTACTTTGAACTTCAGTTCTTCTATTCTGTTGTGATGCTTTAAAAGTTTAGTATGTAACACATTTTCAGTGTTGCATCAGATACCTTTAATTTTTTGGTGTTTTGATTTTTGTTTAAGTGGTTCGGCATTATTATTTTATTGTTAAAACATTTCCTCATGTTGATCCAAAAAGGCATATCTTCTAAAAATGACAAAAAATACAATGTAAAGACTTTTACCTGCTCTGTCATGCATGCGGTAACAATGAATGGCAACTTTAAAGGCTTCAAAAAAGGCACAAAAAAAATAAATAAAGAAAAATCCTCATAAGCCATACAATAGATTTTGTGTGGCAAAAGGAGCAAAATTATAGCCTGGGCTCGCCAATACTTTTGACGCTACATTCACTTTGCGCGCAAAGTTAGTCTGGCAAAGCTGCCGTTTTAGAGCATTTCAGTTTCCAAAAAAAGTGGGAACCATAGAGGAGCGAGCTCCCCCCACCCGGCATGACTGAGGCGGGTGTAACGCAATGAGCAGTCTGCGACCAAAACCATACCAGCTTTCAAACATTGCGTGTACTGAGCAGCAACAATCGTTCGACTCTGCTGTTGCGAGAAATATTAATGACAGGTTTTCTTTGAAAACCTAGCAGTATTAAAGTAAAGACATTCTCCTACTGCTTTAATGAAGCTAGCTACAATTGGTTACGGTGGCTTCAGATTTCGTCGCTACACAAACGTCATCAGAATGAGTGATCTGATTGGTTGTAAATTCGTCCAGTAGTATACAGAAGCATCTGATGGATGCAGGTTAAGCCCGCCTCCCATAAGGCGGGTAGTAAGGTAGCTTGGCCAGATTAAGCTCCTATGAGCTTAACAGTCGCGGAAGCCAGGCTAGCAAAATGCATGTTATCACATCTTCAACTCTGATAATCTCGTATTACGTATCATGTATTATCTGTTTGTATTGGCTAACAACCCAGCGGAGAAGAAAATGTATAACTTTCAGTTTTGTCTGATTTTCAAACAAATCTATTATATGGTTTTGGTAGAGTGCACAAGTCATATAGAATACTTTTATGCTAATTGAATATTGCTTTTATTTTCTTCCCCATTGGATGTAATTGTATGGTAAAGTACAAAAACGCTGCCGTCCCACACCAAACTTATACCACTGGTTGAGCCAATGTTATTAGTCCAGCTACTCAATCAAACAAATTGGATGTCAGTTTATTTCTGAAATTACATGCCTTACTTTTAAGTAATCAAATGTCTGTCTTTTTGCTCCGCTTTCAGTGCTCAGTGCTAAAATAAGATCCCATCAATTCTCTAATGAGTATATATTAACCTTTTAAATGGGACTGTCATTGTTACAGCAGCAGATATTTTGACATACTCCAGCAGAGGCTCATTTTTGATAAGCGTCGACAACATTGCAAATTTCTGTCACATTCAGCCAGGTTAACCTGAGCATTAATAATTCCCTATGGGTGCTGATGGTTAGGAAACGATCTTTAATTTTGTTCTGCTGATACAGTGCATTGAAAAACACTTTATATACTGAGAGTCACATACACACTACCAGTCTTTTCCAGTATATGTATATTAAATGTTTTTAAACAAAATAAATCATGCTCACCAATCCACGTTTATCTAGATAAACTGTAATATTGTGAAAATCTAAACGGAATATTATGATTTTTTTTTTATGCTTATTTGTGTGAAATACTAAAGTTAAAACTTCTGCTTCAGATTTGTATTTTTTTCTGAAATTAATGCAGCACCATTCAGCTCTTATTCAGATAATATATTCTAAGTAATATATATTATTGGATTTTATTACACAATACATTTCAAAGTACAAGTTAAAAAACAACTCCCCCTTTGACATTGATAGATCTGTCATTCGCAGTTGTGATTTTTCTTTTCTTTTTTACATCTCTCTGCATCTGGAGTTGTTCTTGGTGTTTGGCTAATTAGCAGTTAAGTAAAATTTTACATAACACCTGCTTTTACAGTCGGCATGTTGAAGCAACACTTCTTAAAGTTCATATTGTCAATGGTGTATACTGTGGCAATAACACTCCTACAGTTTTCACAAGTCTTTGGTTTCCAAATATTTTTAATTAAAATACATTTTTTCCCCATTAACCTTTAGAACTCATCAGTATGGTTGTCATAATGAATTAATTTTGGTTAGAGTTTGAGTCACTGACCAGGCATGTGGTGCCCTGATGTTATTGTCCTGTCTCATAAAATACTGACATGGACATTGAATGATTTCAGAATTGATTCTCTCGGTATCAGGAGAACTGCAGTGCACCATGGGAAGAAATTCTTACAAAGCTTACTTTTTTCTTTTATAGGTATATGACAAGCGGAGTTATGTGCTCAATAGTCTTTGTGACAAATGCTAGCTTTGCATTATAATTCACTTGACATTTCAAGTGATGAACAGAGAGCACCACTCCTGTGACCCCTTATCAAGCTTAACACAACAAATGGTACAGCAGCTTCTGAAATAGGTGACAGAAGTGACTTTTTACTGCCTCGCTGCTAGATATCTTAACTATCTGCCTGAACAGGTAGTGGAGTGTGACATATGTTTCATCAAGTGTTTTAGTGCTGTGTGTATTAGACATCTGAATGTAGAATTTGCAATGTTTTGAACAAACATTTTCCAGTAGCAGCAATGACCTGTTGAGGTCAGAGTGATCTGGTTTTTTTTATATACCTTTCGCAAGATGTTCAAAGAAAATGTTAGTTGGTAGAAATAATGTTTTCATAACCAACCTGGTCTCATAAAAATACATACCTTATTGCATTTTTTGTGCAACACCATTTGTACGTACCTTACGGCACACTTCGCCACAGTTTCAAAGAGAAATGTCCACTGAGTGGTGCTAAAATACAGGTTATGTGAACCCTGGCACATTTTTTTTATGTTGATATAGGTACATATATTACATTTTATTACATTGCTTCAGGAATGTATTGCGATGGTTCAGAATTCAAATAACAAAAAACAGTTGCTGTTGCTAAAAGATAATGCTTTATTGCGTTGGGAATATGCCCTAAACTAATTCCAAACCTCAACCTACCCAACAGTGTTAACAAATGCAAAACTGATATCAAAAGGTATTTGTTGATGCAACCGTGGCAGATTTGAAGCGTTTTGAACTGTAGTTATACTGGATTTGAATCAGAGCTCCTCACCTCTCAAATACATCTCTGTATGCTGTGAGCTACTGAACAATCCTACCATCTATGAAAACCCATAGACATGAAGCTGAATATGTGTCATGTTAACATTCAGAGCACCAGTTTTTAAATTTTCCAGCATATTAATATTGTTTTGAAATCGTAACATGATATTTAAGTATTTGTGCAAAAAATGTTGCTTTAATAATTAAAACTCTTTTGATTAATGTGAAAATGAATAATAGAACCATTATTAACTATTAAAAACTATTATTAACTCTGACGAGTTTTACTGCCTCTAGTGTTCATTATTTTGTAAACTACAGTGATATGTGCTTGTTACATATTTTGTGTCCTACTAAAAGGTGCAGCTAGGTATGTTTATGCCATGAGACCAGGTAGATAACTTAATGGGATTGTTAGCAAAAAATTCTCAAAACATGTTTTTGGTGCTGTATAGAAAGCGGCATGCATCGTTGCACTATTGAAAATGTTGACCTTTTTCGCACATTGACTAAATAATAATGCAAAGCTACTGAAAGGATAATTGAAAAGACATTCTTAAAACGCTGCCAATCAAATTTTAAAACTTCATCTAATTTTCCTAAAAACATGAGCTCAAATCAAATAACGTTTTTTTTATAATTTTTTTTTTTTAGTCTTACTTGCTTATTAATTGTTTCTGTCTTTTATGTGTCACCTCCGATTCCCAATTGAGTGATTGTGATGTTAATTTCCAAATGGTTAAACTGACAGTGTTCCTACACTCTTCAGTCTATATTACAGTCTTTTATATTTAGCTCCTCAGATTAGAATACAAGCTGTAGAGAGACACAGGAGATTAGATGCATCCCTGGAGTAGACTTAAAATAGCCGAATAAAAAGCATATTGAGGCTGTTCTGTTCAAAAAGGAGGTGATGTAGGGTTACGCATTTAAACAAATGCTTGTCCTCATATAAAGTTGGTTTTGAGCAGAAATGCTCGATAAGCAGGGCTCAAACCGCTAGTGTTTGAGTTGCATCCTTGAAAATCCCTCAGAGATGGCATGTGTTTGTATGCTGCAGCTGTTAATAATGGCTCATTTCCACGTTAGACTGTTGCATTGCAACCTGTTCAGAGACTGATCACTTAATTAATGAGCACTGTCTGATGATAGATTAACAAGGTCTAATTAAAGTGACAGCACCTTATTTTTCTAATATCGCAATGAAAGCCCACTGTCAGTGACAGTACAATGACTGAAATAAGTTTGTAAATGAGCAATAACCAATAACTTTTTTTTTTTTTTTTTTTTTAAACGTAGTTTACACTATTGAATTTATGGCACGTACCTAAACGTCTAAATTGCAAAACCTATAAAAAAATTAAATTAAGGACCTTCGAAGTAATTGAAACTTTCCACGTCTAAGCGGCAGTCCAGCTCCTTTTACTCACTGATGAGTCTTAGTCATGCCAGCACTAAACAGTGATGTGATACATTTGATAGGGGTGCGAGAAAAAAATCGATACAACACGATTCTGAATATTTCATAATCATTTTTACCGCTTATGGTGCATGTGCGCGCTCGAGACGCACCGGGCTTCATTGCACAGAATTTGCGCTGAGACACGTGCACATTGCTTGACAGTGTGTGCTTTCATCAATCGCGTTTTACTTAAGATATGTTGTTATATACCATTTGGAATGCATTAGTATTAGATGCACGAAACCTGCGCACTGACAGTCACGTGCACTTTGTTTGTCCTGAAGCAGCAGATTGCGGATACGGTTAAATGCACTTACATTTTCAAATGCTTTTATACAAAACTGATGTGCACAACGTCAGTTATGTTTTCAGAGCAAAGCAAAACATCTGATATATCGAAACAGATAAAGTTGCCACTGTCTATAATCTCATCAGTAATAATCAAGCGGCAATAATGCAGAGAAAAAAAAAAAGAAAAATCCAGCTATTAAAGTCAAAACTATTTCTGTAAACTTTCGTATACTCAAAGAGCACTTTTTAAAACGAGTAATAGTTTTAAAAGAGTAGCCTGTTTATATAATGATAAACAATTTACATTTTGCACACAATAAATTTGATTTAAAATGTAGCCATGTGCAGTAATATTGAATGAGAATGTGATATTCTCCTGGTTTCACAGACAAGGCTTAAGTTAGTCACAGACTAAAATGCATGTTTAAACTGCTTCAACTGAAAATATCTTGCTCTGACATATCTTAAAATTGAGTAAAAGATGCATTAATGTCTTAATTTAAGTAAGGCCTAGTCCTGGCTTGAGCTAAGCCACATTTGTGAAACTGGGCCATTGTGTTGATAGTAATAATCTCATTGAATTGAATTGTGAAACCAAGATTCACACCCCTACTCTTAAGATGGAAGTACTACTGTAACACAAAGATGAAAAGTTGTAAAGATGGATTTGCACAGCAGAAGAATTAATTGGGGTAAACAAAAGTAGATCAAGAATCGTTTTAGAATCGATCGTGACTCACAGAATCGGATCGGATCGTAAAGTGCCTGAAGATTTCCACCCCTACCATTTGAAGCACTTCAATTCAGCAAAGAACACAAATGACTTAGAAGCCAGATGAAACGGCACTGATTAACAGAAGAAGTACTGTGTATAACAATACAGTCAGAAGGCTTTTCAATCTGCAAATTTACTATGGTAACATTAACTGAACCATGCTATTGTGGCAAAAATGTGGGATACTCATGTTGAGTTTTCTAAAATATGTAATATGTAAATAATAAGCTATGACATTTTTGAATTTATACCAAATGTATGCAGTCAAATGTGCATTTTTAAGAGGTAATTATTGATAATGGCTGACATGGAACAAAAAAATTGGCCATCACTGTTCACTACACCATCCCCAGTTTCTTATGTAAAAATATACAGTTTAGTGTGTGTATTTCCTTTTTGTTATGTTTCTGAACCACTAACTCTTAACACTGGTGTTTGAATGGCATGAATTGTATTGTCTTGTTGAAGTATCATTCTGTAAGCTGCAGACATAAGAATGATGAGTTCAGCTGGTAGCACAAGTGAGATTGGGCCATTCAGTTCTGTCAATACATCAGGAACTTCCTTTATGAATAAAGCCGATGATAAGATGCTAAGAGGATTTGCTGCCCATGACTGTTATGTAGGACAAGCAAGCACTATTCAGGGGGAAATGAGTGTAAGATAAAGGAGAATAAGAAACTGTGCACCTATTGGGGCTGTTGAGTCTATGATTAAAGAGATTATCTTCTGGCACTTTTTATTGTCACCCCAAACCCTGCTTTCTAAACTTGTGCTTTAGACAAACATTTTAAGATATACCAGTTATCCAATAAACAACGCTCTACCCTAAAGATTATTATTTTATGCCTGTGTGTTTTTAAGAATCTACAAAAAAAATCTTGTTTTGGTTTTGGACTAGCATTTTGTTGGGGAATGTTTTTTATTAAAAGAGATCTAAGAGAGATCTAATATACAGTTATGAGTCAGAGCAGACATTTCCCTCTGCTTTTTTAACCTAAAATATTATCTCATACAATTATTTCTCACCGTGGAAATGAAAGACAAAGAAAATAAATGGGAACGCGATCTTGTAAAAATATACTTATTTTGTGCCATAAGCAATAATGTGATGGTTTTATACAGCAATTCACTTTACTTACTTCACTTATTTTTTTAGACAGATTTTTGATTGCTTTGTGTATTTTCTTTACCAAAAGAAATATTTCCAAACAAAGAACAATCAGTCGTCGTGTCTCCAAACATCATAGGCTTGAATGAATCAGAGATTTTGAACAAACTGGATGAGAAAATTGATTCCCTTATTTTGAAACAACCGGTTGCGTGCATGAATCAGTGACTCACTCATCAAAATTGCCATCTAATTTGACAATGTCCTTACCAAAGTAACTTGCAGAAAGGAAACCGAATTCTAAACAATTCTGATGCATTAGTTTTGTTTTATTTACTGTACCTCAGTGTTATTTGTTTGTTGAATCATACCAAAGTATCCTTTTTGATTAGTGTTTCTGCATTTGGCTGCTTTTCAATGTTGAGTGAGGTTTAATTTTAGTCTTTCATTTTACGTCTTAACATGCCTTAATGCGTCTTTGCAGAGCTGTGCAGATGGCTATCCATGCCACAGATATTGATCGAAAAAGATGCAGGACACAAGAGCTGTTCTCGTGGGGCTTTTTAATGGAAACGCATTGTGATG
Source organism: Enteromius thamalakanensis (assembly GCA_032357475.1). Classification (NCBI taxonomy): domain Eukaryota; kingdom Metazoa; phylum Chordata; class Actinopteri; order Cypriniformes; family Cyprinidae; genus Enteromius; species Enteromius thamalakanensis. Next base: position 12,079,481 of record JAUCMT010000013.1, read on the forward strand.
AATCACAAGCTTCCATCTCGTGATTGATAATGTTGCTTACCATTTACAAGTCACTCTCCCCAGATAGCGCCCAGGATTAATGAAGTATTGCACATCCTTTCTCCTCAGAAAGGGAGAAAACAAGTGGAAATGTGTGTTATTGACGTCAACAGGTTAAAGGGATATATATAGGGAGCGTGGAATGATGAACGTGTTTTTGTTGTTGGGGTTTCAGATTTGTTTTTCTCATTTAGACATTTGCAGATGTCTTTTATCAAATTGGTTTAAGGTCTGTTTTGTTGTTTCTCTTGGAGCAGATGAAAGGGTGTGATCATTTTAATAATAAGGTCGTGAAAATGTATTTTCTGAGCTGAGGAGGGTGCAGGTGCAAAGAAAAAATTGAGACATCTTGTGCATAATAAAACTGATAATAGGATTTACTAAGCGGTAAAGGTCAAGTCTTAAACCGTTCTGTCTACAGATAACATTTCTAAAAAAAAGCATTCGTATCTTAACGTTGTACATTATTTTGTTTTATGTAGCAATGCCTGTTAATAAACCAGCAAATAACTTATTAACTTAGTCCTAGTAAATTAAGTTTATTGTTATGACTGTCATGCTAAACAGCAAAATTCACATTAAGGTTAGGAGATATTATTTAAGCATAAAAACTATTACAGGTTTAATTAGGGATGGGTGATATGACCAAAATCTTATATCACAATATGAGTCATTTTATTTTACGGTAACAAATAGAATATTAGAATACTGCTGTCACTTTAAGAGCTGCTCGGATACTATATACTGTTACACATTTTCTTTTTTAGCTGTATGTTTCACATAAGACATAAATGACTTTCTTTATGAGGATACTTGTAAAGATGGCCATTTTGACACGTACAAGTGTGTTTATTTAACCACTCAAGTCCTGTAAAGCAGCAAAAACAACTTCAAGTTCAATACGCTCGTGCTCTGTGAGCACCATCTCCACATATAGCAAAATTAATTATCTTTCTCTTCTGATGGGTTGAAACAGCTTGAAATCACTTTTTAAACCACACTGCTTAAATGTGTGCAAACAGGTTTTCATTTACACATAACAGCAATGTCACGTGAGTGGGAAACCATAAACACATTTCTATAGGTTGATCGTGTCTACCTGTATATTGCTTAAATGTAGTCAGTACTACATATTAGACCAAAATGAAATGACTTTCTACCCTGTAAAGTCACTTTAAAGTAGATTTTTCTTCTTTTTTTCTTCTTCTCTGCATTTCACCTCTGCTCTAGCATCTGCGCTGTTCTAGCAATAACAAATATTGTCTCTACCGACAGATTGCTTTTAACGTTCTCATAAGTCGCTTTGGATAAAAGCAACTACTAAAAGAATACAATGTAATTCATCAATCAATAATGCATCAAGTGTTTGGTCATATCTATTGGTTATTTAGAATGTATTACCCCACTGTTATGAAATGTCAGATTTCCTAAATATATTTTTCATTGTTATTGACATTTACAAGAGTGCTGAGGAGTTTGGTGATATTTATTTGAGCGTTGCTGTCGATTTGCAGAAGAACACAATGGACGTCAAGAACATTTCAGAGACCTAATGCAACTCTGTTTATAATTCCCACAGAGACTCATTATACAGCCAAGACTGAAAGAAGTGATTAATTCAGAGGGTTTTGATTTTAGTTTTGAGGGGGCAGGCAGTCTATTGGAGCGTGAAAGTAAGATCTGTGAGCAGAGGATGGAAGGGAAAGGACTGAGGTGACAGGGCAGGCCGCTGTTTTAAGTTACCTCTACAGTCAGCACTGAACTACAAAGTAAATCCATACTGCTCTGAATTCATGCCATCCTTCTTATCTTCAAGCCATCGCTGAAACGGAAGGCTGCCTCAGAAAAGAATGCTCTGGCTCTTTATTTCTCTCTAGAATTTTGGATAAGACACATTTGTCAGGAGAAATATGCATGCTGGTGGCTCCAAATTCTTTGTTTTTGCCTTTTATGCACTCATGTTCATGTTACTTTTGAGTCTTTTAGCTCTTCTGTTAGGTTCAGTTGTAGAAATTCTCTTTTTAATATGCTGTCAAACACAGGGCTCCTGATAGTTCGAAAGTAGGTCCTGTTACTCAAATAGAAACAGAGTTTACTCTAGGGGTTCTGGGTAGGGAGGAGAGTGGTTGTTGTAGTCTATGAAAAATATATATTTTTTATTTTGTATTCGAAATACAACCGGAGAAGTCAGGTTTTTCTGTTTTTAAAAACTACAGGGCCCAATTCTCATTGCATCATATTTTAGACAATATTTATCTATAGTACACTGAAAAGTTGTTTTCCACTGCAAACATTCTTAAATCAGAGTAAATGTACTTGAGAAGTAAAGTGACATAAAATGTCCAGTCTTGTTTTCTTTAATAAAATGTTTTAACTGTTGTAAGAGAATTACGTGTTTAAAATAATATCTGCGTATATATATATATATGTATATATATATATATGTATATATGTGTATATATGT
>JAUCMT010000013.1:12136987-12156624 GCA_032357475.1 Enteromius thamalakanensis
GAAAATTTCTCAAAACAGCTGCAACAGCAGAGACGAACGATTGTTGCTGCTCGGTACACGCCATGTTTGAAATGGTTCTCAGACGCAGAACTACTGCGTCATCGCATTACACTCACCTCAATCGTGGCCGGGGGAGGGGAGCTCGTTTCTCATTGGTTCCCACTTTTTTGGGAACAGAAATGCTCTAAAACGGCAGCTTCGCCAGAATGACTTGGCTTGCGAAATTTAATGTAGCATCACAGGAAGTATGGGCAGGCCCCAGTCTACTATCAAGTAGGTTTAGGGTTGAATTTGGTGTAGACAGAGGAATGACTTTTAGCAACAGTGCACTGATATTTTAGTTTTAAACCACCGCAATAACGTAATAAAACAAATGTGCCAGAGTTCACATATTGTTTTTCAGTGCCACTCAGATGACATTTCTCTTTAAACCTGCAGCGTAACATGCAGTAAACCACATAAAAATGGTATGAGACCAGGAAGAGCAATAGTGCATAAATAAGTGTAAACTCTTCACAGTTTCCAGTGATGTATTACTCCTCCTTTTATGAGCAAAAATTATATTGTTTGCTTTAACACAATGTTTTTGTCATCAATATGTTGATAATCTTTTTGTTTTGCTGTCCTCCTACCCTCTGGCGATTATCTAAATTCATATAGATAGCATTTTATTATCATTGCTTTTTTTGTTTGTTTTTATACTGTTACCTTATCGAAACAGACCTTTGAACAAACATTTAATAACACAGTGCTTTATAGAACCCAATGGTATGAGTGAGCAATCCCTTTGCTAATGTATAAACGTTACTAGGAAATGTTCTTCCATGTACGGAAGAGATGTTCTACATAATGAATGAAGTGATTCCCCTTTCCTCAGATCTGTCCACTTCTTTTTGCTATCCTTGACTTCACACTTGACTCAGAGTTAAGAGCTTTCTTTATCTGCACAGTGAAGTTTGGTGGTTTAGTACAGCGAAGAGAATCAATTCCTTGCGAGTTCTGGCAATTATTGCGTTGCTTATGAATTTAGTGAATAGGTTTCAGCAGGTGTGAGAAAAAAAAAATGCATGCAATTAAAGCACCCAAATCAAGGTCTAGTCTATCAAGCGGCCAGCCGGAGGCAAGGTATTAATGATTTAACTGCTGAAGATTTCCCATATGAAGATGTACAGTATTAAATGTGATAACGCAGCACAAAAGATGCCTTCAGTGCATGCGATTATTGCTAAATTGTATGTATTTTAAGAGTTGCTAATTCATATGAATGACCTACACCTAACCTGCCCCAAAGCCTACCCATCACTGGGGTTTTAGACAAATCATTCAAAATCATATGAATTTGCCATCTCTTCAAATACATACGAATCAGTCGTGAGACTGTGTTCGCCTATCCAAGATGTAGATTACTTTGTTTCTTTATTAGAACAAGTTTGGAGAAATTTTGCATTACATAATGTCTTTACAAAGAGACCATCTGCTGTGAATGGGTGCCGTCAGAATGCGAGTCCAAACAGCTGATAAAAACATCACAAGAATACAAAATTAATACACACGACACCAGTCCATCAGTCGAAATCATCCTAAACAAAACGTGGGTTTGTAAGAAACAAATCCATCAAGACTCAAAACCTTAATTTACGAATGAAAACAGACCAAAGTAGTTCTAAACAAAAATCTGTTTTGGATTTTGATGTGAGAGAACATTTTTTATTTTTTTTTTATAAATAAACATTTTGTGTGAGTGAGCTTTAATTCTTTTGAGTATTACTTTAAAAGAGCAGCCCATGATTTGCAGAATAACTTGAGGCTTTGAAGACGTCTTATCTCAGGTATTTCTTTAGTTCTTCTAAGTTGGATATTAAACTATTATCTTCTGCTTTATAAAAACACAGCCAATATAGCTAATGTGATTTTTGGAGATTGTTGTTGTGAAATGTTTGCATAAAATTATGGACTTGTTTTTATAGCCAACAGAACATTTGTCTAGGAAGCAAGTGAGATACTGGAATACGTAATTTAATGTGAGCTTCATCCCAAATATAAAATTTCCCCCTCTATATCCATTTTCATCACACATTAATTGGTGTTTCATTCCCCCATATTGCACAGATGTCATTGTCTTTGCCAGTCATCATTTGGCTAATACTTCAGAAATACACACACACCCGACTCAGTCGTCTACCCATTGTCATGGCAACAGCTGCTGAAAGGCAGAAAAGGAGATATGACAGGTTCCTTATCAACACATTGAAATATTAAAGCTAGCAAAGATCTGATCCACCCCCCACCCCCCATTCCCTCATCCCTCAAACACTTTCTTTCTGAGTCATTTCATAAACACTTTCTCCTTTCTCTGCTCCTCACTTCACTGACGTCTTACATTGATTTAAAGCAGGATTGCATTTGTCCTCTGTCTGTCTCTTTCTCAGTTTGGCCTCTTTTTCCTTGCGCATAATTTTGTTGTCTCAGTCGTATCCCATTGTGTATAGTCTGCCCATGATGATGGATGAATTCAGTTCCTGATAAGGTATTTGTTTCCAGTCAACATCATTTACCTTCCCTAAACACTTATGCCTGTGAGTTTTTTTTTTTTTTTGCTTTGTTTGATCAGCCGAAGCTCTGGTGGGATTTTTGAGGATTTAGATTTTTACTGAGTCTGTTTGGGTTAAACTGAATGCGTGCAAACGTTTACAAAACTAAATTACAGGGCCTAAGAGAGAGATTGTATTTTATTCACACCCTCAGTTTTGCACTGAGATTGAAATGCATTAATATCTAAAGAAAATAATAGATTTGCATGGCCACATTATTGTCATTAAAACATACCACATTCAGTTCACTTCTGTATGTTGCGTGTGGATACACGTCTGACTCACATCTGTTAACAAATATGCTTGTCAGTCTCAAACACTGGCAGTGTGAACGTAGCCGAAGTGACACTCTTATAACACTTATAATAATCTCTTGACAGACTCCAGTGTCTCATAGGTAACACGTTATGAAAAATAAATTTAGCGACACTGTCTTTGTTTCCCTGCATCAACACTTCTCTTTCAAACGCACCATCTATCAACAACTCCAGCTTCACAACGTTTCACAAAGCCTTCAAATGCCACAGACCGCTCATTATTTCCCAGTATTTGCTGAAGAGAGGTCTCAATCATGCTGCATTCTGTCTTTTGGTGCATAGTCTTCTATGAATAAAGTCAGTGGAGTTTAACAGTGACTGATGGTTACCAAGTGAATGGTCTGTCTAAGGGGACGGTAAACACAGACAAGCTCCCATGATGCACTGTGGTCCCCTCATTGCAGTGGAATTGAGACTAAAATGCGAGGCAAATGACAGACCAAGGATGATTTAGAGACTTACTTAAATGTCCCGGACACTGTTCTCTGAAATAGGATAAAATCTCCTCTTGAAGGAGGGAAAGAGAATATATGCAAACTAGTCATTTTTGACTGTTTACTTATGCTTCTGTTCTTGTTATCACTATAAATCGAACATTTAAGATACTGTAGTCTATATTTTAGGTATAAAAGCAAATCTGAATATTCAGCATCCTTGCTCAAATATTTATTATTATATATGTGATCCTTCAGAAATCACCCTGATATGCTGATTTTCTGTTCATGTTGAAAACCTTTGTGCTGATTAATAGCTGTGTCAAAAATGCAGTACATTGAATAGAAAGTTCAAAAGAATAGCATTTATTTTAAATTTAGTTTCTAACAATGTTAATATATTTACTGCACTTTTGATCAGTTTAAGCCATCTTTTGTCAATAAAAGTATTAACTTATTGAAAAACATTAAATCTTACCGACTCAAATTTAAAGTGGTACTCTGTATATGAATAATATTTAATGACACTGCAGATGTTACCAATGCGTGATTAATCTTGGAGCTTATCATGGTCAACAGTAAATACGGTGAAGCCAGTTAGTGTTGTCTTGTGGGTCTGTAATTAGTCACATGATATTTATGGCTCAGGTTATTAGCGTAAATAATAATAATAAAAACTCTGTTGCAAGGAGCAAGAAGTGACAATTTTAACTTGCATCTGATGAGTACTTGTCATCGAAATGCTAACAGAGATACTAAGGATTAGCTTTCTCCAGACCTTTGGGAAAACTAGGTACTGTAAGACTAAATAAATTAGTTCACCCAAAAATGAAAGTTCAGTCATTAATTACTTACTCTTGTGTTCCAAACCCATAAGACCTTTGTTCATCATCAGAACACAAATTAAGATTGTTTATTAAGAGTAAGGTTTGATGATATCAGAGAGTCATCTGTCCCTCCATAGACAGCAACGCAACTGAAATGATTCCAGATCCAGAAACGTAGTAAAAACATTGGTAAAAAGAAGTCCATGTGACATCAGTGGATTAACTTCAGTTTTGTGATGATAGGAGAATACTTTTTTAAGACGCCAATAACGGAGCTACACAAAGAGGGAAAAATATTCTCAAACATCCCATCTTTTCTCTTCACATCCTCGGGACAGTTAATTGATTGTTTGCAGTTAGGAGTTCCCTGGTGTGAAGCAGTGGTCCCTGTCTTCTGCATGAGTCAGCAAAACGCTATCGAGTGAGCAATTACTTTTGTCTATAAAGTTAATAAGGGGAATATTTAAATCACAACAGTGGAGGCGCCAAGATATTTGTTCGTGATTGGTAATAAACAGAGTGTGGTGCTGATGCGTGATTAACAACATGTATTTAATGGCGGCTGTATTACAAGACATGAACCACCACAGAAGCCGGTTAGGTCCTCTTTTTGAGCTCTCGTAAATGCTGCACTTGACTTATCACCACTAAATGTCAAGTACATGCCACTACTAGATCTGAGGAGTAAGATATAGGACTTAAAGATGTTTATCTGATCACACAGAGCTGTAGGTATTGCTAGATGTGTGTGGTTTTTGACACTATCAGAAAGCATAAAAAATATGATCCAAACCACAAAAGACAAAATTGTCCAATAGCTATGCTGTTTTTTAAGTAATTAAAGTTCTAGCATTATTTTTTGTAGCATTGTGCAGTTCTAAACAGAAAACTAGTGAGGTATGGGGTGTTTTTTTTTTTTTTTAATTGTGCTATAATATGTTATTATTGGTCAGGGGTGTATCATTTTATCAGTTTATTATTCATGTAACAATACATGAGCCTATTACAGTTTATTACAGTTACAGTTTTCATTAATAACCATTGCTAGATAGATTATAATTTTGTCTAGGGCTCTTATGAATGTTGTCAATCAGGAGCATGACTTTATAAAATTTAACTACAGTACTTAATACAAAACCATAGGCTTCTTCATGGCTAATGTATGCATTTTTATTTATTTTTTTACTCTGTAACCTACAGTACTTGTTGTACAGATCTCTGCACTTGTGTTTTACTGCTACTATTTTGATAGCATTTCTGACAGATAATGTCATGATTTTTTTTGGTCTTGCCGAATGTGTTTTTTGGAATTACATGTCTGTAAACTCTTTGATTACTCCCAGTATGAGTTAGGAATGTGTATTACCAGGAAAGTCAAGATCTGATATCACAATACAGGACAGCACCGAATTTCACCTATAGAGTTTCGATTCACCTTACAGAGTTTTGATTAATAAAGCGTAATTTCCGCACAATAATTTAAAGAATATCATATTATGGCTTTAAAAAAATATGAATATGCTGATGCTTATAAACGTTAATATCACACATATCCAGCTTCATATCTGTGGGTTGCATAGACAGTGGGTTCGGCAGCTCACGGATTACATAGATGTACTCTACACGTCAGAAGCTCAGGTTTTAAAACCTTATAATTGTGGTTCGACAAAAAAGTATAAATCTATGTAAAAGAAAGTTGAAATGGCACGATTGCATCAACAAATGCTTATTTATATCAGGGTAGGTTTAGGGTTAGATTTGTTGTAGGGCATATTTTTAACATGATAGAGCATTAACTTTTAGCAACAGTCCACAAGATATGTCAATTCTGAGCTACTGCAATACATACACATGTGGACAAAATTGTTGGCACCCTTCAGTCAATGAAAGATAAATTCACAATGGTCACAGAAATAACTTTAATCTGACAAAAGTAATGAAAAATAAACATTCGAAGGTCGCAGGTCATGGGTCTATTGGATTATTCTAAAGTGGCCTTCTATGAGCCCTGACGTCAATCCAATTGAGCGTCTTTGGAAGGAGCTGATACATGCCGTCTGGAAAAGGCGACCTTCAAACCGGAAACAACTGGAGCAGTTTGCTCATGAGGAGTTTGTCTTTCATTGACTGAAGGGTACCAACAATTTTGTCCATGTGTTTACATAATAAATGTGCCTGGGTTCACATATGTTTTAGACATAACACCTGTGTTTTAGCACCACTCAGCAGACATTTACCTTTAAAACTGTGGCAAAATGTGCTCTAAGGCACGTAAAAACAGTGTTTAGCTGTGTGAACAGAGGTACATTTTTATGAGACCACCGGCATATGTTTCATGTTCACATTGGGCATGTCCAAAAAAAAATCAGATTTTTGCATCTTGTTTTAATTTACTCATTCTAATAAATTTATATTGTAATGTACAGTACTCATACTGTATTTGTAATAAAACATCTTAACATTGCTGGTAGCCTCAATCTCTCTTTCTCTCTCGTGAATAAACACTTATTGAATTATACTTCTCTAAGGACTGAGTATTGAAGTGGAGATCACGAAACTGCAAGTTTATCAGTGTTTTCAGAAAGTCAGCGCATTTATCCAGTGAAGAGAGCGCATGCACACATGATTGCCAGGTTGAGAAAGATAAGTAACACACTTAGCAGATAATTCCGTATTGCGTGGGAAGCTGGGTTTCGGGGATTATGTCTCTTTATATCAGGCAATTAAACCTTGTTGTAGCCTATATATATTATGCTCTATTTATAATTTTTTGTAACCTTGCACTTTTATAACACATTTTTAACAGTGGTTTTCTATTCAAATTAAGTGTGGTACATCAGAATGTGCTTTATTGCCAGGTATGTTTACACATACAAGGAATTTGTTTTAGTGACAGAGCTCTACAGTGCAACAGAATGAAAGTGACAAGACAAGACGCAAATAATAAAAAAAATAATATACAAAATAGTGTACAAAATAGCAAAAGCACAATATATAATATTGGCATTCAAGTAAGAACAGGTATGTAGTGCTTGTACATGCATGATGATATGTGCAAATATGAAATGGAAATAAGTGTGTGTTAAATAATGTATACAGGAACATGGTGCACACATGCCACAATATCAATACTGAGACAGCTGTATCGATACTTATAGCAAATCAAATCTTGTCATATCGATGTAGCCTACATCACTCTCACTTATTCTGTGTAAAACAGTAGAAAATCCTATTTTTACCCATGCGATGAAAGTCATTTCAAGACATTTTTTTGTCAAACTATCCCTTTAAGTCAGCCAGCCATTTTTTTTTTCAACTTCTCAACTTCTCAGCATCAGTCCATGGTTGAATATCAGACGTGAGGTCTCAGCTGTAGGCAGACAACCGTGAAAGTCTCTTAGCCACGGCTGCTTCAGTCAGGTATTATAAACATCACGCTCCACTTTTCCCATACCTGGGGCGTACACCTCAGATCGCAATCTACCTCCAGTCTGCAGCGCTGCGGTACAGTATACGCTGGCCTTTTTGCTGTCGACTGGCATGTAGACCATTTCAAACCTCCTACTGCTGCCACACTAGGCTCTGATCTCTTTCAGTGACCCATTTGAGCATTGCAGCCTGGTGATAGCAAACCAATTTATAAACCCCCCTCCTGTGACCACAGCATCTTTTTTGAGACATGTAGATTACCTGAGTAGATTTTTCCCTACGTACAGATCCACAATTCCTTTCCTGTACGTATAACACACATGCTTCCTTTGCAGTATTCTAAGCAGCAGTGGCAGCATGCAAATGTTTGCTAAAATATTTTGTTCCTATTTCTGTAGTTTTTACTTGGATTATTTAATTTACTATCTATTTATACTTTGTCTTCAGGTTTGATTGTTGATTCTCTTTGTGCACATAAACTATTCTAGTAGCTTCATGAAATTAAGGTTGAACCACTGAAGTCACATGGACTATTTTAATGATGTCCTGAATGTATTTTGGGGCCTTAAATGTGCCAGTTGTATTGCTGTCTATGCAGGGTCAAACTTTTTTTTTAGCCTGCCAGCACTTTGGTAATTAAAAAATATATAGATAAAAAAATATAGATTCTTTGAAATGCTTTTTGAATGGAATGCTCTCAAACAAATAAACAGTTATAACTGTCATTAGGTCTCAGGAATGCATGTGGGTCGTGGCCAGAAGATAAAGTGTGCACAAATGCAGTGTTCATTGTATTTATCATCATCTGCACCTTCTTTATAGCTTCCTTTTTCTTTCATTTTCTGGCTGAAATAGTCTTTAGAGTACGGTCATTTCTTTCTCCTGCTGTAAAAAGTTCTGCATCTGGGATCTCATTATCGTGTCTGAAAAGGTGCAGCTTGCAGTTCCAACTTTGTTCCACTTGTGATGATATAATCACAAATGGATTAAACGATATGTAGTCATCTTGTTAGAGAACCTTTGCTCTGAGAACCATATCCTACTATTTTTGTCTCCTGCAAAATTAACTTGTTGTCTCTTCCTGTGCCTTAAATTTCTCATCATGACTTTTGAAATTCCACACAAAGAGTAGGGATGTACATGGCAAGGTACTGAGAAAATTAACTGTACGAAAGCTAAGGAGCCATGAAATTAAATAATATGGTGTTCACAGTTCATTGAGATGGATGCTCTCTATTTTCTTATGCAAAAGCTTTGGGTCTGAAATGATATAAACAATGTTAGGTGTTGTCCATTTCTTGTTTCATGTTTTTTTTTGGTAATTAATAGTTAATAGTTACCACCTAATTGTGGCTCTTGTTTTTGTGTCTCATCTCGTGGTTAGGTGATTACCTTTGAACTGTAGTTTACTCAACAGTAATGTCTGCTCCTATATTAAAGGACAGAAACATTATTTCATGCTGTAATATTTTTAGAATTACTCGCATGTAATCTCTAATTACACCAGATCTGTAGATTAAAACAATGTAAAAGCTATGTTATTCATCACATCCACATTAATCACAGCATAGAGGTTAATTATAAAACAGCTGTGTCGATACATTAAACAAGTTGGTTGCTGAGATCAAATATTTATTAATCTGTTAATCAACTGCGTTAGATTCAAACTCATTTTCAAACGCAGTAGCCCTAATTGTTTTTTATTGCTTACAGTTGAGAGAAGTGAGCTTTTCGTAGCGCTAATTCAATTTATTCCCATCCGCGACTGATGATTAATGGAGCGAGGTGGCTAAAATCTATCACACGTGGGGAGGTGATTATTGCATTATGTACTTCTGAATAAACGCAAGGTCAGTGGAGCCCCATGGCAGCTCTTTATTCCCCGCTGCCGTCTTTCATCTGCACAACATGGGTTCATTGCCACCCCAGTATCGTGTTTAGACCTTGGGGGAATTAAGAAAAAAGATAGATATTAAGTGTTTGTCAGGATTAATTAATAAAGAGGATATGGTGGCACGCTGATGTTTTGTTGTTGTTATAGTTGGTGAATATATCTAGTGTGAAAGTGAGAAGCTCGCCAAGGCATGAAGTTTTGTAGTTGGGGAAAGTAAAATAAGAAACTACATTTTACAGACACAGAGTCTGTAGTGGCAAAGGCCACTTGAGATGACCCCTACCACTGCATTTCAAAGAGAACTTTGGAACAGATAGGAGAACATCCCTGTGCTCAGAATTGAAGGCAGTACGAGATTTTCTCACAAAAAGCTTTTTTTATCTTCGGGATATGTTCTTTTTAGTTTTCTATTTTCTTTCAAACGGTGCACTCAGTGATTTTGTCCTTGCACAGAAAAAGCATTTTGCATAACAAAAATTTTACTAATTTTACGAGACCCTGGACCAAAAAACTTACAATGCTTGTGGCAATAGCTAAATATACATTACAAGATCATGTTTCATGAGGATATTTGGTAAATTTCCTACAAAAAAACAGATTAAAACTGATCATTATTAATAATATGCTTCGCTAAGAACTTTATTTGCGCAAATGAATTTTTTCCCCCATTTATTTATTTATTTTTTTGCAGATTTTTTAAATAGTGTTATCTCAGCCAGATATAATCCTATCATCCTATCAAAAGCTTGTTTATATAGCTTTCATATTATGTAAAAATCTCAATTTCACCAAATTGATGCTTATGTTGTTTAGGGTCACACATATCTTTAAAATCATATCCCATGAGATGAATAGTTAAATCAGAACAGCAGCCTTTTACAGCAGTTTTATTTTACATGGGAGTGCTTCTCCTCGTGAGGTCAACTATTCAAAGATCACTCAAATAAACTATCTTTGATACTGGACCCTTTCCATCTCAGAATACATAATATTAATTTTGACTAGTTGCACATAGCAGATATCTACAATACAAAGCCATTAGAAAGTGATTGGTTTTGCATGACGCTACATCCACAGCACTAGGTGTCAGTGTACGTCCAAAAAAACGTATTGAACAGCGCAACTTACAATTTTCACTAGACTAGCAAATATTTTTTTTTGAGATATTAAAAACAGATATGTGCTAAAGGTTATGTTGTCAGGTTACGTATGACAGAAAGAGATAAATACTCCATGGTGGTTCATACGCAGGTAGTGGCTGCAAGGGGACTATTTGCTGAGAGAGCTCTCTCTTTCTCCCTCTGGGGAAATGCTTCATTCCTTCAGCAAAATAAATGACCAGAGAATATAGATTTCTCTAAATGATCGGACACTCTTCACCCAGAGAGGAGCTATCAGCTCTCACTGCACCTGACACTGGAGCTTCAAATCATGGCTTTCCAAGCAGAAGGACTCTCCCCGTGATTAAAGACATGTTTAGTGCTCTGAAATATGACCGTCTCCTGTATCATTCTCAATCTCTAAGAGTATGAATAGTGAGAGAGCTGTAACACGAAAAGGCTTTAGAGGAGTGATAAAGAAAAGCTGTCTGTTCCCTACAGGGCCCTCTCACACCACAAAGTATTTGTCATTGTTTTGTAATACAGAGTAATTATTTTAAATACCGAAGCCTATTGACGGTTCTTTGGAGTGGAGAGCTGTGTGCCTTGTTTTTAAGTGAAAATTTCACCAAGTGAGCCTCTTTTCTAGGAAATGGACTGAGAATATTGGTTGCTTAGTAGCAACTATAAACCACTCTTTTGGTAGATCCAGGAAGTCCAGGGGTGTCCAGAAGCCTGAAGACCTTGCTGGTTCCAGGGTGTTTACTTAGGATAGGAGCTCATTTCTGCAGGATACACCTAGCGGTCCTCCAGGAGCAGGATTGATCATCTCTGAAATGGTCATGGTTACTGACATTTCCCCTGAAGAAACTTACCGTTCAGTCCCTTTAGAGAAACCTTAGGTTGCTCCTTGTTGGGATCGAATTAATAAACTTTTGGCACAGATTTGTAACTAAGTAGAACCTAACAGAGGGGCAAGAAGCACCTATTGGGTCTTCAGAGGGCTGCTATTTTTTTCTTGGAAGTTTAGAATTTTGATTAGGATCACTAATTAATCCCTTACTGGGTTACTCATTGAGTCCGTTGCAAGCTAGGTCAATCAGTGTGTGTTCATCTTCCTTTGTTTCCCTCCCCTCCCCCCACCTTGTGCACTTCAGAATCAGTATCTGCCTCTGATGTGAGTGCCTGTTGACTCTGAGCCATCTTTCCACTCTGCAGGGCCGATACTTTGTATTTATGCCTTAACGATGGCATAATCAATTTAAGAGTTTGTCTTGGGTCATTATTACCTGCTGCAGAGCCATCTGTTGGCAAGGTCTGAAGGAGATGGCTGCCAGGTAGCTGGAGGACTGAAGTGGATTGAAACGTAGGGGTCTGTAACACGGGGCAAGAGTAGATGGGGTTGTGGGAGGGCGCCCACTAACCAGATGGCATGGGACGCCAACCTCCTCACATTGCCAAATGGCCTTGAACATATTTAAGAGTACATTCTCGAAATATAAATAAACTGTTCAGTCTATTTAAGTAGGAGGTTTTTTAGTGATACAGTAAGTAGCAAATAAATTAAACCAATAAGTTGCAATCCAGAATCTGAATTCAGAATCATTTATGGCAAAAACAGAATTTAATCTAAATAAAAAAAAACACATATTAAACCTATTAAAACATGGAAAACCTATTATGGTTTGTTCACACAAGAAGCGACTTGCACAAATAAATTGCGCTATTCGCATGTAGTTGGATGCTTGAACATTTTGAGTGTACTCACTTCATTCGCGCATAAAAATGAACTTAACAACAGACGCGAATTCGCGTCATGAGAGGGGTTTCTACCAGGCGGCTCCAGTCTCATGCAAAATTTTCTAAATGTTGTTATTGTGCCATGAAATACTGTTTGAAGAGTATTTCAGGCGAGAATGTAGTTGTTTAAAACACAAATCTGTGGTTTATTAAAAAGGAGAGCGCCTATTTAAAAGTTTGCTTCGCCGATTTCGAAACCATGAGCTCCACTCAAACACCGGGTGCTCAATGCTCATGTATCCGCCGAGGGCAGCCTCTCCGCGGCAAGTAATTTTGACACCTGCTGCTGCCTCCTGATGTTTCTGTAGTGGTTAAACAGGAGGTAAAATTCGGTTTGGGTATATCTTGTAGGCAAAATTGAGATATAAGATGATTTTGTCCTCCATAGTTTCAGAATTCTGCATCCACTTGTTACGTAGTAATCACATCACCACTAGAGCAAGCTCCTGATTGGTTAACGCGGTGAAAATTTTCACCCAATTTTCACCAAAGTTTAAAATGTGTGAATCGCGCCATTCACGCCGCAGGATGTCTAATCGTGTCTTTGCATTGACTTAACATGTAAATCACTCGCTCTTAACGCTTCGTTCGTATCTGGTGTGAATGCAGCATTACACTAAACATTGGCTAATGAGTGCTACTTGGTTCAAAGGGTTATAGTTTTGGTAATTTTTTTTTTATCATTATTGCATGCCCAGATGTTTATTTTGCAAGTAGCTGTGTTTTAATACATGTATTTACTTAATTTAATGGGCATACATTTTCATAAGATGTTTGAAAGACATGGATGTGTTGGGCCGGGGTGTCTCACCTCCTCTGGATAGCCTCAGACAATTCTGGGACACACACTGTATCCTCTGACTGGAAGACACATGAGTTCGCCCGATCTCTTCATCAAACCCCTGAAACACCAGTCACCAGAGAGTACCGTGAGATGACGGCCAATTACACCTGCCCAACACATCACAGCAGAGTCAACAGCCTGTGTGTCACGTCTGTCATGTGTGTGTGTGTGTATTTCTGTCTTTGTGCATGATTGCCAGAGAGTGATGATATATTTTTGTTGTAAAAAAGAAAAAAATCTCTAAAGGTTGGTCTTGCTGAATCAAAAGCCCCTTCATTATTTCAGCATTTGTTTGTCAGTGATGTTTGACAGACTCTGTGTCCATCCATCAGTTTGTTACAGATAGGAAGGACCTTGTTTGCACCAAAAGGTGACTTTTGTTTTTTGACAGTATGGGAAGATAATGACTGATCTGTGTACACAAGAACAGCGGCATGGTTTTGTCTATATATAGACACTTTCTCCTTGGCTGTAAGTGACTTTTAAAGAAGAGGAACTTGATAAGATGCGAGGCATTGGGGTATGTAGGCTATGACAGTGCAGTCCTCTTTGATCACTGGTCTATGATTATTAAATATTTAAAGGTGATATCAGTTGCCAAATTGGACTGAATTGGGCTAAACTATGGAAGACTGTTTGTCTCCATTTTTGTCTTACTGTTGTGAATCAACATTTGAACCAAATTTCGTCATAAACCAGGCAGGATGCCAAATTAGAAATCCAGCCTTTGTTATTGTGCAGTCTGATTATTCTGATATAGACTTAATGAAGGTATTGAAAATACTGAACAGTATATGTTAGACTAGCTTCGTCTCAGGGATGACACAATTCATGTTTATGTTTTGTATTGCCATTTAATGTGCCAGTGTCAATTTGTCACAAATGACAAAGATCAAAGACTCATAAATCACGGTAAGAGGCGACCACAGTATGTTCTTTGGAGGATGACTGAGCCGGGAGTACGACCTTCAGATTAAATGGGATTCAAGGTTGCCGTTTGATTGTTTGGTCAAACATGCTTGAATTTGTCATTCCACAAATTGGGGTGGATGGCGGTTTGTGCTCTCTGATACGCACACTGCTTCTATCTAGAGATCACTTTATTTGATTGTAGACCTTTAGTAATCTTTCAACCGGGTCTCTTAAAAATATTTACCTCTGGGCTCAGTTTCAAAATGAAATGTCCACTAAGTGGCACTAAAACACAGGTTCGATACATGAACCCGGGCACATTTATATTATGTTAATATAGGTACATAATACCAAATAATGGTCTACCATGTTGGAAATATTCCTTTCACCAAACCCAACACTAAACCTACCTGATAGTGTCAACAAATGCAAAACTGATACAAAAAGGCATGCAACGATGCCAACTTCCTTTTACATAGATGTAAATATTTGACAGTTTTGTCATAGTTACATGGGATTCAAACCGGAGCTCCTCGCCTCTCAAGTGCTGTACGTCTCTGTACAACGTGAGCTACCGAACAAACCTACCGTCTATGAAAACCAAAAGAGGATATGTGCGACGCTAACATTCAAAACCATCAGTTTTCAAATCTCACAGCATATTAATATTGTTCTGAGGACACATGATATTCAAGTAATTCTGTGTGTGTGCTTTATTAATCGAAACTAAATTTATGTGCAAAGAAATAAATGGTGTCCATTTTTTACTGCCTTTAGTGTTTATTTCTTTTGGAAACTGCAGTGATATGTGCTTTCTGGTACATATTTTGTGTCTCGCTATAAAGTGCAACAGGTGGCAATCTTTCAGCGTTAGGACACATGCATGTGTACTGTATATGTGTGGGTAGATGTGTATCTGCAATTCCATTACTAATGGAAAGTTAATCAGTTCTTTTTTCTCTCTCTCTCTTTCTCTCTGCAATTGTAGGGTACAGCTATGAAAAATAAATATCTGTATTTTTTTTAATTGCAAGTTCTAGGTTCATAGATTGTATTGCATTTTTTATGTGTAGAAACGTAAGCATAGAATCAATACACACTCTCTGAAAAGGACAGTGCATCACAACACAAACACAATTAATCCTGCACGAGCCTGTGGTTTCCAGGAAATAGGGTTAACTAACACGCTATACATGAGTAGCATCTCTGTTGATAGTGGCACTTTAAATGAGACAGTCGAAGACTTTTGGATATATATATATATATATGTATATATTTATTTATTTTTCAGTTTATGTTGTGCATTTCTTTGCCTTGATAAATTATTCTGTTTAGTAATCGTACCGTACCAGATAAACACAGACTAAATACTTTTAAGCTTTTCTTTGAAGTTGTATGCAATTCTCTCCCCTAGCCGAATGAGGTGTTTTAAAAACCCAGCTCTCGTCCTTTTGTGCCCCATGATACTAATTAGCTAAACAATGGCTTTTTTACTGTTTGTTTTTCAAGAAACACTTGCCGCCGACAATATCCTATAAAACCCTAAGTCCATAAGTGCATCTTCTCAAATTCCCAGTTTAAATCTCTGTTTATAATAGGGACCTATGGGAGAAAATGGAAAAACTTTTAAATCTCTGCATCACCTGGTTGTGCTTTATGCTCCAGTTTACCGTGCTATTGATTTACACCTATAGAACAGGTTGTTTGTTAGTTTCTACGGCATTAGCTGCCGCTCTTTTTCTGCATTTCATAGAACGTCAATGAACGAATTTCGGCCTAATTCTGGCTTTAATGATCTGAGTGCTAGCCATAATCCATTTGAAATAGTACAAGCTGGATTGCCTGTCTTTTTTGCAAATGTATCCGATCCAGCGTTTCAGTCAATAGGGGCAGATACAATATCTCTGTGTGTAGTTTAGTGTGATAGATGTTCTCAATAACCCTGCTTCTGCTTTGGAGCCATTCAGAAGAATGCTCCCTGTCTGTTTCCTCTTCTTCGTGGAGAACGTAATGGACGTGGGGAATTGATTGAATGCTTGTGGGCCGATGTGTTTTTGCAACAAGTGATTTGTCTTTTGACATTGCTTTATCCTCATTGCTTCTGTATCCTTTTTACCTGTGCGCATTGATCTTAATGCACAAATGATGCCTTATTCATAGACTTACCGCTGGGCAGCATTAGTTTCACTGGTGCTTTCCCTCATTTTAAACAGAACTAATTTTATCTTTTAGTGGACCTTTTTAGAGTGATCTCAGTATTCATGCTGTGTTTACATGCACATTTTAAGACTGTGAAACACAATATCAAAAGTTTTGACAGTAACTGTATTGCAAATGTACATATATGAGATGAACGCATACTGTATACAGTAAGCAATACAGTAAGTTACAAAACGGCTGTGCTCTATTGTGAATAAGCCCGGAATAACAGGAGAATTACTTTCATATAACAGTTACCACACAAGACAAATATTAAAAACAAAAAATTATGTATTGATAGCAGTCCTTCTGCGAAAAGTTCAGCATGCTTTATCTGATGGAGCTCAAATAAAAGCAGAATAACTTAATTATTTTTATAACACCATATATGATAAAAACAAAAATCATTCTGACTGCAAAAAAAAATACATTTAGAGTTTAAATAAACTGCATGAAATTATAAAATGCAGTTAAAATGCAAATAATTATATAAAAAAGCAGAAGTTATTTTAGACCCTATTAAAATGCATGTTTACAAATTAAAAGCAGTTCTAATAAAATAACTAATAAATATAAGTAAAGTACTTGGACTTTTTCTGTAATTTAATTATCATCATTTCTCTACAATAATTATGAGTTATTGAAGTGAAACGCTTATGAAAATGATGTTTTTTTTTAGTCAAAGAATGCAGCATTTGTAAAATGAAATCAAGCAAACATACTAAATGCATTTAATAATTGGATGCAGTTGAGCATATTTAGTTACAGCAATTTACTACCAATACAATAAAAAAATTAAAAAAACCTTTTCCAATAATTAATCATTTATAATTATAGGACTTACACATCAATAAAGTGTTTGCATATCTGAAGTTGTACAAATATGAATAGTTTTCTGTTTTGTGTGTGAAATATAATAATGTTTGTGTTCTGTTTTGATCTGGTATGTATTAGAAAATTCCCCTCAGTGCTTCAAATAATATCTAATTTCTCTTAATATTTATTCTTCTTCTTTCAATTCCCCTCTATGGGACGAACATGAAACATGCATAAGTGTTGTCTTAACAGAAATAGCTGGAGGGAGTCACCAGTAAAGCAATATTTAAACCCTAACATTCACCTTGCAGTTCAGAGAAAACACAAAACACAAATGCCTATATATTTTAGAATTGAATGTGAATGAGACCTGCAAGACATGCAGCATGTACCCCTAAGGATGCATATTTTATTCATATGTCATATGAAAATAGTGCTTTTCTATGGTGTCTTGGACTCAGTGATGCTTTCAGCGACATGGCCTATTTCTGCTTTGGGTTTAGGTCGAGTTTCACCTTCTATGAATTCAGAATTTTCTATGCAGGGTTATGACGACACATCTCTGTAAGTTTTGGCAGTGTCTAGCTCTGGGAAGTCCATCTGCTCTGACATTGTAAATTCCATGGTCCTTGTTAGAACTGTTAGAATTGGAAATCTGGGATATCTCTACACAAACTATGGTGATTTCTAAAATATTTCTGTGATCCGACCAGTGTTTTGTGAGGTGTTGCATAAGATCTGTTTTTATTACTGTAGCTGCAAACGTATTCTTTTGGACCTATGGTTGTTGGTTTTTTGTGACATGATTGACAGCTAGTTTTATGCCTTCTAACTAGGGTAACTGACAAGGTCATGTCAGAAGTGATGACAGGTAAGCGGGACAACACTGAGCTGACTCTCTTCTCATTTCCTGTAAGTTTTTTTTCTGTACTTTACCTCATCTTCACCCCCTGCAAAGAAAAAGGAAGAAGAAAATCAGCACTGAGCACAAAGTCATCTGTATTTTTTTTATTTTTTATTTTTAATATAGCATTTAATTTTGTTGTGTTTACTTAATACCGATACTATCTTACAACTTACTACAATCTACAATCTCTTAATTACCAAACAAATAAATAGATTAAAAAACTCTAACAAAAAACTCTAAGCCTTGTTTTCTGAAAACACTATATATAATTCTGCACTTCTTTTAAGAAATTAGAAATGTACAAAATATACATATCTCACAATGTTTTGTTAATCAGCTCAAATACAAGAACCAGAATACAAGAGGGAATGTGTTCGTTAATTGTATCAGTAATGATTTAATATTGTCTGTAATCATAATTAATTTATAACACTTGCTTGGAGTATTACCTGCACGTGATGTAAAGCATTATTTCAGATCTAAAAATAGCTCTATAGTTTCAATTTGCCATTGATTTTGAATGCATAACGAATTGATCACATTTGTCAGATACTGTATACTGTATCAGTTTTTGGCTGTTTCTCTCTCCCGCTGCAACAGATCATTTTAACTCGATGTACGGTGTGCCCTGTACAGACAATTTGCTGTAGGTCTAACAGCTTGTGACATCCATGAGGTATCCATGGCATATTAGGCGTTGTTATGGAGAGGACACAATCCATGCTGGAGGATTTTTGTAGGAGTAAGGCCAAGAAACTTCTGGCATCTTCTGATAGGTGCCATTACTCTTGCTTTCCCCTGCATGCTCTCTCGGCTGCCCCAAGCAGTACCTGGGCCTTCCACCACTGGGGGTGACATGATCCACTCAGCCTGTCTATACCTATTCCTGGGAAAATATAAATGCTGTTTTGACGGGTTTCATAAATATTGATGGGATAAATCCAGAAACACAAGTTTTTTGTTTTTTTTTTCTCTCTATCCACTGGGTGTAGAGTAACAATGGTCCTAGCATAAATCAGACTCTAACAAATAGAATGAGGCTTCGAACATACTATTAATCTAATGCTTACTAATGTTTAACAGACTTTACAGACAATTAACAGACAGTTAGTCACACCGCATAACTTTAAATCGTCATATGGAATATATTCACATATTAAAACACACGTTTTTTTTTTATTTTTTTTTTTATATTGCTTTCTTTCTGTCTCTAGGATGTTACGAATATGTGAAGCTATTTTAAATTGTGCATTTTTTTCATCTTTATGACATCAGGACATTTCAATAACCTTGACAATTGTGGGACCCAACATATATTTTCATAGCGAAATTTCCAATCGAAAACTACAGCAAGAAATAAAAAATTTGATTTTACCTTGTGTGGAGTTCATCGATTCATGTGCGTAGGTTCCGCTTTTATAATCAGTGTAATGTAATTTGTTAACCTGATAAACTCTGCTGGTCCCATTTGGACCCGCCGGCGGGTCCAGATTTACATATGCAAATTTTTAACCCTTTGTCTGCACCAATAAGCCTATATTTGGTACCATTTGAAAGCTTAGAATCT
>JAUCMT010000013.1:12181395-12195050 GCA_032357475.1 Enteromius thamalakanensis
TGATAGAACAGAACAAATAGGAACAAGATTAGCGTAGCTGCTGTTCAAACTAAGAGAATGAAGATTTAGATTGAGATGGTAGTGAGGATAAAGGAAGACAATTGAACGATCTTCACAGCGATATCTCTTGGTGTCTCCGAGTAATCTCCTGGATCTGGCAATCCTTTTCAGAGGTAAGTACGGAATTGCACTGTGTAGAATCAATCCCGTTTCCTCCTGGTTCTTTCCATTACAGGTGGAGCCGTGCTGAGAGGAGGTTTGCGTGCAGCATCCTGGGAAGACAGGTGAGTATAGCGGGTGAGTAAACACAGGTAAATAGGAATCAAGTCTCATGTTTAGGCATTGCAGGATGATCGCTGTGAGATTGCTGAGCTCTAGTGTAGGTAAGTAGCATGGTGAATGACTTTAAAAGCTTCTGTGACGTATCTCCTTGAATGATCCATCCAGAGATCATAGATCCTCTAAGCAGCGATTGCTGCGCGAAACTGAAACTCAAAATAATGATCAGTGACAGTAATCCAGAGGTTCAACATGAAATGAGGCTTAAGGTAAGTAGAGGGTAGTGTTACCTTGATCACAGCCATCAAGAGACTGGCGAGGTGAGCTTAAAAAGCATGCTGAGCAGATGGGTTACAGGTGTCAGCAATCAGTAGTCAGGAGATTGTGAGCGTGCATACTTGGCTGTTTTGGGGGGGGGGGGGGGTTGCAGGTTTGACTGTTGTTTTATTGATTTGTATGCAGTGTTGGTGGCTGTGGCTGAATACGAGCCAGATATCTGTTCTTAAACAAGGAACTAACATCTGAGCACTGTTTGCTTGGATAGAGTAAAGTAATAAAATATATTATTATATTTATTTTGCTTTTTCTTTAGATTCTGATAAGTGTAAATTATCACAATATTGGCAGAAATTGCATAGTTAAAATGGCTGTTTTAGAGAATGTTTGCATTAGAATATTTTTGCAATCATAAACACTGATTCTGTACAGATTACATGAATACCTAACACAAAAAAATATTATTGTCTCACTTTTGTTGTTACAAGTCTATAAGGCTTTGATTGATTGATTTATTTAATCTATTTGTGTCAGTACCGTGAAAATCAACTATTTCAAGCTCCAAAATCCAAGACACAGAGGTAGCGATTACAGTTCGTATGAAGAGTACTGTATATACAGTACAATGGGCCTTTATGCTGATTCTTGGTGACGTGAGAGAAAAATATCTTTTTAGCTGCAGACACAGTTCCAGATTTTAAAGTATGTTTTCCTACTATGACCTCTGAAATGTTGTGATCTCCTATTTTTTTATATATATATTTGGCATATAATATTCTATATCTCAAGATGTGGTTTATACTTTTCCATAACCCACTTTTACTGTTGGTGTTATGGATGGCTGGTCACAAAATGTTACAGTTAGACAGATAAGCGTTACTCAAGGACACTGAATCAGAAGCCCAATTTTACTAGACGATAAACTGAGACACAGTTGACTGGATTCAAAAGCTTCCGCAAGTTTCTGTTCTCAGCTGTAGCGAATGACAAAATAGAGAGTACACTAGGACGGCAACAAACAACTTTTTTTGATACTTGGAAAAAAGTCTCTTATTCTATCTTTTAAGCAAAATGCAACTTATAAAAAATGCAACGGTTGCAGCACAGCAGTTTTTAATAATAAGTAATGTTTCTTGAGAACTATGTTAACATAGACCAATTTATTACAACTTAAAGCATTTGTTGTCATCCTCAATTACTATTTGTGGCCTGTGTATAAAAAAAAAGCCAGAGCATGAGACAGAGAGAGTAAAGCTTCGAGCCAAAGCTTGGCCAAAGGGCAGAAGCTCCAGTAATCCCTGGATCAGAGTCTGAAACACCTCTTCCTTTCACACACTGGCTCGTCTAGATGCCAGTACAGACTGTTCTTTGAGCAGCAGTGAGATCTGTGTCAAAGGGCAGCGTCTTCTCACTGAAAAAGGATAGCTGTGCCAAAAGGAGTTTGTTAAGAAGCCCAGGTAAAGTGAGGCTTTGCCAGGTGTAGAGGCCACGGTCGGGAACACTCTTACAGTGGCTGTGTTGTGTTTTAGCATGGCCTTGCTGTCATGTTCAGAGCGTTAGATGTAATTTAAAGACATTTGCTGTTCAGCAGCTGTGTAATGGTGGTATTGGATAGTCAACTGCCAAGCGAGCTCCGAGTCTTTATATGAGTCTGGTACATTATACTGACTCTGACTTTTATTTCACATCTTTCCCACTCACTGTGCTTTACTCAGTCTAATCCCCTTTTCTTTGTCCTTTTTATTGTTTGACTCCATTGTACTCTTCTTTGTGCTTGTGTTAAGTTGTTTTTGTGAGTTTTATCTGTCAGTTTATTCCCCTCTGCTTACCAAGACACTCCAGATGGATGAATAGGTCAGCTCAGCTGATATAAAAGTATTTACTAAGAATAAATTACATCTGCTGGTAGTGTGTTTGCACCCTGTCTGTTATGATTCAGATAATAAGATATACACATACATACACAAACACGTGTGTTTCTGTAAATTGTGGGACCTTCCATAAGTTTATATTACTTTTATACTGATCAAACAATATTTTACAGAAAACCTGTTTGTATTGTTTTTGTTCTTGTGTCTCTTCCTCTTTCTTGGAAATGTTTTATTTTTAAATATGATGGTGTGCATGTAACAGATTTCTCCCCAAAAAAAAAAAAACTATTTGTGACCCTGGACAACAAAACCAGTCGTAAGTGTTAATTTTCTGATATTAAGTTCTATACAAGATCTTAAAGCTGAATAGCTAAGCTTCCCATTGATGTATGATTTGTAAGGATAGGGCAATATTTGACCGAGATACATCTATATGAAAATCTGGAATCTGAGGGAACAGAAAAATCTAAATGCTGAGAAAATCACCTTTAAAGTTGTCCAAATGAAGATCTTATCAATGCATATTCCTAATAAAAAATTAAGTTTTAATATATTTTCAGTAAGAAATTGACCAAATACCTTCATGAAACATGATCTTTAATTACTATTCTAAGGATGTTTGGCAAAAAAGAAAAATCAATAATATTGACCCATACAATGTATTTTTGGCTGTTGCTACAAATATTCCCCAGCGACTTAAGACTGTTGTGGTTTTAGATGAAAAATATTTTGAATAATGGAGTGAATGAGCAATTATTTTCACATTAGCGATATCTTTTTTTTTTAGAATATTTACTGTTTATAGTACATCCAGACCATACATTCTTCCTCCGTTTATATGCTGGCTGTAGAAGTAATAAGAGTAATAGGTGGTTTATTCTCAGTTGTTGAATACTGCACACTCCTAGCTAAAACAAACTCACTAATGTCCTATGTTTATTCATTTCACTCTCCCTTTGTCCTACAGTGCTTTGAAGGCCTTGGTTGTAATTTTTTAAACACATCTTCCATGCTCCCTCCTCCAAAGACTGTAGCTTTATCGTCGTAAACCCAGTTATGTATGACTGCTTTCTTTAGGATGAATCCACTCAGAGAGGAGGAGTAAATGCGGATGTACTTCAGCATCGCTTTGCATTACTGATGCAGATGTCGTTTCTGTATCAGAAATCCGTTCAGGGCCTCCAGCTTGCCAGACGAACGTCTCTTTTTATCTCCTTTCAAAGTTCAAGGAAAGTTCAGCGTCTTTTGTTTTCTTCCTTTTTGACTGCGGGAAAGTCAACATCAGTGCATTTCGGGAGTTGTTTAGATGTCATGATTCATTTTTAGTTTTTTTAGAGAATAAAGCTTGCATTACATGGTTTTTTAAGCGTCTTTGACCTAAATGCATTTGTGAATGTCGTCTGTGCATATTCATAGTATTGTAATTTTATGTTTCCATTTTACTTTATGAAACATGCATGAAACCTGGATTTTTTTTTTCTGCTATGCTACTGGTGCTGCGTTTTCCCTGCCTTGCAAAACTAATTTGCTTTACTTGACACAGTGTACTACCAAGTCAATGTTTTTTGGTTGATAAGATATTTTATTCTTTTGTCACTAAAGCTGACATTATGTATTAATAATGTAATATAATACATGTTTGTGGAAACCATGACTCTTTTTTTTTTTTTGCCGTTTTTGATGAACATTAAGATTAAAAGAGCAGCATTTAGTCTATGCAAAAATAATAATAGTAATAATAATGAATAAAAAAAGTGATCCCAAATTTATAATAATAGTACGGCTGGTGGGTTTATACAGTAATCAATTTAATGGCCTTTATTCATTTCAAGCTGACATTTGTTAGATTTTCATGTGTTAAGTGGAAATACTTGTAAGTGTTGCTAATGTCTTTGTAATTGATATGACAAATGCAAATTTTTATTTCAGTTTCTCGGGGGACTAAAAGAGCAAATTAAATTGATTTGAATCTCCCCCCTCCTCAGTCACCACTTTTGAAAAATGCTCCTTTGATGGACAGGAGGGTCGTACATTTTTAAAAGAGCGAAAGCTTCCACAGATATCTCCTATCTTTTTCTTTGTTCGGTCCTCTAACACACTGTGGCCCCTTTTACGTAAAAAGCCAAGTGCTTTTATATGGCGTGGGACTCAGTACCGCCAGTGTTATCAACCATAATAGCGCCGCCACAGTTCAATAGCCACCCGGATGACATGCTATAGCCTCACCAGAGCCAAAACCCAGACGGCCACCTGCAAGATACATCAGCTGTCAATCATCTCCGCTCAACCGTATTTAATTAAGGGGGCCAGGGATTCAATCCTCCGCTTGTATTTGCTCGACATAAAGATGGAGAATGCTCGCACAAAAGCTCAATTTCGAGGTATGTTTGTAACAAAGGGAATTATAGCAGTTTGACATCTGCATATTCATTCTGATAGGATAATTGCTTTGAAACTTGGAGAAATAAAGCCTCATCTGGCTGCTTTGTTGACAGGCTTCCTGTGCGAAAATGTCTGATTTCTGCTGCTTGACAGGAGAGCAGGGCTCCTCTCCTGATGTCTATATTAGTCTCAGTAACAGATGGTGCTGAGTTAAGGATCTGCCGTCGCGAGGGTTTGCAGACTCCTCTTGTTTCTAGCCAGCGGCGTCAGCCGTGAGCCTGGCTTGCGCGAGGTACTGACTGATCTTTTCTCCAGGCGGAGGAGAAAGCATCAATCATCAGGCCGTGCTGTGTAGAGCACCTCCACAAACGCTGCTCCACAAGAGGCTGGATTTGGTCAAGCTGTGACCGGTAGGATTGGTGATTAGTTTCGCCGTCGTCTTCTCTGAGATCGGTCAGTGAAGAGACATGTGGAGGTTGAGGATAAAGTCTTTGTTATAAATGGACCCAGAGTTAACTCATTTGACCTTTTATTGAAAGTATTGAGTGGCGGAGTAATGAGTTAACACGCATCAACACGTGTTACCGATTCCTTTGGCTGATTTGTTTCACTTTGAGTCAGGTGTTTTCATGAAATAATGAATGTGACGACAGTCATAATGAATTCCAGTTGTGTTCAGTTCAATACCTGGAGTATTGTATAGCCAAGTTCTTAGTTTAATAAAGAAGTGAATTTAATTGTCTGTTTAAGCCTTTAATTAACAAACATAGTCATCTCACTATTTTTCTTTTTTATTGCTATGTAAGTGGATTTGGTTTGATGAAATAAATGGGAGCTCTGTAACCATAGCAATATAGATTTATGGTGAATTTCGTTAGTTTCATGTTAACACTAATTAAAGTGTGATGATTAATTTTCTACATCAATTATAGTGGCTCCAAGGCAGAGCTGTATTGATAATTCTCAGTCATTCTCTACTGGTTTGTACTCGAAGTATTGAACTTCTTCAGTTAATTCAGGCAGAATTTTTTGAACTTCTACATACATCCTATATATATATTTAAACTTTAAAATTGTGAATTATTTTATTGAAAAAAATGGATTTTTTAATTATTTATTTAAAAAGAATATTTATGTATGTACAAGCATTTACTCATTATTTTATTCAAAGATTGCAAATAAACATAGACAGTGTATTTTATCATGCATTCCTCTGAATATATGTTAACTGATTAGTTTTTTTTTTTTATTTAATTGATTTTAATAACAAATGAGTCTTTTGTTTGCAAAAAATAAAAGTTATTGTGATCCCTGGATTTTGCAGACCCACTGTAATTCACCATGAAGTGATATTTCTTTGTAATTTGTCGCTCTAAAATTGGTCACACAATCATTTTGGTATCTCCATAAATAATGTCCTGGGTTACTATTTAAGTCTTGTGCCAGCTGCAGTGGGGGTGGAGGTTGGAGAAGCATTACCTGAGAGAGGTTAGGAATCATCCTCTCCACTCATGCAGAGCACGCTTTTAATTAGATTACCCAGGCACCCATGCACAGCCGTGAGGGATTGGACACACTCTGTCAGGTCACACTGGCTCAATGTGGGGCTGGACTGCTCGTCTGCTTTCTTGAATCACTGGATGAATCTTGTGCTCGAGAAGCTAGAAGGAAACTTGCAAAACTGCTTGCTAACGGTGGTGCATTTTTAAACAGGAATACCAATATGACAGTATTTAAACCTTTTCTGTCCATACAAAAAAGTGTTTAATTCCCTTATATTGACAGTATGGACAGAAAAATATAAAAAAATACGTATATATATTGTTGATTGCTGAGTAAATGTTTATTTTGGGATTGTAATTAATTGTTGCAGTTTTATTTATATTTGTGTGTATATATATATATATATATATATATATATATATATATATATATATTTATTCCCAAAGTGTTTAACTTTCAGGAACAATTTTATTATTTTTATATTATTACATTTTATTTTAACGTGTGTGTGTGTGTGTGTGTGACTGTTAGATTTATTTTTATTTTTTTTTTTATGCCCCATTGGCTATGGGCAAGCATAATTGTAGTAATTTGAATATGCATGTTATTATTTATATTAATTACTTTATTTGTTTTTCTGGTCAAGTTTAGCAGCTTCTTGTATTTTTATTTTTTATCTTTCTGTTAATTGTGTATTGTAATTATGCTTATTGAGAACCGTGTGACCCTACAATATTTCTGAAATGAAACATTGCCTACAGTAAATCATACAACATTGACTAATTAGCATAGTTTATTAGTGAAACTGAAATCATTTCATCATTACTTCATCTAAAAGGTCAACTCAACTGATCAACGTAAATAACTAAGAAAATATGCTAAAGGTTGCTATGAAACCTGTCAAACCTTGTTTTTGCACAAAGCACTTTGCAAAAAAGCAACACAAATAAAGATCTAATAAATAGTATTTTTGTGTGCATAAAACATCTCTCAGCATAGTTGTTTTTTTTTTTAAGGCGCTACAAATATGGTGGGATGTTTTCATATTTCTGTTTTTCCGACTAAAAAAGTGCCATAATGAGAGAACTGTTTGTCAGCAGGGAAGAAGAACAATCTGTCCCAGTTTGCGACTGGATTAAGGATATTGAAGGTGTCATGCAGATCAGCGATCTACTTGTGCACGTTCATTATGGTGTATAAAGAGGAAAAAAAGTGCAATGAAATGATTTATAGTCTCTGGAGGCTTTTGGCTCACTTTTACACTTCAATTAATTTTGTTTTGAAGATTGAGGGAATGGGCAGGCCTGCTGTGTTTCTCCTATAACATCACAGAGCGAGCTTTGGCATGCTGATGGGCATGAGAGCTCTTAAAGTTTCCAAGTTACAAGATAACAATGTGTTTCTCTTTGTGCCTTCCACGTGCCGTGACGGGTAAGAAATAAGCAAAGCCGAGCTGCCAGAGCACCTTAGCAGCGCTTCATTTCTCTCTCTCATGTTTAACCGTCTGTTGCTAATTTACTTTCTCTCCCGGCAATCCTTTTTTAATAGTGCATCCGTTTGTTCAGGAGACAATTGATTCCCTGCACTGCCATATTCATCAGTTACATTAACTGAAGCTTGTCCGGAATATGAATTATGGAGCACGTCTCTCCGTTTCTGTCCCTCGCTTCTAGCTGCAGCTTCACGTCAATAGACCATGTAAATACCTTCGAGGAAAACAAATGTTAACCTAAAGTCAACAATGTGCTAATTACGCTAATGATAATGAGGCTCGCGCATATTCATCAATGCTTTGTTAAGTGTCGTCTTGTCGTTGGGTTGTGAGGGGAGCCTTCAAAACCCTTAAGGCATTCGTTGATGTTTTCGTGCTGTTTTGTCTGCTTCGACACAGGGACTTTGACAGCTTGTCCGATCTCACTGAAGAGTCAAAGGTCAGGTTCATCGCACAGCGGTGGGAGGAGCTCGGATTAAAAGACGTCCAGGTGACCAATCACACGGCTCTCCTGAGTTATCCCGGACCCGCCCTCAGCACAATCACTGATATAAGTGGAAAACAGTGTTACCTGCCCAGCGGAGCCAAGTGTGACGAGCCGTTCAATTCCACGACTGAACCATTTGCCTTTGCGGCCTATTCGGCTGTGGGAAGTCTAGTGGTGAGTTACACTATATCAGCTGACATTCACAACAATGAAAAAAACTGTAATGTGATGAACAAACAAATTTATGTTCCCATAAACCACAAATTCCATCACACACACACTCTCACTCATGTATTACAGTGTGTGCACAAAAACCTTAATGGCGTAGCAGCACTTATTATTTTTATTTTTTAGCAACATTTTCAACAATGATCTGTTTAGAATGAAGTGAAACTTTTACTAGCTTATAAGTCACGAAGAGCTAATAAAATATGAAAAGGAGTCAAAACAATACCAGGAATTACTCCGTTGCACACAAACAAGATGCACTGCAAGGAAGCAGCGGTTCTGATCCCGGTACCAAACTGCAATGGGCAACATTGCTTCTATAACAAGAACAACTAGATGTAGCATCATCTTTTCCAACATCACGTTTTGTTTGTTTTTTTGGGGGTCAAAAGATCAAAATAATTTATTTCTTGACTATCCAACCAATAATGGTTGTTGCTGTTGTAACCTAATTTGATTAAATTTTACACATCTTTAAAATAAATAAATAAATAAAATTGGGGTCAGTAAGATATATTTTGTTTAGGAAATTAATACTTTAATTAATCAAGGACCCATTAAATTGATCAAAAGTGACAGCAGTGGCATTTATAATGTCATAATAATACAACAAATTATGGTTTTCACAAAAATATGAAATAATAGTTTCCAAGATTGATGAGTAATAATAATACAAACATTTCTAGAGAAATTTTCATGATGTTAAAGGTTCAGCTTTGCTCTCATGAGACTGTTATATTTTTAAAATAAATTAAAATGAAAATGAGTAATTGTAAATAGCAATAATATCTCAAAATATTACTGTTATTTCTGATAGAATAAATGCATCCATATAGAGTACATGGTTAATGTATATTTCACTAACTTGGTTTATTTATTTATCCCAACCCCACCAATGAATATAATTTAAAAAAGTCAGAACTTTGCAAGTCGTCAAGCAGCACATGAACTGAAACGGAGTATGTTAGTGAAACAGCATTCATTTTAATGCTTAAAGAACTCTGTAATCGCTCCAGCTCCGTTCCTGGTTTTCCATTTCCTGCTTATTGGTGGGTGAAACCCCGATCCAAGCAATCGCCCAACCACCCGACATTACGAAGTTAAACTTCCACATTTTAGATCTTCACGTTAGGTAAAAAGCCCCAGTTGATTCCATTTCACACTACTCACATACTGTGGTCTGAAACATCACAGAGCTCAGTGTTAGTCACAATAAATATCAGCACTGGAATGCCACTCACCCAATCAATTTTGAGGATTTGAACTAGCCGTTTTATCATTTTTAATAGAGTAACAAGAATCATAGAACACAAAGTTGCTTGTTGACCTTTTGTATTATTGACTGCATAGATGCATTGCATGGCCAGTTGCAGCTGAATTAGTGTTCTGCTCTCACACTCTCACTTTCACAGCCCTGAACGCTTCATGCTGTTGGAAGGTTAAAACAAATCCATTATGCAAGACCGAACCCATTTCACACATGTGTGATATATTCTCCAGCTATTTTTAGAGGTTATGCTTTCTGTCTCTAAAGGGAACAGGAACTGTCTAAGGAAGATGCATTGCCATTATCCGTTTTAAGACAGACACACTGCATCTAACAGGGATAAGCTTCAGTGAAAAAGTTCTTGGAGTCAGTCACAGTCGGTCTTTCATGTTGTCCTCTACAAGGGGGGAGGGGGTCAAAGTCATCCATCAAAATGCTGCACATGCTCAAGGCTCTGATGTAAATTAAACTGCATTTGCAATGTCTAAGAATCAGCAGGGAAAAACAAATATGACTGGCTTGATGGATGAAATGCTCAGGGATCTCGTGCCGAGGCGTTAGAGATCCATCCAGCTATCCTGAGCCGCTCATGGGTCACTGGCCATTTCACATTATGTGCTTTTACCAAGTCCCAGCTCCACAGCTGGGCTAAAATATTCACCATCTTTTCCACTGGAAACATGCACAGCGTTACCACAGTCACATCCACTGACAGCTCTGACTGACAGAGCAGTATAACCAATTATGCCAATTATAAAGTACAAATGAAGTACTGAAAAATATGTACAGTCAAGCCCTATTTTAGGAATCTGTCATGATACATGATTAATTTAAATGTTTTTTTAGTTGAGTTGTGAATACAATTTGTTAATTTTAGTCATCTACACTTATTATTATTCTTTTAAAACACTTTTTTTTTTTTTTCTTGAAATGACATGCATGTGTACCTGGAATGCACAGATATTGACATGTTCATT
The DNA here is from genome assembly GCA_032357475.1 of Enteromius thamalakanensis. Lineage (NCBI taxonomy): Eukaryota > Metazoa > Chordata > Actinopteri > Cypriniformes > Cyprinidae > Enteromius > Enteromius thamalakanensis. The sequence continues at coordinate 12,192,158 of JAUCMT010000013.1, forward strand.
GAGTCAACCATGTGAAAACAGATAATTATCAATCAAATGAGGCTGAAAATGGTCGCTTGTACCAATAAAGAATGCCCTTTTTAGGTTGTTTTTTTATACCAAAGCTCAATCAACAAAGAAATCCCACTGTGCGTTTTCATTTCTTCAAGGAATCTATAAATGTCACTTTGTCCCCAGCATTTTGCTCAATTCAAAGAGCCAAATCATGTGAAGTCTAAATAAGAAACAAACACAGAAAACTGCTGGTAATTTGAGTGGAGGCTTTACCTCTGGTCAGTAATAATTTTGAGGCGGCTCCCGAGGGTAATTAGTTTTGATGAGTTAAATCCTCCATGCTCCCTGGCTATTTCTCTCCACACCATATTAGTGATGATCAGGTGCAGGCGCTTGGCAATTACTGCCTTTAATTTCTCTACGAAGAAAGTCAGGTAGTGAGAATGAAATGTCCTCCTCTTTTTATTGTGTTTCTGGCTTTTTTTTTAAACAAAACACTAATTTTAAACAAAATGCGTGTTGCCTTTTTATCATTGACCTATATTAACATGTATCATATTAATGCATTTTGCTTCCCTTTAATGCTTGAAATGCAAAACCATTAAAATAGTGGTTCTTTTTGACTTCTCCCATTGCCTACTATAATTTTCAAATGACACAACAGTCCAAATTAAATGCAGGATTTGATTTTGTTTACATAAATTACACTTTTTAACAAATTAATTTACAGGACTCTATTTCTATTTCAATGTAGCATTCATTTAATCACTATTTTCATTAATTAAATGAATCATCCTGAGGACCATTGATGATGCCTCCTAGTGGGACTACGCCCTTTGCATTAGAATCATTAAAGTAAAATTGACTGATGAGTCATATACTTGTACGTTAATTTTTAATTTTACTTAAAATATTTTTTAGTAAGGGATTTTATCTTCTTGAATATATCTTTGGTTGAAAAGCAATATTTTTTAAATTAACAAATTAATTTGTTGACACCCTGCAGCGTTGCCACACACTCACCCTTCATTAAGCCTTTTTTGATAAATAAAGAATTGAATAGATCTCTAAAATTCATTGTTTTGGATCATTATGAGTAGTGCAGTGTATTGATATTGTAGCTGATGTGTTAAGAAGTGTTGAGATAGAGAGAGAGAAATCCCTGTTTTATATGCGTTTCATGAAACGTGTTTCCTTTGATACGTGAGCTATACTGTCTGGAGTGGTCATTTGTATTCATTTAACATTAATAGCGTTATATAAAAAGTAAATCGGTGAAATGATGAAACGTCTCTGCAACACCTCGACAAAGCTGGTGTGTTAACATAGTTCCAATTGTAATCTTACATGGATATTTACAAAAAGTTCAATCAGATGGGCAGATTTAGATCCCTTTGAAATTTTAAGAGCTTCTCACTGTAATAATGCTTCACTGCCTTTTGCAAAATGAAAAAAAAAAGAACGGAGCATTGAAGAAGTGGCAATTTTTTTTATTCACAGAGGACATGCCTGGCCTCTAATGGTGCCGTGTGATTGGGGTGGTATTTAACATTCTCCTCAAAATAATGTTTAATTACGGGGTGGGTATTTCTTTCCGCTCCTCAATCACGTAGATGTGAAAACAATTGTTATTTTCCTCTAGCTGCTTCGAGTCGCCGGGAGTGAGATGACTCGTGAAAAGAGCCGTCGCTCGTCTAGAAAAGCGATTTGTTCACCGCAATGCGTGCCCTCGTTAATTTCATTACCTTAATGACAGCCTCTCAGTGCAAATCCATCTCATCCGTTCCCAATTTTCTGCCTCTTCTTTGGGTTAGACGGAACACTTTTATAATGCAAATGCAGGCATTAATGATAAATCCCATCTTTCAATGGTCTTGTGGTTTTGTGATACAGACTAGATGTACTCTCCTGCCCGAAATCATGTTTCATTTCCCCCTAGGCCCAAAGAAAAATGAATCAAACTCAGGTAATGCATTTCCACTTTGTGTCTCCGGGCCTTAAATAGCATTTAGTTTGACCCCACCTCATCAACCCTCGTCAGTTGGAGGCACTCGCTTTTCTTAAACTCACAAACCGGGTTCTGGTTTACTAGTGCAGACTAAATGACAAAAAGGACACTGCGGCCTGTAGCTGCCATGAATCTGCCTTGAATTCTTTCGGAGCTGTGACATCTATGCCGCGTCTGTGTGTGATTTATGGTGTGGTGGCTAATATATGTACTTGTCCCCCATTATACACAGCCTGAGATGTTCACTTTGTTTTCACTCATGCTTTGCTATCTGTAATGAATGTGACAACTAGCTTTATGGGGTGAGTTACGTGAGTCACAACATTGCAAATCAGAGGCTTGCTATTCGTCACACACACGCATGGCGAGAGAGGTCAGACTCTAGCTAGAATCATTTTTAAAATTGTAAATGTTTAAAAATATATTTCTTTTTCCCCAGGCAGAGGTGTTGGACATTCAATATGGGAGCCCAGAGAATTTGACACGAGTCCAAGCTAGTGCAAACGTGACCAATAAAATAGCACTGTTGAAACTTGGACAGGCACCTTTGCTGTACAAGGTATGCTGTTATATTAATGTCTATATCTATTTATCTATCTATCTTTCTATTTATTTATACTCTGTCTGACAAAAGAATTGCTGAAGTGTTGTTATGATGCTGTTTTAAAGTTCTTTATTTGGTGTATTTGGTGTAACATAACATATTCTTTGTTTTAAAAGCATATTCATATTCCTCAGTATGGGAATACTGTACATTATTACTGTATGCCCCACCTCTCTTGAACATGTTGTTTTCTACAAAGCCCCTACTTCCAACCAAGGTTATTATAGTTTTGCATTTTTAAATTCGTTTTTATTTTAATATCGTTTTCAAATTTGCTATGAATTTTA
>JAUCMT010000013.1:12228698-12245173 GCA_032357475.1 Enteromius thamalakanensis
CCGTTGTTCACTGATGAGCTGCGCAGAACATGTTCATTATCAGCGTGGATCTGCGCAGCTCGTCACTGAACAACAGCTGTGTATAGTATATACGACTCAATGTGACATCACGCACCTGATGGCATGCTGATTACAGGACCGGGTTTAATGACAAAATGAGCAAACATATTGGCCGATCTGGATCGATGTTTCCCTACTTTCAAGTACATTCAGAATATTAGAAACGCTAGTTGGTGCTCCAGTATAATCGGTCCGCCAAAACTCATCCCGTTAGAAACGTTCTGTGGTGCGATTAAAATACGTTAAAAAAATTAACGTGTTATTTTTGTGTAATTAATTAATCTAAATTAACGCGTTAAAGTTACGGCCCTTAATATAATATTTTGTATTTTCACATTTAGGTTGAAATAAATTGTTATTTGTACTACTGTCTATGTATCGAGCCGTGACCCCAATATAGAGTTACGTACTAAACCGAACCATCTATCATACCACCCCTATATATATATTATATATATATATATATTTGACACAGCATCAGTCTCTCTTTTTAGAGCTGCAGTGATGAATCACATTTAACAACACACTGCTGATTGGAGGGGGATGTCTCTGTGCTGACTGTGCTGTCAGAAAGAAGAAAAAAAATTAAAAAGTTGTCTCACTGTTGGTGTTCTGAGTTATGAGATACCAGCATGACAATTAGTGGCACTACACCAGCGAACGCTTGTGATGTTTTCTGATGTGTGTGCACATCTACAGACACTTGTACTGTATGTGTAAGCTTCATAACATCCTAATAGGTGTCAGAATCTGCCATTCTGTCCATATGGAACATGCATATGCACGTGCACACAGACATCCACCCTCACATACGCAGACAGAAATACGCTGAGCTCTGAGTCAGCTCTCAGTCTCTCCCTCCGGCTGCATGTGTGTTTATGTGAAGGGAGACTTTTGCTACAGATTCGAATAGGGGTTATTAGTCTCTAATTCCTACTATTGAGTGAAAATCACTTCTTATCTTTGCATGGTTGCCCAGGAGACCCCCATCGCTGTGTCTAAGCTGTTGTCTTGGCTTGATAGAAAGTAAAAGATTTACGGCCCCACTGACAAAATGAAAGGAAATGGGCTTAAAGACAAATCTTCAGGCTCCAAAACAGACATTAAAGAAATTGTTTAACAATAAACCAAAACTGCTCATCATTTACTCACCCTTAGGTCCTTCCAACTTCTTTTCTTTTATGAAATATAAGAATACATTTTAGAAAGCGCTGTACATGACTTGCACACTGTAAAGGTAAGACAAGGCTGTATTCAGTCTGTATCCTTAATCAGAATAGTGATCAAAACTTGTCTTGTGGGTAGCTCATTACAAGTAATGCAAGTTATGTATTCAGATAACTATCACAGTAAAGTAATACATTACTCTTTAATTTAGAAGGAAATATCTTTTACTTTTTTTTTTTTTTTTCAAATAAGGCCAGTAACTTTATTTCCCATGTCTTTACTGACAGCTCTCATGTTGCCTAGTTGAAAGAAAAATCGGACGGATGTGAGTCATTACAACATGTGGGGGAGTTGGGGGATCCAAATGTGAGGCTTTATTCACAAATATGGTTAAAACAGGCAGGGTCGAGCACCAGAAAACAATGTAATCCAAGGCAGAGGAAATAAAGTACTCCAATATACAAGCAGAGGTGAAGGCAGGCAGCAATTAATCAAAAAACAAGGAAACAGTCCAAGGGTCAAAAACAGGTAAACTTAGAAACTAGGAACAGTTAGAACATAACACAGAAGTTTAGCACATGACAAGATCATATGAGGGGCCAGGAATATGGAGCTAGTTTTATGACAAAACTATTTGAATTTGAATTATGCACATTTGAATTGTTTACAAGTATTATTTAACAAAACTGAATATTATATGGGATTTAAAATAGCTTTGAATTTGATTTCGGATTTGAATTTAAAATATTTTACTTGAATATTCAACATTTGAAAATAAACACAACTGATTTTTTTTAAGGCAGAGTTTTATAGACCTGTATTTTCAAACAAGGAATATTTTGTTCTGAATTCTAAGACTGCAGATATCCAGTTTTATAAAATTCAACTTTTAAGATGAAGAAAAAATTCTATTATGGAATGGAAATGTTTCTTTCTTTCAGGTACATCTGACCGCGTGTGCCACGAGATGGTCGTGCTCTCTAGCCTCTCCGAGAGGATTGCGGTGGCAGTGAATTGTGCGCGCGTGTGTTTGAGGGATGCATGCAAAGATAACTGTTAACTGTGATGGTTACAGGCTTATGGTTCATTTATTTACTTTAAAGGCATAGTTTACCCTAAATAACTTTTATGTCATTGATTACTTCCACTTATGCTGTTTAAGACCTTTGTTCATCTTTGAACACAATATGATTTTTTTGATAAAGAAGAAAGGTTGTAAGGACATCATTAAAATAATCCATAAAATCAGTGCTCCAAGCTTAATTTTAAAAAGCTATAAAAATACTATTTATGTGCAAAGAAAACTAAAGTAACACATTTATTTAACAATTTCGTTTTTTCCGTGTCAGACTTCAATTCACGTTCATGACAGTACCTCAATGCAGTTGTCTCATGAGGATCCTGTGTGCTTGAAACTTTGCCTTTGTGAAAGTCTGTCAGTACTCAGTACATTTATACATTTTTAGATTTGATGTCAATTTTGACTAAGCATCCACTTTGCCAGTGATGTGCGTGCATATGTTTTGATACAGCTGAACTCAGAGGGCACAGATCAACAATTATGTCCAATGGAAATGTAGTCAGACAAACACATTCTTGCAATTTTCTGTTGATGAGTCACTGTACGCTCCTTCACCAATTATTAGGACACATTATGACCTGTGAGTGCAGCTGGGTTTTTTCAAAATGCAGTTAAAAAATGTAGTTTTAAATGAAACATTTTGCAATGGAAAATGAATGGAAAATATTTATGACAAATACTCTTAATGTAAAAAGTTAATCTTTTCACTTTTCACAAGTTTTAAGAAATATTGTAATACAAACTTAAAATGTAAGTTATGAGCATACTTCTGGACCCATGCACAAGTGTGTGCTTGTCACTTTCCAGCTCATGGAACATGTGCCGCTACAACCTGTCTTCTGTCACCAGCCCAATGTCCAGCGATCAATGCCTGCCAAAACCTGCAGCAGCAACAAGAGCACCATCGATCCCGCAGAGAGGGAGGGACGCCTCTCCCCCCGGCACTCTCCCACCCCTCCAGTTCTCTTTTCAGTCTGAAAGCTCCCAGCCGTGACCCGCTCCAGGCCGGTCCCAAGCCTGCACCTCTCTTCCATTAACCGGATCAAACGCTCTGAAGCTAGTAATCTGTGCTCTATTGATTGGGCCGAGCTTTGACCACTCCAGAGGTTTCAAATCATTTGTTTCCATCTGTCTCCCCTCTTTCATTCCATTCCCTTTCAATTAAGGCTCACTGTATCACTAAAACATGCTCTAATTGCGTCAACATCTCCCTGCCAGGGAAATGAGACATTAGCCGCAAAAGTACATGCTATGTGAACGGAAAACTTTCCAACAACTCCTTGCATTTTACTCCCTGTGGCTGGTAATTCATTGTAGGTGGCTTTGAAAAGATCTAAAATGTTTCGACATAGTCCTGAATGACATTTATTCATTATTGTGTGTGAGTGTGTGTTTTGTTCCAGTAGATCAGGCGGCCAGATCCATCATCCATTTATTCTCCAGGAAAGAAATCAAATGGAGAAAGGGTCCAAATACATTAGTGCTTTCTATGAACGTCTGTGGGCTTGTGTTCCCCTCCTCGCTGCGCTCCAGATGAAAACTCATAGTATAATAAATTTCTATGCAATTACAGCTCGCTGGCAGAAAACGGTGTGGAATAGCTTTATCGAAACACACCCGCTCCTTTAATTATGACGCTATTGATTGCGGTGCGTAGGTAACCCGTCGCATATCGGTTTTGCTCTCTCCATTTCCCACCTCATGAGAAATAAACCACACTTGTGCAGTGCTCTGAATTTTGAATGATAGCTTTATGGTATGAGGTGTAGCGTGAAATAATGGTTAAACTATTTTGCGTATTACTAGTAACTATATACTTTTTGTTTGCTGGTTTTGACAAAAGGTCTTATGTTAGATATTGGGTTAGCAATAGAGGGCTGGTTACACTTAATAACTTAACAAGTTTTGGTGATAAAATACACTGCTCAAAAAAAATAAAGGGAACACTTTAACAGCGCAGTATAACCCCAAGTCAATCACACTTCTGTGAAACTGCCCACTTACTGTAGCAAGACACCCCCAATAAAGTAGTGGTTCTGCAGGTGATGACCACAGACCACTTCTCAGTTCCTATGCTTTCTGGCTGATTTTTTGATCAATTTTGAATGCTGGCGTTACAAGGAGAAACTAGACGAGCACTGCCAAAGTCCTGCAAAATGACCCCCAGCAGACCACAAATGTGCATGTGTCTGCTCAAACAGTCAGAAACAGACTCCATGAGGGTGTTATGAGGGCCCTAACGTCCACAGATGGGGTTGTGCTTAAAGCCCAACACCGTGCAGGACTTTTGGCATTTGCTAGAGAACACCAAGATTGGCAAATCTGAATCTGGGACATCATGTCTCACTCCAACCACCATTGCCACGTTGCACCACAGACTGTCCAGGCATTGGCGGTTGGTTTAGTCCAGGTCTGCGAGAAGATCCTTCAGGAGACCATCTGCCACCTCATCAGGAACATGCCTAGGCATTTTAGGGAGGTCATACAGGCACGTGGAGGCCACACACAATACTGAGCCTTTAACTTGTTTTAAGGATATTACATCAAAGTTGGATCAGCCTGTAGTGTGTTTTTCACTTCACTTTTGAGTGTGACTCCAAATCCAGACCTCCATAATATATTATAATATATATATCCATTGACAATTTTTGTGTGATTTTGTTGTCAGCACATTTTGAGCATTGTCAGCATTTACTAAAGGCTTGCAATGATAAATTAGTGCTGAAAAGGCATGGACACATCTGACCTTATTAAATATATACTAACGTGTGCACTCATCAAATTGCTGGTATTTGTGCCATTATTCAGCACACAAAAAGCATGTCTTAAATTATTTTGGGTAACACTTTATTTCGATAGTCCTCTTTTGACATTCTACTAAAAGTAAATAACTGCAACAACATGTCAACTAGCAGTCGTTAGAGTATTTGTAGACAACTTCTAACACTTTATTTTGATAGGTTCAAAGCACACAACATACTGAGTATGAGAATATTTGGGCAGCAGAACAATGACAATCACTAGAAATTAGGTGCCCCCAACTAAGCAAGTCAAATGCGACAGCAGCAAGGAACCAAAACCCGATCTGTGAGAACAGAGAAAAAAAAACCATGGGAGATACTTGACTTAGTTGGAGCCAGTTCTCCTCTGGCTGGACGCCCAACACCTAATCTCCAGTTAAATTTTAAGTGCATGTCAGATTACTTATAGTGGACTTATAGTGTGTGTGTGTGTTTGTGCATTTGGTTCCGGTGATCTGTCCACAGGGCTCATCTAGGTGTTCTGGTCTCCGATGAAGATCATCTCTTTGTGCTGTTACACCATCTGATCTGGATACGGACTGAGAAACAGAATAAGACAGAGATAGACTAATATTAGCGTACATGCCATTCTTTTTACAATGTAACGAGTACACCGTGTGTTAAGGGGAGTGTTAGTTTCTCAATTTGGTGTTTTTCACCTGGGAGGACTATAATGTGATAAGAGCCCGCTCAAGTACTGAGGAGCTAAGCCATGCAGGGCTTTATAAGTGATTAACAAGATTTTAAAATCTATAGGTAGTGAACATTTTGTTTTCAAAGTTTGATGCCAGAACATTAGGCAAGTTTATGGATTTGAGTGAGTGTATCTAATGTGTGAATAAAAGCCTAAATGAAAGTGTAGCCACATGTAATTTAATTGAATATTCTTAAATCGTCATTTCTGCATTGTAGGTCTAACGAATTTAGAATATTTCCTAGTACCCTTAAGTTGCCCCTGGTGTGTGTGTTCACCCTGCTTGTGAATCAGCTTCTTCTCTGGTCTGTGGATCGTGTTTTTCATTGCATATGTGCTCCTAGTTTTTATACAGTATATACTTCTAAGGAACATCTTATTCATGGTCGTTTATAAAACATGAGCCCCTGCAGCTGTCGACTTCTTCATTCTTTTCCTACAAGATCACTTTTTCACTTTGCTCACGCAGAGGCACTCACCTCTCTCAATAGCCAGTAACCTCTCATACCTATTGATGATTAATGGGCAAATCTGTCATACCGCGACCCGTGTGCATGCCAGCACTTTTAAACACTCCCTTACAACTGCATATACATCTTCTGCTCTTTACCCAAAGTCATTTGTGCTGTTGTCAGGGGTGATAAATGGGGTTTGTGGGGCTGTGTGAAGCCTGCTGAATTTTTAGAGTGAATTTGATTACTCTCAAAGAATAAAAAAAACAAACACATTTGTACACATCAGCAGAGTTTTCATCTTACATCTGAGGTACCAAACCTCGTCTTTGTTTCCTAATATTCACATATCTGAGAACTCATAAAAAAAAAAATCTTACTGTGTACATTGCACACGAATGCTGACGCATTTGCCTGTGATCCTGAGGCTTTCACGAAAAGGAACTTTCAATTCCATCCCTCTCTTAAACCAGTAGCTGGGCCGCTCCGGGATTTTTGCATCCACATGTTGGCTCAGCGATGTCAAAGACAGAGTGGCTTGGGATGTGTACCAGGGCCAGGTGTTTCTTCTTTTTATCTGCTGGGATATCAGCCTCATTGATATTCACTCCATCACACCGAGCCTTTATGTGCAATTGGTAAGAGTGTAAGCCGAACAGTGGCAGCACCTTTTTAAGCTGCTCTGATGGTGTACACTTTCTCTGCAACACGAAACGCACGGTGAAAGCAAAGGCTATCTGCTCTTTGTCTTATAATAGTAGGGAATTTAATAGAGAAGGATGTGCCAAAATTTGTAAGTGATACTCTAAATGGAAATTCGGAAAGTCAATGGAAAGCTTCTTCTGGGCGATATGATCAGTAATCACATCAGTATGCTGTACTATAAGACATATCTGTATCCAAAAGGTTAGTAAAAAAAAGAGAGAGAGAGCAACACAGGAAAACAGAGGGGTAGGGGGTAATTAAAATAGTAATCAATAGCTAAAAAGAGATGCCATTAAATTATTGTTCAATTTAGTGCAAGTATTTCTTTCTTTCTTTTATGTCCTTTTTTGTGGTTTTTGATTGATTGAAGACTTAACTTTTTTTCCTTTTTTTTTTTGGTAGCTGCATTTGAACTTTTGGATCTGTCAGTGTCCCATAATCCTGACTAATTCGTTTGGAATTTCTGTTTGTTCCTCAGCAAGAAAAATCATAAATCTCACCATTGAAAACCAGGCATCCTTCAAGACTGTGCACAATGTTATTGGATATCTCAAAGGGAAGACCAACCCAGGTAGGTCAGCACAAAACCAAAACAGTGCTTTTGTAACCCCGATGATCATTTAACAAACCCAAAAGGCTTTTTCGTCATAGTTAATGCGAGATTATTTCATTTGATTAACAAATCACTCTCATTTTAACTGTGTTATATTTCCAGCGTGTCCCAGGCATGGTCCTAAACCGCTGCACTCTTTGGTCTGACATAACAAAGACACTATGCTTTATCACAGTGCTTTATTGTATTCGTGATAGTAAAGGCGAAACAAGAGTGCAATCTAAGCATTCTATCCTTCATAGTCCAGGGGGCGAATAAAGCCGAATCAGAGCCCACGTGCTGAAACAGCCCTTTTTCTTCCCACTGCCATGACAAACTAATCTCTTAAAACAACTTCTGCCGCCACTGTCCAAATGCAGGTTACTTGGCTGCCGAAAATAGGCTTTTAATTACGGACCACTATTTTCACCTTCAGGATGATTTAATCGTACGTCTGATGTAATAAAAGCATTTAATCTTTCACCCCCGCCCCTATGACTGTAAAAGTCACTGAGTGCATGCATTTAAGCCCTCCGTGATTTACTTTCCAGATTTACAGCACTCTTTTCCTGTCATAATTGGTAGCCCAGCCACTAATTACATATCACAAATCATGCAGAGGCGTTCTTCTCCTTGACTTTTGTCTTTTATAACATGTTTACCTTTCATTTATCTGGTAGTTGACTGTCTTGTTTATTTATCACGTTGATGTAATTTTAATAACTTCCCTTAAGACTGCAGAGATACTCTTGAGTACAGGTGGGTTATATTATTCCTTAGATGTTTGCTCTTGTCAGCTTGATGAGTCTGTTTCTACCCTGACTAGCTGTCAGTCAGAGGTGGCCCAGTGCCGCTTATAGTTTGCGGCTAATTGCATGTGAAATTGTTTCTTTTCTGGTCTGTATGTGGTTGGTGTAGGTGAAGCGTGTGCAAATCTAGAGAAAGTATAACTCACAATGCACTCAGATTTTAATGCTGCATTTATTTGATCTGAAAATAACAGGAAAGAGAGTCATATTGTGAAAAAAAAAAAAACTGTTCTAGTTTAATATATTTTAAAATCTAATTTATTCCTGCCATCAGAAAGCTGACTTTTCAAGCGCCATTGTACGGAAATCGTTCTAATATGCTGACTGTTAATATGCATGTTTTCGTAATACAAGCTTTTTACATTTTCCACAATATTTTAATAGGTTTTATGTTTAACTTCACGTAATCAACACAAATGCATTAGGTAGCAAATATCCAAAGTTGAATATTGCTATTCTTTTTACAGTGTGGTAAATCTATTTAAAATGTGAATTTAAAAATATAAATTTCCTCCTAGTGTTCATGTGGTAGCTTTACCCTGCAGTTGATTGACCCTCTACCGGCGTGAACATGTTTGTTGGTGCGTGAGAGTTTGTTTCTTGTTTTGTGTGTAAGTGTTCCCGCTCTGTTTCCCCCTGTAGATCGATATGTACTGGTTGGCAGTCGTCATGGCAGCTGGTACAAGGGTGCGTTGGCAGACTGGGAAAAAGGCTCAGCAGTCATGGCTCAGATCATCACCTCCATGACGGCTCAAACTCGTGCGGGATGGCAGCCCGACCGCACCATCGTCTTCTGTTCCTGGGGGGAAACCTCATTGGGCAACATCGGCTCTTTTGAGTGGGGAAAGGTAAAGTCCAGGCTTATTAAAACATGCATGTGTTGGCATTTCTGCTAAATTATGGTATTTTACAAAACATTTGGGTGACGTTGAAAGTCAAAACCAATTGCTGGGATCACAATTTATAAAGGAAATGTCTGTTAAGTGGGCAAAAAAGGTTAATGCTTTATCTTGTTCAAAAATAATGTACAACCTACACTAACCCTAACCAAACCAAATCATACCAACATTAACAGAAGCAAATGAGAGATAAGAACCCATTTTTTCTACTTTAGCTTGTTTATGCTGTATGAGTCTTTGAGTTTTTTATGCTGTATGAGTTTTTGTATTTTTTTTTTTTTATTCTGAGACTTGTGTTTCACTGGTTTTGACCCAACTGCTTTGATTAACAAGTACATTGCTATACCGGGTGAGCTTCTGAGCAAGTTTACTCTGTAAAAAAGCCTTGTATATGGAGCTGGTTGTGTGATGCAAAAGCGTGACGTGTTAAATGTACAGGAAACCATGCAACCTTAATATTTCCTAATCAATAGTATGCCCCTTTCATCATAATTAATGTGAAAAGTAAAATAAATGGTTCTACCAATAAATGGTAAAAATGTACATAATAACTTGCTTGAATTTGTCTAATACATCATAAATATTAGGGTATCTGTCAACAACGTGTAAGGTCAATCCCTCAAAGTTGAATATAGTAGTAGGAGACAAGCACTTCCCTTTTTCTCTTCCTCGATTAAAGCGATGGAGGAAAAATAAAAATAGTACAGATTAGCCTTAAGCAGCCATACAAAAGCTTGCTAACATGATCAACAAGCCATGAAGACTCAATCAGACAGATGCATGATTTTGGAGTGTTAATGAAATTATTCTCTTTGGCGAAGGGGTTTATTCTAATCAGTACAATGCAAGTGTCATCATTAATCTGAAGAAGCCCCTAATAATGTCACAATAAAATGGTCGTTTTTGAGTATGAGAAAGACTGTAATGGTTCGTATCATTCACAGTGCTCATTTGACAAAATTTCTGTGTCTCATTGGGGGTTACTCAGGCTTTGGTGCCAAAATATCACTCAAAGTCATACAGTATCATCAGTTGGCAACAGATGCTGAGTTCTGTGTCTCTGTGCAGGAGAATGCAGTGGTTCTTCAGAGCAGGGCAGTGGCTTATGTCAGCCTGCACAGCCCTGTCAGAGCCCCTGGATCCCTGCAGGCCATAGCGTCACCTTCCCTTCATCAACTGGCAGCTGAAACCCAAAAGGTACTTTATAAATATTTATTTATATCCACTTGGACAAGATACCTGCATATAGGACTTTAAATAGAGCAGAAGAACATGTCACAGAATTTGTGCGGAAAACCTTACAGGAAACCTTACCTATCACTATCATTAATGGCTGATGTTGTATCTTGCTGTAGCACATATACCTCTCCCCTGCTCTCTCCCTCACAGATTCACGGACAGTTTGAATACACATTAACATACACGCTAATGGTGTTAGCGGTGTTCTGGCTATTTTATCATTTGCGTAGTTTAAATAGTTTAAAAACTACATGAGTTCTTAACAATGGTGTGGTTTGTAAAGTAAAGTTTCTCCATTTCTACAGTCTGCATTAGTCTGCTGTCAATGGCTTTAGAGTCCATTACTATTTTTTACATTTAGTTTTGAAATTAGCAACTGAGGTGTTGGATGAGATGCCTGTCGTCAACTATTCCTTTTTTTTTTATTATTATTGCTTCACATTACCCCTTTAGCACAAATACTGCATATGCACACGGCCTAGATTCCCCAAAAAGACGTATGGTTGGTTATTTGTATGCTTGTTTATTTGTCTGTATTTTTTTATTTGTTTGTTTGTTTACATGTCTGTTTTGTATTGCTTTGTATATCCCCTTTACCTTAAATTTGTGCACATGGTCTTTTTCACACCATGGACCAGTTACATTTTGAAAATATGATCAAATTATATTACTAACTATGCTCAGATGTTATGGCCAAAGAAAACTATAATCTGTATCGCTAGAATGTGTACATATAGTTTTTCAGAATGTCTTACATTTTTGTTTACATGTAATATCAGCTTCTTTTCTTCTTGCTGTCTGCTATTTTTTGTGCAAATACAATTATTTTGGTTATTATATGTGTAGTGGGAAAGAAAATTTGTCTTGGCAAAGAGCACTTATTTAGTCTTATTGAGTCTTATTTAGTTGAAATTGAAAGTGGCATGTGAGTGACATAACGTTTTAAAGTTAAAGAGATTTTGATTTTGAATGCAGAATTGACACTTATCCTAGACTGTAAATGAACTCAATAAGATCTTGGTATTTCAGCATTGTGTACCCAACTTCTTGCATAAAACCTTTCTGCTGAATCTCATTTGCAGTCTGAGTTATGCATTCATATGGCATTTTCAATAATGTGTGATATAACTCATCTGACTTATCTAACCTTAATATAGCTCTTGTGTTCTGCTCAAGTTTCCAGATACTGTATATGGGGCAACTTACTCATTCTGACAGGTTCATTTATGATTTGTGTGAATATGTTGTCTGTAATATGACTAAACTCTTTAGAAACTCGTATTAACTCTGTGTAACTTTAGGGCAACTTCAGTGAGTTTTATTTCATAACTGACAGCCTCTTTAGCATCAGGTAATTGTACCAGATGTGAATAGAGCAGGAGAAAAGGTTAATGCGTTTAGATATTGCCAATGTATCAGTTGCTTTGTATAGCGTGCTGTAGGTCAGAGGCCGTGATCCAATGACAGCATGCCCTATTATTTTAAACCAGACAATAATTTTCTTCATTAACCTAAATGCCAATTCACCTGTGACATTTCAACCTAATAAAGTAAGCTCAGATCTGCACCGCTGCCACTATCGAAATCTCTCCTGCAAAACGCCTAAGAAAGAAATAGCATGAGTTCAGTGGAATAATTATTTCCCTTATCATCAGAGGTCTGGCCATTATGTTTGTAAAGGTGTTCACTGGAGGAAAAGGAACTGATGAGACTTTGATTGGATGTGAATAGAGAGGACTCGGGATAAAGTTTTGAAATATGGCTTCGGTATGCTTTGCATAAAATTATAATGCTTATAACTCCTTTAATTATGAAATGGCAGGCTTTGGGATATTTGTTATAGATTTAACAAGCGAAAAGGTGAAAAATGTTTAGAATATTCCTACTTGATCTAGAAAACGTTCTTATTTGCTTATTTTTATTGTGTATGCTTTTACACCTCTGTGTTTTATTTAAAATTGCTTCAAGACCCTGTGTGCAATTTGGATACTTACAAAATTACAAATAATGTTTAGAAATAGCTCACATGAATGCTCATGCATCCTCCGTAGCCGTTTCAAATGTCATAAAACTAGTTGTTTATAATACTTATATATACTTATACTTATAATAATAATATAACACTTTATAATAAGGTTCGTTAATTAGCATTAGTTAACATGAATGGCGGTGATGTGTGCAGCCGGGCTTAGAACAAAACTGAATTGGACAAAAACAAAAGCTGACGAGGCAGTGACGACAACAAAACCAACATTATAGACACATGTAACACCAACACCAGATAACTAGAACTCACAAACAAGGGCTTTAAATACACAAAAACTGATAATCAAAAGTGAAGGAAGCTGGAGAAACACAGGTGGATAATGACAGGAAAAAATAAATAAGGAAAAGACTGGACTAAATCAAAAATACCATGACAAGGGAGACCAGAAACGTCACAGTAAGAATGAACAATATGTCTACAACATTTACTATTTGTTTTTGCAAATGTGCATTTCATTGGCATACCTTGTGTGGCACGGGTGTGGGCTCAATAGTGTTTTCAGATTCTTTCTGTATGAATTGTTGAAGTATGTGGCGCATTTACTGATTCCACTGATTATTGCATAGTTTTTTTTAGTAGAGATTAATGACCGTCTTGAAAGGCAAAACTTAAGTAAATAAATAAAATGAAATCTCCTTGATTGTGAATGCATAACCTCTTGTTTATCCAAAATGCAAATTCTACCTGCTGTCCTGTGTTGTGATCACAACAAGGAGAAAAACCGTTTAGCATCAGCACTTTTCATTGTCTAAAAGTCCGGCTCTGTGGCCCTATGCCTCCCCTCCACCAATCAGTCTGTGTCTCTCAGTAAATTGATAATGGCTTATGCTAATTGCTGTTGTCTTGTCAGAGCCTTCGACGCAATGAGACACAAGAGGCCCTCATTAGCATGCTAATTGAATGGAATACCGTCCAATCAAAGATGCACAGGGACTGTTTGAGGATGACTTGGATGAATGACTTCCAATTGTCATGTGTGATAAAGGAAAGGTTCATTTTTGTTTTTATGAAGTGATTGTTATTCTTTTATTCTGCTTAAATCAATATCACTAGTTTGTCCCTTGGTGGCATTAAAATCTCTTGCCTGTGCTTACTTTATGTGACCTCTTGCCTCTAATTGTACAGTCATCTTGGATTGCTGCAATTGTGCAATTTATCTTTCAAAGCCGTTCTCTTAGAGGCATCAGGTATCAACAACACTTTCAATATTTGGAGATGTTTTAACAACACTATAAATCATGTTAGAGCTATGGAAGTAATACTTTCCACTTATCTTGCTTTGCAGCTGTCTTTGGAATAGAGATGCTACTGCAGTGATGTTTTGAATGGGTGCTCTGGAACCAATTATAATAAAGGAAGTACTTCTGTTGGGATTACAGAGCAAAACACAAAGTAAATTGAGAGACCTTTTATTGTTTAATTGGCTATTGTTGTAGCAACGTGCGTTTCTGTTTATTTTAAACTGAAATTACCTACCTGGTCTCATGACAAACATACCTTGGTGCACTTTTTAGCGAGACACAAAATGTACAAACAAGTACATATCATTTCAGTTTTTAAATGAAATGAACACTAGAGGTAGTAAAACTGATACTTTTTTTTTTCTTTTTCACAATATTTTTTATTGTAGAGCATTAACTTTAAGCAAGTACACAGATACACCAAGTCTGAACCACAGCAATACCATACCAACATTATAAAAAAATGCCAGAGTTCATGTAAAAAAAAGTGCACAGAGGTACATATTTTCATGAGACCAGGTTGGAAATCACACAGGAAGAAGAGCAAACAATGAGGTATAATGTTTTGAGCGGGAAAACCTGGTAGTCTTGAATGGTGTAATTCGATCTGGAAGTAAGCACGTTTATTTGACTATCCACATTCCAGTTCTTTAAACACAGTGGGTGTCACGAATGAGGGTGTGAGGCGTTTGGGTTCAAATGCAAAAATGAGTTTATTTAGGCTCAGGGTCAGGACAGACAAGATCAAAACAGACTGAATCAATGTAGGCAGAGACAAAAGAGTAAACGTATTCTGAACAGAAATACCAAATACCAGTGTCTGAAGGAGAAGGCAAGACAGATGTCCATGGAGAAGCAGATGTCGGCAACGAATAAATCCATACAGTGAAACAAACAAAATACAAGAACACGAATGACAGGCAAAGACCAGGTTGACAGTGTAATGCCGAGTTCAGACTGCACGATTTTCAAAGCAGTCACGTCACAGATGTTTTCTCACTGCGTGACTATCGGAGTCCAAACAGCTGATAAAAACAATACAAACATTATAATAATCCAAATAAATCCGGACCACTCCAGTCCATCAAATAGTATTTAGCATTTTTTTATCAGTTAATACTGCTATAATATATCGCAAGGAAATATGAATCAGTAGAGAAGTATGCAAAGATCAATTTACAAATGAAAACGTCGGTGGATTTTGAGAATGTTTTTGGGAAGCAGAATTATGTCCATGTACTTTGGCCAGAAGTGACAGTTTGGAGTTAAAATGCCTTTACAGTGGATTTGTTTTCTACATATATGTAGTTTTTGATTATTGATTATCTTGTGGATTATATTGATTATTATTATTTTTATTATTATATTGATTATCTTGTGGATTATTGTGATGACAAATAGTTGATTGTCAAACGTTTTTTGTAGATAAGGTATTTTAAAACTCATTTAAGCTTTATTTAATCCTCTCTAAAATGTATCTTACACCTAGGCAGTAGTTTTCCAGACAGCTCAAAATGAATGTCAGATTCACATATACACATTTTTTTTTTTGCCACAAATACTAAATGCTCTTTGTTTATTCTGATTTCACTGTGGTCTTAAGGTGAGCTGTACTGAATAATGATCAAGGCAAGTTTGTTTCATTTTTTATATTTCCTAAGTAATATATGTCAACACATGCTGTTGTCTCTGACAGATAAAGGACATCACATCTTGTGCTTTTAGTAATAACCTTGGGAGTTGTTTCTGCCCACTTTGTATTCCGTCCCACCCAATACCTCATATTGGTTCACATAAATCTGACCTATATAAAATATGAGAGTGCAATTGTGTTCAGATGTGAAATGTTTAAAGAACATCAGTATAACATGTAATCTTCTTTCAAAAAAATAAAAAATAAAGTCCATTTTGATTATAGAGAAATGCAGATTGCTATACAGTCTGAATGTTTTTATCAAAGCTAAGCTTAGCTTAGAGATTGGAAACTATTTTTGCTTTTGTACAGCCAGAACGCCTACACACTAAAGCTTACAATGGATGGTGCGTCACATGGACATGGAATGAAAAAAATCTAAGCATTTGTTAAACTGTTGAGTGCTCAATTTCAACCTGATTTCAGTTTCCCTTCAAGTGCAGTTTCAGAGATAAAGTCCTTTCATTGCTTTAAAATGCACTCTGGCAGCTATTTTTTTGTCATTCAAGCACAACTCATATCTGTGATGGTATCATGAATAAACAACACCAATGTTGTCCCAGCTAACTAAATCGGGGTCTAAGAAAGCATAGCTATCGTTCCTATAAAGTTATTTCCGTGTTTTCATTAGAATTGTGCAGGTTTTATGCATGTTTATGACAACTGTCACTAAATGTTATGTTAATTCACTCAGTAATGTCATTTTTAACACTCTGGAGTCTGAGGTGATTTTGGGGATGCTGAGATGTTTGGACATGCTCTGATATTTGTGGTTACTTCAGCTACTTATACTACAAATACTATTGACCAACATATAATTGTGCTACAATAATTGTGCTACAATAATATGTGACCAGGATGGATGTACATGTTTGCATTTAAAAAAAAAAAATAGTTTTGGTTTTGGAAAATAAAACTAGCTCAAATAAGGGCCATCTAAGCCATAGTGAATGGTCCTGAATAAGAATTTAGAGTAACCAGCCTATTAGGCTAGA
>JAUCMT010000013.1:12266836-12284835 GCA_032357475.1 Enteromius thamalakanensis
TTAGAAGTTAATTTTAAAATAATTTACATGTTTGCATGCAACTTTTATTTTATTTTATTATTATTATTATTATTATTTGAATGTTGATTATTATAGTTAAAAATTGTTAAATTTAATAAATAGGTTTTTTTTAGTATACAGCTTTTTAAAATGTCATTTTTTTTACATTGTAAATTATGTCTTTCTTTTTTGACGTAGTATATAACTACAACTGTAAATCTCTTCTTTTTGAATACAAAATTTTATATTTTTAGGTTATATAATGTTTTAATATTTCTACTATGATAATAAATCATTGAAAACATTAACACTTAAACAGGAGGTGAATACTTTTATGCATTTTTGTCTTTATATCGTAAGTGAAAATATAATTTGTTTATATTATTATATTTATCTATTTATCTATTTATTTATTTGCACCTGTTTATAGTTGCATAGTGTAACGATTCAGGAGGCGAGAGGCGTGCGGATCTAAATGCAAGCTGTTTATTAGACAAACTCAGAGTACAGGCGGGCAGGGTCGATGACAGCAGAACAACAGTGGTGGAGGCAAAGCAGAAGAATAGAGACAATAAACATGACAACAGAATAAGAACACTGACGAAATACGAAGACAAGGTTTACAGTGCAATGGACCGTGGGAAACTGACAAAGACTTCCGGGTTAAATACACAAGAAACTGGGTCAATGGGTGGAGTTAGACAATGTGTTGCTGTGGTGACTGACAAGTAAGGAGGAGACATGAGTGAATACACGTGACAACACAGAAACATGAATGAAAGTCCGGGATGTAAACAGAATGAGTTTGTGAGCGTGAGTCCAAGCATGTAAACAGATAAAAACACAGAAAGTTTGTTGGGCGCTGGAGTGCCATCCCCAGAGCTGGGTAGGCACCTCCAGCTGACTGTGACACATAGGTGAGTAAAACATTTCTGTGACTTGCTTAAAATAACAACTTGTTTTTGCATTGTTGTTGAACATTAACTGAACATTTGAAACTAGACCAAGCAGCAATGGGAACTAAACAAAAACAATACGGATTCTTCCTGAATCAATGTAACATTTTTTTATTTTTTTATTTTTTTATTTTTATTTTTTTATTTTTTTACCTCTTCTGGCACAGGTCGCTAAAGAAAGTGGTCTAATGCAGAGTGACAGATTAGGAAGTATATCGCCTCCCATGCTAATGTAACTCCCTCTCCAGATGGCCTTCTTGCCTGTGGGTCAGAACTGATCGCTAACTCAGAAATCTGCCTGACCATGCAAAAATCTGTCACCAGTTGTTTACTGGGAGTCTCCCCCACCCAGGGTTACCATCCGGCTCTTGTCCTGGAAAGTCAGAGGTTTGTTGGCTGTGAACAGACAGCATGTTCAAGTTTCTTGGCCCGAGGTGCTGTATTAGTGTCTGCACAACTAATCTAATTAGCAGTGTGAAGCAGCGGCAGCTGGATGTGGTAGATCCGTAGGGTCTCTACGCTTCAAAATCATATGGCACTTCCCTTTGCTAGCTAGCTCGCTGCTCACAGCTGACAGTTACGCTAGGCTTGTCTTAGCCTACCATCTGGTTTATGCTGTTGTATGGGAAAAAATACTGGGTGTAACATGCACATGTGCTTTAGTAACATATAGTGATGCCTCATCAGCATGACATCAATATATGTAACCTACTCTATCTACCAGAGAGGACGCAATACTGTACATTAGTATCTGTATTATATAGTGTCTAAGATCAAGTCTTATAGGAGTTGCAACCTGTCCTCCAACCAATATGCCTGTATAGGTTATTTATCCATATCCCTGAAATATGACTCATCAGAGCGTATACTACAATTGCAGAACATTTTCATTTTAATGTTTTGTACTCTTTTATTTGCTTCATATTTCAGGTTTTGTGAGACTTACTGTAGTTGATAATGGCAGTAAAAAAAGGGCAGAGATCTGCTGATACCATCAGCAAACGCATATAAAGAGGTTTGAGAGATTTATGTTGCATTCATAGCTTGACTGAATCCCTGATTGGGTTTCCATCAATGATTTCCTGATTATCTCTGCAAAGCTGCTTTGACACAATCTGTATTATATGAAGTGCTAGAAATAAGCATGGCTTGGCCTATAGCTGACAGAAAATGAAATACTCTGCTAAAGATTGTTGAATAAGTCGCACTGAAAGTTGGATATTCTCCTTCATCCTTGACATATGGTACTTGAAAAGTGGGAACTTACTCAACTTAATGACACACTTTATTAAACCTGACACCGAAGTTGCACAAACTGCAGAATCTAAATATATACATATAAGTTAAAAGATAATCTGATCACGAGTTTCCTTCTCCAGTCTGGATATTGACTGGAATTTAGTTTTATTTGTATTTTTTTAAGTATTTATGACTGGGTGCTTATCATTTTGGCAGTCCCGAGGATAACACACAGCGCCCTATTGGAAGTCCCTAGCTTCCCATATAGCACTCAGGTTAACTCTGCCTTTACTTATCCAATGTAGCCAGGGTCATCTTGTTCGTAATAAAATTATACACAGTCATTTTTGTATATATGAATAGACACAGCTGCAAACCATTTAACCAGCATCTGTCAAACATCATTCTGTTACCATGCAGATGTCCTGGTCCCTCGAGTTGACTGGCAATGAAATTAACCACATGTTCAGAGTCATAGTGTCTGCGACGATAAAGTTGTATCCTCCATCTCAAGTGTCGGGGACTAATTTGGAAGTGTCTGTCACTTGCAGACATAACTATTTCTGCTCGACTGAGTCCTTGATCGACGAAAAAAAAAACAAGAAAGAAACAAGAGAAAACAACACCAAAAGCATCAAATCAAAGGATTCAGTAGCATTCAAACATGATAATGGTATGTTTTGAAAAATGCATGTAACCCACAATTTGCATACAAATAATTGTGAGGGAGCATTGATTTAGCAGTTTGTTCTTATAAAGTACTGCATGTAGCGCTTTGACGCATTACCACCATTTTATCGCAAATCAGAAGTCGAAAATCACGCTCCATTTCATCTGTTCCAATAGAAAATCGTTTGAAACACTACACTCTCACTTCTATTGATCAGATAATAAACAGTTAATAGTCCTCTTTGATGGCTGAGTTTGAATTAGGTAATGATTTCAATTTCCTTGTCTATTTTTTGTTATCACATGTTTAAAACGTTAAAGCACGAACGCAGCACATCCTCTGTGAAGACGAGGGAAATCAAAGTGAGCTGATATATTTCAGAACTATTCACACCCACGTTCACAACTTTTGGGTGTGATTGTGCTAAAAAGTTTTTAATTAATTATGATAAATTAGTATTTATGAGAAGCTAATATAATTTCAGCTGAGTTCAGATGAAAGACCAAATATCTGTATTTCAAAGTTAAACATTGTTAAAAACAAATTAAATCAGATATTAAAAGTGTTTATGAAGCTAATCAGCGATGTTCTAAGTTCTTGTTAATTTGCAAATGCTCCAATATTTCCGACTGATTTCAACTTGCTGTTAGTTTCAGCATACCAAGCCTGTAACAAACAAGTTTGTTGGTTTGATCATGCGCTTTTCCTCATCGAATAGGGCCGTTTTATCAGCTATCCTTCCCTCACGGCATTGCCAAATCCTCCATTTATCCTTCATTGCTGTGAAAAGCACATAAAAACAGATGCATTTGGCAGCAGCGAATGCTATGTTTGCCTGCAGTGATTTTATTGACTTTTTTGGTTAAGTCCTCTTACTCTCACAACCAAATTAATTTCTTCATGAGTATATTGTGGAAGTCGCTATACGATTGTCGTTTTTATTGTGCCCTCTACAGTCAAATCCTTCCATCATCTGAGCTTCCTCAGAGGTGCATGGCTGATTAAGTCAGTGATAGATGTGCGAAACCGCAGCTGAGATCGTCCTCTGTCAGCCCTCAGCCTGTCGCTGCATTTTACTGTGTCTTATTATCACTCGCTCATTGTCAATGAATATTCATATTGCTCCCTGCCAACAATAGACCATTAGTTCTGGTTACTGGGAGATGATGGCACACTAAATAGCTCTGAACGCATTCAGAGAGACTGTCCCGCGCATCAGGGCTGGGCTTTTCAGAGCAGGCAGATACCCAGCCACACGCTGATTACTGCATTCAAAGCCTCATTTTCCAGCTTACATAAACAGCGTGTGTCCCGCTTGCTGTGACAGTGAGACTGTGATTATTTCTTTCAGCTCTTGCTTTCTGCCAAACTAGTCCTCTTTATCCATTTCTCTTTTTCAAAAACACACATTTCGGTTGCTTGTTACATTTCCGTAATAATTTAAATGCTGGATGCAATGAAGGATACTGGCTAAGAATTTATTTAGTTGATTGGTTAGTTAGTTTTTTAGTTAATCTCTAATGCTTG
This sequence comes from Enteromius thamalakanensis, assembly GCA_032357475.1. Classification (NCBI taxonomy): domain Eukaryota; kingdom Metazoa; phylum Chordata; class Actinopteri; order Cypriniformes; family Cyprinidae; genus Enteromius; species Enteromius thamalakanensis. The sequence continues at coordinate 12,271,229 of JAUCMT010000013.1, forward strand.
GCAAGGCTCTAAAATTATTTGATCCAAAAAAGGTAACAATAAGTAAAGTTATTTATAGAAATTTAATCAATGGGGGAAATCTGTCTTCAGTCTTATGTGATCCTTTAGAAATCTTTCTGATATTATTTTATGCTCAAAATTTTGTGGAAACTGCTACGTTTTCAAACTTTACTTCACACATAAAAAAAAAAAATTATAAATGTTTTACTATTACTTTTGATTAATTTAATGAATCATTGATGGATGGATTGCTGAAAAAAAAAATCAAAACAATTCAAAAACATTTGAATAGGAATGTAAATGTTACACTGTAACATGTTGATACACAAACTATGAAATAATACTCTTTCATATGTCCTTCACAACTTAGTAGGGTTGGGTGATGTCAACCAATTTGGCATCGTACAATGTCTAATGTGAAACATCGCGATGGACGATGGCATTGTCGTCGTAGGCGGCATTTGGGGGGGCTGAGGGTTGTAGGGGTTAAGTTGTAACTAAAACATCAAGCCCCGCCCCACGACTGACAGAAATAACAGTGTTCGCGCTTAAATCAAGATGACAAGAAAAATGGCATGAGAAAATTAAGTGATGCTTAAAACTTCTGTTTGAGATTATATCTCATAAAGATTGTTTTCTTACCCCATTGACAGATAATTTAGCTTGTTTTAAGCGAACAATCACCTAATCACCTTAAGTTTTTTTTTTTTAACAAAACAAGACATATTTCTTAAGATATGTGTTTAGTAAATGTATGTTGATTTAAGATTTTTTAGATAGTTGGACTAAAAACAGGACACAACTACTAAATTTGAAAAGCATTTTTTGCAGTGTATATTCTGTGCTTTGTTCCATATAGGTTATTATTGACAAATATGTGTGTTGTACTTTTTAATTTTAATTTTAAAATTCTTTTATAGCACTTCATCTTAAGCTGTGTTTAAATGTGTGTATAAATTAACCTTGCACTTACTACAATGATAGCAATAATTTAATGAATAAGTTTCAAGTGAACTTGAGAGAGTGTGTGTGTGTGTGTGTGTGTGTGTGTCAGTGTGAGAGTTTGTGAGTGTGTGCATCTGCAAAAGTGTGTGCGTCTGCAGTGTAGTATAGAGAACAAGTTCTGACATTCAAACAAATCCTGTTAAATTTTCTGATTTGTATTGTTGTTTATTTTTTGTTTTTTTATCTGATTCATCGATTAATATATTTTTTTAAATAAATAAATAATAATAATAATAATAGAATAAAATTTCTTTATACTTAAAATCCAAAATGTTACCAAATGTGAATTCCTAACAGCTCAAACATATCCCTGCTGATGTAAATAATAAAAAAAAAGATTTAAGCAGTGAATTCAAAAACCTGTAAGATGTCCAGCACAAACTACAGTAAGCTAATTATTTATAAAGTTTGGGTATTTTACTAGGGATTAAAATAGATCCTGTTTACATATTCATTGCTGCTTAAGTTTAATGACTAAATAAAGATATCCAGGAATTTTTATTATCTTATTTGTGAGAAAAGCTTTTTGTATTGCAAATTACATTTTATTGGGCCTCTAAACAGTAATATGCGGCTGTTGAATTTTAATTGCTTGTTGCAGAATTGCCTGTGAACCGGCCACTCCAGTCATAACAAGGCTGTTTTGTGTTTGTAGAATAAACAGGAACGGTTTCCCTGGTGTACAGTATCCTCAGCTGGTTGCGGTTTGACTGTCAGATCACATTTAAACCTGTAGACCCTTACCGAGGTGAGGCTTGCGGTTACGTGCTCGCTCAGTCAAGAGAAACCAATTCACCTGCCCGAGATATCATTCCCAGTAACCCAAGCACAGCTCTATTCACATGTAGCCAAGGTCTGGTGATTGTCCTGAGAGCCATGTGTTTATCTATGTGAAGAGCAACAGAAAAAATCGCCGACTTCCATTCATACGGCTCCGTGAGAATCCCAGATTGTCTTCTAGTAACAGAATACCCGTATTAGAGGACCCACTTTTTGTGGAAGATGACTTGTCCATTAGGCCGATGAAGAATGGTGGGATGCATACATCAGACATTTAACTTGTCTGCGATCACCCAGAACCAACGTATTGCAGATGTCACCACACAATCTGTGAAGTAATAAGGCCTGGCGAGGCTACCGTGCTTCAAAACAGCAGTGTCCACTCTCAAGCGAGATGAAAAGCTGTGTGGGAAGACAGGCACTAGTGTAATGCCTCTAATCTTCAATGTGAATCAGTCTTTGTTGTGCCTCTCTGTGCAGCCACTACAAAGAGAAAGACACAAACAGTGGCCATCAACTTGTAGATGCCTCATGACATGCTCACTTTAGTGGACAAAAACACTGCATGTGTTTCTGCATGTGTTATCCATGTTACAAACTGAAGGCTGGGCTGTTATCCAGGATTTCTTTAAATTGAATGTTTGGTCTCATTTTATGTGTCCCTAATACCTGTGTACTTCCATAGTAACTAGATTTGTATGTAGTGTGTAACCAAAGTGTAAGTACACATTTGTACACAATATCTACAGCTGTAATATTTGTGTAACTACACACATGTATCAACCCTCAGGATTTTAACTTTACTAAGTACTTAACTAAACAGAAATTATATAACTACATTTTATAACAACAATATCTGTAAGGTGAAGATGGGTAGGTTTAGAGATATGTAAAGTGGGAGGAGTTGGATCTGGAGATAATGCACCATTATGATAGCAGTGTTTAAACATGGTAACTCATCAGGAACTGTCCATTTAATATAAAGTGGAACATTTTGACAACAACCACGATTTATATGTAAAGTCTAACTTACTGTGTAACATCAGAGTAATAACATGCTAACTCCATAATTGTCTACAAAATTTAAGGTGTAACACGTTATTTACCAAAAAGTGCTGTTAGTCCTGTTACACATTTGTACTTTTGTTACCAAAAAGTGCTGTTACCAATGTCCTGTTACACATTTGTACTCACACACACCACTCTGAGGGTTGTTACATGTGTGTAGTTACAGTTATATTACAGCTGTAGATATTATGTACCAATGTGTACTTACACTGTCGTTACATACTACATACACATGTAGTTACTACTGTATGTAAGTGCACAGATATTAGGGATACAAAGTGGGACCAAACATTCAATTTCAAAAATAATGGACAACACCCCAGAGCGAGCTGAAAAAAATAAATGCAGTCAACGCTTATGAAAATGGGTACTGCTGTTTGGGAATGTGTAATCAGACTTTGCTCATCCATTGCTAAATGACTATAACAACATATAGTTGCTGTGTGAACAAGATTGTTCAATTTATCCCGTCGCATAGCGCATAGTTACATGACTTTTCTGATTCGCATGGAGGATTTTTTTTTGTTTATGCACATTTTTTCTAATCAGATAAAAAGTCAAATATGTTTTTGATTAGCATTTTTTAATTTATGCGCATCTTGTCGTTTCCATCCAATGCTTTTTTGATTTGTTTAGTTTTTTTATCCGATATTCCAAAATGCGCATAAAAAACAGCTAATGTGTACTTACATACACATCTAGTTACTACAGTATGTAAGTACACATGTATTAGGGACACTTAATATAAAGTGGGACTGAATGTTATACAAGAAAAAACTTAAATCTATAAATAGGCAGTATTTTGAGAAGAGCAATGGAGCAGTCTCTTTATAAGTAAGAAAATACTGGCAAAGTGCATCGATAAAGACAATTGCTGTGTGTCAGATCTTAATCATAAGAGCTGCCATTTTTGTTCACATATTTTTTAAGTTTTATTTATAAAATTCAATTCCAGAGCCATCAGGACTAAGGGCCTTCCCAGTAGGAAAGCTTATGATTGCATCAGATATCTCTTGAATAGTAATTTCAGATTTCAATGCTTCCTGATCAGCTTCACTCAGTTTTGGAAGGGGAAGATGATTGAAGGAAGACAGAAAATGCTGTAGGCTGAATATAAGGTTAAAATAGTCCTTCATAAAGTTGTCTTATTCAGTCATTGATATCCATGGGATTTAGTATTTTGCCTTCCTATTGCTTAATGTTTTAAGTTTATCTGCTAGCATCTGTTTTTCCCCCCAACAGCTTAAAGTGTTTTGCTTGACTTAATTAGAAGAGCTCTTATTATATTCATATTTGAGAATCATTCTTTCAATTAGGATGCTCAGGGCAGCTTTATCCCTGTATATTTTTGTACAGGGATGCATCGGCTCACAGCTTCTGAAGTGGCGTTATACTAATTAAGCAAAGGCTAAACAATAACAACAATAATCGTCAAACACAAAGTAGGTTCCTTCTAACCAGTTTCACCAAATGAGGCACAGAAGTTTCTTCGGTGGTGAAGTTCAGACAACTGAACTGAAATTCTGTCATGCTTACTATTTAGATAACAGTGCACTCTGACAACTATATTTCAGGGACAGGATTGTGTGGCTGTGTGTGGTCCATCTTAGGAGAGAGATTTTGGGGGGGAAGGTGCGATTTTGAGTTCAAGTTGTACCCATTAGGTCCATGACAACTAATAATGTGCTAGTAACAATTAAAAGTAACATTTAATCAATGGATTTTAGGAGCTTGACATGCTTTATGTGAATTTTATGGCGCCTTACCTAATAATTTCCTATTGCTGGTCAGTTTTCACTTAAAACGTCCATTATAAGAAGATTGAGGAAAACATTTCAAAATGAAATCAGTCAAAGATGGCTCAAAAGCATTCAGTTACTGTGACATTTAAAGTACAAGCATATAGCATGATATCATCTGTGACTTTTACAGTCAGGAAACGTGACTGTTTAAAAAACAGGAATCTACTTCTCCAATATATCTATTTCAGATGTGTATTATAACAGTTAAACTTAACTATATTGACAAGCTTTTATGTGTATGTTATAATTTTTCCTTTTTTTTTTCAATCCTAGGGAGCGTTTTTTCTCTCTGAGGCCTTTTTCCCTCCCGAGTCTTCATTAAGAGAGACCTTGGATACAGCCTTCAAACTCCTTGAGACTATTGCCAAGGTAAGAGTGCTCCTCCTTTCACTACAAAAGTTCAATAGTGATTACTTTGTTTGTTTGTTGCTGGCTGGTTGGTTTGTCAGGTGCTGCAGTGTTTTATGCCTAAAGTTAACATTAGGATTTAGTTTTGAGAGGAAGATTTTCTTGTTCAACTTTCAAGTGCTAATTGCACAGCTACACAAATCCTAACTCAAGAGACAGATGGAATGAGAAAATGAAGCAAATAACTTTTAAAAGTGTTTTTCCTTTTTTTTTTTTCCCAAGTCGATGCAGATAAACAAACCCTTTTTTTAAATATCGACTTTAGTTTCTTTAAGATTTGAATTTTTATCCTGATAATTCTGTCTTCTCTAAGCTTTCTTCTCTCAATTAATGCCTGCTTTGAAACGTTAAATTCGTTTAGTAATTGAAAAGTTTCTGTGTGGTATTTTGTGTTCCAATTTTCCTTTTTTTGAAAAAAGTCTAGTGCTAAATGATTTGTCATTCACAATGCAATGAGGAATGTGTATGAAGAAATAAAACAGAGTCCATTTTTATTTGTGTAACATTTTTGGCCATTTGAGAGCATATCCAGTGACAGCGTCCGGTGCTCTCTGGGTCATGTTATAAAACCCCAGCAGTGTTTCAGTCCACAGACACTGATTGTTTGGCTTCTGACAGCTTGTTCCCAAACCTGGCAGTCTGTAGAGGAACAGCGCGCATGCTTAGACTCAACAACGAACCCTGTGAAAATGTTATGAAATATAGATGAAACAGGCAGGAGATTTTATAAACAATTTTCTCTCTCTCTCTCTCTCTCTCTTTCTCTCTCTCTCTCTCTCTCTCTCTCTCTCTCTCTCTGCCAGTTATGGCCACAGCATTAATGGTAGCAAGAAATATGAGCATCATTAAAGTTCCTCATCACAGTCAAGGAGATATTGTTCTGCACCATGAATTATTCAGGCCGCTTGAAGACACACTGGCAATGACACAAAGGGTTGTGGGACAACAGCGCATGCTAGTATAGATGAAAGGCTTTCAAAGTGTCCGTTCATTGTCATGTCTTCTCCAACTACACATTCAAAACAGTATATACAGGAACATTAGAAGAAGCGTCTAGAATCAAAGAAGATAAATATTTAGTGTGGTTTTGAATTCAGCGAGCAGATTTGAAAGTGTCAGAATATCATATTTCTCAGAACAACAGGCAAAAAGGTTGGGAAACTTACCTGAATAACAAAACATGGCAGAAAGGGTAAGATCTTAGAGTATAAAGACTTACTGGTGTCAGAGAAATTATGACAAAAAGATTCTTTCATTTTCCTTCTTAATGCATTAAATATCCTGAACTAGAGTCAGAAGTAAGTTTGTTTTAATGAAATTGTTGTTGTTCATTTATGGTTTACCTTTATTAACCTAGATTTATGAATGCTGTGAAAGGGATCATGTTAGCTATTGCATTAAAGGAATATTTCAAGTTTATTACAAGTTAACCTTAAAAGAAAACACCATTGTTTTTCCATAATCCACTAAGACGGTTACATGACTAGTTACACGAGTAAGTATGGTGACACAAAATAAAATGGCCATTTAAAGCGGATAAAAAAAGATAACTATAACATATGGTGAAGAGCACTTTACAGCGACCAACGTAGAGTAATATCATCACTCCTTGGTTGTATTGACAAAAGTGAGAGGGAGAGGGAAAGTTTTCGGGAGTGATAATATTACTGCACGGAGGTCAAAGTGCTGTGAAGTGCTCTTCCGCCATACATTATAGTTATCTTTTCTTATCTGCTTAGGAAATCAACACATTTTGTCACCAGACTTACTCGTGTCTTTAAGTAGGAAAACATATTTTTTGTATCAACTCATCTAAGTTGAGGGAAGAACATAGTGTAATATGTAAAAGCGGTGACGTTTCCTTTAATTAACAGCACCTGTCTCATTAAAACAATAACAAAAAATAAATAAAAATCACATTTTGTCTTTAAATCCACCAAATACCTGCCATATCTACCATGTAGCCAGTATTTGGAAGTGAAGAAACCAGAGAATTCACCCTTGTTTTTTTTTGTGGTAATGAACATATATGCTGTCAATTGAGCTTTACTTCAAACCTGCAATATTCCTTAATACTGACATGCAACTTTTTGTAAAGTCTTACTAGGAAATATTAGGGTTGCAATGTTTTCTCAACTTAAAGAGTTTTATTTAGTACTTTTCATTCATTTAAAATTAGTCCTTCATCAATAAGACACATAACAAGTCGAAGTGATTGCCTCAATATGATTTCAACACTTTAAGCATAAAAATTAGATGCATTCTTTCAACGTACAATACTTTCACGCTCACAGTCCAAGCCCAATCCTCTAGAGGGCGTCTTGTATAAATATGCCCTACTTTCCAAACAGCACGAGTTCTTAGTCACATTGGCCCTGTAATGATGCCGTAAGGGTTGCCGTTTTCTGCCTGCCACAAGCTCGGTGTGACTCTAAAGCCAATATTAATGAATGCTAATGCCTCTTGAGAGTTTCCTTAATATCACGTGACCTGTAGTCACCTGCCGGCCTTTCCCAGTATGCCTTTCCTCCGAAATAACAGCCACGGACGTCGTTAGTTTGGTGATCCAGATTTTATATGGAAACTAAACGCAAGTAGCCCCCTGATGCCAGCTTAAATAGGTGGAGGCAGACGTGAATTGATGGGGTGTGAGAGTTGGGTCTCGCCGCTGTCTGATAGTCTCCAGCTGCAGTACAAGCGCACTTGAAATCCCCAGGTCCCTCTGTAAGGCCAGCGCTGTTGTATCTGTGGTGTCACGCTTCTCTACGCCTCCAGGTCCCGTAGGACCTCGGGCCCGGGCCGAACTCTCTTTTTCTGCAGGCTGAGGAGCCTTGGGAGTTCTTTCAGCAAAGCTTATCACATCCTCTGCTCATTTTTCAACCCCACCTTTACAACCACAGCTGGGCCGGGTTGACGGGGAGGACAGAGGGGCTGAGTAGTGCTTGGTGTGTTTGAGTCAGTTCCACTCAGCTTGGCACGGAAGCCTGGCATCGATCATTGAGCCGCAGGTATGCGCACACTCCATCACCTTCGCAGAGCCCACAAGCAGCATACTAACTCTCTGGGGCTCAGAGCTTCTGTGCTGACTACCTAGAGTACTGTTTTAAAGATCTACATCTAAAGTCGCTCATTCCCTTAACAGGGTAGTTGGCCTCTTTTTAGAATTTCAACTCAGTTTTCAAAGTTGTAAATTGTTTACCTTTTTTCCCTTTCGCTATTCCAAGTCTGGCTATGCAAGTTGAAGAGAAAGTACCTTCTACCGAATGTGATGTTTGTGAAAGCTAAAACCTTTGAATTGGTTAGCGCTACATTACCAAATAATGTCTGGGGTTTGATGCAGAGATTAAAACGCAATCGTACCAAATCATGAAAGTGTACTGCTGTTAATGATGCATTATTTATAAAAATGCGTGTTCACTTTCCTGCAATTGTCTCTTTCCAAAGAGCTGTATACTGTTTATCATTTCTGTTCAACTTCAGTGTACTTTAGAGCTTTTTCAGTACTTTCTTAAGACAGACGTACAGTAAGTATCGTTATGTTCAGAAGTAACAAAACTAACGGTATATATTGGTGTGCATTTTGTCACCTTCTCCTGTGCCTTTGTTACTAAGCAACAGGATAAACAGCTGCTGACTTGATGACGCAAATGAACCATGGTTCAGACCCAAATAAAATAATAGTGCTGGGGGCGGGAGGAGCGAGCAATCGGACTCTGGTTCAGATCAGGCAATCAAACCAAGTGTGAAAGCACATTAAATGTAGTTTTACTAAACAGCATTATATGATTTTTTTTTTTAACAATTAGTTTTAGTTTAAATAGTTTTTTCTTATTTACACTACTGCCCAATGGTTTTTTACAGTGTTTTCCACACAACCTATTAAGCAGTGCAGACGTTTTCATATTGATAACAGTAACAAATGTTTAGCAGCAAATCAGCATATTTGGATGAATTCTAATGGAGCGTGTGACTGATGAATGGCTGCTAAAAAAATTAGCATTGCAATCACAGAAATAAATTCTCTTAATTTTTAATAAAAGATTTAAAAAAAAAATAAGTACAATGTCCCTTTGTGGCATATTGTGTTGTAAAACACTTCTGCTTGAGGGGTTTAGGTATAATTATGTATGGAATTATAGAAATGAATTATAGATGTAATTACATATGCATATTTTTAAAAACATAAGTACAATGTAAAAAAAATGTATGTACACTATTAGTGCATTGTACCAAATGTTAAATTAAATAAAAGTATATATTAGTTAAGGCAAGCTAATATAAAGTATGACCAAAATAACCCACCCCAAACTATAATTAGAGACACTGAATAAAGTGAGAATGATTAAAGCCATGTGTCCTCACTGGATCTTGTTCTCACCTGGGTAACAGTTGAGATACCTGCAAGTGTCTCAAGTAAAGTTTTCCAGAATAGAGCAAGATGCCCAGTGGAGCGTTCACTAATGGAAAGATTGCGATGTACATGTAAGAAGCGTTCCTCTGTTCTAGTCAGAACTTACAAGAGAGATAGACTTATGCTATCCAGAGATTCTTTCAAAATTAACCTGCCATGCGTTGCTTGCCCTGGGAATCAGCCAGCCAGAAATGGCAGTGGAGTAGGAAGCCTGAAAGAACTCAAGCTGCCAGTGAGAGGAAGCTGTGAGGTTGTGAGCAGCTGCTAGTGTGATTGAACGTCCCAGGACAGCCATTGTTATGTGTCAGATGGAAACAGTGGTGGCGGTGAAGACTGAAGGCTTGGTATTGTACTCTGACAGTCTGAGTGACACTAGCCGGGCAGGGGAAGAAGGTTGAACGAAAGATTCTGCCAGCTTTGCTTACATGGCACCTGGAAGGGGGAGGAATCCACTGATAGACTCCGTGGGGAACGTCAACCTGAGAAGCATCTCAATTTACATTCTCTGCCCCTGAATCAACTCATCAGGGAGTCCAGAGATCCCCGTCCGGAGACGTCCAGAAAAACGAGATGTGAATGAGTGAGGGTGTTTCATTTGGACATGATGTTTGGATCCCATTGTTCTGAGTTCATCAGTGGTTAATGCGGTTGCACAAGATCATCAGCTGCCCATCGTCCAAACTCACCCTCATTCTGGTTCTTAATGTTTTAGCCTCTTAATTGCTTAAACGGACCATCTGCTCTATGCAGTTGTATTAATATGAATTCACAATTTGGAGGATAAAGGACTGCAGAAGAATTGTCCAGGAAAGTTCTTTTTTCCCTAATAAAAGGTCTTAAATGATAAGATAGCTCTAATTTCCCAGAAATTATTGGCTTCGACATATCTTATAGAATTAGACTAGAATAAAGATTTTGAATTGAACTTTAATTAAGCCATACAATTGAAGAAGGGGGAAGCTGGGATTTTAAAACATTAGATGAACAAAGGAAAAAGATCTGGAAGTTATTGAAGGGATAGTTTCCCCAAATTAAAATTGGTCATCTTTTACTTACTGAGGGTTGAATGTTGTCCCACCATAATAATAATTCCTTACATTTGTATAGCGCTTTTCTGGACACTCAAAGCACTTTACTTTGTACAGTGTGCAGCATCCCCCTGGATGATGCAACAGTAGCTATATTGAGCCAGAACGCCCACCACACACCAGCTATCTGGTGTAGAGGAGACATAGTGATGAAGTCAATCAGTAGATGATGGGATGGTTAGGAGGCCATGATGTGTAGAGGCCAAAGGGCATATATGGTCACTCCACTAATCATTTTAAAAGACATCCACAGATTTTTAATGAACATAGAGAGTCAGGACCTCAGTTTAACGTCTCATCTGAAAGACAGAAATACGAAAAATTATATAAAAACACCCACACCTCGTTTAGATTTTTTTTACATGCATTACATGCTCATGTTTATTCAACAAAGCCTTTTGGAAAATCTGTCAGTTTTGATATCGTGGTAGGTCATCACAAATAAATAAATAAATGGGAAACACATCCCACAGCACAATAACCTGAGCCCAGATTCATTAGTACTATCATTAGCTGCGTTTGTAGCAGGCGGCACTAACCAGACCAATAAACAAACACAGACCGAAAGTTAACTTCGATCCAGGTGCGTGCACTTGTTGAAACTGTCTATAGTGACCCTGTCACTATACTGGAGCATTAGTATCAACGCAGGGTGAGCAGACTCTACTTGCCTCGCTAACACCTCTTCCAGCAGCAAACTAGATTTTCCAGGAGGTCTCCCAACAGTTGGGTTGGTTTACCCAAAGTGGGGTTGAGACAACCTAACATTTTTTACAGAGTGCAAGATCTATAAAAAACTAAATCATTTGTTTCTGCATTTTATATTAAAAAGTAGCTTAATCCTGTCACGCTTTCGTGTTGTTGCAGGCAGGTGAAGACAGGACAGGAAAATACGTATGCAGTTTTAATAAAGATCTCTGACAGAATACATGTTAACAAACACAAACTCAAAGTAACATTAATAATATGACAAAAGACAAGACAAACTGAACGTGCTTTTAAACAATATCACATTAGGGAGAAATCAGGACAGGTGAGGAACACAGGTGGTACGGGTAACTAATTAACTAAACAAGGACAGGAACCAGACCAAATAAGGAAACACAGGAAGGGGCGAAAACGAAACCAAAAGAAATGACAAACAACAAGCACTACTCTACGCTGTTCAAAACTCACGTTTAAATAGCACTTTACGTAGCAGGTTAGTTTAATAAGAAAATGTAACTTACTTGCAGGTTGTGAGTCAGAAGCACCAGACTGCCCTTGCAGAGTTGAAATTCCTCACTTTATAGCCTCTGTGCACAGCCAGCATAGGCTGCTCAAGAATCAGTTCTCAGTGAAATGCGCTCAACACATCTGAATATTTGTGTTGAGCTGTTCTGGAAAATTGTTGTAAATACAACTTAACTAATGCTTACTAGTTGTATCTCTTTTGAAAGCACAAAGTATTTTTTGAGAATAATAGTTTGCCTTCTGTCTTTGCATAAACATTTAGGCGGTGTTATAAAATAAACCCATTCTGTGAGATAGAAAAATGGGGGCGTGTTTAAACAAGCCATTTTAGGAACACATGGTCAAGCCCTAACTTTTATAAAGAGTATCTCTTTGGTTTTGACACTTTAGTCTTTGCAACTTTAGGGATCTTAACTATGCACAAATAGCAAGTTTATCCCGAAAGAGAAAGGCAGACTAGATTGTAGCAGGAGGCTCCTCCTCCTTAAAAACTGATTGGCCGGTTGCTCATTAATAGTCCTATTATTGACCTTGAGGGGAATATATACATTTGTGAATAAAGTATTATTGCACCATGAGTCACACTCTTTCGCTCCCTGCGTCACATTTGGTGGCCATCAAGGTATGTGAATGATGTTGGTATAGTTGTTTATAGTAAACGGAAGCTCATGTTGGTGTATTTCTTTAAAGAACGACACTTTGACTGAAATCCCATGGCTGGTAGTTGACTGAGGTTGTTTCTCTGCAGGTAAAAGAGTTGGTCTCGATGTGCCTTGCGTATGAAAGTTCTCCAGCGGTAGCGGTTTGAATGAGACTGCTCCAGCACGGCGAGTGTGGGTGTTTACCTGATATTACGGATGCATAATGTCCCTCTACTGAGCCCACTGTTTCCCAGAGAGATTGAACAAGCTCTCAGCTTCCCAGCACGTTTGTTGTTGCCTGACTGGTGAGAGATCAGATCTTATTTCAGATGGTATGTGTTTTTAAATTTATTATAGGGAGATTACGATTTTTAATGTAATCATGGAGGGTTTGTTGATCTGTTTTATTTGTAGTATTATTTTTATCATTACAGACAGATCAATGACGTCTCGTTATGATTTTTCCCCTATTGTTTGAGCTACGTGGGAACTAATATCTGGAGAATATCTTGTTTCGTTTAATTTTGTTTAGTTAGTTTCGGTTTAGTTTTTTTGCTCTTAAAGTTGTATGTGTGTGTTGTTTGGATATATAAACAATACCTGTTGGGTCTTTATGTATTTGTGGAATGTGTGAAAGGATGTGTTCTTGTGTGAGTTAGCGTTATTGTACGCCGCTATCTGGTTGTTGTGTGGTGCTCACCCAACTTCTTGTGTGGCGATATTACATGTTTTTAAGAGTTTAGTAATGTTTGTGCCCTCTTGCTACATTTTGTAGTTTTATTAATAAGTAATTTACTGTTTTGTGTATTTTCATTATGAATACAAATATTGAATGTGGTTGTTATTTTTGGGTCAGTTGTGTGGTTGGGATAACTTGTGTTATTGTAACACACCTGTGATGTTGAGTGATCATGGCAGTGGTGGATTTCTGGTGTTGGTGCTTCTTTCAAGAGTGCTGGCCGGAGTGGTTGTGTTTGTGTAAGTGTGTGGACCCATGTGTCACAGGTTTACGTGAGGGGTGTTTTGCTGTGGAGGCCGATTGTGCCCTTATGCCCTGCTGTCAGGCATCGGTTCCTGTACTGAAAGGCTCAGATGTTATGGCGCTTTTCCACTACACAGTACCAGCTCGCCTCGGCTCGACTCGACTCGGCTCTGTTTGGTTTTCCACTGT
>JAUCMT010000013.1:12300998-12329175 GCA_032357475.1 Enteromius thamalakanensis
ACTCAAGTGAACGAGTCTGTAAGATGATCCGAACTTCCCATCAACAGAAAACACAGGGTGCGAAGCTAGTTTGGTTGGATTAACAAAGGCAGTCGCTCTCTGGTAACCTAGCAATGTAGGGAGTGATACGCTAACAGCCAACAGCGAGCGATGAAAATGTGAATAAAAGAGGAAAAGTCAGCTCGCAATTAACCGAGGGGAGTATGATCAGAGGAAAGTTAGGTTTAAAATAAAAATGTTTAAATGCTATTTTTTTTTCTCCTGGTCCTTATTTTAAATGAATCATAAAAACATCGATAATTATCGATATCGACCGATATAAAATGAGACGATTTTCAGCCATATCGCCCAGCCCTAATGAAAATACAATTATTAAACATTATTTGAATGCTCAAAAACAAAACATTTATAGCTGTATTTATAAATAACTTGCCTTTTAATGTTGAAACAATACTTTATAAAGGATAAAATGACTATTTACTGATGCTTAAATAATGATTTATAATGTGCAGTTATTATAAAGTGTTACCAAAAAGGTAATATTAAACAGAAAGTCAATCAATAAATAATGAATACATTTGCTTGTGGTTGACCTTTCAGTGTTTTGTTGATTTAGATCACAGCCGAGGCCGTCCTGCGACTTGCCACAGATCCCGTCCTTCCGTTTCACCCTTTGGACATCGCTCTTGATGTTCAGGACAAACTCAAAGGTAAGAATGCAACTTATTATTAGACTTATTTTACAATTGACATTCTTTACAACAAAAGTGTATGTTTGCAGAACTTTTTCTGGAAGTCTGTTTAAGGGCATTACAGGCTGCCAGTCCTGACTCTTCCCATAAAGATGATTTACTCAGAAATCATCTGTTTGAGTGAACCTATCGATCTTCCGTTACAGTTTAAAGGAGCGCTGAAAGAATGGCCTTGATTTCTGCATTTGTAAAATTCAAATTGGTGCCGGCCATTTCTCGGTTCAAGCGGTGCTCAGATCAAATGGGCTTATAAGCTTCCAAACTGATTGGCCTCAGATGGGGAACAAAACAGGAGAAAATTCCCACGAGTGGAACACGCTTTCTACTTTCAACTTCATCAGAGCCAAAGAAACTCAGAGGTAGTAATGAGCTTTTGACAGGCTTTTATTTCCAAATGTTCTCTACATTTTCAAAGACTTGCAGAATTGGATTTCAGAGATTCAAATAACATTAAATGATTATAAAGTGGCTCGAGGGTATGGCGACATAGAGGGCTTCTCCTGTGAATCTGTTCCGGCTCTCTGCTGGAGCGATGCTCCTTTGTGTTAAAATATTCATGAACACAGAGAAGAGGACAGGTGAGAAATGTAATTGCCACATAATCCTGCCACATGAAGACAGACTGCAAAGCCCTTAATGCTGTGCAGTATTGATATTTCATCAGACATGCGCCAAACACTCGTGTCCGATCTTTTGTTTTACTGTCTGGGCTGCAGCGGGGCTAAGGCATTGCACGCCTGAGAAGATGCCGCAGATGCTTCACAGAGATGTCACTGTTGTTGTCTGGGATGGAAAATATACAAAATATTTGTTTATATTTATGCAATGACAAAAAGAGTCAAATTAAAAGGTCTTATTATATTTACCTACTATGTATCCTGGACTGGACATGTGTTGACCAATATCAAAATCTATTACTATTTTCAACATAAATAATAACAACGACAAGAAAATACAAACATCACGAATAATTGGACAAATTATTTTTTTTTTATTTGTAGCATATAGAGTCGGGGACAAGTAAATGATGAATGCTTGGTGGCTTGTACAGTACATTCTCTCTCTCTCTCTCTCTCTCTCTCTCTCTCTCTTTCTCTCCTCGTTCTGTGTTATGGTAGGAGTTTCAGAGACATGAAAATGACAGTATTCACGAGGAATAATGAATCAAGTGAGATCAAAGAGCCATGGCTAATTGAAACCTTTGAGATCTTTTGTTCCCTTCAGATTCAGACAGCTCATTGATGTTCAGATTGTTTTAGAGTGACTCAGCAGAGTGAAGAATGAAGACTGCCAGATATCTGAAACCATATAAGTTACCCTATCACTGTAAGATAACTTTATAAGACCGTTATGGTGTTGGGAAGCTACATTACAGCTGTGATTGCCACTTTTAAGGTAGCAACCACAAACTACTTCTACTACTGCTACAAAAAAAGCTAACATTTATACTGTAAGGGAGTATTTTTTAATTTGAGTAAATAAATATATATATATATAAGTGTTACAATTTAACCAGAGCAGCTTTCTTTGGATTTAAAATGAAAAATAATGTGTCATATGCTTTGAAGTGAAAAAATGTCTTGGAAATTTGTGTAGCTGAGGAGCTGTTCCTCCTTCTGTTCATCACAAAATGTAAATGCTGCAATACACAAGCAGTCACAGACTGTCACAGCACTCATTCAAACATCATCTGGAGTTATTTCACTCCACTAAATAACCATTAACGTAATGGTGCTGTTTGTTATATTTTTGTTGTGTTCAGTATAAATTGAAGTTTTTCGATATCATGTTGGATGTCTAATACAATATAGAATAAACAAAAGCTATGATAATGATGCTTTCTAATTACAAATATATATATATGTACAAGCTAAAACTGTGCATTTCGGGGTTTTTTTTGTTGTTTTTTTCTGGGAACATGCTTACTATTGATCCTCTGTAGTGAATGGGTCATAACATCACAATAATCCAGAAGTAATGCTAAATTTCTCCAAGAAATAAGAACTTAAGAAATAAACTTATAAAGATCTTGCATGACCTGATGGTCATTTCCTAGGGAATTATATTTGAAATAGATTTGAATGGGTTTTTTTTCTACTTCCAATTAACTGATACATGACTGCACATTAAAATCCTTCCTGAAGAAATTGTTCATCTCGTTTATAACCCTACTGTTGCTGCCAGATGTTTTTGTGGTGTTGCATCACATCTCACACTGTTTTTTTAAGCTTTTGCCACAAGCATTACAATTTTAAAGTGTGCCTGTATATCACCTTTTAAAGAATTTTGAGAACACTGCATTCCTTTGTGCTCCATCTCACTGTTTATAAAATGCCAAATGCATTTGCAGTATGCACACACACACTGATATTGATGTATCAAATAATATATACATTTATGTAGTAAAAATATTTAGCTACAGAAATGTCATGCTTGCATGTGTCTTGCGGGTGCCTGGTAGGATATTACTGTAGTTGCTTTCCAACATATCTCTTGTCTGAAGCCTTTGGCACAAACATGGAACATTGATGCGATATGCATTTCGTCATTTGTGAAATTGCAAACCTTGGTTGAGTTGGTGACAGTTTCACTGGGTCTTCTGCTGTCTGTGTTACAGTGAGTGATGAGTTACAGCAGTCCTACTGCAGGGAGTGCTTTTCATGCTGAGAAAGACAGAAAGAGAGACAGTGTGTATGTTCAAGTTTGTAGAAAAGTTTTCTTTCTGTTTACTTAAAAGTTTTGCATATCCTCCAAAGAATCGAAATATATTCATAAACATATTCTCCGATGATACCCTTCACTCAGGGGGTGTTTAGCCTTTTTTAGGGCCGCAAGCAAAGATGGGATTTGAGCTGCTTAAAATACCTGGTGGAAGTTACACTGGAAATCATCATTGTTGAGTCAGATTTGACACTTCCTGTGGAATTTCATTTTGTAGAATTTCTATTATTGAACTTTATTTAACAAAGGTACCCAGCTGTTTTAACCCCATTCTTAGGCAGTATCACATCCTTTGCTGATAATCCCATAAAGCATTGTGCTAAGCTTAGTTTTTTTAAATAAATAAATTAAGAAATAAACATAATTCAATCAACCAGTCAAAATCTAAATTACAGACAAGTCCAAATATATTGAAAAGGACTGCCAGAGTTCAGTGTATGTATCCTGTTAAAATGCACACCCACTCACAGGCCTGACATTATCTTTGAGAGGTTGTGCTGTTGTTCACTTCATGATAGATGCATGCTTGAGTAAGCAACATGAAAGATATATATATATATATATATATATATGTATGTCAGTGTTTGAATGTTTTCTTAATGTTATTCTTTTGATTTCAAGCCCTGAAAACAACAATAGAGTGGTTAAAATTCATGCTACATTATACTGACACTATACTAGATTTGCAGTCACAACGTATTTTTTAACACATACCTTGTTAAACTGGATGAATATGCACGTCTTCGGCTTTTGTTTCCGGGCAGATGAAGGTATGCCTGGGGTACATCTTTGTTTAGCACACAGATTTGGCGTTAAATACTATGCTGTTTAATTTTGAGGGCCAGTGCTCTGCTGGAGTTTTGAGTGTTGCACTTAAGCTGTCAAAACAGTTGCTGCTAACAAGAGGCGAAGTCAAGTGCAGAGCCGAAGGGTGCGTCTGAGACAATTAGGACCATGACGATGAAGTGAAATTTAGATAAAAGCTGCTTTGAGTGACAGATAGGTGTGGTTAATAGCTACTGCAATGCATTAAGTCCAATCTGGCCACCCGTGTTATTCTACATCAAAATCACAATAATTATGATGCTCGGAGCTATTGTGCTAACTTGATGCTGAGGTTAAAATGTAAAGTCATCAAATCAAGGATATTGCTGTTAACTTAACAAAATAAACAAATGTGTATTGCTTCAGACATTCTACTCATAACTCTATTTTTTCAGATGACCCGCTGAGCCAGCCGGACCTGCTGAATGTGGCTGTATCTTTGAGAGACAATGCAGCTTTTTTCCAATCTGAGGTCATGCGTCCTGCCAATGACCCCAAAGAGAGAGATCCTGCCCACCTACGCATGCTCAATGATGTCCTACGAGACTTGGAAAAAAGCTTCCTCATCCCAAACCCACCTCTTGGCTTTTACAGGTAACTTTTAGCTTACAAGATGGCAAATTTGGAACATGAACGTTTGGTTTAAAGAATCCATACATTTTTACAACAGGAAATCTTTCATTCAAAGCGTCTTGTATCAAAAGCTTGGAAAGCTTGGATATGCATTTGATAAAAACTTTGATATGCCTGACAACAGACCGGTATTCATTATTGAGTGTTTGGGGTGAGTGAAAGCTGTGAAAGTTTCTTGTGAAAACGGATAAGAGAACGGTACGTGCAAAACCTGCAAACTTTTTGTCAAATGACTTAAAAAGTAGCAAATATTGCTCAAGATCTTTTTTCAGATGGCTGACTATCCTACTTTTTCCTCACACAGGTTTGTGTCTTTGCAATCTATGAGTGTGATTATTATTTAAAGACTCTTGTAGAATGCAAAACATAATACTAAGTTTAATAGATTTTTTTATATGCCGTATGCAGATGTTAAGCGCCTTAACTTAAGAAGGTGTTTGGATTCAGACAAGGAACCAAAAATGAGTTGTTATGTTGGACAATATTTCCACTTTTTAAAAAGGAAAATACATTTTCCTGCTTCCTCTTAGAGATGCTGTAATATTTAACTACAATGTAGAAACACTCATTTGGTAGCATGACAATTATATTGCATTTGTGTAAAAAAAAAGCTTTATTGGCTCTTTGTTTTATATACAGACGCAGTTTATAAAGAATTGCCTCCAGGTTCATAAAAAATGAATGATCGTGAAGATTATTAGTTGTTCATTGTGAAAGACCATAATTAGCACAAGATTATAATAAAAGTGTATGGGATTTTATTAGCCTATAGAGTTTCATGATAACCCTAAGGGGGATATGTGGGTCGATAGACTGAAGTAACCATTATTTAGCCATTGAGCTGATGTCATCAGCTTCTGCGGTCACAGAGCAA
The DNA here is from genome assembly GCA_032357475.1 of Enteromius thamalakanensis. Lineage (NCBI taxonomy): Eukaryota > Metazoa > Chordata > Actinopteri > Cypriniformes > Cyprinidae > Enteromius > Enteromius thamalakanensis. Next base: position 12,306,804 of record JAUCMT010000013.1, read on the forward strand.
CACTGGGATTGCATGATTCAACAATGCAGGTCAATAAGTCAAGAATTTTATATATACAAAAGTGTGTACTGCCAGTGTTCCTTGTTGTTCATCGGTCATGATTAGTTGCTTGAAAATCCAAAGAGGAGTGAACAAAGGGTCAAGCACAATGCAGGCCTGCATTACAGAGTTAATGGTTTCTTGCAACCTTCTCAGTGGAGGAGATCTAGATCTCAAAACCACAGACTTTGGCCAGAATTATGTGATAAAACACTATTGCAACTACACACACACACATCATCTTGCAGGGAATTGAAGTAAATCCCTCAGTCGACTGTGATTCACTCCTCAGCTCAACAGAATAAAATGCTGATCTTCGGCCGGTGTCCCTCAAAAGCTCCTTCTCAGAATTCACCATGGCCAGTGTGCTGTTGGTGATGTGACAATAAAAGCGATTTGATTTGATTCAACAGGGATTTATGTGCCTCTGTTGTTGATTGCAACTGTGTTGCAGCTGGATCCATAATGGAGTGGCCGGCGATCCATAATAGACGTTCCGATTATTTCTTCTTTTTGTGTTTGGGTGAATGCATGTTTGATCTTCCATCGATCCTCAGGGTCCATGGCACACCATGGGTGCTGCGTTTCTGCTTTGACTTTCCTGTCAACGCCACCATCGCCGTCTGTTGGTTTTGCTAATCTGGACTGATGGAGGGCCCTGTTATTATCAAAGCGACATGCAATTGCAATCAGCGGCAATCAGCATGTCTTAGAGTGTTTTTTATTAAATTAACAGAAGAGGAAGCAAACAGATGAAGTGCGGGGAGACTCGTCAGGGTACCTGCTCATTATCTCTCTTTGGGTTCTGGCCTGTGAGAATTAACACCCTCTCACTGATCTTCACTGTTTCACCCCCTGTGTTTTATACACTTCTCTTTCTGTTTATTAATCAGTTTTATCCAGTGAATTGAAATATGGACTTGAAGTTGTTTTGCTTTGCACTTTATTAGGCAAGTCCAGTTCCCCCCAAAATGAAAATTTTTTGGACGTGACATGTGGCTAGGTATTGTGACCCATACTAGGAATTTGTGCTCTGCATTTAACCCATTCAAGTGCACACACACAGCAGTGAGAAGTGAACAACCACACACACACACACCCTGAACACACACCCGGAGCAGTGGGGAGCCATTGCTGCGGCGCCTGGCGAGCAGTTGGGGGAACGGTGCCTTGCTCAAGGGTCTCAACCTCAGTTGCGGTTTTGAAGATGGAGAGAGCACTGGTTATTCACTAACCCCACCCACAATCCCTGCCGGACCTGGGACTTGAACCCACAACCTTTAAATTACAAGTCTAACTCCCTTTAATCAGTGGTAAATGCCATCATGTGCGTGATTTTACATTGAGCCGTATATACTACACACAGCTGTTGTTCACTGACGAGCTGCGCAAAACCATGTTTGTTGTCAGCTTGGATTTGCGCTTTACTGACAAAACGCACAAACATATCGGCCATTCCGGATCGGTGCATCCCTAACTAAAACAAATATTCTCTGACGTAACTCAAAAGCGTTCCTGTGTCATGCCATTTGATTTTGACAGCACTGATGCCCTGGAGTATTTTATACATTGTATGAAATATGAACATATTTTAATAATACAATTGATTTTTGAAGGCTACGTCCTAAATTTTGTTAGTTTGCTCACATAAAGCTGTCGTATACCTTCAGGATACTTGGATTGTCGCACAACGGTTATCATTACATTTTATGGAACTTTTTTAGAACTTGAACGTGCAATCTGATGAAAAAAATGTGTTTGTGGGAACATTTCTTCAAGACACAAAATACATACTAATGATACTAACTACAAAATACATACTAACTCACTGCAGATTCCAACTGAAATGAACACTAGAGGTGTAAAACAGCGATCGCTTGTAATTGTTTTTTGTACACAGTTATGATTACAGCTCCATGTTTCACTTTCTTGATGTCTGCACAGAATTTGACTTAGGATGAGGAATCATTGGGTGCAAATCCATTGAAAGCATGACTCGCAATGAAGGAGCTTAAAGATGACAGATCGAGAAAGAAGCTGAAATGACACGCTTATGATTGCGTACGTTTGTCACTTTACTTTTATTCATACAATCAGGTAGGTTTAGGTGTAGTGCAGAAAAAAGTTCCCACGGATACATTTTCGTCATGGGCTCAGGATTTGAAATGTTATAAAAGTAAATAAATCATTACAAAAATGCTACTTTTGTCAACTTTTTGTTGTCTCGTTATTAAAGACGCTTGTCAAATGTAAATGTTCCTTTGTTGTCAGGCTCCAGGTAAGAGCTTGACCTCAGTAGCACTTACAGGCACTCTGGAGGGTTTGTGCCTGTAGATAAAACAAACACCAATATTCAGTAGATATGGAACAGATAGCATCTGGACCCATGCAGGGTACTCCACTGTGTACGCTAAACTCGATTTGTAGCTCCTGTGCAGAAAAACTCTTTCTCTATTAAAAACAAAGTATATGGTGTTACCAGGAAACCCAGATCAATATCTCAAAGATTTCATGGAGAGTTATATAAGAAGACCTCGAGCAGCAGTTGGTGTAAAAAAGATAGGACTGAAATCGTAAAACAGGGACAAACCTTAGAAAATGAACAACCTGCACTGCTTGTCATTGCAGATCAGAAGTTTCACTGGTGTTATGTTGTGTCTAAAGATCTGGATTGTGGAACTTGTGCTTTTAACAAAGTTGTTTTAATTTTGACATGTAATGTTGGAAACCTGTAAACCAGTGGCGGCTACTGGTCTGTCAAATAGGGGAAACTCATTTATTAAACTCTGTAAAAGTGAAACAAGGAATGTGGTGTATAATTGTAGGAAATGTATGATGAAAATCAAGCAATTTCGCCAAGCAAATCTAAAGAAATAGGTTGCAGATTTTTATTTCGACTGAACTTGAGAAATCCGTGTCTCTGACCGGTTGAAGCAGCCCCACGTGACCTGGCAGAACTTGTGGAAGAGTGGAACAAATTGCCTCAGAACAACATCATGAGGCTAGTGAGGGGCATAAGACGGCACTGTCAAGCTGTCATTGCGGCAAATGGTGGAAACACCCGCTACTGACATTGCCAATTTTTGTTATTGGGGGCTATCCTTGTTGTTATCAAAATTTTGGGGGTAATTAACATTAAACTAATGAAAATGGTGTTTCTTCTGATACAATATTAGTAATATCAAAGGTAACTTTTATTATTTCATTACAATTCAGAACAAATAGGAAAAGCAGAGCACATGTAAAAAAAAAAAAACAGCATCCCTAACTTATTGTGAGTAGTGTACAGTATATACTGTGTGTTTTAATAAATATATACAGTAAACAAACACAAAGACTTTTATTCTGGATGCTATTATAGTATTTAGTATTTATACAGGCGAATAATCCTGAAAGTGTATGCTCTTTGTACACTTAAATGGCTTTTATTTTATTTATGTGCAAGTGCAGATATGTATACTTTACAACTCATAATGTACTGTATGTGCTTTTAACAAAAATATGAGAGAAAAAATTTACAAATAAGCTTAGATTGACAGAGAAAGAAAGAAAAAAAAAAGCAATAAATAAAAAAGTGAGGAGCGAGTCAAAATGTCCTTTGGTAATCAACATTCAACAAATGCTGTCAGTTGAGCTTAACTTGTATTGAACCTGAAACGTTTCTTAAAGAATGACGGGGAGCTACTTTCTGAGTGATATGACTCACAGGCCGAACAAAAAAAGGATAACCATTTCCTTTGGGAATGAAAAGAGAGTGTTTGAGATATGGCCATTTCAGTCTTTCACTTCAAATATATCACACTCATGAAATGCTCTAAGGTCTTTCACTGTGTACCTTGTTTTTAAAGATTTATAATTCTGTTAAAATGCTAACAAACCGTAAGCTAACACAATTATTCCTGCGTTAGATTTATCTCTGGCTTGGTGATATGAGTACAAGCTCGGTTCTCATGTGTTTTCTACCTTCCAGTTAGCAAGTTCGTTATAAAGTTTGAATTCTGAAGGTCACAGGTTCGTTCTCAACTTGAGTCGACCTGTTTACAAATAAAGAATTGCCTCGAATATAACGGTCAGGTTTGTGAAGCTGGTTAAAACAGAAAACAGAAATCAATGTGTGACCCTGAACCGTGAAGAAAATAGCCCAAAGTCTGTTAATATGTCATGCAGGAGTTCGGTTTATTTCTGTGTGGTTGCTCCAAGGTTTTTCAAGGTTGTTTTAAAACATGCTGGTATTGATTTGGTTTTGTATTTATGCTTTGTGTTATATCGGAACATATACAGTACATGACAACATATAAGTCGTTCTGTATTTTACTCTTACTGTAGCACCTCTCATCTCCTTGGACAGTCATGATAACTGAACGCTTGATGAAAGGTATGCGGCATATCCTAAATATAGATTTTTTTAAACCTTAAAGCATAGATAGGCTAGACTAGATTAACACTGGCAACTATCTAGACTACCTTCAGCTTTGATTGTCTTCAAAGATTTCTCAAACTAGGGTTTTACAAACCCTGAGATATTTGAAGAGTTTTCACGTTATGATTTTTGTTACATTTAATGAGTGTTGTGATAATATTTATTTTTATAATGTTCTGGCACAGTTTATAGAGTTTACATTGTAATATTATTTACAAGTCCTAAATAATTTTTCCAGAAGGTAAATAATTTTCATTGGCTATGCTTACATGTAGTTAACTATTATAAAGTATGTGTTTTATTTAAATTTATTATTTTTATTTATTAATAATATTGCTTTTAGTTTTAGTTATTGTTTCTATTTTTTATTTTGTTTGTTTTGATTTGATTTGAATTCATTTTTTTATAAAAAAAAATATATACATTTATTAATTTATTCCTAATATTTTTTTATTGGAATTTTGCTATTTTTTCAATGGATTTTAATTTTATTAGTAGTATTTTACTTTATTCTTTGCATGTGTTAATTAATTATTGTATTTATTAATATTTTTTATTTAGATTTTGGAATCCCTGTTTATTATTTTTATTTTTTATGAATGTCATTAATAAAATAATTATTTAAATATTTTTACTTTTTTTTTTGCGGTTTATTTGAATATATTCTTTCACTTTATGTTATTTGAAATGTTTCATTAATTATAACTGTGTGCTCTCTTTGGTTTGTCTCTTACACACAGGAACATTCTCTATTGCCTGAGCAGACAAACTCCAAGCTTCTCTATCCTGAAAGATGCCCGGGAGGTCCCCTGGCACAACAGCATCAACCAGTCCCTGACTTTGGTAACCAACGCCATCAGTTCAGCAGACAAACTCGTAGAAAGCGGACTGGACCTGTTTGAGAATGAAAATGATATCCCGCAGTGACATCTGAAAAAAAAAAAACACTTTTTTCAGATTATGACACAAATCCTGAGATCTTCTGGTCGACACAGAGGTTTCAATGGGGACCCGAAGACACTTTGAGAAATAGAGGGTACTGTATCATTATTAAGTGCACTATTAACCCAAGGTTCACTTGAGGAATTTCTTCAGGCCAATACTAAGTTATTGTTTTTGTTCCTCTAATGATGTTCAAAAATGGATCTAGAAAGATTAACGAGAAGAAAGTCAGGGAGCTCGCAGGGTCCAGACTTTTTGTTCTGGGGGAAAACACCAGCAGGTTTATTACTTATATTTCCAGTCACACAAAACCAAGAGGATGATTGGAAGTCAGGACTCAAAACAAGTTCAACTTTGAACTTTGAAACTTGTTTTCTAACATCTTTAGGATATATTTTATTTGGTTAATAATACTAAGACTAGTCCACCATTTTTTTAATGGCAAGCAATGACCTTTGAAAAAGGCGAGATGCTGTGACTCAAAATCAACATGAAGTCAGACTTCATACGGCAAAACATACCAATTCTGATAGTGTCTGAATAAAAAAAGAAAGCTGAAAGCACCAGTATCGTGTGCTACTGTGACAGTCTCTCAGGGGTGTTTGTTTCAGAATCTTTAGAAAAATAGGAACGGAACAAAATATTTGTTCGAAAAATGTTGTATTTTTTTCTTTTTTTTTGTGTGTGTACAGGTGAACCAATTAAAGCTGAACTAAGAGAGCTCAAGTCAACAAAACAAGAATTCAGGGTAATGCTTGTTCTTATTCTAGTTAAAAACATTTAGGCAATACCGTAGTGGTATGTTTCGCAAAGTACTAATAGTTTTGTATATGAAAGTAGTCATAGATCAGGATTAGTATTTTAGTTTATAGTTCATAAAATCAAGGTGAAAAGAGGGCTAAGTTTGCAATTTGATTGGGTGTCATTCCACCAATGAGGAGCCTGGATGGCAAATATATAAGCTACACAAACAGTGCAGGTGTATGATGTCAATATGGACTGTCATGGGAATGTCATGTTATTGTCTTTTATATTCTGGGGGCCAGTGTATTTGTTCTCAGCATTTGCACTAACGTTGTTTTTCCTCTGGTAACTATTTTGGGGGAATTAAGGGATTTGAGAGCAACTAATATCTTCCCGTTTACTTTAGATACTTGACTTTTACAGTAGCATTTTGCCCAAAAATTTAAAAAATCTACTTGCCATTAGGCCATCCAAGATTTAGATGAGATTCTTTATCAGAATAGATTGGGTGGAATTTTGCATTGCATAACTTATTCAAAATGGATCAGAATGGGTGCCGTCAGAGTCCAAACAACTGATAAAAACATCCCAATAATTCACAAGTAATTCACAAAATTCCAGTCAATCAGTTAACATTTTGTGAAGTGAAAAGCAGCGTGTTTGTAAGAAATAAATCCATCGTTATATATTTTTTAACTTTATTGTGATGTTTTTATCAACTGTTTGGACTCTCATTTTGACGGCACCCATTTACTGCAGTGGATACAGTGACCAAGTGATGTCTCCAAAATGATCTGATAACAAAACAAACTCATCAACATCATGGCCTGAAGGCGAGTACATTTTCAGTATATTTTCTTTTTGTGCTAACAGTTCCTAAAAAACAGCTCCATTAGAAACACAAGATTCAGGGAATCTAAACCCAGCTTTAATTTAATGACGTGCCTTCAAATGAGTCACATATGCTTTTAGAGCAGCGATTTGCACTCAGATATTTAAAAACCAAACGTTTACCAAAATATCTTGTTCTGTGTTTGCTTTTATTTATGATTTTTCATTTGTCGAGTAATCATTTGAAAGGACTGTAAAGTTAACTAAATTATTTTTGTTTTCATTTCTGCCTACTTATTGTTTCTTATCTGTTTAGTAACCCCCTGAAACATATTTTTTAGAGAGCAGCCATTTAAAACTGTGCATCACTTTTCCAGAGTCAGCGTTTCCTTAATAATTATTATAAACCATATAAACAAATACTGCATTTGCACATAGAGAAATGCTGTGGACCCGTCTACTGCTGGTTTACTACGCTTAACAACCCAGAAGAGTCCAGCTCATTTGCATTGCACTAAAATGAACTGTTAAACTGTCAACCTGCCTGTGTGTTTGTGCGTGTGCTATTGCATTTATTTATTTCATTTTCTAAATAATTATGTAAATACGTTTAATTTAATCTGGCTTATTTTTCTGTTGACCCAAGATAATTTGCAGGTTCAGTAATGTTGTGCATTGCAGTCGTTTGTATTGTTTAACATTTGTATGAATTTTATATCATGTGAAATCTCTGCATTTGCAAGATGCATGAAGTGTTTTTATTTAGATTAGCATAAAGAAGTTAGACAAGAGTTTAGATTTAGAATAGTAGGCTATGCATTCTCACCGTTAGAATAAATGGTAAGGCAATGAAATTGCACATGTAATTGTTTCTCAGTGTAACATCTCACAACAAAAAAAACAACTCCATTCAAGCAAACATATACAAGGTACAAAGCTGTCACTGGGATGGTGCACTCAATTACAAAAGCTAACCTTATTTACTCTTAAATGGTGCATAAAAGTACACGTACTGTACTTTAAAAGTACATATTAGTACCATCCTAGTAACAAGTTTTGTACGTTTTTCTATTAAGTAAACCTCACAAAGCATAAGTGGTTTATTTTGCAAAAACAACTTTATGATTTATCTAGCTTATTATGCGGCTACTCGCCAAATAAATTCATTTGTGTGTTTTTAACAATACTGATGTTATCTGATGTCATTGTCACTACAGTGAACAGGACAAGATGGTGGAGTTGTGCTTGTATGGAAGAAGAAAGTAACATTAGTTTCAGTTAAAGTTCAAAATTGAAAATTCTGGCATTAATTACTCACTCTTGTGTCGTTCCAAACACATAAGACCTTCATTCACCTTTCGGAACACAAATGAAGATATCAGAAAGCCATCTGTCCCTCCATAGACAGCAATACAACTGAAATGATCCAGATCTAGAAACGTGGTAAAAACATCAATGTGACATCAATTAGATCAACCTCAGTTTTCACTACGAGAAAACGCAAAGAAAACAAAAATAACATTGTTTAACTCCTAATCATTCTTCCCCCCTGACTTTTGTCTTACGCCATTTTCAGAGAGTATCACAGCGCAACACGTACACAAACCTTAATGTATTTGACGTAATCAGCCTTGTTTACATCTGGAGGAAAGCATGTGCGTGTAGTCTGCAGTTGTTTACAACTAGTACAAGGCGTACGCTTACATTGTGATGCGTCTTCTGTCATTTTAGAGAGCAAGTCACGAGAAAAGAATGGTAAAGTAAAATTATGTTGTTGTTGTTTTGCGCAAAAAACATATTCTTCTAGCGTCGCCAAACTGAAGTTGAACCATTGATCTCACATGGAATGTTTTGACAGTGTTTTTACTACGTTTCTGGATCTGGGATTGTTTCAGTTGTGTTGCTGTCTATGGAGGGACAGATGGATCTCTGATATCATCAAGAATATCTTAATTTGTGTTCTTCTGGGTTTGGAACAAAAATAGGGTGAGTAATTAACGACAGAATTTTGAGGTTTGGGTGAACTAACCCTTTAAGGTGGTCACATGTATCGATGATCTGCAAATTTTTGGATTGAAATCCAATCATTTCAATAGGAATCCAAGCCATTTGGAATTTTTATGTGGGGTCAAAAGTCTTCTTCACCTATATTTAGAAGCAGGATTAAGTTATTCATGCAAATTCGGAAACTCTATGCGAAATATAAGCGGGTAACTTTTTCAACCCCTCACAAAAAAAGTATAGGTTGTGTTGATTCTTATTAAACATACTTGATTTCATCTGTGAAAATTTTCAGAGCAATTGTGAATTTTTACCTGTACTTAATTGAAAGGTGTAATAAACAGAGAGTTGTTGCAACCGGCAAAATATGTAAACCGATAAATGCCCCTATTGACCAGTCACAATCCAAATATTCAAGAAAGCCATATACTGAATACATTTGAAAACACCTTTCTCCTGTATTTATTTCCCCATGGCATCACATATTAGTATTGTTGTAAATGCAGTGCATGTTAAATCACTCTTGTTTATGGGATGTCAAAGCTTGAGAACACCCAGCATGGAGATCAACACTCTTGAACATAATTTATACAAGTGTGTTTGGTGACACATACTAAATGACATTTTAGTACATTTAATGTCCTACACTAAATGTCATTCATGTTTTGTCTTAATGGTCCAGAGGTGGAATCCAGACTTTTTTATAGCCAGTGGGGCATTAAATATAATTGTGTTGTCTTTAGTTGGATGTCTCATGTACCCACATGGGTCAGAAATCACCTAATGGACAATGTGGACACGCTGTCACTGTTTAAATGGGTGGAAGGTTTTATTTCATTCACGGTATGTTGGAAAAAGGAATATTCCAAATGAAAAGCGATACAAGGTGGTATTCAAAATGCACTAAACTGTAATAAGGGTATAGAGGATTTCGAATGCATGTTATTTTTTTTCTCTGCTTAGTTTGTATGCCACTGAACATAAATTGATACTAAGGCAATAAATACCAGTGCTGAAATAACATCTGTTGGGTCATCAATCTCATTTCATTTTTTAAATTGAAAGACCCATGTAATAATATTCTGCCTTTTTCTGTCAATTATAGATGCGTTACAAGAGATTCTATTGGCCACTATAATAATTCAACAAACACCTATGTTGTCTTCACAAATGTTTAGGCAAAAGTAATCCAATTATACTCAAGAGTTAATTTGTTTTCTCTTAGGAACATTTCTCTGAACAAAAATTGCTTTGAGCTTAATGATGAAATTTGTTTAAATATATTTGTTTTGACATGTTGGCTTTCAGCCATTTTTTTTATTAATGTGGTGGTGTGGGGGGGTTTGAGCAAAGTAGAACAAAATTAAAACACACACTTTTGTTTTTGCCCCCAATTTTTCATGAGCCTAACTCAAAGGTATCAGACTTTTCCTAAAATTTCTATTTCTCTCAAATATTGTTCACAAATCTGTCTAAAATCGGTGTTAGTGAGCATTTCTCTTTTGCAGAGATAATCAATACACCTCACAGTTGTTGCATAGCAAGATGCTGATTATAAATCATCATAATTGTACAGGTTTGCCTTGGTTAGGCCACAATAAATATACGCCAATCCAGAGCATCCCAAACTTGCTCAATGGGGGACATGTACCTGTGTTCATTTTCCATAACATACGCCTGCCCATACCATGACCCCATTACCAGCTTGGGCCACTTGATCCACAACGTTGACTTAAGCAAACGGCTCACCCACACGACTCCACACAGTCTGCCATCTGCCCTGTACGGTAAAAATGAATTGGGTTACGAAGATGAACTGCAGTCAGGTTGAGACCTGGATGAGGATGACAAGCTTCCCTGAGACAGGTTTCTGAAGGTTTGTGCAGAATTTTTTTGATTATGCTAACCAATCTGGTTTGGAAACTGGTCTCAGAAGATCTTGGAGGTGATGTGGTTGTGGCTATGGTTGTGAGTCCGGTTGGATGTACTGCCAAATTCTCTTTGAAGACGTCTTATGGTAGAGAAATTAATATTTGATTAATTGGCCACAGCTGGACATTCCTGCAGTCAGCATACCAATTGCACGCTTCCTCAAAACTTGTGACATCTGTGGCATTGTGCTGTGTGATAAAACTGCAGTTTATTGTGGCCAACGTAAGGCACACCTGTGCAATAATCATGCTGTCTAATCAGCATCTTGATATGCCACACCTGTGAGGTGAATTAATTATCTCGGCATTTTATGCTCACTAACACAGATTTAGACAGATTTGTGAACAGTATTAAGTAACAGTAAAAGAAATAGGCCTTTTGTTTAGGCCTACATAGAAAAAGTCTTAGATCTTTGAGTTCAGCTCATGAAAAATGGGGGCAAAAACAAAAGTGTTTATTTTATAATTGTGTTCATTGTATTTCTTTCCACTCAGCTGCTCTGTCTTTCCATAATGTATGTTTCCAAGCACATGTGATAATCACTTCTGTTATTTCATAATCCCAGGAGTTACAGTATTCAAATCTGTTGTTACAAATGTCTTTAAATATTGTGGTCATAAACACAAAAGGGACAAGGTTACTCCCTTCTCTAACTGTATGGGGTAGAGTATAAAAGTTTTATTGTGTTTTATTATCAAGAAAATGCCACTTACAATCATCAATCACATTTTACTCTTTAACTATAATGTTATAGTTAAAGTAATTATCTATTGAACAATATATATATATATATATATATATATAAACTATTTATTAAAGTTTATTGAATTTATATTTATTGAATAGCTTTTCCAATACATTTTATTTAATATATTTTGTTAATTTCACAGCAACTTCATTATACGCTATTTAGCAATATGTTACAGCAAATCAGAATTCCTGAATATGTTTGTTTTATTCATATGCCTTCAAATGCCATTATCTGTAGCAGCAGTGACATTACTAGCTCGACGCGCACGCGCACCATCACGCGCCTCCAGTAGGAATGCACGCGAGAGACGGAATATATAAATGCGACGATGGCGACAGCTGCAGAGGAGATCTCAGAAAACACTGAGACACCAGTGTCTTTCAAAAGCGCAAGGAAAAACCAGGATAGACCCTGGAAACTGAGCTTTATTTATCTGCAGTGCTGTGAGTATCAGGGGAGAGAGATCGATGTGTGATAGCAACGCAGAGATCTGCAATACCCAACCCGCACTAATTGAACTGAACGTTTAACACCATATTGCATAACGGACAGAGCACGATTTCTCCTGATTTGCCTTCTTCACGTCCAGTTCACAGAGACAATGTCATGACGTCATTCTCCTCCGCTAAATGCTCTGTTCACGTGCACTTCACACAAACGCATGCATGCATGGGAGAAGCATGTTTTTTTTGTTTGCTGTAGTCGTTATTTCATATTTTCCTGTGCTATTTTTACTTGTTATGGATTTGTTTTTGTTTTGGCTTTTTTTTTGTCAAAGTGTAAGTTGATTCAACCGCTTCTTTAAGTTCGTCATAAGCTTGTTTAAATGTCAGCCAGCATCTGAAACTAAGACATTTAAAAATAGAATTTAAAAGAGTAGTCTATCCGAAAAGACCACTCTGTCATCATTTACTCACCCTTGCGTTGTTCCAAACCCGTGGATTCTTCCCCAGAACTACTGTACACGGGTCAGGAAACAGATCAGTGAGTTGAACTCAAGAACCGAATACATGTTTTACAATATGTGTTATGCATTAATGAAGCATGTTATACAGGAAATTAATATTTTGGTCATGTTTAATTAAATTTCTTTGTAAGTAGGCTATTTGTGAAATTTCATAAATTATTATTACACCAATTTTCATTAATTGGACATAGATGGATATTAATACTTAGTAGTGAATGGCAGCATGAATAAAAATTTAATTCCAAATATATATGGATAATAAAAAGTGAGTAGGGTCTATTATGATATTCAAAATGTGAGAAAGTTTAATGAGTAAAAGTATATTCTGACTAATTTGAACATGCATGCTTAATACATTATTTCTCATAAATAAAAAATTAACAGATAAATGTGAAACATGCTTATGTAGGGGAAATGTATTCCGTAAGATGACGTCACACTTTATTTCAATGTCTAACAAACCATTAACTACTACTTTTGCCTCAAACTCATAGTTTGCTGCTTATTAATAATAAGTAAGGTAGCTGTTTTTAGTCACCATTGACTTGACCAAAACAGTCTGGTTACAAACGTTTCTTAAAATATCTTCCTTTGTGTTCATTAAAGAAATTCATACAGGTTTGGAACTACTCGAGGCTGTGTAAGTGATGACAGAAATTTCATTTTTGGGTGAACTATAAATTTAAATTCAGGTATTGTGTAGGAGTAGGGATGTAGTATATATGCAGAATATGTGCTTCAAGTATAACAGCCAGTATGTTAAGGCATGCTAATAAGCAACTAGTTAATAGAGAGAATTGGTCCCTATACTAAAGTGTTACAGTGACATATCCAACTTCCAAAGAATCCGAACTTACTGAATCAGGAAATTCAGAAAATTGTGCGCGAGGATCACATTTGTGTTGCTTGTTGATTGTAATTTCCAGGGCTTATCGGCTCCTGGTATTCCAATTACTTCCATTGAAAGAAAAAAAAAGAAGGCAGAGTTAATATTCTGCTAAACATCTCCCCTTGGGTTTAGTGCAAATCAACTATTCCTTTAAATGGCAATAGAAAGCACCCCTGCTTTATGTGTCTGGTTACAGCTGCACGTGCTGTTGTGTTGTTTTAGTAGAAAGCCTGCAGATGTTGTTATTGGCATAGTAGCTGCATTATGTGACAGCTGCGTAAACCTTTTAGGCCTATTTTATGTGTAAACTGCTTGGATTTGTTGCTTGATCCGGCCATCAAGCAGAAGCGTGTATATACTGACAGCTCCTGTTGTTTGCACAGCATCAGGCATAATTTTCATTGTGTCTTCAATTTTTCTCCTCTTTTATATCCCTAAGTGGATTTTAGCAAGGCGATAACACAATTACCGTCGGCATTGTGATTTCCAGAAATGAGGTTTATAGTGCAAGTACATAAAAATTCAACAACCGTCCATTAATCAGACCTAATATGAGAGACCTGCAGGAAAGCGTGTTCCTCGGTGAAACTTGCGTGATGTTGAAATGAAACGGCTGCGCAAGGATGTTTCTTGACTTGGCTGGTTGCCAGAGCGACTGATATCGGTGTCATTAAAATGCCATCATATAGTTACTTTGCTACTTCTGTACTTACTTATCGTCATCCATCATCTTGACTGTGAGTGTGGGCATAATTTAAATCCTCAAATAGCTGCCCCATAATTTTGTCTGTGAAGATTGTATACAGTATTTCAGGCATTCTGTCAATTAATCAAATCTGCCCATTTACTAGCTTTACCGAGACTTGTTCTTTCTGTTATTTGCTAGCTTACGGCATCGACAAACCTCTTTCATCTCTCAAATTTCATTTCCTGGCATGTCATATTATTACGCAAACTCATATCTCTGAGCTGAGAGTTCATTTAGGAGGCCTGATGATACGGGCCATGCTGCTTTTACAGATAACAAAAGTTTTTTTGTTTTTTTTCCCTGTTATTTTTAGACATGAGATGCTAATATCAGTCCTCGTCGACGAGAATACCTGGTTTGTTGTACTTTGAGGCAGATAAAAAGCCTTCAAGGATCATTTTTCCATTTTAACAATAAGTGTTTATTCCCCGATGGTATTCGCGCATCTGTAACTAATCCTGCCCAAACATTTACACTATAATTGGAAAATCAAATGCTATCTGTAGTGTCAGCAAAGTCAATTTGAACTTTTCAGTCTGGCTTCTCATTCGTGACTGCCGCTGTTATTTCTCTGTGAGAGGCTAATCAGAAGCATCTTATTAATATGCATCAAAGAGCCGTGGCGTAATTTTTGTAATTAGGCCAGAGGAGACGTGTTTATGCTTAGGTTTTTTTTTTTTTCTGGCTCTTTCTCTTCCATGCAGCACAGTTCTTTTCTCATTACACTGTACAGCTGCTCTTCAATCCTTACCTGCACACATGCGAATCTTGACTGCCACCTCGGGTTACAGCTGAAAGAGTTGAGCTGTGATAAGACAAGGTGACATTGTGATGATTTGATAGGGCGGATCTTTTATTTTATCAGTTTTATATACGGATTATTGGACCTGCGTGGAATATAAGTATTAATATTCCTCTCGTATGTTTGTTGGACTGATAATGATTTCAGCAATAACTTTTCATTACATCAACATTTTGGCATTATTGACAAATTGACCAATTTTGCCAGAAATGTTTATTATTATTATTATTATTGTGCATTCAAAACATCCCCTGAACTGAAATAATAGCTACTAATATCCACAATAAAAAATAAAACACTACTGTAAGTGGATCAAAACATTATAAATGCCAGTAAAGCCATTTATAATGGTGCAAACATTTTTTTTATGTTTTCTATTCATCAGAGAATCCTAAAATAAAGGTGTCATAGTTTTCCACAGACATATTGAGCAGCACTAATGCTTTCTAACATTAATAATTAAAATAAATGTTTTAATGCAACAAATCAGCATATTAGAATGATTTATGAAGATTCGTGTAACACTGAAAACTGGAGTAATGATGCTGAAAATCCAGCTTTGTAACACAGCAATCATTTTTATGATGATGTGTATTATGAATACATGCAATACATTCATTAATTATCTTTTGTCGTATTAAACATGTTGTCTCTCCACAGATTTTTTAACAATTGCTACAATACTGGGAACCGGGATCCTGGGTATGTAAAATCTTTGTTTGCAATTAAAAATAAACCAACTAGCATTATGCTGATTTATCTCATTTTAGTTCTTGTTATTTTTTGCACAGCATATAAGACAGACGCTCACTGATCCACAGCAGTTAAGAAAAGACTGCAGAAGATTTTATTTTCTTTAATTAACTATTGGAATGGAAGAGGAAGGAATAAAAGCCATGCCTGAGAACATTAGCAGGCAAAATGAAGTTAAACATCATTTTTCGATGGGTTTTCAGCAAGACTATATTCTGTTTTGTTAATGATATACCCAGGCTTTATGGTCTGAACAGTCACAGATATATATTTATAAGACACCGCAATTACATGGTGCATTGAATTTAACTGTTCTGTTTTCAGTGAGATTTAATAGTTGTTAAAAAAAGACATTTCTCTTTTCATTTCCTCCTATCTGAGATTTTTAAGTGTTCTTCTATCCATAATAAAATTACTGCCATCAAATGATTCCGTTTAGAGATGATGTCTGATATGAGTGGCTGAATATGTTTGCTTTAATATAAGGCCATGTAGATATATATTCAGAACATAGCAGATTCTGTCATGACATAAAAAGTGTTTTTTTGTAGGACTGCCTGTAACTATCGCTCGGGCGGGTCTGGTGCCTTTCTTGATATCCTTCCTTGTAGGCTTCCTAGTGCAGGTAAGACATTTTTCTTTTTCTTTCATTTTTTTCTTTTCATTGTTGTATTTATTCTGACATAGTTTTGGATCCTTAGCTCCATTTCAAACGACTTTAACATTTCAAAACTGTCATGGTTTTTCCAAACCGCTACTTCTTTTGATAATTATGAGGTGGCTTCTTTTTTCTATTCATATTTTCATCTTCCTCTTTTATTGAACCATTTTCTGACATTTGAGGGAGTTGATTTTGACTTCACAGTATCTGCCGTTCTAAAGCAGATCTTGCGTTTTGATAATAACATGACATTGCGACTGACATTTGTCTTGTTTGACATTTAAGAAAGACTTATTGTAGAAAATGTCGGAATCTTACGGCTTTGAAAAACTTACTTATGCTGCTGTCTTTGATTCTTTTCAAAATACACTTCCTCTTTTAGAACTTTTGTTCTATTGTAGCAAAAGAAAAACAATTAAGTAGCAGTTTTATTTCAACAACAAAATATGCTTTGACAATTTACTCTGTCGGCAAACTTCTTTACATTTATATTTATATATGTAAAGACCTCCACAAATGATTCATGAGTCAGTTACACCAACACAGTCTCATGACCAATTTGTACGTATTCGTACGAGGTGGAAAATTCGTGCTAATTCGTACAAATTTGTACGACCTCACTCGTACGATTTTGTACAATTAGTTTAATCCCCAGTGACGGGTAGGTTTAGGGATGGGGTTAGGTCTACAGTAGGTCATTACTACAACTTCATACGAATTGGCAATTCGTAAAATAGGTATGATTTAGCAAAAATCATATAAATTACTAGGAGTGAGGTCATACGAATTAGACACCTCATAAAATATGTACGAATCGCTGTGCGAATGGGCTTGACACAGTAACAACTTAATGGTTTCAAACATATTTTCTGGTTTTTCTTGCAAAATTAGAAAACATTATCTCTAAGTGTGCAACTTATTTACAATAAATCTTGATTCATTCTCTTTTAGGCTCTGCTCATTTACCTGTTTGTAGATTTGCTTCAACGATGCCGTTTAGCCCAACTTGAGGCACTGAAGGTAAAAAACTAACACTAACATTCAAAGGTTTGGGTACAGTAACATTTAATTTTCCACCACATGTAATTTTTATACTTTGAAATATATTAACAAAGAAAACAGTTATTTTTAATTGTCCTAATATTTTGGAATTTAACTGATCAATAATGAAAAAAAAAAAGCAGTGAGCATTAGATATTTTTTTAAAAATTCCTCCCAGCCCTGAACTAAAGTCTAAATAAAGTGTAATTGCGTTCACAAATGAGGCAAATGCACAATATCTAGTTTAGTGCTAGAATGATCATGTTAAATCAGTTAATTGTGTTGATGATAATGCGGAGTACTGTGCCAGACTGCAGAAACGGAGAGGATCTTAATGGAAGAAGTCAGATCTACAGAACCTCCGACACATAATGCAGAAGACGAAGAAGATGGGGAGGAAGTGGAAGAGGCAGGTAATACACATTCTAAAAAGTTGTCATAACAGCAACTCGCTGTTGGTGCTGAATAAATATTAAAAACAGTAGAGTCTGTGAGCTGAGCATTGCTTTGTGACAAATCCTGACACTAAAATGATCAGAATCCTATCAGCATACACCAAATCTACTGAATCCAGTGGCTGTGGGGAAGACCATGCTTTTCATGAAGCACAATTCAGTTGTGGCCAGGAATTAAGCATCTGAGTAGATTTTTTTTTTATTGTTTGTTTTTCTTTTTTTTCCCCGAAATATGCCAGTTAATAAAATGTTTCAAGAAGAATATTGGCTGAAAAAGTTTCTAATGTAGATTTGCATGCCTTGCCCGTTCGTAGAGCTTTGCTATTCTTTTCATTTTCATTTTAATTGAAATGAGAAGAATATTTTAGGATCTAATATCCTGCAATGCAGCTTTGACTTCTAAGTCTTTAGAATACTTATTATCCGGCAAGAGATATGATTTTCAAAGCCAATATTTTGATGTGAAATATATTGTGAAAAAGAGTGCCTAAAAAACCTAAAAAAAAAAAAATTAAGGGAGCTGCTATTATAATTTATGTAATTTATCATTTTTGAAATAAACTTTTTGGCTGAACTTACGAGGGATCATTTTGAGCATAAGGCAAATGTGCAAACAAAGGTTACTAATTGCGCAAAAACAAAATCAGCAACATTGTAAATATGATAAATGGTTAAACAAGTCAGCTATGATTTTTCATGTCCCAGTGGATGCTGGGAAGAGAGTAAATTAAGCTGAAACACAGACCCAAGTTTGTCCCATAGTAAGCAATTCAAACGTTGTTTTATTGGTTAATATTATTATTAAATAATTAAAATTATTATATGATCTACTTATGTTTTAAATAAAGACTTGATCCTTGGATTTATATGTCTCTGTGATTTCCCATCTCTGTAGGTATTACTTTACCGTTGTTGTTTAGAAGCCAGTGCTCCGTGGTAAATTTGGCGCTGACACTCATTTAAAGTAAACATATTTGTATTTGCCTTCATTCTTGCTGTTTTCCCCGCTGTTTAACTGGTTAGGCAGGAGGTGGTGGGCCACGTAAAACAGTAGGAAGTATAGCAGGAAACAGATGGCAGCTGTATTGTTTCTTTGCTAAAAGGACTACAGGGACTGTTAACAGAGCTGGATCGTAGAGGAACACAGAAGCTACGTTGAAATGCGTCAGTATCAGCGCTAACTAATCAGGCCTCATCTTGGCCCACGCAACAGAGACGTTAAGTATTTTTGACATGAGATGGAGGGAATAGACAGCTAATGAAGATGAATGAGGAAAAGAGAGGGGGCCGCCCTGTCAGCAGGGATGATGGGCGAGAAAAGAAGCCTTCCTGTGAACGTCAGTGGGAATCATAGCCATCTGACAGAGACACGCTAATTGAAGGGCTCATCTCCAAGTCACTGACCCACATTCTGAAGTATAATGTAAAAAATAAACTATTATTTGTTTATTTTGTAAAAAAATAAAGAAAAACTATAAACATGTTTATGGCCAAAACGGGTCAATTTTACAGTATAAAAGATTTTACACTTATTTTTTTTTACAGTGTAATAAATAAATAAATAAAAACTGTAATTTACTGTAAATAAAATTAAAAAAAAAAGGAAAACTGCTTGACCCAGGGTTCAAAGTTAGGCTATTTCTGTGTTGAGAAGGTGTAGTTTCACACTGTACTGTACATTCTAAACCCATGCTTATTTGCATATTTGTTATGTCTTACTTATTGGACGAATGCAGCATGCAGTGTTTCAACTTAGAGCTGTGTATCCTCATTATTATACAGCTAATTGGCTTTTAAAAATAATACTGCTTTTTTGTCATGGCGTTTTTGGCTAGGGGTAAAGCAAAGAAAATTGAATCTTTAGATAAACAAATCAATATAATGAAATGCACTCAGAGGTAGGAAAAAGTTATAATTTACTGTATTTCTTGTGAGATTTTCCATGGTTGGCAGATTCTGTCAATGGATATTTTTAATGAAAAAATGTCAATATAAACTTAATAAATCATTATATCATATTATTAAAAATATTATATCATTACAGTATAACTCAAAATGTAGTTATACATTGTGTTGATATTGTCTGTATATGATGGTAGAAGTTGCAGCAAATCTTAAAAAATATGAATCTGCTGTTGAAACTAGCAGGAGTATTGATAATAATAAAAAAAATACTGATAATAAATTGAAGATTATCAAATAAAATGCAACCTTACCTTCTAAATGTAAGCAGTAATTCTTATTTAAAAAGTACATTTTGTACGTTTTTATGTGTGATAAATGATAAAGGCTGTTTAACAATCAAAACTGTTGTAAATCATATTAAATGAAAACCTTTAAACACCTTTAAAGCCATTTAATGCTTTGTCTATAATGCTATGTATGTAAAGTAACTTTTTGTCCCCTGTTGTTCAGTAAGATCTATATTAACATATATAAAGCATTAACTGAATTTATTTTACTCAGAACACACCCATGAATTTTAACCTTTCACCTTGACTTTCTGAGGAAGTAAAAATTAGGGACTCCACAGACTATATACTGTATATATATTGAATGACTTGTGTAGTTTTAAACACCTTATCAGTTGTCCCTGCTGTCTATTACCCCATAACATACTGTATGCTTATTTTTCTTTTTTATTATGTTACTGTTTAATACCCGACACCTCCTATCAACTGTTAACTTTGATCATTAAGTCTTTCAATTTGTAATGTAATTGGTATTGAGTCTGACATGCAGGACAACACATCAACATCCTACATCAATATGAAATATTTTTTGATAGTTTGATGGCGGCCTCCTCTGGCCTCCTCTGGCTGATTAATATTTAAGTATAACAATATGTTCTGACGTGCTCTATAAATATGCGGCTCTCATATTGTACATCAAACCTAAATTAAGTGACATTTAAGAACACAGCACCATTGTGCCTCATTCTTTAAGCAGAATGAATAAAGTCATTCTTCAGTAAATGATTGCATTACATTGAATGCAACTGCATGTGAGAAAATAGTATTTACAAATAACTTAAAATTCATTAATGTGGCCTATGGTTTATAAATGAAACACAGCTACACATCGCCTATCCTATGCAGTGAATGGGTGCCATGCAGATAATGGCTTTACTGCACACCCATTATTTATTTGCACCCCTGTGAAATTAGAAATGACAATGCATTCTTTGTGGGAAAAGTTTGACTTTGCATACTGCAATATTCCTTTCCATCATCTTGCACTGTTCGCTCATAGTTAAATGCTTTGTCTGTGATATCCTCCAAACAGCCGCTTGCTTCGAGGTGATGAAAATTCCCTTTAGACTACTTGTGGTTTTCTTTGAAGAGAAGCAGACCTTGATTATACCGCTTCATTTGTTTGTGCTGTACCGCTTTCAAATCAGCAGTTAAATAGAGTTTGAAGCAGTGTGCAAAATTAACTGGAGGAATATCATTTAAAATGAATTGGTTGCTTGGAATATTCCTCACTATGCTTAATGAATGACTTCAAATATAAGGCAGTCAGCGTTCCATCAAGGAAATCTTTTAGGAAAGATAAGCATTTTACGCAAGTCAGCGAGACTGTGCCAATTTGTTGTGCACTTTATTCAAAATGCAGACAGCTGAATCAACAGAAACACTTTGCCTCTTCATTTCACACTGTAAGTCTGAACTTAGCATGCTTCTTCACCGGTGGGTCACAGGAAAAGAATGATGATAAATGCAAACAATAAAACACAGCTGTTCATAGTTAGACATGTTCATGTGTTTTGTTGTTGATGTCAATTGTCCAAACAAACTGTACAGTATTTTGACAGAAATACAATTCTTTCGACAATAGGATTGATACAGATGGGCCAGGGATTGTCCCATATGTTTATCTGGTAAAGTAGTCCATTTATGTGTTCACAAAAATTCAGCTGATACAGTATATACACAGTATGTCAGTAATTTTGCATGTTTAACCTGTGCATCATATTAATATTTTTCCAATGTTTTATGAAAGTATCGTTTGTTGAATTGAACAAAGTACACAGTAGAATTTTTTTTTGTAAATGTTTACATCAATGATTTATTATTATTATTATTATAAATGTATTTTTTTAAATGCACTGCCATTCAAAACTCTAGGATCAGAGTTATATATATATGATTTCTGAAAGATCCTGTGTATATATATATATATATATATCTGTGCGAAAATCTTAGGCCTGAAATTACATGAAGTAACAGAACAAAATGAGATTAAAAACCCGAAAAACTGTGGCAACGTCTCCAAGATGAGGAAAAAAACATACCTGCAAAGCTACAGTACTGTTGAAAGTTTTAGACACTCGTGTAAAAATGCTGTAAAACAAGGATGCTTTCAAAAATAAATAGATTTCAAGAGTTCGCGCTTC
>JAUCMT010000013.1:12343750-12359530 GCA_032357475.1 Enteromius thamalakanensis
AAACATAAACACAAAATAAAAACCAGGCAAACAACAGTTAAGCAGTTAAAAGGTTTTAAATTGCATGATAAAAAATCTGAAAGATTTACGGTTTAAAATTTTGCTTAAGTCTCTAGTCATGTGTTCCCTAACCTGGACTGTTTATCGTCATTGATTCTTGCCTGTTGCCCCGATCTCTGCCTGGATATATCGACCACGAACTCTTGCCTGATACCCCGGAACCCTGCCTGTACCTGGTACTGTTTTGTCTTGTCTCTGCTGCATTTTTTCTCTGTGTATTTAACCCTTGCCTGTACGACTACGAGTTTGACTACATTAAACTACAGTGTGCAAATGGATCCAATGTCTCCTGAGTCTGAGTTACAATTTGCTAGGTGCACAGTTTTCTAAGTAATCTTTTACTCTTATATATTTACATTCATAAAACAGTATATTAAGATATTGCTTTAGTATATTTATATAGTTTACCTTCTTCTCTTGTTAATGGTCCCACGTGAAGCCTCGCCACTGAAGTTCCTTGAGAACTGAAATGCTGGTCTTGATTGTGTTGCTGGTCTTGTTTGAGGATTAAACGGGCTTCTAACCACATTTTCTGTATGTTGTGAAATGTTTCTATTTTCCAAAGCCTCGTAAATTTTATTTAAAATGTCACGACTGTTTAATATCGTTTCCACCATGCGCCTTGCCATACCTGGTTTTTGTACTTGCGCATACTAGCAGGAAATTGTGGGTAAAATGTAAATTGATGATGGGCGGGGTCTATTTCTATCAGACTCGGCGCTGCTCAGTTGGTTGCGCAGGTTAGTGATTCGAGAAGCGCTGCTCAAGTTGGTCCGCGCTGCACGATCCACTGGGGGTTGCGCGAATAAGCCAGGTCATCTATGTGCTATCCAGATTGTCGCTGTCATGAATGAGGCATGAGGCATGCGGATCCACTTGCAAACATTTATTAAATGAACATACCGTACAGTAAGCTGGGTCTTGGAACAGCAGGAATATCAGAGGTTGAGACAATAGAATAATCCAATAGGGTAGCGATGGTAATGCGATAGGCAAACGTTATCAAGTGGGGCGAAGACAAGAGAGAATATCCGCAGGCAGGTCAACGTTAAATCCAGAGCGATACACCAAACGAAACACAGGGAACTCAGGGAAACATGAATGGTTTGACAAGGGGGAAAGCACAAGGTGCATCCACACATTGAACAGCGAATGTAAACACACAGAGAGGTCCTTTATATACAACACAGAACGAGGAAATGAGGGGGTTGGACTAATTTGTAGACATGGCAACACACAATGGAAACAACGGGAGACACTTTATAATACAAATTCTAAACAGCGAACAGAGAAACACTGAACAATGAACACAGTCAGGGCTGGAGTGCCCTCTGGAGGCTTCCGCAGGCAACTCCAATTCAATTTGTGACAGTCGCGCTGCGCTGCCCACTGGGTTGCGCAGATATTTGGTCCACCCAGAGCGGTTCAATCGGGTGCCAAGGTTTTTTCCCACTTTAGATGTGTTTGGCTTCCCATAGAATGGTGACAGTCTGGTGAGTTTCGGGACAGCTGCACTCTGATAAAGATAAAGGGTATTCAAAGCATACTCAGCCTTATTTCTGGGAAGCGACTCCTTTGGTGGGGAAAGGCTTTGGGCAGACAGGTAGGAGAAGGGTGCTTGTGAGCGATGCAACCTTGAGCTCAGCCGAACAAGTGAGTGTCAGAGCTGCACCTTCATAGTGAGCAGGTAAGTGGTTGCAGGTGTTAAGCATTCCGGTAATTGTAAACATGTGATCGTGGCAGATCCTGGATCTGTTGCGGATGACTCTGAGAGCTTTGGTGTGACTGATCTTTGTTCAGGATTGTGTGATGCAAACAGTGGACCGGGAAGAGCATGACAATAAGGGACATAAATTATATTAAATAATATTTTTGTCTCATTAATCCAAAAGCATGATTTTAGCATAATGCTCTGAAAATGCTATATAATCATAGACCATGATATTTAATATGCTATTGTAAAGAGTTTCCAAACTTTTATATATATTTATATATATTTTTTCTGTGTGTTTTTGTGTCACAATCAGCTGGAAGTGCCAGCCCAGATCTGGGGATGGCACTTCCATGGTCAGCGAACTCTCAGTGTTTTATGTCTGTTTTCATTCATGAACCCTCATCAATGAACTCATGTCTCTGCCCACTCGTTGGTTGTCTCTGTGTTTGATTGTTTACTCCACCCCTTGACCTAGATTCGTGTGTATAAATCCCGGAAGTGTCTGTATGTTTGTTAGTTCGTTGTTTGTGTTACATTCATTCGTGTTCCAAGTATTTCGCTGTTCTCCCCGTTGGATTATCTGTTAACAACTTCTGCCTGCATCTGGACCTTCCCTCTGTCTCTTACCAAGGGCTCTGTTTATCGGTATTGTGACCCTTTGCTTTGTTTTTCGACCCCGCCTCTGTCTGTGTCTCCCATAACGTTGTCTACCGGCGATCTGTCTCTGCTATCCTGACTTTAATCCTTTATTAAACACTGTTTGCACTTGAAGTTGCACACCTTGCGTACTCTCATTGTAACACACAGCGTAATAATCTTGTAACTCATTTAACTCATGTAATTTTTTTAATTATATATATATATATATATTCATTCATTTTTCTGAGAGTGTGGATGCAAAGCATGCAATTCATTAACTTCCTGATAAGTATTCCTGTACGAGTATCATTAACATTTCATTTCAAAATGTTTTTGAATTTCGTAATTACATGCAACATCATGCTCAACTTGTTTCCCCACAGAAAACAATACAATTAAAAAATAACATTTCTCACCCTATGAAGTCATGGGCAATTTCATAAGACAATTAGAGGAAATTCTGGTTCTTGTTCTTAGGGAGAAACAGATATGTAATGTGACAATAATCATTTATAAATTATGAAGTTGGATGAGTATGATTAAAGCATCAGATAAACGTCTGTGATATATGATGGTCTTAACTAGCTTGTGGTTTGACATTTGTTTATTTTATGCATCTATTGATTTTATTTTTTTTTTCACATAATTGTCACCACTGAAAAAGTAACACGTACATAAATCCTTTATGCTAAAATCAATTAGCATATAAACAATATATGGTATGTGCTTATGTTTAAGAAGTCATTCTGCATAATTGTAGACACTTTTTTCCAAATAGCGTTTAACAGTTTCATTCCTGATGTAAAGAACTATATTAACTGCAGAGAAATCTTCAACCGTCAAAGAATGAAAACAACCAACTCCCATGAAGCATTGCAAATGATGTGATAGTCATTCTCCCTAATTCAGTTTTCATTCACATTGGTTTGTAATGTTTTCCTCCATTGCAGCTATTTAGTACTCAATTTTGTAGTTTTTCTTTCCATCTAAATTTCCAGTGCTTTGTTGCTTTAAATCAAAGCAGCAATACCCTGATTTTGATACCAAAAGGTCAGCTCAAGAGTCATACTCAAAATCATGTCAATAAAATAAAAGTGTCTCTTTTTGTAGAGTGGCAGCTGATGCGTTATTGTTGACATGAATAAAGAGGAAACATCTGAGTGATTACACAATCTCTCCTCAAGAAAAGTGCCACTCAGCAAGGTCCTTCCCTCCAGCTGCTTGTAAAAGTGTTTGACCCTTTGTGGCAAGGCTGCATGTATTTATACAAAAAAGAGAAAGGATATGAGAGCTGTATTCAAGCCTTTACTTCATGTAGTCAGTTTTTAAGAAGTTTCTTAAATGACAGCAATTCCGACAAGTGCCCAGATCCCCTTTTTTCCTTTGAAAGAAAAATTTTATTACATTTTTAGAGACCTGGCACCTGGACAGTGACGTAAAAAAAAGTCTATCTTTGGCGTATGAAAAGATGTCCTCTCAGAATATGCCGTATCCAAGCAGTTTGTGTCTTTTAGGCTGCAAATAGCACATTCGTGATCCTTTTCAAAACCTGATTTATCTCCTTTTTATGAGAAAAAACTAACCATTGTTAAACTGCCTGATTGTGTTGCAATCACTTCGTAGATTATCAACACAAATTACTTGGGGCAAATGCTTGTCACTTTAATTTGCTCTCCAAAAATGCATCTCATAATTTGTGGCCAGATTAAAAAGTTAATCACATACACCGCCGCAGTTCTTGTTTCATTTAATTGAGTTGTAAAATTGAAGATGTGGGGGCTTTTGATAATACCCCTTGAAGTTTTGCACGCCACTCAAACATACAATGGAATCGTGATTTACAAGCTTTTGTGCTGATCAAAAACAACCAGATTTCATATGGCATGTTGACAATACAATCAGCTGCAAAAAAACATCAATACCATTATAAGGTGCTGTGTGTGTTCTGCCCACAAACAACCACAGATTGCAGGTGATTTATGAAGCATGGGGTCTTATAAATGGAGCATATTCATACACGTCCTATCCATATATCTTGTGCCCATTATCAAGGCTTCTTTATTGGTATTAATCATGAGCTTCTGCATCCTTTGTACGTGCACTATAGATTTGGGTGTGCGGCCAGTTCACAGCCCACCAGCCGACTGATTTATTGGTCATTTGAGATAAAGAGGACGTGCTAATTGGTTTAAGCCCACAGGAACCACAGAGGCGAGTGAGATAGCAGAACCCAAGAGTTTAATGATGTTGTTCATTGCAGTTGGAGGGTGAGATAGGTCCCTCATGGTAGACTTAAATATGACATGTGAGATTTAGGCCCGGTTTCACAAACGGGGCTTAGCTTAAGCCAGGACTAGGCATTAGTTTAATTAAGATATTTAAGCAACTTTTACAAAAATGCCTTATAAGAATATATTACAGGTCAGCATCTTAACACAGAACAATGACACTGACATGTTTTAAGATAGGTCAGAGCAAGATATGTTCATCTGAGACGGCTCAAAAATGCAATTTAGTCTGGGACTAGCTTAAGCCCTGTCTGTGAATCCGAGGAATAAAGTCAGAGTTGCAAGATATAAAGTCAGAGTTGTGACGTATACAATCAGAATTGCAAGTTAAGTCAGAATTGGGGGTTAAGACCCGATTGTGAAATGTAAAGTCAGAATTGCGAGATATGAAGTCAGAATTTATTAGAAGTTAAGTCAGAATTGCAAGTGTTATGTAATGGCAAAGCTGAATTTTTAGCTTTGGTCAATGTCGCATGATCCTTCAGAAATCATTCTAATGTGTTGATTAGCTTCAGCGCTTCTGATACTTCTCATTTAAATAATCTTATTATACTTTAGATTTAATTGTAAATAAACTTAAGAATTTCATGTCATTTTGTTATTGTTGCATTAATACAGGATACTTATTCACTGAGTGATGAAAAAGGTCTGAGAAACCTCACGTGCTCATTAGTATTCTGTTTGAGAACAGGAAGCAAACATGAAAAATTGAATAAGCAGACACGGAACCTCTCCAAACGCAGCATACGGTATCGTAATTCAATTAAGGGTTGGCCATAATTACAACCTGCTCAAGTTTTGCTTTTTTCCTTTTCAGTAAGTTTTATTTCTGATGCCTCTAACATTTTGTATTGATGTAGTTTGTGAAGAAAAAAAAGAAAAAAAAAGCATTTTCAATTAAAAAATTAATAAGGTTTGGGAAGATGCATTTAAATTAGCTTAATGAATTTTAAAGTCTCCTCCAAAAGAACATTCATTTATGAAGCTAAGATGAAAAAAAAATCTAAAAAATATTCTTAAATCTTTGAAGGTCAGATAATAGTCTTGAAACATTATGAAATGCGTTTAGAATGATAAACGCTGCATTACATTAGAAGTGGACCATGGGGAAAAATAGTACAATTATGTCACCTTTTAGTAAATAATGAGAATATCATAGTATTAAAAAACTGCTGTAAACATGCATTTATGGTATACAGACCATCTAGTCCTAGATTTATCATACAGAAATGATCCTTGCATCCAAGCCGCTTATGCTGTATTCTCTGCCCTTGAGCTATTTGAACCTCTTAACCTCACAGTTTTTCATTTTAATTGAAACGCAACACACTTTCAGAAAAAAAACACCCTCTTGAGACAAATTCAGTAGCAAATAGGTTTATCATTCAGTGCTTTATATGAGGAAGGAAATCAGTATATCTTATATATAGTTCTAAAGCTAGTGCGTTCAATTCCCACACACATAAATAATAAATCACTGTATTTAAAGTTAAATTACCTTTTGGTGCTTTGAGAAAGATTATCATCAGGATAGAAATATAGCTTTTACAGTCATTATGCTTTAGGTGAACTTTTGAAAGGACTCATGGGACTCAAGTTTATCATGGCAACAGTGTGAAAATAAAACTCAGTTAGGCAAGCCTATAAGATGGTTAATGATTAATCCATGTTTTCCAAGTAAAAAGCAAAATGAAAAGGCTGTTCATACTCACATATTAATACAATTAAAGTAAACAGTGACCTGTTGCTCTAAAATGGAAAATAAATAAACAATAATAATAAAATCACCAAAATCAGTCTCTGGCAATGTGGTATATGAATAGTGCATATGCAAATTTGGTGCATTTTGATTAATCTAATTGATTTGATTGGTTATCTTATAAACAGCGACAGTGTCAAGTGTCGTGTTGTATATTAAAAGCCTGAAAGTCATTAGTCACCACTGATTATCATTGTATGGAAAAGACCAGCTTGAACGTTCTTTATAATGTCTCCTTTTATCATGTGAGGTTTGAACAACATTACATTGGGGAAATGATTAGCTCTTTCATAGACCATGCCGTATATGGTTGCATCAAACCCAAATACAATTGTTTTATAACAAATGATTAATATGCCAGGCAGCTCTCACGTTTTTCTTTAGGGATATAGAGCAGCTTTATTTTAGAGCATCAAAAGAAGTCTCATTGTACAAAGAATCATACTCTCATTTTGTTTAGCTTTGGCTCATGATGTGGGGATTGTGGGGTGGGCGTCTCCAGCCTGCAGGGAGTGGGATGTCACAAACAAATATGTGCTGTCAGTACTCCCATCTGGGGCAGGGGACTGTCATTCTGAGTCTTTCATTTTGGTTTGCTTTGCTTTCTGTATCATTCCAGTTTGTCGCTTTTTCCCTCTCAGCAGATTTAAGACTCATAGCATAATAAGAAGTCTTTCTCACATCAGTGGCAAATCCACCCAAGTAAATGTGCTGATGAACTTCTGAAAAATGCAGAGAACTGTGGGCCGCAAAGGTGACAGACGGATTAAAATGGGCTCGATCAGTCAGAAAATTGTAAAAGCCCAGAATCTGAAATAGCAGTATCAATATGTTAGAAGCATTAGAAATGTATGTGCAGTTCTAACTGAATCATATCTCAGGTTGCGGTCAGCTCTGTGAGTGTTTTTGTTTAGCTCAGGTTGTAGAAATTACATATGCGAAAGCTTGAGAATTCACTAGATGTCTGTGCTACTTTTGTAAGATTGTATTTCACACAATAATAGTGCTTCCAGTGGTTTATTTCAGACAAACATATATAATAATAATATATTATATTACTTTATATATTGTATTAGTAATATGTTATAATACTTTTATTTCATATAAAATTGTTAAAATCTATTAACATATTTACTTACATATTGCTGGAGACTTACTGATATCAAATTATAACTTTAACATTTGAAGCATGTTAAGACTTTAATGTGTTTTAATGACACTGTTGGTGAGGATTGCATGATCTTTGAATAATATTGGTCTTTAAATGCAAGATTATAGGATTAAGTACAAAATTACTATTAATATTCAGATTTAGCAGGCTTTAAGTACACCTAAAAGTAGATTTATTGGCAAAAATGCACATGTATTGGTATTATACTTATGGAATAAATTCATTTTAGTATATTTAGGGATATCATATTACATATATTTGATTAAAGCAATAATGCAGATGGATATTTCTGTTTTAGCCAATTCTTATTCTATTACATGTCTATGTGAAATCATTAAAACCTATGAGAATTAATGGTAATCAGCAGAAAACACAGAGGTTTTCACATCTGTACTGTGTTCCCTACAGAATTTCTTAGTAAGTGCACTTATTGCCACAAAAGTAATTTATTTTGAAACACCCCAGTAAATACTTAACCTGAAAATTATCCACTCAAGGTGGCCTACACCACATCGATGGCTAAATGCTTCATTAAGAACACATCATAGGCAGATGCCTGTGACCGAGGGTGGAAAGAGAGAGAGGACAAGCGAGTGAGACAGTGAATGTAAAGTGATCCTGCGAGCACAAATCAATAGGTTATTTCAGCCCTGGTAGAGTATTTGTAGTTCTCTTAATCCATTATAAAACTCATATTTATCTGTGGGATATGGTGGTCTTACTGAATTGAGTTCATAAATAAGTTTGCTTTGCTCTGGGACAGTAGAATTTGACCTTTGTCCACAAACATAGATAATAATGTTACCATAGTCATGTCTTTGTGTATTAAAGAAGGTGTTTAGCTGATATTATGCAACTGGCAATGCCTCAAAACCTCAGTGTATTGATGAAATCATTGAGGTTTTGTCATATTAAAGCATGCATGGGAAGACTTTGCAGTGAGGAAAAGAGATTGATGGGGGTGAAACACATAAAAATCGACTGATTATGTAAAACTGTGTACCATACTGTCCTTTAAGAAACACTGTCCCATTGCCTTGAGTGTCAGTGTTGTAAATAATGCATATGTTTTTTTTGACAGTGCTATTCTTCTGAGCGTATTTTTGCAATAGAAATTATTGAAGCATTTGTGTTCACTGTATCACGGAGAACTGGATCAGAAAGCACTCCTATCAGATTGAGACAGACACTTCAAAACAATTACCTGCCCCCTGTTGTTTTCTTTAGAGAGGAAAAATGTGCCTCTCCTCATTCAGAATGTGATTTAGAGAGACTAAGTCTATGGTTTGCAGGGAAATTGTAAAGAATACTTGTCCTACAATTGTATTGTGCTGTTGTCATTTCCTATCACTGTAGTCTGTAATTTTGAGAGGTGGTGTTTGGTATTATTTGACGTTACTGAAGCTGTAATTTAAAACAATAGGGGTATAAGATGACTGTTTGCCTGATTTTGCTTTTGCAGTCATGTCTACGTGATCCCTGCATTTACGTGGACGCTCTCGTTGGGGATTCTTCTGGCCCAGATCGTTATTCAGCCCATCACGTCACTGCTGACGCTCCTTAAAGGAATCCTGCTGGTTATTACTGTGAGTTTAATAGTTATAATCAACACTAATTTTAGTGGTACAGGCATGTAGCTTGCCTGTACCACTTAGGTAAAATTACCATTCATTTAAAGTCATTCCTTCATCATTTTTATTGTTTCCATGCTAATTCTAAATTATATGGACGACCAAAAAATAAATAGCTAGCTATATTAGCATTTAGGTTTTTTATTTTCCTTTAATTTCATGTTTTGTTTTGTTTTATTTATTTTTACTAATAATACATTAACTTGCAATAATTTACAGATTTGATTCTTAGTAAAATATAATATTTATCTACTATTAAACAGATAATTTTTATTATCATGTCTTTTTATCCACATTGTTTGATGAATTTAACTATTTTTATTGACATATTGATTGCTTATTGTATTTATGCAGTTGATTTGATTTATCAATTCCTCAATTTATTACAATTTATTAAGTGTCACATTTGGACCGCTAATAAAAAAAAAAAAAAACACACATTAAAAACAACCTTGTATTGAACATACTGTATCTAGGCTATGTTGATTTGATCAAAAATACAGTAAAAATTGTGCTACAGATTATTATTAGAATTTAATTTAGTTTTATTTTTTTATATATTCAAATAGTTAAGTTATTCCTTTGAGTTGATTTTTCAGCAACCATTGCTTCAGCCATTTAACAATAACCATATTACTTACTACCATAATATACTTATTACTAAACATCATCTAAAATGCTGACATGCTACTTAATAAACATGTATTATCGTCATTGTTGCAAACTTTGCTGCTTAAAATTTTCTAGAAACTGTGAAACATCTGTTTTTGGATTGTTTAATAAATAGAAAGAACATAATTTATTTGAAACTAAAAAAAACTGCATTGCTCATTGTTTTTTGTTTTTTATAGAAGAGTAACAAAAATATATAAATATTCATATTTTACGCAAAAGCGAATTCAATTTATTCATAGTTTTATGTTTTATTTAGTTATTTTTTTTAATCTTCATTAAATATACCAACAGAATGATTGTTCCTCAATCAGTGAAGGAGCCATTAAGGACAAAAAATAATAAACTAAAAAATTTGGAAAAATGTGACACTGTAAACGTGACGAAAAGTAATTATGAAATGGTAATGGTTTGTGATGAGCTGCTTGTTTTGATGTGTGTATATGTGAGAGACATCACATGTTCTTTCAGTTCAGAACAGAGCGTCACCTCTAATATTCTAACTTGGATCTGTGAGTGTTTCTTGTTCTGCCGTGTACTGACCTCAGCCTAGCCTTTTGATTATGGCTCTGTCTTGCCCCTTTTTGACACCGTTTGCTGATCGACCTACCCTCGCTAGCCTTAGGATTCTGTTTATGTTTTGCCTCTTCCACTCCTGTTTGCAGTTATATTGACCCTGCCTGTTTTACCACGCATACCCATAAATAACTGCACATGGATTCACATGCCCCTGTCTCTCTCGTTACAGAGGTGCATTGAAGTGTCTTGGAGGGCAGGTATAGAGAGGTTATTAAAACACACACACAAAACATATTTATTATTAAAGTATATCATTTTTGATACTGAAATGGTTTTATTTTGACATTATTCATTGAAATGTCATGAGTTCTTCATAAGGAATGTGTTATTCTTAAAAACGAGGAGTTCTATGCTTTACTCAGTAAGATGTTGACCTGTTTACACCAACCTCACGGGACAGCAGAAAGCGATCCCAGCGCTCTTTTAAGATGAAGGGAAGAACTATCAGTTTCCCTTTATAATGAGCACATTTGACCCAGCAATGAAGTAAAACGTTGCACAAAACCTGTAACATTTCAAAGAGATTTAGGGTAACACTTTATTTTTAGGTGTCTATAATACAGAGTAATTACATTTTAAGTACTAAGTAGTGTTATGGCCTCAATGTAGGTCTAGAGTAGACCGCAACAGAAATAAAACGTTTGGTGGTGAGAGAGCTTGGTGGACAAAAAAACTCCAAAGATTGACCCCAAGATGGGGTAAAATGACCCAAACAACCAATTGCAGCAAAAGAAAGTTTTTATTTACATAAATATTAAATAGGTAACAAAACAACAAAAGAAAAGCTAACAGTTAACCCAACTGCCTAAACTCCAAAGAAAAAGGAAACCAAAAATACAAAAGATTAAACTAACCCCCTAAACTTACATAAACAGGAGAAAAGTATTTTGAAAGCAGAAATGCCACCCACCTCCCTACTTAACCCAAAAACAAAAGAGTAGAAACTAAAGATATTGATTGACATCTGAACACTCACTTCTCTTCCAATAGAGTCTCCAAGTTGGAGGTAGTCAAAAAGACAGAAAGGGCAATAACACTACTTGACCAGTCTTAACATATTTGAGAGAAAGATACACCAAAATGAAGATACATAAAGATGAGTTCTCAGCCACCACATCATCCAGCCACCACCAACAGTTGTTTCTGGAGATAGCTGCAGTTTAAATACTGTACACGCTCTCCTCTCACATCATACAATCCCACCAGATCTAATTATCAGCATCAGGTGGGGACATTGGTTCTGTGGGGAAACCCAAAGAGAGAGGGAGAGAGAGAGCAGCAACAACAACAACTACTACTTACAGCTCTGGACATAACAGAAACCACTGTACTTACATAAAAAATATATATATTTACCATGTAACTAAGTTATGGAAAAGTTTGTACATACAGTTTGTAATTATGTAGATGTAAAATTACATCTACATAATCCTATGTGTCCTACTGTTACACATTACACCAAAAGAATTTTTTGGTATTGATTTATATTATTTGATTTTTTCACATATGTTGCATACTTTATACAAAGTAATTATAAATGTAAGTACACAGACACAAGCTAACTAAAATAAAGTGCATCATGATTGTACTTAAGTGTAAGTAGCTGTGTAAAAGACTTGATTTATAACATGTGTAACAGTAGCTGCCTGTTACATCTACATAATTATAAACTGTAATTACAGGCTGTTCCATAACTTAGTTACATAAGTACATGTTATTTAATGTAAGTACAATGGCTACAACCAAGTACCTAATTAGGTAGTTACTCTCCATTATGACACCTTAAAATAAAGTGTTACCAGTTTGGGTCACGCACAACCAAACCGAAAGGTGATTGGGTCGATCTGTTCCATGATGACAAAGGGGCCAACAAACCTGAGAAAAGTAAAGTTTTTTACTGGTCAGACGCAGATGAATATCTCTGGTTAATAGCCATACCTTTTGACCTGATTGATACGCTGGTACTTCAGACCTTTATCGATCTTCTGAGGTATTTTGCCTGCCCGTTGCAGATGGTGATGTGCATTGTCCCTGACTCCCTCAATATCCAGGAACCAGTAGTCTACCGCAGGAACATCGGAAGGCCCTCCGGACCATGGAAATAGATGGAGCTAGAAACCAAGTACACACAGGAAGGGAGTGAGACAAGTGGGCGCTCGACGTAAGGAATTCTGTGCATACTCGGCCCAGCCCAGAGAGTGGTTCCAGTAGTCCTGGTGGCCATGGCAGAAAGTTATGGAGTAACCACCCCCCCTCTTGAAATTTCCATTCTGTCTGGCTTGTGGTTGGTACCCAGAAGAAAGACTTACGGTCACACCTAGGAGCTTGAAGAAGGATCTCCCGGCCTTTGAGATAAACTG
This sequence comes from Enteromius thamalakanensis, assembly GCA_032357475.1. Classification (NCBI taxonomy): domain Eukaryota; kingdom Metazoa; phylum Chordata; class Actinopteri; order Cypriniformes; family Cyprinidae; genus Enteromius; species Enteromius thamalakanensis. The sequence goes on from JAUCMT010000013.1 coordinate 12,356,624, forward strand.
TGGCCCCGATCCGATACAATGTCTTCTGGGATTCCATAGAACCGAAATACTCGGATGAAAAGAATCTCTGCAGTTTCCATGGCTGTGGATAAACCTTTTTTGAGGTATTAGAGGACAGAATTTGGAGAACCAATCAACTATGACCGGGATGCATGTATTACCTTAGGAAGGGGGCAAGTTGGTGATGAAGTCAACTCCTATGTGTGACCAGGGGCGGTTGGGAATTGGAAGCAGGAACAGTTTTCCGGACTGTTGCTTTTAGAGATGGCACATTCCCAAAATCCCCTCATGTACCTCCTCACATCCCTTGCCATCTCAGCAGAGGCGGATCTAGAAAATTATTCATAGAAAATATTCATGGAAAATATATACACTAAGGGGCACATTTACATTGTCGTTTTAAAAATGAAATGAAGGCTGATGTGTGATTGACTTGAACCTGATATCTGGATTGGAAAGTCAAACCTATAGTGAGTTTAAATCTATGCCAAGTTTACAAAGCATGACAAACAATGCAGACTGCATAATAGATACTGTTACGATCACAACTGGATTGGTTACCTGTCTCTGCCGGAAAACACTCCGGCTGTTCTGTTCACCATGGACTCTATTTACTCTCAGAACTCCATTTCCCATCATGCCTCTCTCCCTCACAGCTGTTACTCATCCGATCGTTACTCTGTCATTAGCTCCACTATAAATATCAGCCTTACCTGCCAGTTGATTGCGAAGTGTCAGTTCTGCTCCGAGCGTTTTCCTAGCCTGCCTTGACCAGTACTTTGACCTTGGACTGTTTAAAGCTGTTTCTGGATGTTTAGCCGACTACCTATTGAATTTGGATTGTGTACCTCGACTGCTGATTCTTGCCTGCTCCTTCTTGTTTTTGGAATTCTGGTTAAACCTGCTCTTTTAATAAAAGAAGTTTAAACCGCATTTGGATCCGAACATTTCTGCATTGAATCATGAAAGAACACTTCGCCAATATAGGATCCAGCGGGGACCAAGGAGATCACCAGTTTGCTAAAAGACCCCCCCGATCAGATCCTAGACTTGAGGCAAGAAGAGCGGACGATCGAGGATTACGCCATCGAGTTAAACAAGCTGTGTTGCCAGGTACCGTGGAAGGAAGATTTCCTCAAAGATTTGTTCCGCTGTGGTCTTAACCTACCGGTTTAATCATGGATGCCGGCTGGAAAGTCTGACTGCGGTCTCCTGGAGTATCTGGATTATGCCCTGGAGAGGGCGGGGTCGAATCTCTCTGTGAGAATCGCAGAGGAGGAACACATTATCCAGACTCAGAGGTTCGATACATTGTTTCATTGTTTCAGTAACACAGAAATTTCACCTGTGCACAAGATGGCTGCCGATACTGAGATCGCACCTAAGATGGCCGCAGATACTGCGGCAACACTCAAGATGGCCGTCAAACCCAAGCCTGAAAGTGTAGTCGTCTCTCAGCCACCCTCAGCCATGAAGACCCCTTAAAACCTATGAGGTTAGTCTCGAGTTTCATGGACCCCCCATTAATGACCACGAGAATGGCTGTTAAAATGAGGGTCATCACACAGCCTGCTCCAGAGCCCACTCCAGTCCAGGAAAGCCCGGAATCCGCTCCAGAGCCCACTTCAGTCCAAGAAAGCCCAGAATCCGCTCCAGAGCCCACTCCAGTCCGGGAAAGCCCAGAGCCCACTCCAGTCCAGAAACTCCCAGAGCCTGCCACGCTGCCGCTCCCGCTGCCAGAGCCGGCCCAGCTACCGCTGCTACTGCAAGAGCCTGCCACGCTACCACTGCCGCTGCCACTGCCAGAGTCTGCCTCGTTGCCACTGCAAGAGCCGGCCCAGCTACTGCTGCCTCTGCCAGAGCCTGCCACGCTGCAGCTGCCACTGCCACTGCCAGAACCAATGGTGGAAGAGGACCTGCTGTCGTGGCCCGACCCACCAGAGCCAATGGTGGAGGAGGACCTGCCATCGTGGCCCGACCCACCAGAGCCAATGGTGGAAGAGGATTTGGTGTCATGGCCCGATTCCCCAGAGTCTGCCGCGCATCCAGTGCGCCCTCCTGAGTCTGCTGCACATCCCGTGCACCCTCCAGAGGCTGCTGCGCTGCAAGTGTGTCTACTAGAGTCCGCTGCGCTGCAAGAGTGTCTACCAGAGTCTGCTGCGCTGCAAGTGCATCCCCTAGAGTTTGCTGTACTGGAAGAGTGTCTCCCAGAGTTGGTTGTGCTGCAAGAGCACCTACCAGAGTCAACTCAGCGGCCAAGTTCAGTTCCAAGTCGGCTGCCAAGTTCAGCTCCAAGTCAATTGTCAAGTACTGTTCCAAGTCAGTTGTCAAGTTCAGTTTCCTGCCAGCGGTCAAGTCCAAGTGCTCCACCCCGGTGGGCTATACCGTTGTCTGCCCCGCCTGGTGGGCTTCTCTGGCATCTCGTCCACCCGGGAAACTTCAAGCAGCATCAGTTCCATCCAGCCAGGACCAGTTTGGACAAGTTACCTTTGGGCCCCTAGAGGCCAACACTAACCTCTTTATGCTTTTCTGTTCCGGTCCTGACTGTTCTGCCAAGGAGGAAGGTGCTGTTTTTTACCCCGCCCTGGTTGATCTCTCTCTCTCTCTTTCACTCCACCTTTTGCGTGCATTATAAGATGCAATATGCAAACATTAATGTCTCGCGTGCACGCATGTGCCAACTTGGTGTAGATTCCGGAATATTTTGTGCAATTTGCGGGCATCAGGGAGCCACTATCAATATACGTGGCACTAGAGCTGGGGTGTAGGGGTGGCACGGTTCACAAAACCCACGGTTCGGTTCGTATTGCGGTTCTAGGGTCACGGTATCCGGTTCGGTACGGTTCTTGTTATTTTTTCTTTTAATCTTTAAAACTCCAGAAATGTACTTCAGCATATGATATATAG
>JAUCMT010000013.1:12373830-12393371 GCA_032357475.1 Enteromius thamalakanensis
GCCTTAATTCTAGCTTTACTGGCACAAGGATTCAGTGACCGTCAAATTGCTTCTATCCTTAATATTTCAAAGATGGCAGTTCACAAAAATGAAACAAATGTGTATTGTTTTGTATTAGTGGTGTATTGGTGAGATTAACAGTTTTAAGAATAAGACCCAAAAGAAACAGATTTTTCTGCAGTGGTCTCTTATTGTTTTCCAGAGCTATATATATATATATATATATATATATATATATTTATATATTTATATATTTATTTCTACATTACATACATATTGTCACGAATCGCGCCTCTGTGGCCCTCTCAAGCAACAGCAGTACTAACGTTCCTGCCCACGTACCTCGGCGGATCAGCGCCAGGTGTTCCTCATTTCCCACAGTATTTAAGCTCTGACTTTTGCACTGTTCAAACGCGAAGTCTCGATTTGCCCCGGCCATCATTTCTGAGCGTTTTCCATTGTTTATTGTCTACCTGTGTTTGATTTCTGTTGCGGCAAGTCTTCGACGAAGTGAGCCTCCAAGCTTATGATCTACTAACTCACTGCCAACAGTTAGAGTAGCTTACCTTCTTGACCACTGAACTGGTGAGTTCAATCCAGGTGCTCACTGCAGCAACCAATGCTCAAAGTAGGCCATCATCGCCAATCCTGCACGCCTCACGCTTCTGGAAAATTACAACGACAGGCAAGGAGTTTCTGATCCAATGTGAAATTTACATAAAAAGACGCCAAAGACGAGCTGCTTTCACTCAAACAGGGCACCGCTTCGGCAGCTGACTTTACCATGACTTTCCGAACCCTTGCTGCTCAGACAGGCTTGGATTGTGATCCTCTGATGCCTCTGTACCGACGGGGCCTCCGCGAGGATCTTCAGACAGAGCTGGCGTGTCGGGGCGAGGATCTAACACTACAACAGTACATGGACCTGGCCATCCGCACAGACCATCTGATGCGCTCACGCAAGAACCATCGCACTCCACCAGCAGCCGCTAGTACGTTCACTATTCCACCTGCTGAGCCTATGCAGATCAGGGCCACTCGTATCTCACTGGAGGAGCGTGGGAGACACATGGAGAATGGACTATGTCTGTACTGTGGAAAAGCAGGCCACTTTCGAGCCACCTGTCCCCCGATTTATAAAGAACTTCAGTCAAACCGCCGAACCCCTGACCGCCATGACCAGTAAGACTTTCAAACATTTACCCCAGGGACCTGAGAGTGAGTCCACCTTCCACAACCTCAAACTAAAGTTTACTACCTCCCCCATCCTCCCTCATCCGGACCCCACATGCCAGTTAATCGTAGAAGTCGTTACCTTCAACACCAGGGTGGGAGGTGTGCTATCACAACGCCTAGGTGAACCCAAAAAACTGTACCCTTGTGCCGCCTTCCCCCGCAAGCTCTCAACAGCGGAGCGGAACTACGATGTCGGCGACCAGGAGCTGCTGGCTATGAAGTCTGCTTTGGAGGAGTGGCGTCACTGACTTGAGGGTGCTAGTAAACCTTTCATTGTCTATACCGACCACCGCAACCTTGAGTATCTCCGATCCGCCAAGAGGCTAAACTCCTAGCATGTTTTCCGGTAGTATGGCCTACCAGAAGATATCGTTTCTGACAGGGGTCCCCAGTTCACCTCCAGAGTCTGGAAAGCCTTCTGCAACCAGCTAAATATAAATGTGAGCCTCACCTCAGGTTACCACCCCGAGTCCAACGGCCAGGCCGAGCGACTTAATCAAGAACTCATCCACTTCCTCAGGTCGTACTGCCACAACAATCAAAGTGACTGGAGTCAGTACCTCTTCTAGTAGTCTCGATTTGCCCTGGCCATCGTTTCTGAGCGTTTTCCATTTTTTATTGTCTACCCGTGTTTGATTTCTGTCAGTGTTTTGGTTTACTGATTTCTCACTGCCTGCCCCGACCTGTATTTTCTGTTTATTGACTACGATTTGCCTGCTCCCTGTGATACTACTGTTTGCCTGTGTACTGACCATTCCCCTGTCTGACTACAATCATTAAAACATTGCATATGGATCCGAACAAGTCCCACAAATCCTTACACATATACTGTATACATTTACATTAATTTAATTGATATTTTTTAGTGATAATCTAATCATCTTTCAGATATCTTGTTCTTTTAAGAAATTAATGATTATTCAGCAGGAATGCATTAAATTAATCAAAAACAAAAGTAAGGTAATTTTAATTGGTACCGAAAATCTATTTCAAATAAATGTTATTCTTTTGAAATTTTTATTCTACATTTGAATAATATTTCAAAATGTTACTTTAAAAAAAGCGCCCTTCATGATTAATGTTTAATATTTGATATCACAGGTGTGTGTGTGTGTGTGTGTTTGCTGCTTCAAAGAGAGCTATTCATTTTATACAGGAGTTTACAAGTTCATCTTTCCCCATCTTGACAGTTATCTGTAAAACACACAACCCGTGTACATTCTTTAGATTTATTGTGCTAGAACATACATGAATCAAACTCTTTTACAGAGGGTTAGGACTTCACAGCGGGCTGTGTTCAGCCGTCAAAACGGCAAAGCAATACTGAACTCCTCAGTGAGTGTAACTACAGTAATTTGACTTGCGAGATCAAAAACTTCTGTTGCTCTGTATACAGCGCCACAGCAGAAGAGTGAAAGCAAATTTCTGTCATGTTTTCTCTTGCTTTAAAGCATGCAAACAAAAGAGGAAGAGAAGATGCCGATGCACCAGGCGAGAGGGTTAGGATGTCGGCTTCCCCAGCCACCTGTCCTGTTCCTTTACCATCTCTCCCTCCAGTCTGATCCTCCGTAAAATGGATTCACTCAGTCCATCTTCTGGTCCCCTGTGTGCATTAGAAGATTGGAGCCGCTGGAGTGGCCTTCATGCATTTAGAGAGGATTTGCTTTACTTAGAAAGTGCTAAAGGTGTTTGGTCGATGGATGTGTGCTTGTTGTCTTACTATATCAGTTTGTGTACTTTGTGTTTATTATCAGAGTGAGAGCGAATGTGTGTGTATTTATGGATACTATCCCAAACGTTGAAGGAAACTGCATTCTTCTCCTCCACTAATGCATGACATTTTTTGCGATGGGTCAGTCCTTACAGGATAGAGCACCTCTCACATCCCTTCCCTTGGCCTCAGCCATGCTCAGAATTACATGGATGGAGGATGGAGGGAAAGAGTGAATAGAGAGAGCTGAGAAGAGATGTTGAAGGGCTGGGTAGATGGGCACTCTCAGGCAAAGCTGAGCGAACAGCCTCTGTTGGGTAATATGTGCTTTTACACTTCATTTTTGTAGATCTCACTTGAGATTTTTTGACAATGTCAAGTTAGAAAGAAGCTAATCACAGTCCTTGCTTGGCCACCCTTCACCATCCAGCTTTTAAAAGGAAACTGAAAGCCACTTTTATGTGACCTTGTTTTTTTTCTGCGAGAGCTCAAACGCCTGTGTGCATCTAATGGAATGTCTTCTGGGTAATCCAGGTCACTCTTCTCTGGTCCTTAAAAGTGCTTTACTTACAGACAATAGACTCTATATGCCAACTTTTCCTCTTCTGCTCTTTCAAGTAAGCTCAGAATTGCTATTTCACAGAAAAGACTTTCTAGTGCATGTGATTTTTCTAAAGTAATGGTTTATAATACTGTAAGTTGTGTGTAAGTTGCACATATCAAAGCTCATGTACACACTGCAGCTGCACAACAAATGTTGTTATCATTAACTTCAGATTTAAATTCCACTTGGTGTTTTATATATATATATATATATATATTAGTTGGTGGGCCGTTATCGACGCTAATACGTGACTCTTATTGCACGATAAAAAAATATCGCCGTTAATCTATTCACAAAGTTGGGCTGGGAGCTGGGTCTATACTACGCAAGATGTGATGAGTTTTACCTTGATAGTTTAGCGCGGATGTATACCTAGCCAAATTTGTGCTGTAGCCCTATTCGGACCGGACTAGTTATCTAAACTACTGTAAGTCTGAGCTTCGATTCTTATCACCTGTTGTCCGTGATTTTCATGTACCATTTCAGACGGGACAAACCCCTCTGTGTTTATTACAGAGGTGAGAGGGTTTGTTTTGTAGATCTGGGCGTCACAGAGATTGCTATAGTCATTCATATCTTCTGAATATTTCATAATCAATGTTTTTCCCACATATGACACATGTGCGCGCTTAGGACTCACTGGGCTTCATTGCACACAATTTGCGCTAAGACACGTGCACATTGCTTGACAGTGTGTACTTTCATCCATCGTGTTTTGCTTTAGTTATGTTTTTTATATACCGTTTGGAATGCATTGGTATTAGATGCATGGAACCTGTGCACTGACAGACATCACTGACAGTCACGTGCGCTTTGTTTGTCCTGAAGTGGCTGATCACGGCTGCGGTTAAATGCACTTACTTTCTCAAATGCTTTCATACAAAACTAATGTGCACACTGTCAGTTATGTTTTCAGAGCAGAGCAAAACATCTGATATATTGAAACAGATCTGTGCATTAGTCTGAATGCAGCCTGTTAAAGCTGCCACTGTCTATGATTTCATCAGTAATAATTAAGCGGCAATAATGCAGAGGAAAAAAGTTAAATCCAACTATTAAAGTCAAGTAATAAAAAAGTAAAAACAAGTAATAGTTTTAAAAGAGTTGCCTGTTTATATAATGATAAAAAGTTTAAATTTTGCACAAAAAACATTTTATTTTAAATGTAGCCATGTGCAGTAATATTGAATGAGAATGTAATATTCTCCTGGTTTCACAGATAAGATTAAAAATTAATCTTAAAAGATTAAGAAAATTAATCTATGCCCACCCCTAATATATACACACATACACTTAAATGGTTGGGGTCAATATGTTTTTTTTTTATACCATTAGCAATAGCAAGAATGCATTGTCAGTAAAGGCATTATACTGTAAAAAAATAATACTTAAAAATAAATGTTGTTTTTTCGTTTACTTTACAATGCATCAAGTTCCCCACACACAAAAAAAATAATTAGAAGCACAGCTGTTTAATAATGAGAAATGTTAGAATGATTTATGATGGATCAAATTGAAATAATATTTCACACAATTATTATATTTGCTGTATTTTATTAAATTGAGCATTTAAGCATAACAGACTTTATACAAATATACAAATGAAAATAAATTGTATAAAATATTGATTATTGTACGTTAAATATTAAAAATTAAGTATTGTATGTTAATGTTCTGCATTTTATTTTTAGTTTAAGTAATTTTGTAGGTATTTTTATATTTAATGTTATTAAATGTAATTCAGTTTAGTTCAGTTTTAGTAAATTTAATACATTAGGTTGCTGAGCTAAATCTTTTCTTCCTCTTATTCTTCAGTTAAAATGTATTATATTTCAAGTAATGAAAACATCTTTTGAATTTTAGTTTATTTGGCTATAATAACCTGGCATCCACTTTAGTTGTCTGTCCATCTATGCCATTCTCCCTTCCTCCAAGACAGTGAGTTATAGAGGGAGTGAGATGTCGGCCTTCATTGGGAGTAATTTCCTGGCTCTGCATGTGTGGGCAGTGAAATGTAGGCAGGCTGTTTCTGAGGAGCTTCTCATTGCTCTCTCGCGGGCACGTAGTGCTGCAAAATTCCATTAACAATCTAACAGCTCAGACGCGGCTGCACACTGAGTCTGGCTGCACAGGTGGTCTGTCATCTCAAGAAAGAAGAGCACTGTACTACCATCCTCCCATGAGCAGCCGTGTATTATAACAGTCCGACAATAGTGAGAATTGGGGTTAACACAATAGGAAGGTCCTGTGACTTCCCAGAACACAATAATAACAGCGTCAAATAAGATGGGAATCTTTTATTCTGCATACTGTATCATCAAAATTGGACACGCTGCTCTTGATGCATTATGAGTTCCCTATTTCAAAGGTACAGCAGTGTTGTTAGTGTTACAGCATGTATTATAACATGACATAACGGATTGTCCCATTCCCATGCTTTGTGTCACTTCATTTAACTCAATGTGACTCTCTTTAAAAGTTATACCAGTGTATTATATTTCTCAAGTGATTCATTTGTAAACAAAGATTCTTAAAGAGATGCTGGTTTTGTTATTTTCATTGTAGCAGAAATAGACAGGTAACTATCCAACTCAATATTAACTTTCATGTTTAGTATTTGTTAAAGGCAGGGTAAGCTTTTTTTTTTTTTTTTTTTTTTTAAAGCCATACTGAACGTGTTTTGGCTTAAATTTTTTATAGTGGAAGTCGCGTCGTCCATCTTTTTTACAGTCTGTGGTTTACACACCACAAGCACCGCACTGCGACAGCTAAAGTCGTAGAAAATCATTTGAAAATTTTTCTCAGTGCGTCATAAATAGAATGCAGCAGTAGTTTTCTTTCTGAGATTTGTCGCACCGCTTGCGCCCGGTGTAGACAGCATCACTGATTATACTGACTTCTATGGCATAGTATTTTGTTGCACTGCTCACGTCCATGTAGACATGATGTAACAATGGTGTTGCTTTGATTCATAGAACTAATCATTGCCTGGGTTGTGTAGGCTACATATGTGTGGGCCGTAGCTATCAGGGGAGAGACCCTTTTGGGGTAAGGGCATTTGTTTTGGTGATTTCGAATGTCAACATTGGCTTCCAGAAATCGCTTACCCTGCCTTTAAGCAACACTTGGTGTTGTGATGGAATTATTTTTCCTGAAGAAAGTGTCAGCATCCTTCTTAGTATAATTCTAATACTGTTAGTCAGCAATGCAAGCAAAGCCTCTGTGTGTGCATGTTATGCATTATAAATTAAATTCCATATATTACTGTATTTATCTATTTGCATGAAGCATTGGTTTAAATATTGGTTACCTTGAAATTAAATAAATAAATAAAAAGAACCCACTTCAGAATAAATATAAGGGTGAAAAAATGTATATATTTTTAGTGGCCACATTAACCATTTTTGTGTGTGTTCCCAAATACAAAACAAAGAGATTTAGTTGCACTGGCTTAAAATTGTGCTCGCAAGGCTTTGTCACCTCAAATCATTTAGCGAATAAAATTATCCCATTGATGCAGCATGTTTATCACATAGCGCTTGCAAATATTAATTCAGCTGTGAGCTAGTCATGCACCACAAATATCCAGGTCAAGGACTGTTGTTGTTCTCTTTCACACTCTCTCTCCCCCATATCTCACATATTGTATCTCATCTCTTTCTCAGTTTCAGTGGTCATGAGTCATGACATTAAAAGCTATCAATTTGTGGTAAAACACTTTTTGGTTGTGCTCCCCCAAGGTATTTCCAGTAACCCTTGACAGAAACTACGGAAACATTTGTCATTGCACTTTTTCTTAGCTTTTGTATATCCCTGCAAATGTCATTTGAAATGAGAATCTATTGGTGGGCTGGATTACTTCGGATGCTCTGTGTCGTGCGTCTTACAGCCTGTCATAATTTCTTTGCCCCAAGGTGGTCGTGACATTTGTTGTGGGTTCAGAGGTTCACCAAGAGACCACGAATGACTTCACCCAAATCGGGAAGCCTTTTCTAATGGGAACAGTCGCTCTTGGTAAGATAAACTTTTTTTTTCTTGAAAAAAAAAAAATATATATGTGTGTGTGTATATGTATAGTTTCAATTACTTTTGATTGAAAAAGTTTTTTGCCGACTTGCTGAAGTAAAAATAATATAGTTTTTATATTTTTTATATTTCATATACATTTGTAACAAAGTAATCAAAAAAAGTGATTTTAGTTTATTTTTTAACAACAAAATTAATTTTTTATTTTGAAATCTTGCTTCGACAGCTAGTTGAAATAAAGTTTATTTAATTTTATTTCAGTTAATATTTTGTTTAACAATTTTTTTATGCTGTAAATTACTGTTTTTGTCCATGATAATATCCCTGAATTTTATAAAATAATTCATTGAATTTCTGAAGGACAGAGGCCTATGTCTTTCTTGTTCAAGAAGCCATCTCTTTATTTTGACATATGTTGCATTGTACATGTACATTATTTTTCCTTTTTTAAACCAAGCAAACTTAATTTGGTGAACATTCAGCTTAAAAGTATGTTTAAAAAATGCCATTGTTTATTCGTTGTAATAATGGTTGTCTTGCATGTTTTCTGATGCCTGTGCACTCCAGAAAGAAGATGTGTGCTGTTTTTCTGTGTGTGTAGCGTGTGGGCAGTGGTGTGTCAGTGCATTTGGGTTTAGTGAAATGAAGTGAAGAGATCTGGAAACTACAGAGACACCACTGTGTGTTCATCGCAGCTGGTGTGCTGAGCAGTTAATGAAAGTACCTCTCGAACCTTATCACTGTGACAATGTAGATGTTAGCCAGGAGTCCAGGGAATTCTCTCTCTGTCCCTTTTTCTAATCCTGTTAATTGGCTGCCACACTCAGAGCTGTAAGGTCCAGAGACAGCCAAACCTCGCTGGCCCGCAGGAGGCTTCTGTCAACAGAACAAACAAAATCCGCCTGCAAGAGTCTCACACATTGCCTTGCTCTCATTTACAGCCAAAGCCATTGTGACACCTTTGAATAGACAGCTGTTTGCTCTACGGCTTTTTTAAAGGGCCCAGCATACGCCCCTGTGGAACCTCCAGGCTTCTAATGGGCGTCTGCTTTTAAGGAGTCACAAGGCTAGGCTTTGTTTACAGTGACAGCAGGGGAAGTCTATCTGTCTCCGGTCCAGCTGACAAGAAGGGAATGAGCTGGCCCGGTGTCAAACCATGTGTGTTTTATAACAAAAAAACACCAAAGGGCTTATAATGCACATGTCAGCATACTGCGCAGCGGTCGCAAGGTTGTTAGTAACTGCTTGGTTAATGCAGATTCCGTAGAATAGGTACAAAAGTGGAGCAGTCTCACAAGGGCCCACCGCTTGGTTTATTTGTCTGAAATCCGGCTCTGGGCTCTTGGGAGCATCTGCAATTACAAGGGCTCTTACCTTTCGCTGTGCGCCATCTGTTGTAATGTACTGGGTTTAGTCCCTTGCTCCTCGTTCGTATTTATCTTACTGATGATTTTCATTTGGTGCAAGAGAAAACACAGTTGTGACTGTCAGCACTTTTAAGAGAACATTTATAGAGCTGCTCTCAATTCCCTAGTTTTTTATTAACAATTGCTAAAACTGAGTACACTTGTAAAATGGATTCCGGCTAATTCTGATTAAATGAGCCTCATTCAAAACCGTTTTAAAATGGCAGTAAACTGACTAGTGTGACCACATGTTTTATATTAATGCAGCAAGTGGTTACTCTAATGAACAGTGCGTGTTGAAAGGAGACTGTTTTCAGTACACTTAAAAACATATTTATTTGATTTTTTTCTTCCCCTATAAACTGGAAAATTGCATTTTAACACTTTGAAGCCATTAAAAATAATGTGATAAATGACTGTAAATATGTTTTTCCAGATAACCAAAATACTTTTTAATTATTTTTAATGAATTAACTTGAATAGGTAGAGTAACACCATCAAAGGTAATTTTTTTAGGGAAAGATTAAAGTTGTTGATTAAGCTTAGCAGTATTATCTTGAAGACTAATATTTGTTTCTTCCAATCAGGTGGGATTGTCAACGTCATGCCTTTTTTGTTTTCAGAAATCTCTCATGTTAAAAGACAGGTAATATTATTATAATTAACCGAAGTGTTTTCTTGTGTAATAAACAATGTGTCATGAGAATTATATGTTGCAAAAAATTGTTTTGGACAGGTCTTATGGTTCAGAAGAGCTGTGCTTGGAGGACTTGCTACATGCACATTCTTGAATATATTATGGTAAGTATTAAGTTTTTGGTTATAAAATATGAGCTTTTTTCAATAATATATGCCATGTAAAGAAATGATTAACTCATAACGAAAATTCTGTCATGATTCATTCATCCTCATTTCATTAGACACAGTTACGACTTAATTTCTTTTACACAAAAGGAATATTGACATTTGTTCCATTTTAATTTGTTCCATTTTTCAAATTTTCTTTACACTAAGATGTTCATTAAAAGGTTCTTTGTGAACCCAAAAATGGTTCTTCATCATTATGAAACCCCACTTTTTACATTTTTGCATATTAATACCCCAAAGCACTATAATGGATATGATAATTTTGCGCAACGACCTGACTAGGGAACAGTCAGGCTTTTCTCAAGTGAACTATCCTATTTATGCCTTTATAAGATCATGTGCTGTCAACTACAGTAGATGAAGTCAGCTAGGTTGTCATTTGTTACTTGGGTGACGTGTCCTTCAGTTTAATTTAAATGTAGGACTAGTGTCAAGTTCAAAGTTGACAATGCGAAGCCCTCCCTGTTCATTTGTCACAGCAAAAGCACTTACTGTTTTTAAAATGACCCAGAAAGAGCTGAGCCAACTTCCAATCTCAAGTACATGGAGACTGGAGATAGACGTCTGCGGTCCGTCTCCCTCCTGACCTGCCCACTTGTCTTCTGTCCCTGATGTCTCTCTGATTTTAGCACACCCTGAAAAATCTCCAACACACTGACGTTTCATCTAATCATCTGTAAAGAAGTTATTGAGTTACCAATCAGCACTATGTTACTCAGGAGACCCAAAGCAATTATGTTGGAGCAGATGAGATGAAAGGAGTCAGCTACAGGAGATGAGATCTCATGTCAGTCTCTTTGGAGACCCAGAATGCACTGCTGCAGCCCTTCCACTATGGCAAAACTCTGTCTTTCCCTCAAATCCCTGCGGGTTGTTCTCCTACATTGATGGCAGACAGTGTTTAAACTCGCATCAGCTTTCCATTAAGGCCGAATCGATTGTTATCTGAAGACTTATGTCGATACATGATCACACAACAGAGACAGGACAGTCCACTTAGTCCGCTTAATAAAAAAATCACTGGTAATTTAGCTCTTGTTGACATCGTTCTCAAAAGTAATTACGCTTAAATGTTTTTTTTTATGCATTTATGCATTTGAATTCCATACAAAATGTTCATACATTTGGATTACACAGGGTAAGTATAAACAAATAATATATATTTGTAAGTCATAAGGAACAGGTAAGGTTTCTGTAACAGTACTAATAAACTAAGGGCCAGGTGCTGGTTGCACCAGCTACATGTAAAAAAGCTGGTTGTAAGCCCCACGCTGGACGATAAATATTTACACCTGTTGCACCAATTAAAACTACGAACATGCGCAGCTACGCCCAGCGTAGACGATGCGCGTCCTTGCTGACTCGTTCTCTCGCAGTTATAGATACAGCTAAGACGTGCTCGCGCTTCAACAATGAAGTAAAAGTAGACTCTTTACAGTTCTGAAGGATGTACTAAATGATGGACTCAAATTTCGATTGACTGCGTAGGCTATTTTGTTTCTAAAAAAATTTGGGTGATTAAAGTTATTAAGTAAAAAGGGTTAGTTTACCCAAAAATGCATTCATCTTCAGAACACAAATTAAGATATTTTTGTTGATATCAGAGAGCTCTCTGTCCTTCCATAGACAGCAATGTCTTCTGAAGAATTTTTGGGTGATCTAAGCCTTTTAAATTTACATGCAATTCAAATACCTAAATCTCTTATTTAGGCTATTTTTACTCTTCCATTTTTTTTAGGCCAATTCTGATGTACAGTGTTAGGCACCACAGTAACAGGCCGTTTAATTCAGCTTTCTTTGCCCTGGTTACATGAGCTCTTGCTTCTTTTTAGCTTTATTAGATTTACTGCATCTAATACAAACATATTTATTCTTTACTCATCCAGCATGCTTGTTTGATGTGAATGGATTTGGTGTCACCCAACAAAATGGTTTTGTGCCACTGTTCATTTTAAGCAGATATGTTTTGATAACATAACACAAATATATTTAATTTTATGATAAAACACCATTGTATTGTGTTTACTTAATTATCAATCATCAAACTAACATAAAGGGTTTAATTTTGCCATTCAAAAAAACAAAAAAACGGATATGATGATTTTTAACGCATGATGAAGACAGCGAAAGAGGTGCATCATGGCGTCTAATCAGGTAAGAAAATCTGCAGTTTTTCGTTGTGTTATGGCAAAGTCTTTTCTGTTAGAGTTTTTGATACTGGTATCGAGTACTGAACGGTTCACAAGCATTTTCAAAATCAAAGTGATCATCCTTATCCCCTTGTTAGTGAGGACTTTGGAGTGAGCAGAGCCATTATTTAGTCGTTTGGAATGCACTTGTCAAAGGGAGCTAAATTGATTTGGAAAATGGCTGTGAACCATTTGGTACACGATACCAGTATCGTGAGATGCCTACACGATAGCACTGTATACTTGATCTAGGCTTTTTTATTCTTTTTTAGCATTTTTAATTTGTTTTGTTTTCCAAACATTTAACTAGAGAGGAATTCAGTTTTTTTTTTTTTTTTATTCTTTGCACCAAAAGTTTGGTTGAACCTTGTAACATGGACTGTTTTAGTGATGTCCTACTACATTTCTGGGTCTGGTAGCATTTCAGTTGTGTTACTGTCATTGTAGGGTTAGAGAGCTCTCAGGTTTGATTAAAAGCATTTAATTTGTGTTCCAAAGATGAATGAATCTCTTGTGAGTTTGGAAAGACATGAGGGTGAGTAATTAATGACAGAAGTTAATTTTCGGGTAAACTATACATTTAATTAACTCCGCAAGACCCTGGGTTTCTGAGCTGATTAAGGCTAAGTTTCCCCAAAGCATCTTAAGCTTACATTGACCGTAGCTCCATTGGTTTCAATTGGTCTACAATGTACTTAAGCTTACAATGCTTTTGGGAAACACCGGCCTGGCATGGTACTGTTATGGCTTAATTTTACAATGAAGTGTTTCTTAAAATTATTTTTTTTTTTAAACATGCAATTTTTTGTGTAATTAAAAATGTAAAGGCTAAATCTTATACATTTTGTTGTTTGCATCTTTAGACTAATGACATTGAAGTACCTGATTGAAACAGTCTTTATATGGAGTACATGGTGAGTATTTTTTATTTTTTTTTTCAAGGATGATAAATGTTTTGGTAAAGTTAAGTTAATACACAAGAACTTAGTACTTAGGACATTGCCGGCACTCAGGAGGTGATTTAGAAGACTCATGGCATTCTTGATTTGAAGTTGCTGACACTAAAGATGTAGGTAGATAAAGTTCTTCTGGACCCTTACAGTACACCCTACGCAAAGCCATGTTTCTGAAACTGAACTTGAGCAAACCTCCTGAACTCATGTACACGCATTTCAAGTATTGCAGAAGTTATTTCTGGAGCCAATTCCTGTTCCTAAAATAAGGTTTGATTGGTTACCTTTAAATGCCAATTAGAAAAGGACTGTAGTTTGATATTTTTGCTATTTTGAAATTGTGTAATGTACTTTCAACTGTATTTAACTGAAGGAAACTGTATGCTTTGTTCTTGTTTAACAAATACATTTGATCATTTGTGACCCATCTTGTCTTTTATGATTACTTCCAAGAAAATCGCACACACAAAATGGGAGGGAAGCGCAAACTCAAACTTGTGAAACATTATTAGGAATATTTTTTTCTGTAATAAATATCTAAACCTTCATTAATATCTGTTTTTTATCCAATAGTATCAGGGAATCTCAAGTTTATTACTTTTATTACCACATTGTGTAGGATGGTAAAAATACCTAACCCTTAGTCTACATTGTCTCGACCAGTGGCATAAGTATAAGGCGTTTGACTGACCAATTAGAGATGAGAGTATTTGGAAATTTGAGAGAGAGTCTTTTTTAAATTTATTTATAATTTTTTTTTTATTCTAATCTTAGTTGGTTGTTATTAGTAAATAACTCATTTCATGTTTAAATTTTGTGATATATTTTGTATAAATTGTGCTCTTTTTTTCTATAAAATTGTACCTTGTGAAAACACTGCTTTTTAGAGTGCATAAATGATTAACTACTTCTTATTTCAAAAAGCATAATCACTTTTAGCACTGCTATTGTAAATAAGTTGTGCAGATTTGGTGTTCTAATCTGATTGGGAAACAATAGATGACTTAGGCCTCCACTTAGATTCATTTCAGCATAATTTACCTTAATATCTGTAGCTTCTTCTAGATTTTCCAATGAAATGTAACTCCCATACACTCATTGATAGGGAAATGTGCAATATTTGATGTGCTTTTATCAGCACTTTGTGTCGAACTGAGCATAATTTTATATTGTATCCTCTATTGAGAGAGCAGAGGAGGAGAGATTCACTGGTTTGCATTGAGATCTTCTGAAGCGTAGCTTGTACAAATTAGAAGATAAATCTCCGGTGGCTGCTGGAAAGTGAGGAAAACAGTTTTATGAAGTTTTCTGCTGCCTTTTGAAGCAAATGTTTTGTTGTCTTCTTTTTTCAAGCCTTTGTTTCAGAATGATCTTTTATCTTTTTCCTTTTCATCTAAAGTCACAATATCAACCTAGTTTTACTTTACTTATAAATATACACTTATTCATTTGTCCCCAGACGATACTGGCAAAGAACATCCATCAAAGATTAAAACTAGTGATGAAACTGTTAACTACTACTAAATTAAAATTAATAATTGTAATCAGTATTATAATGAATTACAATTATAAATAATATAGTATATTTAAAAACTTTTGAGTTATTTAGGATATTTATATTGTTCCAATTTATATTTCAAACAAATGCTGTTCTTTTAAACTTTTCTATTAATGAAAAATCCTGAAAAGGCCCAATACTTTACTTAAAGCCTTTATATATAATGCTGTATAAATGATTAAAAGCTATAATGCAATATTATTATTCATAATGTAATACGTTAATACATTATCTTGTCGTAAATACTTTTAGCCAAATTTAATATGCACAGTGTAACAATGAATTGATAAGTGTTATAATGTGAATGACATGGTTACAATTATTCAAGAGATTGTGCAAAGCATAATAAAGTGTCTTAAAAGGTGTAACTACTTTTAATGCATTAATACATAAAAGCTATTACATAAGTAAACTATTGCCAAAAATTAATCTGTTTCCACAAATGTATTATGGAACACAACTGTTTGTAACACTGTTTACTGTTTACAAATATAAACACTGGATTAATGATGCTAAATCCAGATTTGCCAGTCACGTATTACATTTAATACTATGATTAGAAACAGTTGTTCCAAATTGTCAGAACATTTGTGTTTTTTATGTGTCGTGGTTGTAGAAATAACCCAGGCATAAACAAAACGTTTATTTTTAAAGCATCAACACATTTTAATCAATGCAGCCTTGGTGAACATTAAAGAAATCTTCCAAAAAAAAAAAAAAAAACGTAGCGATCCCTAAAATTCAACAGTAGAATGAAATGGTGTCATTTTAGACATTTAATCTAGAAACGTCTTTTAAAGATTGTTTATAGGAACGTGCCACTTAAAAAAATGAAAATTTCCAACTCCCCTAGAGTTAAACAGTTGAGTTTTACCATTTTTAATAACCATTCAGACGATATCCTATTACTTCATTTAAAGGTATGGGAACCATAGGGGTATACCAATATGGCAGCATGGTGGCTTCACTTTCATGACACCATGAGCAATCCAGTTCTCTATTAGAGATCAGTGGTATAGTTATATCAGTCTAGGTCACAATGTAACTTTTGAAAAGTGATGTTTCAAATATATATATATATATATATATAAAATATAGAAAGTATTTGGTCATTTTTCAGTGTGATGCTAACAGTCTAATTAGAATGATCTATGCTAAGCTACGGATAAAAGTGCTATCGCCAGACCCTGAGACCCATTTGAATGTATAAAAAACTATTAAAACTCAACTGTTTAACTCTAGGGGAGTCCCAAAAACTGTGACTATGTCATCTGCTGTTTGTTGCTGTGCCCAGCATTTGTGCAATAATTTTTGTTTTGGAATAGAGTTTTAAAATAGAGTACAGCCAATCTTTTAGAAATACAGTAAATGCCATTTTTCATTCTCATTTTTTTACCTTTTTTTTGTAGACTGATTTATATGGCAGGTTTTATACAACAGCACACACAGTAAATCATGATCATGACTTCCACCTCTAGTTATGGATGTAACAGTCTCCATCTTAACCTCAAAGCGGATATCTGCTCTTGGACAGTTGTTTGACTCAGCCGTTGATGTCATTCTCTGCGATAAGGCTCACCGAAGGTATACATCACCACTGCAGAACCGCTCCTGTCAAGCAATGCGTTACCTATCCCCATTCTGACATTTAACAAGTCACTCTTTTGTCATCTCTGAGGAACTGCGCTGCTAATGTCTCCTGCTTCTGATTTAGTTTGCTTTGGGTGGCTGCTGTCCTATCGTAATTGAGTCATCAGTGACTGAGCGGTTGGAGTGGAGCTGGCCTGCGGGCACAGCATTAATGAACCCTGCAGCCAGTGCATCCTAGGCCGTGATGACTGTGACTGATGAGTGATTGCTGGTGGATCCCGCCATGCTAGATTTGTCACCAAAATGAGACCCCCGCCCCATCCTGACTCCTGTATGACAGAGCATCAAGAACGTCACGCAGCCTGTTTGTCAAATGATTGAGTCTTCAAAACAAGCTCAAAACCATCAAGCTGTGACGCATCACGTCTGAGGAGCACCATAAATCGGACGACGTTTGAAAAACACCAACGCGATTGATATGGATGCATTACGACGTAAACGGCAGCATAGCCCTGATGGAAGTACGAGGGGGATGAATGGCACCGCTGTCATTATTAACACTCGTTAGAGTAAGCCGCGGCTTGTAGTCATTTCAGGTCGTGTGGAGCATAAGGACTTTCTAAATCATCCTAAACTCATAGAGTGTCATTAACCCTGAGTGGATGTGTTAGCAATCTAGACTCCATGTTTGACAGACTAGTTCACTATCAGGTAACTCACTCACTCTGTCTTTCTCAGAGGGCCAGTTGAAATAGTGTGACTGAGTTGCTAAAATATCGCTTATCACAAACCTGCTCGATACAGTTTCTCAAAGAGCACAAGATTGTTTTACTTTGCCAATGTGCCTCCTAGGGAGCACAGTGTGGAGTTCCCTTGAAGGGGAACATCTCAGGTTACATGTGTAACCAGCCCAGTCTCAAGGCAATTCATACATGTTTTACGAGGTGGCTAATTCAAATAGATTTTGTAAGATTTTTGCTAAACCATACATATTTTATGAGTTGCCAATTCATATGAATTTGTACGAGTGACCAGTGTTGCCAGATGGGTGGGTAAATATTGGCTTTGGCGGGTGGACAAAATTTGGGCCGGTTTGGGGTAATTTTAGCGGTTTTCAAACATATGGATTATATAGACTAATAAGTTAACATACAAACCCAAGTGTGCATACCGCTTCCATTCTGTCATCACAACGTTACTAAACACACACACACACACCGCAAAGACTACTTACTGGTGCTGATGCTGACGTCGCAGCCGCATAGAGGCTTAATGATTCAGGAGTGACAGGTGTTTAGTGCGATAACAGGTGTAGAACTTTATAGTGATCATGGCTAAATAAGTATGGTATAGAGCGAAGTTTTAACTCTCAAAACGTGAATTACACCTGTTGAGGGAGAGAAGACATGAAGACTCTGACACTGCAACTTTAAAATCAGAGCACAGTTAAATAAAAATCTATACGAACCTGTCTTTTTTCTTTCATATGGTTCAGATTAGTATTGAAATCTGCTGTACATGTCACTGTCGACTGTGCAAAGTTTTGTATAATGCTCAATATAAACGTCAAAGACTTCCTAGTTCTTTGTGAAATTATAGACTGTGAGTCAAAGGTAAGCACACTAAATTGTTATTTTTTTTATTTATTATGTCGGATTATCATGCAATATACATCAATTAATTATCGTTCTTACTGTCATGATCACTATATTGGACACTTTTTTTGCAGTAAAATTCTGACTGTCGACATTGAAAATGATGCAGTTTTTTGATTGCCTTTTTGACAGTGTCTGCTGCTTGCATATTTTTCATATTTGGTAGGCTAATTCTCTTTAATCTATTTTCTTCGATTTATCCAGCATAATGTTTATATTATTTTGTCATTATAATAATTTTGGTTTATGGAGTTAAAAATGCTGCTTAAGAACCTTGATTTGCATTTGATCACATTATTTTAATAGTAAAAAATATGGACCGTTTTTGGGCAGGTTTTTGTGAGCTTTTCTGCTGGAAATGGTCAATCCAATCTGGCAACACTGCGAGTGACCTACACCTTACCTCACCCCTACACCTCCATCACTGGGGTTTAGACAAATCGTACAAAATTTGTACGAATTAGCACAAATTTGCCACCTCATATGAACACATACGAATTGGTTGGGGACTGTGTTGGTGGAACAAGAGGCGTTTTTCCATTAACAGGCCTGTATGATTTACATTGTTGTTTTTCTGACTTTTTTTAACCCACCACACTTAAATATGTCAGCTGAGATTTACCTGAAGCATACAAATCTAAACCAATCAGATATTATAAAAAATCATAACTAATTTACAAGGTGGCTTGGTTTTCAATTAGATCATACAATGCTGTTTAACTATCTATTTCTGGGCCATATGCAGATCTTACAAAAATGTATGAATGCAACCATACAAATTCTTATCACCATAATGCAAAATAAAAATACTAAATTGCATACGGAATATACTGTAGTATATTTGATTGTGCTAATGTGGAACATCCTAAAGTGAGAGACTTTTTATTTAGGTTAGGAGATGTTTTTTCTTTTGATTTCTACAAGCTAAATCAATATACAACCTCTTACAAAGACAATTAATTTAACAGGAAGGCTTAACATATGTGTGATGTTTAATACTACATTTTAACATTTTGAACTCCAGTAATCTGTTTTTTGCTCATCACAGGTCGTTACTGAAACACACAAGGTTTGGTTTATTTCAGGTGGTGCGATGATATCGATTCATGGCCTGGCCCCATCCTTGAACTCTGCACAGAGGCAGATAGTCCTGTAAAGCCAGCACGATTGAAAGCATAGCAGCCACCATGGCTTTATACTGTGTGCCATCATTCTTCTCAGTCATAGCAAGGTCTCCTCTGAACCAACTCCAAAAGCCTCTCTGTACATTCAGCCGGCAGAGTCGATCTTATGTTTATTCTCTTGAGACCCCAGAAGAGCGTGACAGAGAGAGAAAGAAAGAGCAGGTGTGGAGTTGAAGGAAACTGAAATGGAGAATGAGACAGAAAGAGAACCAGATGATAGAAAGTGAATGCCAGTATGAGATACATAAAGTGAGAAATAGATTTGGATGAGAAAAAAAGAATAGAATCAAGGAAAAGAGAACACAGCCTCAGAAAAAAGGGGAAAAAAAAGCAAAATAAAGGAATGTATGGTCTGTTTAAAATCCTAGTGAGTTGCCTATGTAGACAGCATTCTGGATGTTAAGCGAGTTCTATTACATTGCCTAGAAATATATATTTTGGCCAATTTCATAATTTAATTATTTTTTTAAGGATAATGTTTCCCAGAGTGCTTTGTGGCAGAAATTATACTGAATATATATATATATATATATATATATATCATCCACTTTATTAGGTACAG
>JAUCMT010000013.1:12395284-12411667 GCA_032357475.1 Enteromius thamalakanensis
TTGTAATCATTTGACAGCCCTAATATATATATATATATATATATATATGTGTGTGTGTATATGTGTGTATATGTATATATATATATATATATATATATATATATATATGTATATATATATACATGTGTTAAAACTTTTTATTTATTTATTTATTTTATTTTTTAATAGTTTTTGATAAAAGTAAAACTTTAAAATATTGTTAAATATTGTATATTGTAGTGTTATTTATATATATATATATATATATATAATTTTTAACCTTCAGTGTCACGATACTTCAAAAATCATTCTGATAGCACCTTTATCATTTTCTTTTTAATATGCTAACTTGCTGCTCAAGAGACATTTTTTATTAACAGTGTGGAAAACAGTTATAATGCTTAATATTTTTGTTAAAAGTATAATTTTCCTTCCAAACATTCATTCTTACCTCAAACAATAAAATTTATTTTAAATAAATTTTATTTTAATGTATTGTGTAGCAGTTTTTTGTAGTATATTACCATGAACAGCAGTGTATGTTTTTCATAATTCGTCCCATATCATGTAATGTTTAGTGCACATGGCATTTAATATTTTATGTTGTTATACAAAATTTAATAATACATTTTATATGCATTTATATCTGCTACCTTTATATCTAATATTTATGTTCTATTATATATTTATTGTGTTATGTAGCATATATATCATTTGAAAATCTACCTTTCTCTCTCTCTCTCTCTCACGCAGGTGTTGGGCAGTTTTAGAGATTGTTCCCCAGATGGCCGTGGAGTCACTGCTGGAGGAGAAACTCTTAAATAGCAGCGCAGGACAAACAGAGACGACTCATCCAGCACACACATTTATCTACTTCAACATCTCCCTGGAGGAGTGAGTGCATACATGTACACGAACATATAAATTTATATCTACATGCTTTGAGGTTCTTGTACAACAATTGTACAGATGTCTCGGGAGACATGATACTCAAAGGTTGCTGTCGAGATTGCCTTAGTGTACCAGGTGTTGTTTTTCATGGGCCAAAGTCTTTTTTCAACAAATGCCAGTTCCAGTTTCCTGAGAAAACAATTCGAGGTTAGCTGTGCCACTCTACTTTTGCTGTTGTATTCTGCTGTTATACATCTGCGTTTAGAGAACAACTTCTTTCTATAATGCAGGATACAAGTGGCAGAGAATTACAGCTCAATAAAATAAGTTGCACAATGAATGACAGCGCAAGTCAGACTGAATCCGAACATCGCTCTCGCTCTTTTAATCGTTGTCTCCTTGGCTCTATCAGTGATTGGGGAAATGGAGAACATCCTAGACAGGAGTCTTTTTTTTTAGGAATTCATACATTACAGTACTTGTTTATGTATGAGGCTTGTATTAATATTTAAATGTGCTCAGTTCGGATCGGTGTCATGTGTAATACAAGCAGATAGATTTCTGGCCCTAATAATTCCAAGTTGTTTGTGTGACGGTGGATAGAGTAGAACGATTAGACATGTCAGTCAATGCATTCTCGGCTCCCAGATGCTTCCTCATGCAGCCATTTTCACCCCAGCACACACCTCAAGTGATGCGCCGAGCATCGTATGATTGACTAAGCAGCACTTAAGCAGGTGAGGACCCTGTAAATAAGCTTTTCCCTGTTTTAGACCCCTCCCTCCATCTCAAGCTCTCTGCGGATGGATTCTGCCACCTGGAGACCGCAGAGTTCTGCTTTTTCACGTCCCCTCCCATCTGCTGTTTATATCAGCTGGGTTTGTCGAGGTAATCCAGGCACGTCCAAACTAGCAGAACTAGCAGATCGAGTTAGGGAAATGGATTTGTGGAATAAAATGACAGGGAATTCAGTGAGTCGCATAACTCCGTTCACTAGTTTTTTTTGGTTTCGTTTTTTTCCTGCAAAGATTTAGATTGCAATTTTACCTCCTGCTCTCTAATTTACTTTGAAAGGCATTGTTAGCACTCTTAAAATAATAATTGGTGAAGACTTACACCAATCGAACTATTCAGACAGTATCTAAAGGTACCATATCAGGCGTCATTTAAAAAACACAACACCAAGGGGAAAATTGAAGGCTTGCTCTTAAACACGCCCGCCACTTGATTTTTTCCCCCCACAAAATATTTCCTTTATATTCGCAGTGAAACAGATTTCCATGTCAGTATTTTGACAGTTATTTAATTTAGCTGTCTGCACACCCCTGCTTTTTGAATATGTGAATGTTTTCTTAATGACGACAGGTGTCTGTGGTAGTTATGAGAGGGAATGATGGGAGTCTGAGTGAAAGATACACAGACCAACAGTGGCCCCTGGAGGCTAAAAGATGCACTGCATGTGCCCGGCCTGCTTAAACTCCATTATCAGGTGCATGAGCACCTCAAAAATAAAATCTGCTGAAGTTCGCTGTGAATGTGTTGCAGGTAGTAAATAACTGCTTGTGTGCGAGTATGCTGTTACGCGCGTAGTATAAGCTGCATCTGCAAATGAATGTCATCTAACTTGCAATTAGACATAAATCAATATGTAGCTGTTTGTTTGTGGATTTTGAGTTTTATGTTTACAAGTTTATACGAGAATAAGTACTTCATTCATCGTAGGTCTTTCTTTACTGTGGCCATCTTACTCTCTCTCTCTCTCTCTTGCTCGATGTCATTCTCACTTTCAGCATCATACCTAAAGCTCACTTATGAATAAAAGGGCCGCCATGTGTAGTGAGAGTCTCTAGACGCTCTCCAAAAGCTGTAGTGGTAGATTTCATCTCATAATTTGATTCACGTTCAGTTTAGGCTTCTATTTGCCCATTCGATTCAATTAGCCATTCACATGGTCCCCTAACAGAAGTTTGACTCCATTGCCTTATTTAAATGTGCACACAGTTCTCTAGGTTTTTGCCTGCTCCACCAAAACCTTGGGACAAAGCGGTAGACACCTGGGTGTGCAGACGCAAGGGATTCGGTGGGAAATGTGGGACGTTCAGGCTCCCGGCAGGACTGTTGAAGTTTTTAAAAAATGGAGGTCAGACACGAAATGTTGCGCACAATCCTCTGGCTGCAGAGAGGAGGACTCCAGGGGAGTGGGAGGAAAGAAATAATTAAAGCCAAGAGAAATTCATTTGCACCACAGTTACAGGGAATGTCATTTCCACTGCATTATGCGTCTCTTTTACAAAAGCCGGGGTTAAATATTTTAAAGGCCTGACTGCCTCTCATCTGGGTGGCCTCCATTATTGAAAGCGAAATATACTCTAGCAGACAGAGGCATTACCCCACAGCTAGAGGGTCAGCCTGCTTCAGACATTGCCTTGCGTTTGATAACCTCTGGATTCATTGATTATATACAGCTGATGGATTCTAAGCACTGACTCAGAGCTTTGCTTTTTCAATTCAATTAAAGCACTATAGTGGAGCTACTCGATATTTCTTCCACGCAGGCAATTATATTGTCAGCCGTGCGATTGATTTGTCTACAGTCGTTAAGACTTTTTTACAACTGGAGCAGAGGTATTTTCTATAATTATTTATTATTTTTGGACTGAATTTGATAATGCCATTGTTCATATTGATCTGCTGTCCTTACCCTGGTTGTTATATGCTCGTGTACCAGTTTATTTCGTCGAAGAACATGGGGAGTATTGGGTAATTAAAAGGGTATTACTAAAATCCGCTAATAAAGAATATTTATATACAAGGTTTTGGTAGGATAGCATGACCCGTATCTTTCTCCATTTATACCCATTCAAAATAGAAACAAAATTGGTTGCAAAATACATTAATATAATAATGTTAAATATTTTTAATTTCCTCAATGGCATATTTATTGATGGATGATCACATTATTTTAAGGACCAATTCTCGCTATTGACAAACCATTAAATACAACTTTTACTCAGTAACCTTCAAACAAGTGTAACAATTTATTTGAACACTGATAGACAATTTCAGGCTTTCTAGATTCTAGAAATGCATTAAGTAGCTAACTTTCCAACTACATGTAAACTAGCCATCATTAGAGCATTAGTAGACTGTCTACTTACTGTAATACATTTTATTACACAACATACTGACTTTGAGAATTGTCCAAGTATTTATCAACTTAGTATACTAATCCTACCCAACAGTCTACTTGAGAGTTAGTAGACATGTAGTTGCAAATGAATGAGAATTATTTAACATGCAGTTGCGAAGGTACTTAGTAGAATGTCTAAAGTGGTCCATCAAAGTGCCGTGTAACCCAATTTGCTGCTTATTAGTAATTATTAAAGGCAGGGTAAGCGATTTTTCAAAAATGCTTTCTGAGTAGGGGCCGTGTACTTAAACTTGTGGCCAATCAGCAGTAAGGGGCTACGTGGTAGAGAGTGCATTCAGTTAACAGTCGAATAGAAAAATGTTGGCAGAATGAAGGCAAAAAGCAGGACCCGTGTAAAAATTGTATCAGCTTTCCAGCGCTGGAGAAAACTTAACGAGCAGAAGGCCTGTGTCCCGATGCGTCAGGTTGCTTTGGTGGTTCTCCATAGGTGCCGCTCATGTCCGTGTAGATGCGGTGTAACATTGGTTCTGCTTTATTTCATAGAACTAATTGGTGCCTGGGTTGCTTAGACTACATATATGTGGGCCGTAGCTATCAGGGGCGAGATGCTTTTGGGGTAGGGGTGTGTTTGTTTTGGTGATTTCAAATATCAACACTGTCTTCCAGAAATCGCTTACCCTGCCTTTAATGTCATAGTTGTTACGTTTCGGATTTGGGTCAGATTAGAAATGTAGAACATAGATGTGCAGAACTGTATTTGGAGTAACTTTTATTTTATTTTAGTTTCTTTTGTATAACAGATCTCACTAGTTGTGCCATATGGAAGGACAGAGCTGTGAGTTACTGTGATAGTTGACTTATATCAGCCCTTTTGTCAACGTTAAAACATGACTGAGATGAAGTGAAAAGCAGTAAGTCATTGCAGTTTCTCATTGCTGGCCTGAAGCAAAGCACTTGCCAAATGATTTTTTGGCCAAGAAGGAACAAAACAATGCATTTAAGGGTTAGTTCTGCCGTTTTTGCCATGTATGTGGTCAAAACCTCCTGGATGATTTGAAATTGGCCAGACATCAAGTATTACTGCAGGCTTCCTCTCTCCAAAAGCAGATTAGTAGCGCTGAAATACAGCCCTCTAGCTACAAAGCCACAAAGAAAAAAGACAAAAAATTATTTGAATTTCAAAGACACAGGGACTGAGCCAAAAGCAAGGACTTTATAAGACACAACAGTGAATGGAAATGGAATGGAGAATCAGTCCACACGTTCCCAGAGGGATGACTGTTTGAAAGATCGGTGGTACATTTTACCCTGTGGACCAAACCTAGAAAAGTTTTTACGGAGGCTTGTAACGTATTCACTCCATGCTCCACATGCAGCAACCTTTTGGCCTTGCCTTTAGGCTTTTGACCACTTAACTAGAATGTTCTTCAGTGTGACTGGAGTAATAAGAGAACTGGATTTTAGTGTCACAGAGTCAAAGTATCTCTCGTTGGAGAGAAATATACAGTGCTACACTTTTAGTCACTTATGCAGCCTTTAGAATTAAAGCAGATTACTTCTTGCTTTATATATGTTAATTGTGTTAATTTATTTATTTTTTGGCAGGTCTGAAAAGGCGGGGGAGATAGCGACGATACCGCTAACCAAGGTAAATAAGTTTTACTCAGTGTCCAATGCTTCTCAAATCCAAATTCACAGGCCTTGTGATCCACTAAGAGCCTTTGAATGTCTATTGTACTTTGAATGTGTGACAGGCCAAGAATAAGTAATTATTAAGACTTATCCTATGTTTAAGCCTTGGAGTGAAAGGGGTTTCTGATCTAATGTACTCTTAAGTGCTTTTTGACTTTCAAAGGTCAAGTGTTTTGCAACTCAGAGAGGCTTATATGTGGCTTGAGATTCTCTAATCAGTCTTCATGCATGAATCACAGATCATTATTGCTGCCTGCAGTTGACATCTTGATTTGTTGACGCTGTTTGTTTGTTCTCTTCAGGATCATTCTGGCATTTTAAGCTGAGTAGCTTTAAGGCATTTCGATGTTGAATGTCTATATGTAAGAAATCTAAAACAAAAAACAAACCCACAGAAGTTTATTATACTATTAACTAGAGGTGTCCTTGAATAGTCAATGATACGATTTGAGGAGCTTGATTCAACTCCCAGTCTCACAGTCGAATATTCACGAGGTGTTTTGATCATTTGGCTATACTGGGGTGCTAAATCTCCGATTTCACATAGAACTACCTGTTTTCTCCCAATATGTTACAGCCTACTAAATTAATGCTGTAAATAAGAATCTGAAAAGAAAAAAGCTTTAAATAAATATTTTAACCTTTGTGAATAAATCCCACCACCCCTATAAATTTAAATTAGTTTTATTTTCCTTAATCTGTGAATGGCAGAGGTGCAACTGCGGCAGGGATTTAAATCTTTACCAGACTCCAATAGAGGCAGCAGCAGAGGGAAAGACTGGATTTTTTTCGATCAGGTAGGGTACAAATGATTTCAAAATTTGGATGAGTTACGCATCTCAAACACCAAAAAAGTGAAAATCCTTAGTCGGGGACACAGCTAATATTAACTGGATAGTCCAACTTCACATAAATATTAAAATGCTGATATTATTCAAATAAATCTTGCAAAACCTGTTATTTTAAGGTAAAATATGTCCTAATGTCCTATTGAATTCCAATTTTTTTTTTTTTTGCAAAGTAGATATTTTCAAAATGTGTGTGAATGCCCAAACAACATATGTTTATTTGTTTGTTCTCTCTCTTTCTTAAAAATCTTCTAAAGTGTAAAAATCTATTCCTTTGTATATCATTGAACACTGAAATGGGAAAACAGTTTACAGGTTTTATGGCAGAATTTTAATTTTGGGGTGATTTAATTTAAATACTACTATCGAGTTAAAGACACAACCACTTCCCATTTGGGAAACCTGTGTTTGGCAATTTTGTGGCAACTCCAGTGTGAAAATCTTTCTTCTGTGTCTCATGCCTATGGCCTTTACTCTGGAAGTTAGCTTAGAGGCAGGGGAGGAATCACAATAATGAATAATGCATGACTAAATATTTTCAAGCACACTCTTGTATCTTGGCACTCTTCTTGGTTTGCTTGAGTCTTACCAACCTTGTAAGGAGTCTAAATATTTCCATTCCAATCTGTTAGCATACAAAGATCCCAGCCTCAGCTCAAGATGTTCTCAGAAGCTTCCCGTGTGGTGTTGTGAGTAATGTGTATGTATGTCATATCAACTGTGGAGTTCAGCTCAGCATCACTCGCCAAATGCATTCAATTTGTGATGTTTTTTACAAATACGTGAGCTGGATGTTTGTTTGCGGAGTTACTGCATTATCACCTCTCGTAGCGCAGTAGATTCGCTGGATGCTGTCCAATCAATCATTCCTATTTGGAGTATGATGATTGTAATGATTACCTCATTTGTATCATTCAATCTCAAAACAGTAGGTTAAAAATGAAATGAACGAAGCAGGTTTAGAAATGTGTTTGTCATCATCTCCTGCCGTAGAGGGAGCTGTTTGAGGAGGGGAGGGGGCTCAACAGGGGGTTCATCACCCTAGTTAGTAAACATTGCTCTTTTTATGCTGTCACGTTTGGGTTGGCAGAACACACGCTAGTCTGAGGACGTTTTCAAGCTCTGACGTCCCCGCTTTCCCTCTGACATTTGCATCGCACCGAATGCAACCTTCATGCTTCGCCTCACAGAGATGTGCTGTATTACAAGAAGGCTTTGTGAGGAAAGACTTCAGCTCTGCTTGTTATGAAAATGTACAAGATCTAGTGGCTGGCTGTTTATGTGCAGGAAATCACCTCCAAAGCACCTTCTGTTTATATTAGCATAAATACCTTTCAAGTAGTTTTGCCTCCTTTTTGTAATATTCAGGCATCTACTTGTATTTCATTTAGCAATGGTTAACTGCAGTCATAATTTGATTTTTTTACACTGCCCGATTTTGGAAGTCTGGTCCACAAACTATGTTTCATATTACTCCTCTTCAAACTTCTAGCTCCCGTGTATCTTGTTCTTTCATAGGCTGTAGGTTAGGACTGTGCGATAGGACCTAAAATCCAGACCTTGATTTGTTAAAAGCGATGCTGCAAAAGACTCTATCGCAATGATCATATAGCGCCGACTTTACACGTTCTAGCATGTTTTTAAAGGGAATTAATTAATATGATTAAAAAAATAAATAACATAACCATTATGGGATTACATCGGTTAGAGGTTCTGAATTTAGTTTTCTTTTCAATAAATCATCCAGGCCTACTGTAGGTCACACAACAGGATTTTGAATTGATTCTCTCAGCGCTGATTTTTGGCATTTGTTGGTGATTTCGCAAAACCTGTCAGTGATTGAAAATTGGGGGTAATATCATACATACTTGTGAACTTAGCATTGTGGTCGTACACCGCCTCTGGCTCAGCCTTCAATAGCCACGCCCCAAACTCTCACTATTGGTTGAACTGGAATGATTGATAGGTCTAAGGAGATCACTCTAATATTCTGATTGGATATTAATATTCTAAAATTCTGTGGCTGGAAGACTTAATGTGTACACTTTTGAGTTAAACCCAAGAATGGCATGCCTTGAACATTAAACTGGGTTCCGAGAATATAAGATATATTTTGACAAAAAATCTTACAAATGTAACAATTTAAAAAAGTGAAAAAAAATTATCTGTAGTGTTGTTATTAGTCCTGTCAAAAAAAGCAAGTTAACGCAGACGATGATTTATTTATTTATGTTAAATTATGTAATGCTGTTAACGCAGGGGTGGAGCTGAGGGTTGGCCACCCCACTCATAACTGCTTTTCTGTTAGTTTTTTTTTTTTTTCTTGACAAGAAGTGCATTTATTCAGTCACAGAATGTCTTTACAATCGCATCAAACCTGAGACGTTTCAGACAGGCACTCCAGCTTCACTTTAGCGACCGGTCGAGAAACTACTGTGCTTGCAGCACCGGTGCACGCTGTGTCCTGTATTATTTCAAATTATTTTGCGAAAGGAAAATTGTTAAGAACGCCTCTGAAATGGTTTTTAAAACTGTCCTGTAGCATCCCAGCACTGTCTCCCTCATCTAATATATCCAATTTAACTCATTAGTTCATTAATAGAGACTGAAATGGGTCAGAAATGATGATAGGAGTTGAGAGAAAATATGATGCGTGTTCACGTTCAGCAGTGACCGCTCTTTAAGAAATAGCAGCCAAAAACAACCTAATAACCACTGCTGTTATATCTGCTCATTAAGAACAAAAGTAAAAAAGTGGAAATTAATCTATTTTTATAAATCTGTAAGTATTTACCTGTATTCAGTTTAGAATTTACTGTTTGATAACTTTATTAAATTTTTTTCGTATTTCTGCTGAGGGCCACAGGTAACCTAGCTAAATATAACATTTATTATAATGGGGTATGTGAAGAAGTTCACTTTTTAAGTTTTGAGTTCACTTAAATTAGAAGTTTTTAAAGTCTAATAAATGTAAAAATGTATAGTTCTTTAATTATAATGTAATGTTAAATGGCCATTGTCAGTGGTTAAATATAAGGGGAAAGGTTTTTAAAGGAAAATCAATAATTTGAAGATTGAATGTAAAATTTCTGCAATATAAAAGTATATTTAAAAACTTTAATGCAAGGTGGGATTAATTGCAGAGAAATGCATGACTAATAAGTTAGTTTTTTTTTTTTTATTACTGATCGACAGCCCTAGTTATGTAAATGTATTTTTTAAAAAACTGTTTCATTATTAATTTCACCCTTGAAAACACTAAGACATATCAGTATATTATAAATAATGCTGACTCCAAATTGCATGGCATTTCAGTATCTTCCGTCTCAGATGACACTTCATTTATATTACATCTGCTGAAGTTATCCTTACCAACACAACAAGCACTTTTTATAAGAAAGCAGCCACCGGGAACATAAACATGATTGTTTGTGATCTCACTACAATAGTTTACTTGTCACCCGGACAGGTAAAGTGAGGAGGTTTTGAAGCAGTGAGCATTCCAGACGAGTGATTGACACACCCAGTGTGTGCTTCCCCTCCCGCGATGGGCCTACTGTACCAGAGCGGTGGCAGTGCGCTATACAGAGTCTATAATTAGCCTGCCTCTAATCCCTATCATGCGGTCTATTTATTATACACTGCAGAGTGTTTGTGTGTGCGCTGCTACAAAACTGCCCTACCACAGGGAGCCAGTCACTGTACTCACTAGTTAGTGACATGATTGACAGGTGTTTCTCCACTTCCTCAACTAGCAGTGGATGCTTATCTGCAAGCCACCAATAGGAGCCCAACACCATCGGTGAAAGCATATGACAGCAATATGTCATGCTAAGAGAGAGTAGTTCAAATAAAATAAAGGTCTGTGTGTGTGTGTGTATATATATATATATATATATATATATATACAGTGATTTTGTTGTCTGTTGTTGTTTTAGGGTCTTTGTTGTTTTGGGCCGGTGAAGTTGAATCAGGAGATTGACTTGTCCATTGTAGAATATTTCACCTTTTACCTTCAAAAACTCAGGTTGCCTTTGCTTTATGTTTTGGGTCATCTTCCATTTGTACGATCAAGTTTCATCTAATCAACTTTGTCTAAATATGGGCAGACAGTATATTCCAATACACTTCAGAATTCTTCCAGCTGCTTCTATCCTCTGTCACGCCATCACTAAACACCATGCGCGCTCGGCTCCACCATGTTTCAAAGATGATGTTGTATGCTTTGGATCATGAGATGTTCCAACTCTTCTCCAAACTTTTTTCTTCTCCTCATTCTGGTACAGGTTGAGCTTCGTTTCAGCCATCCAAAGAATGCTTTTCAAGAAGTGGTCTGGCTTTTTAAGATGTTTTTTGACAATGTCTAATCTGGCCTTGTTTGCACCTGATGATGAAGCCTCTCTATTTGCTCTGGTGAGGTCTTCTCTTGATTTGAAGACTTTGACAAACATGTCTACCTCCTGGAGAGTGTTCTGGATGTTGTGAAACGGGTTTTCTTAAACATGGAGAGGATCTTCCAATCATCCATCACTGTTGTCCTCTGTGTGTGGACGATGTCTAGGCATTTTATGTCGCTTAGCTTACCAATGCAGTTTTTTGCTCTCTCTCTCAGAATGTACCAAACTGTTAATTTGGCCACTCCGTGAGTATATAGTTTCAAGGTGATTATCTCTAATTTGGACACTCAACATAATATATGATTTTTGCCATCTGAATCTAACCATGTCATGTCATCAAATGGAAATGTCAGCTTTCTATTATCATGTTAATTACTGTATGCCTTTAGCCACAATAGCAGGTGCACTTTTTACCCCAAATAGTATATTGTTTCATGCAATACACATTTTTTCCATTGCTATGCTCTAAACCTTAAAACTATGCTCCCTTCTAACTGCATGTCTTGAAAATACAGATCTTACTTCCAAGCTGTAAATCCCATCTGTAATTAGAAGCACATTTAGGTGCTTGAATATAACATAATATAATTTAATTTAAATTCAATGCACTTTATTCAGTGAAGAATGTTCTCATTTATTTAGTGATGGTTGTTAGATTGTGAAAAAAAAAAAAAAAAAAAACTCTTAGAGCAGCCGATGACAGCACATTCATTGAGGAGGTGGTCGTGTAGGTGGTTACTTGAAATGCAGCACAGATATTCAGATTATTTTAATCGTGTTACATATTATGTATGCTTGAAAGGTGAAATGAGTCAGAACTTCTGACTGTTGCAACTTGACTTCATGCCCAGAACAACATACAAGAGCACAAACGCTACACAGCCATTTTAATGAACACTCCATTCCATCAGGTCATGAATTAGGCTAATTCATCAGTCCGTTGTATAGTAATGGGCAGGAGAGATTAGTTTAACCAACAATGAAGTTGTAATTGCTGCATCCAAAATTGCTCACTCATTGCCTGCTCCCATTATAGTGAATGTGCATTGTGCACTAAATAGGGGTGAAAAAAAACATACTTACTGGAAACATTTGGATGCTGACGTAAATATAAGTAATCAGAGAGTTACTGTAATAACAACTTTACTTTGTAGTTATACAGTTATAGTTTGGGGCCAGTAGGACTGGCACTATACTGTAATTTCTCTATAATATGCATCAATATAATGCATTTATTAGTATAAGGACCAATACTCACTATTATCTAGCTGCCTATTAGAATGCTTATTATGAACATATTGGCTGTTCATTAGTAAATGTATTACTGGTGACCGTATTCCACAGTACATCCCTAATGCAATTCAATAGCTAAAGTTAACAACATCCTTCCTAACTATTAATAAGCAGCCATTTCTGGAGATTATAGAGGCAAAAATGTATCAAAAAAAATCAGACTGACCCTTTTAAGTACTTTTAAAGGTACTGGTATCAGAGTGCTCGTGGATATGAAATACTGTGTAAAGAAAGGAGATATTCACTCAAAAACAGCTCTTATTGGACATTATGTATGAAATAATAAGTGATTTTAGATACAGTTGCTTTTTCCCATCTATATGAAGCTATTGGACCATTTTCAACTGAAAACAGTCTGACTTTGACAAATTTTGTTTAATTCTGCACTTCATTTTTTAAGAGCTAAAGAGAGTTGCGTTGTTAAGAAGATCCTTTACAAAAGTCAGTAACAATCATCAGTAGTTCCTTAAAGTGTTTTGGTTGTTTTCACACAAAACAAACAGGTGTTCAGAAACAAGTTAATTCTTCAAGTTGTGCTGAAGGAAGCAAGTGGTTTATTTCTCTAAAGACTAGCAAAAAGTCAATAGTGGTAAATCCAATAAGCCTTATAGTGTAGTTCAACATCTCTGAATACCTCAAGTAGAGAGCATTCATGTGCTGTTTAAAGAGATTATGTAACATCCATTACATATCATGAGCATTAAATAAGCCTGAAACATCGATCTTATCTTTACATATTTCAAAGCTAGAGATAATATATATAACCTGACATGTGTTCGTTTTTCTCCTCTTTTTAAGCGTTCTCTCTGATGGTGTAATTCATTCGTTCGAGGCTTGACTGAGATAAAAGGCATGAGTCTGCCAATCAGGATGTGTTAGGAATTCTCTCTATATTACTCTGGGTCAATATTTGTCAGAACCATTTGAGCACTGCTTAAAACAGCTGAGATCCATTTATTATTCAGAGGTAACGTTGAATGCCTGAGTCCATGGAAGGCGAGCGGGAGATGTCAGTTGAAATGGATGGATATGTGAGACCTGACCTGCCTGCTTTATTATTGGGTTGAAGGTGACGGGGAGAGGAAATATGAATAGACATTGGTGGTGGAGATGAAATATGTGAGAGGGGCCAGATATCGATATGGTGACACCTTTGCTTTCAAGTCAGATTCAGTGTCAGATAAGGCAAAGAGCTCAGGCCCCACTGTACATCCAAAGAAAAGGTGAACATTTTGGTAGGCTGTATATTATAAGAGGAGGAATGAATCGATGCTGATATCGATCAGAGTAAGAAAAAAAAAGAGTTTCTTCCAAGAAAAAAATGGTCTAAATCCAGCACCATGGGTAGAAAATGAATCATACTAGAGTTGAGAGCAAAGATGAGGCTGTTCTTAGTGCAATTGGGGGAAAAAGGATAGGAAAATCTATCTTTTCATTATTTATGATGTTTACTATAGGTTTTGGGTTATAAAAAATGATTGCAACACAGATCCACTGCAGGTGCTCTTGGACACTGCGTGTGATTGACTGTGCAGTTGCTTATCTCTGCTTTGTGAAGGTTATGAACATTACTGCACTCCAATTTTTGGTGCTCATTCTATAATATACATCTGAATTTATGCTAGCTACTATCAACCATTTTTTTTATGTCTTTGTTCAACATTTTCGATGCTTGAAGAAAATCTTCAGCTTCGCCAATCTTTATATTCTTCAACCTTTCAAAAACCTTTCAAAAAAAAAAAAAAAAAGAAAACTTTTGAAGTACTTTTACCGCAAGTGAACTTTTGTTCCTCATTCACATAGGAATCTGCAGAGCACCGGTCTTTTGAAGCAGGTGATGACTCAGCACTATTAGCTTCAGCAGCCTTCATCTTAAGGAATATATTAGATTCTTCTCATGGAATGTTAGGAGGAACTGCATAGATGAGACAGCAGGTCAGCCGCCCTGTAACCCTGTTTTTGTGGACCGGACGTGTTGGACAAACTTTGACATGCTCATTTACATACTGGTTAACACACAGACTCATAACAGGTAATGTTCTTGAGCCAGTGCCAGCCAGCTTTGAGATTGATCTAATTTGGGGAGCTCG
This sequence comes from Enteromius thamalakanensis, assembly GCA_032357475.1. Lineage (NCBI taxonomy): Eukaryota > Metazoa > Chordata > Actinopteri > Cypriniformes > Cyprinidae > Enteromius > Enteromius thamalakanensis. Next base: position 12,409,626 of record JAUCMT010000013.1, read on the forward strand.
TCTTTCTCAAGCTGCTGGGTATAGGCAAGGATTATGCAGATGAGAGCGGTAAACCAATGAATCCCTGGAGCTGAAGGCATCGGGAAAGAAAATGATGGCAGCACGGGTGCTGCAAGACAGGTGGAGAAAATGACAGAAAACAAAACATGATGGCATTAGGAGGGCGAGGGAGCATGTTTTTCATCCTTTAGAAAACAGCTGACAGGGCAACCAGATGAACTCGTTCGTAAAGGAAGTTGTCAGGGCTGGTCAGTAAAAGCTGGCAAGACTGAAATTCCTCCTGTAACATATTTTTCACAAAATCACAAAGAGAGGTTTCTTTATACTTGCACATGGATCTTCAAATATGTAAATATAGATCTATCTATCTATACATATATAAGCTTCTGCCAGAATTATGTATATAAAATAACCTCTCATAGCTGCAAATTTGTAGGCAGAGTAGTAATATAATATTCACTGAATTTCAGCACCATGGACAGTGAAACTACTGTATTGTGTCAGATATATCAGGATGAAAACAATAGTGAGACATGGTTTATATACTACCACAAACACACTGAATAAAGTTAAACGTGCATAATCAAAATATAAATGCACTTGCACTAATTTTATTGACTTAATTGCTTTATATTTCTTATATTGTTACTTATATGTGTAATACAAATATATTTGTTCATTAATCACTATATTCATATTGATATCAATATTAGTATGTAAAATGTTAAAAATTATATAAACATATTATTTTTATTAATACTTTAAGTAGACGATTGTCTATGGATACAGTTTTATTATAATATTTAAATAAGTTAAATTCAAGTGTTTTTTCAGACACTGAGGTAAATCTTGCAGCGATCACACAGCAAAAGAGAAAATAACACATTTCCTCTGTTGGCGTGTGTTTATGCCACTGTGTAACTGAAATATCCATAGTATTCAAGTACTGTATGCTCTTTTCCTAGCAAATTAATCAGTGCTGTGTATTTACAAACATTTCTCTCAGCTTCAGTTGTATAATTAATAAAAAAAAAAATGGATGCAGATGGACTGCTCTGCATGAGACCCCTTTCGAAGTGTACTGTTATGCACTGCTTTAGAGAAAACATTGTTTATAACATATGATGAAATAGTTTTTTAAAGTGCTGAATCATTGTTTCTCAGTTGAATAGCTGGCTTATCCAGCAACATCTAATAAAATGAAATAGACTAATAAATCCCAGGGGTATTTCACCTACATCATCAATTCCATATAATCCTGCTTTTTCCTGCTTGCGTTGACAGTGCACCCTGCTACGGGGTCCCGCGGCATACAATCATGGGGGAATATACATGAGAGAGGTTCGCTGTGACCACTTTACATTTGTATCCTGGAACTGGAGTGCCTTAATTCAGAGGCAACCATTGAAGCAGATGATTTTGCTGAGCAACATCAAACGGCATTAGCTGTAGTTGAGACTCTTAATGTAAACATGATAAGTTGGGTGTCAGGAAATATGGGCTCTCTCATTGATCACGGTACAAGTACAGAGATTTCGCTGGGTCTTGACATTCCCAGCACTTCATCAATTATTCAAGCTCTGCTGCAGGCGTTTGGGACACGCAGGGCTGTTTAGCATTATGCTGTAACTCTGCGCTCCCAGGTTCTCTGTCGGGACACATGCTCAGTTGTTCCCTAGCACCTGCTGGAGAGCTTCTGACAGGATTGTGTGTCCACTGAGAGCTGCTTACTATGTTCAGAGCATGATTGTTTCCAAGGAAGTATCTTTCCATCCATCACCCACTATATCCAGCTATAGATGCAAGCAAAGTGAATCTAAAATATAGATCTATTTATCATTCATTTATTCATTTGATTGTTCTATAATTTGTTCTTTATATCGCTCATCATTCTGTCATTCTATCTATCTATCTATTGTTTCTTCATTTGTTCATTTGACTGTTTGATCATTTATATTGTTCTGTCATTTCTATCTATCTATCTATCTATCTATCTATCTATCTATCTATCTATCTATCTATCTATCTATCTATCTATCTAT
>JAUCMT010000013.1:12421170-12447527 GCA_032357475.1 Enteromius thamalakanensis
TAGATAGAGCCTCTAGTGATGGAGTTATGAACAGTGTGACAACTTACCCGTGTGACAACTTACCCCGCTCTCCCCTAATGTATGTGACTTTTTTGGTCTTAACATATATATATATATATATATATATAAAATATATCAGTGCTGTCACACACAATTAATAATAAAAGATGTTGTTTACATATACTGTATGTGTGTGCACTGTGTATATTTTATATTATATTTAAAATATAAACAACATTTTAACTCTTAAAAGAGTACTTCACCCAAAAATGAAGATTCTGTCATAGTTATTTACCTTTGAGTACTTCCAAGATAACTTTGTGTTCGGCAGAACACAGAAATTCATTCAGATTTGGAACTTCTTGCGGGAAATATTCCTTTAAATACATGTTTGTATTTATTTATAAATACATAAATATACACATATATATTATGTAAACAAAAACTTTAATTTGGAAGCAATTAATGGAGTGACAGCACTAATATAGAAATAATATGTGTGCGCTATATTTTTTCCTATCTGTGGCCCTAATGAAACCCTGCTAATAAAGCATTTCATGGTTGTCATCAGATTCCCACAGTGCTAATTTCATGACCTAACGTGGCCTCTGCTTTCAGTCGATGGCCTCGCCAGCTCACACTGGACGGAGAAGGCTGAATGGATGGAGAGAATGAGCGTGAGGCTGCTGGCCCAGAGCTCACAGTGGAGGAGCTTACAGCACTGCAGACGGTAAACTCTGGATTCAGCCCTGGCAGATCATTTCACAGACCATTTCTTACAGCTTTACAGCCCGTCACAGCGCACACAGCCAGCATATTCCTTTACTCTGCTAATAAAAAAGGCTTTTGCTGCATTAAAAACACTGGCTTTGATAAAGCGCAATAAGTCCCAGACTCAACAACCTCAACAACCGCTTTCCCTTCTTTCAGGTTCTTCAGCAGTTTCATGTCCTTTTTGGCTTTCGGCCTCATATTTGTTGTTTCAGCTTGTGATCCAAAGGTCAGTACTTTGACGCTGATGTTTGGAGATTATGCTAATAATGTGATGATTCATGTGTATTAGGTTCACATATTTCTTCTTTTATAAAGCTGCAGTACATCTCATTAGAGGAAGAATGTGCGCAGAATAAATATAACAAAGATTTATCAAACGGCTGCTTGTGATTATAGAGGAAGTAGAATGCATTGATTCCCCACCATTCAGCCACTGCTGGAAGGTTATCGATAAAAAGACAGGTGGACTGCCAGTTATTATAATGCACACAGTGAAAATATATGCATTTAACAAAAAAGAAGGTATTAAAAAAAGATTAGGCTTAAAATGCAACACTTCAATAAGTGATATTTCAGTATAATTGTTTATCATTTGTGTAATGCTTATAGTTTTAATGTATAGTTATAGTGTGATGTTTTGCTTTATATAAATATTGTTTAAAAAAAACTAAATAAAACTAAATACCTGAAACTAAATAAACAAAATAACAGAAATAATCTTTTAAAGTGCACCTTTTATGCTTTTTCAAATATGATCTTTCATGCAGTGTGTAAGTCGGCTCATATTCGCCTAAACGAGTCATCAGCAATTCAAATCTTCTTCTGTTACGGCCAAACGTCACAAAATAACATTTGTGTTCTACGTTGCGAACAACTTATGGCAATGGGCATTTCGTTTTCCGACACACGCTGTAGCATGACTTCGCCATCTGACCAATTACAGAAGTGAGGGTTTAGGCAGAGTCTTCAAACTGCTTCACACAAACAATTACACATTTACATATCATTTAGAAATGGGGTAAAATTAAAACTATTTTTGAGAAAACTAAAGTGTTTTTTTCTCCTTGTGTACATGTAAACCTGTTTTGAGAGACTTTTCAACCTGATCTCACGGTTCTCAATTTTACAAGGTGGCTAATTCGTCCGAATTCATACAATTTATTCTAAATTGTATATATTTTACGAGATGCCAATTCGTATGAATTTGTACGAATTACCTAACCATAACCCCACCCCTAAACCTACCCATCACGTGGTTTTAGACAAATCGAACGAAATCGTATGAGTGAGGTCATACGAATTGGCATCTCGTATAAATACGTACGAATTGCTCGAGACTCTGTTGGACTTTGAGCACCCTTTAAAATGGCACAATAGCGGCACTTTAAAATGTTTTACCTCAGCTAGATGCTGAGACAACATTTTTCATTTTCTTTTATTTTAGCTTGAATTACTATTTAGCTAAATAAGAAAATATTTATTGAAACAAAAAAAGTATCACAAGCACAATTTTTTACTAATTTTAAAAAGAATTAAAATGACAAGAATTAAACTATTTTAAAAATATTTTAAAACTCAAATTAGCAAAATGTATTTTACAAAATGTAAAAAAAAGAATTATAGTTATATTATACAATTGTACAAAATTAGGAAATTAATTTACATAAAATATCAGATATAATAAAATATATAACTAGTAGTTATACCTATTTCAACTGCCAACATTTTATAATAGATATAGTTTGAAATTTTAGTTTACAGTAACAACAATAATACATTTTATCTATTCCTATTATCTGGATGTTGAAAATAAACAATATATTAAGACTTAAAATACAGCACCCAACACTTTAATTATCAGTGTTACTTTATTATTATTACTTGTGTATACATATATATTTAATTTTAACATACTTATACTTAAAATGTTGAAATAATAAATGTTAATTATTTTATATCCACTTTATTTTTAAAGGCTATTATTGTTAACATAATAATAATAATAATAATAATAATAATATTAATGGAAATTAAAATCGTTCGTAACATAAATGTTAACTGAAATAAACTAAACTATTTATTTTTACATAAGCAAGATGCTATGACATTTGTCATGTTATTTTTGATTTTTTTTCTTCTAAATTAAATTAATTTTAAATTGATACCAAGAAAATATTAAACAAATTACACATTAAACAAATTAGACAAACAAAATAATTCAAAATATTAACACAAACCGTATCAGTGAATTGCCAAGTACAGTTCTCAATAGATTTAGTTTTCAGTTTAAATTAACAAAAACAACAGATAAATAACATTTTCCTTCCCATCATCTGTTATGTAGGGATTTGTTGTGATGCTTGACAAAGTGGTCTCCTTCTCCTTGAATACGGAGGTGGGCTTGTTCATCTTCCTCATGCTGAGATCATCCAGATCAGAACGCTTCAAGTGAGTAAAAACAATTGAGCATTTGTTCATCTCATGCTCATCTGTCCTCCCGTTTCACCGCTCTTCTGTTTCCAGGCATCTGACGGTTCCTCTGCCGGTGAGCGAGAGACTCTTCAGGCTACACTGGTTGCTGCCCATCTACTTCCTGTTTGCCGTAGTCTACGACGTCTTCCAGAGCATCCTAGAGATCACCAAGAACATGGCGCTCGTCCTCCACACCAATTCTTCTCTTGGATGAGAGCGACTGGATAGCAGGTGGGGCATATGCTGCTGAGGTCTCTCAGGAACGAACAGTTATTACCTAACTCTGTGCCAGTGAACCAAACAACACACAGAACTCCAGAGCATACACACACACAGAGAATCAGCCAAAACTTCATACACCGTGCAGATCAGAAATGTTCTTTGAGCTAAAACGGCTCCTCGTTCACGCAAGCTATTTTTATGTCCTCCCACTTCAGTTTAATCCAGCAAATTGCATGTGCTCTGAGTTGGGAAATATATTTTGATTTCCTCAACAATGCTCAGTGATTATATCCGCAGTCGTGCCATCAAACCGTAACAATGTTTCAAGAGTTTCCACAAAAAGATTTTTAAAGAAATCATGAGCTGTTATTGTATCCAGTATATAATTTGTGACTTAACAAGCAGGCTGGGGAAAAACCACAGGATAACAGACTGAAATATAGTGATTTGATTGAAGAGGCGTGAAATGTTTATGTGTGTGTAGATCACATCGTTCAGGTTTCTGTTCAGTTTTAATGCTGATATAATGTAATAAAAGATTCAAATACTTTCTCTGCAAGATTACTTCTATTATGACAGAATAGTTCAATCAAAAAAGGGAATTATTTTGACAAACAAATTTATTAATACTATAGGCTGCTGTTCAAAAGTTTGAGATCAGGGTTTTTTTTTCTCTGTTTAACAAGGGTGCATTAAAATTGATCAAAAGTGACTAAGGTTTTTTTATTATGATTTATAATAATTTTTAGTCTTTATAATAACTACACACTATACACAATAAGCATTAGTAAGCATTGATTTAAGCCTTAATAACCGATTGTTCCGACATTATCCTGCGTTAGTAAACAAGTGCATCTTTATAGCCTTGTTCTTGTATATGTATTAATGTATATGTATTTTTATAGTTTATTATTGATCAGTTTATCATTTGTTTCATTATTGCATTATTTACAAACCAGTTATTTAGATGTCAGTGCTGATTATATGTGATAAGTAAATGATTAATCAATTATTTAAATTTACATTAGTTAATATTATTATTTAGACACATACTGCTCAGTGTGTTAATAAACGCTTTATTAACACATGTTCCTTCTGTAATTCATGATTAAGTCAGTTATAATGATTAAGTCAGATATAATTCATGATTTAGTTGTTATAAAGCATTTAGTAGTTGCCAGACCTCTGTTTTTGTGAGCTCATCTAAAGTAAGGACTATTTATACCTTGTAAAGCATTTATAAAGCAGATGTAAAGGCTCATCTATATTCTAAACAGCAAAGTTATACAAACACAGAGGGATACAGAACATATTCTTTCAAGATGTAAAAAATGTAATCATACAACTCTACAATTCATAAATGGAAAACAAACCTTCAATTTCATAGAAAAAAAAGTTTAAGTGTAGTTGTAGTTTCATATTATTTTGCATCTTAAAATTTTTGTATCCCTCAGTGTTATTTTTTCTGTTAGGAAGAGCCTTTAAATCTCCATTGTAGATTTAGATATGCTTATAAATCAAGAACAAGGCATTAAGAGCTGTGCTTATAAACTGCTTACTAATGAATATTAATGTTGAAACAATGCTTCATAAAAGGATGAACTGAGTATGTACTAATGCTTAACTAATCATTCATAGCGTGTAGTTATTATAAAGTGTCACCTAGTAAGGGTAACAGTTGTTAAAATAGCTGGATTCTATTTTAATATATTAATATAAACTTAAATTTAATCATGTGATGGCAAAGCTACCTTTTTTCTATTTTTTTTAACAAAAAAAACATTCCAACACCAAAATTGTGTAGAAGAAAGGTTTGTTAAAAATGCAAAATTAGAATTAAAAAGCAAAGAAATGGCAAGCAATATTAAGCAATGCCTTTACTGTTTGGATATAAGTCATAAATATGTTTTTTTGAACTATTTTTAGAAATAGTCTCAGTAGGCTGATTCAGTAACTGTAACTTTTTTTTTAAAGGCTATTAGGTATTGGGGTCATATGATGCGATTTCAAATTTCCTTTCTCTTTGAAAAAAATAAATAAATAAATCACTGCCCAAATATTTACAAAAAAGAAAGAAGGCAGAGCTATTATTCTAGCTGTAGTTGCCACGGCCATGTTTAAGACCTGCACCTTACATTGCATACACCAATACAACAAATTTGTAGCAACATCATATGACCCCTTTAATAGTCAAAATTTAATAGAGAATAAAAACAGTCATAATATCAAAATATACTTTATTTTGGACTCCAGATCTGATTCAAATGACAACAGATCAATGCAATGCAGGGGGGGAATTTTTGCAACCAAAAACATTTGACTGGGGGAAACAAAGATCAGATCAGGTGTGGGGACATCTGAGAACTCACGGGACTCAGAGTGAGCAAAACTGAGGTCTAAGCTGTACACCCTCAAACCGACCTCCAGTAGTTTGTTGGGGCTGTTTTTTTTTTTTTTGGTTTATTTACTTATTTTTTTTCCCTTTTTTTTTTTTTTTTTTTAATAGCTACAAAGAAATATGAATTACAAAAGTTTTAAAAGAGTACAAAAAGTCCAGGAGACAGATGCAGTAAGAATAATGATTAGAAATGACACTAAGGAACTGAAGGTCGCTGTGGGCAGGCAGACGCCGGGGCAAAGGGACTCAAACACCCTTCTGTTATCATAGGCTGTAATAAATAGTGTTCAGATGGTTCTTTTTTGGGGGAGGGGTATCAGTTTCAAATCACAAAATACAACACCCTTGATTAAATGCAGGGTTATAGCCTAAAATATCTCAAACAGGGACGAGAGAGACTTTTGCACTCTTGGGGTCTGTGACTTTTTCCACCTTGAGGCATTGATAAGTCTTACCGAAAAACAAAACCGTATTAGACTCCTCATGCAGGCAATTACAGTACGGCAGCATCCCATAACATAGTAGTGCAGAGAACCCCAAACAATATATTTGCAAAAGCATTAAAATAATGTTTTTCAGATGTTCTGTCAACAGACTTGCTTTAGGTTTTGGGTTCTCCAACAAAAAATATTTTTAACACTGTATAATAGCATAAAAAAGGCTGGAACTGAAAGTGAATAAGGTAAGTAATCCAATTATTAAAACACAGTACAAAAGTATGAACATATGGGTTTGTTTCAAAATAATGTAAACCTAAAGCAAGTCTTTTTAATTTTATTCTGTAGCTCAAACGCTACATCTCGAACTGAGGAACATAATTGTTGGTGTTCTTTTTAAGGGGAAGGTCTACCAAGTAAATACAGTAGCATGATTGAACGGATACATGTGCCTGTTTTTGAAGTCAATGTACCTCTCATTTGGGGGAAAAACAGGGTTTGACGGGAAGAGAAGATTACGGTTACACCATAGCATAAAAAAGAAAACCAAAGAACAAGAAAAAGAGAGATTTTTTTTTTCTCATGTCCCCACACTGTTGAAATCACAAAACATTCAGTACCAAAAAGACTAAATAGCTGTACTTGTGTCAAACGGAGGAAAACGTGAGTCCTGGAATCATGCAGCTGTGACGTCAAATCAAATCTGCGAAAGAAAGCGAGGGGGGAGGAAAAGAAAACAATATGTCTGCACACTGAAACGGAAACTACCAACAAAGATTAAAATCCTTTCGTTCATTTATTTTGATGAGATTGGTTTTGAAGGACAAATAGTAAAATATCTTCCAAATTTGGTACATATACCAGTCTTCTTGTCTTTCTTTCTTCCTCTGTTATATTGTTTTTTTTTTCCACCTTACAAAAGTCATTTGAATGTCTCTGGTTGGAATCACATCCTCTCCGCTCGGCCTGTGGCGTCAGGGTGCTTTTGTGTGTGTTTGTCTGTAGTGGCTGGCCATGGTTCACCAGGGACTGTAGCAGTTTGAGGGTCAGGGACAGTCATTTTGGCTATGTACACATTCATAGTCGGTCCATGGCTTCCAGCAAGCAGTGCTATTTCCGCAGATCTAATACACAAACCTACAACGAAAACAAGTATTTAACATAGGCATTATCTGTTATCTTTATTTGATGTGTAGAGTATTAAACCTGTACTTACAGAGCCGTCTGACGCACTTGCTCCTACTTTGTCTCCTGCTGCATTCCAGCAAACTTCAAAAATGCCCCCTGTCCCCCTGTAGCTATGGACTAAAGCACCAGTCTGTGAAAAAAAAAAAGCGATAAAATAGTTTAGATACAGCTGCATTTTGGGCAATCTCTGGATCAGAGCAGCTCAGGTCTTACCTGTGTGTTCCAGATGTGGACACATTTGTCAAAAGAGCCGCTGGCTAGATGGCGTCCGTCGGGGCTGAAGGCCACACTGTATACGGGCTCCTGGTGTTTGGTTAGTGTGTGGATGCAGATGCCTCGATCTACGTCCCAAAGCCGAACAGTGGAGTCAAAGGAAGCACTAGAAAAGGAGAAAGAAAAAAAATCTGTTTTTGTTTAGTAATAGTTTTATTAAACACCACACATTTTATTAGAGCCGTTTCACAAAAAAAGGCATAGTGAGATGTAATCAAAAAGAAAAGTCCAAACTGTGAGAAAAGTAAATTGTTCGAGAAGCAACCTAAACAAGATTTTTGAACATTGAAAAATCTCACGCACACACAAAGATAAAAAAAAACGCCCTGATATAGCATTAGGTTGCCAACCATAATAAGCATTTTACTCACGCAAACATTTGAATTATTTCCTGATTATGAAATAACTTGCATAATAATTTATATAGTGCCTTTCCCAAGCTCAAGGACGCCGGAAGATACAGAAAGCTTGAAATGTTTTTTTTTGTTTTTTTTAATGAACCAACGCAAAACTAAATCAAATGCTATATGATAGTTTCTGAACTATTAGGCCACTTGTGCCTGTGCATTTTGGCAAATGTGGTACACGTGTGCGTGCCATGTAACATGGATTTTTCCTCTATTTATTTTTTTGCTTTTAAATTACTTCTGGTTTGTCTATTGAAAAATCACACATTTGTTGTATTTGTGATGTTTTTTTTTTTTGTTTTTTTTTCGATGCATTTCCCATATCTAAAATAGCCTACATAAAACGTGTTCATAGGATATGTCATGATGTCTGGATTCTGTACACTTAGCGGTAGTAGGCATTTTGGTTGGCCACCTACTGTATATATACACACATACACTGCTCAAAAAAATAAAGGGAACACTAAAATAACATCCTAGATCTGAATAAATGTAATATTTTTTTGTTTTTGGTTGCTTGTGATGCTTCCTTAAAGTGTCCAGTTTAATTTCACAGAAGTGTGACTGACTTGGAGTTACATTGTGGTGTTTAAGTGTTCTTTATTTTTTTAAGCAGTGTATATATAGTATTGTGTAGAACTCAGGACACCTGTAGCACAACACACTTTTTTAAAATTTAAAAACAGTTAAGTTCAGGTGTGTGTGCGAACTAACCAACAAAATTTTTTTGATGTACAGTATATAACTCTCAGTAGCAAATGTGCATTAACATCTTAAATGTAAAAATCTCCAACACAAATCTTTCAATTGTTGCTTGTTTCCTTTAAAGGGGTCATATATAACAGCAATTTTCCGTTTTTAAGGAGTCATGCTTGTCTCTGCGTCTGATAAGGGCTCACTCAGGGTGGGTTTGAGGTAATACACCAGTACACAATCTGTGTGACACGCTGCTGTCAATCAACACAGTCGCGGGAGGGGCCTCCCACCATGTGATGTCACACACTGGATGTGGTTTTATTTTTAATGTGTACTTGAAGTTTATGTAAAAAGTAGCATCAGATGAGTGTGTATTACTGTACCTGGCCAGCATTAGATTGGCATTGGGGTTGTTGGTTCCTGGACCTGTGGGGCTCCATTTGATAGTGTAGATTTCTTTGCTATGAGCTTGCAAATCATGAACACAAGTGTCCTGTTTCATACTCCAGATCTAGGACGTTGGAAGAAGCAATTATTTAGACCACCAGGACAGTACTTAAATGACCAAAACATGACTTTAAGTAGAACTGATAAGTAGTGTAGCAAATGTTGCAAGGCTAATATTACCTTAAGAGTCATATCATCAGAACACGACGCCAGCAGGTTACCAGTCGGATCCCATTTGATTGCATTAACTTCATTCTGGAGACAGAGAGAAAGAGTTTGGTATCGATCCTTTTGGCAGGCTTGGCTTGTAGGAAATGGTGGGATAAGCAGACAGGTCTTACTGTGTGTCCTTGGAATGTCTTAATGGGTCGGTCCTGGCCCAGTTTGCACACATGGATACACATGTCTGTGCTACAGGAGGCAAACGTGTTGTTACTCTGCCAGTCCACATCCAGAGCGGGTGCTGAGGTGAGAGGGAGAGAAGGCTGCAGTGTAAGAGCTTTTTCCCCCTCAAAATAATTTATACAGCCATTTTAAAAAAGAAAGTGAAATCTGTGTGCACCTGAATGAAACGGAAACTGCTGTTTGGCTTCCCCTGTGTGAGCATCCCAAATGATTGTTGTCTGAAGACAAGGAGGCAATATTAAATCATCTGAGACAGGGTAAAATATAATGCGTATTTAAAGGTGGCTAAATTATGTGCCACGTATTAACTACATTTAACAATATTGATTTTTCCTAAAGAGATGCCGGTGCAATGCTGATGTTCTGTCAGGAATTTCCTTAACTTTTTTTTATTATTACTGTACATACTCTTAAAGAAAACACATTCAGTTCTCTGATGTTGGTTAATCAACACTTAACATGCAGGTAAGCTAATATTTCAGTAAGCATTTTAAAATATATATATTTTTTGTTTTTATTTGGGAAACCCCATTTCTGGGTTATAATATGTTGTTAATTGAAAATAATAATTAATAGATGAGGACAAATTCAGAAATATTATTAATAGAGAAAGATTCTAAAACTACTAATACTATGAATTCTATATAAATATATATATATTTTTAAAAATTAAAACATTTGCAAAACATGGCTGTTACGAAGATATTGTGGTAGTTTGTAGCATGTTGCTATTGCACTACGATATCTTCTTTTCTTACCTTATCAACACCAGCACTGAGGATAAAGTTTCCTTTTTTGTTCCATTTTAATGCAAATATTGGACCTTTATGTTGACCGAGGGTACTGGCCAGATTACCTGTGAGTGGACAGTTATCAGTCTGCTGAATGGAATGAACAGAGCACAGCACAGCAAGCAAAAAAAAAAAAACGTTTTTGCTTACCATCTTTAGTCCATATTCTTGCAAAGCCGTCATAGGAGCCCGTGGCTAATAGTGTACCTTCACTCTGATAAACAGAGAGAGCAAATGTTAGTCTTTCAAAATACACAGTGTTTTAGTACAGAGGGAGCGTGTCGTAGCTGAACTCACGTTCCAGTCTAACGATGTGACGTCTTTGTTGCTGGGCACGTCTTGGCCACCTTCCCGTATGCAGTGCCTTAGGACGAGCTGTGTAGAGCTACTGTTGCTGTTCTCGCTCAGATTCCAGATGCGCGCCGTTGAGTCTCCAGACCTGCAGGGAGTCAGAGGATCAAATAACTCTGCATTCGCTGACTTCCACAGATGCACCAGTCGCATTATTGATACCTCAGCAGTTCAGCATCTAGTCTTCATCTGTTTATAACATTTATTTCACAATAAGGCTGGACATTGACATTTTAAAATTTGATTTTGATTCACAAGACACACCCTCATGTCATTCAAAACCCATAAGACCTTTGCACATTTTTATTTCCACAAATTGAAAGCTTAGTCATTATTTACAGTATATATATATAAAAAATAATTGTCCATTTTCATTTTTTGGTGAACTACCTCTTTAAACTGATTTTATTTTTAATACAATATCAATACATTTGTCTGTGTATACATTTTAAATAACAATTCAACTAATGCTGTAAACTACACTGTACAATATACATTAAGTTAATTTTTAAAAGGTTAATAACTGACATATTCAAACGTATTGCACACATACGTTTTATGGTATAAAACATAAAAAAGAACTTGTATAACTGTATATTTCAACTTTCTGTTAAAATTAATTATTGAAGCACGTTAATGCTTTTATCTCTAGAGCTAATTTTAATTATTTTAATTCCATTATACTGACTATTAAAAAGCTTATAGTTTTGTAACAAGCCACAAAGCTAAATACATTTTATTGGTTCTCAAAATCAGAGATTATTAAAATCGAAAATTATTTTCAAACCGGTCCTATCCCACACTCTTTGGAATTTCAAGCAAATTGCGCAGAGTTAAGGAGAACTTTTGGATACTCCTATGTTTTTCTGTAGATTGACAGTGGTCAGTCTATTTTAAAAGGTCAGTGTTAGTGCACTGATCTAGGTATCTGACTAGTGTGTCCCTACTGAATGGATTTTGTGATGCAGAGGTTCAGAACTCAAGTGGGCTGTTTAACTGACCCAGAGGCAAGCAGGTCACTGACAGGGTTCCAGGCGCAGATGAAGACTTCTGATTCGTGACCTCTCAGCACCATGGCTTTATTCTGAGGGATCTCTACATCCACATCCACGTCCATCATGTCTGCGTGGTTATCTGTAAAGACAGAGGCTCGTGAGGACTAACATACACCCAGAAGACGTCACATGATATGCAACACCTCTTTGATTTAGTACATAACTGAAAGAAACTATTTTTTCCTTAAAATGTCACATAACGGTGCAAATGTTGTTATGAATGGTGATAACAGTGCAAGGCGATTTAGATTCATTTGGTGACTCACTAGGTAAGGCATGAGGACCGTTCTCCTCTCCGTTTGCGGTGTTCTCTCCGTTTTTGGCGTTACCCTGCATGTTGGTGCTGGTTGCAGAAGGAGCTGCTGCGGCCTGTTGCTGGGCCAGTTTGTCTCGGTACGCCTGCTGCCGGGTCTGGACAACATCGGGCATCACCGCGTCAATCAATGACAGAGATTCGATGGGCCGCCCATCGAACAGAGTGCCGTCCTGCAGATAGAAATCAAAATGTCAGTCAGGATCATTTAACAATAACAGGATTTTGTGATTCATAAAAAGCCCAAAAATGTTTATCAGGGTCAATCTCATAAAAACATCTCCAAAATGCTTTTGATCCCATAATCAATAAATAAATAAATAAAAAATATTTTATATGTAAGAATTATACACATGAAGCCCATTTTCAGAAACCAACAATATATTTGTCAATAATATCACAAAGCAAATATTCATAATTACAGTAATAAAAAATGTTGTCTTATATAAATATTATTTTTATATATATTTATAATAATTATAAGAAACCTAGTTTTTGGTTAATATTTGTAGCTTATAAATATTATATTTATATATGTTGACATTAAATCAAATATTTAAAAAACTAAAATTATTTTATCTTTGCTAGTTTAAGGAACATTTTAATTTAGTTTAACTTAATGTACTAAAATAACAAGAAAAAAAATACTATGACTTTAAAGTTATATATGTGCATGTTTCATGTTAATAAATATACTATTAAAACTATAGTAGTATCTTTACTATTTTGATACATACATATATTTATGTGTATGTATGTCTGTCTGTGTGTGCCAAATTTTAAATAGTTCCTTAAAAACATTAAATAAATATATATTGATTGATTTCGTAAATAAAGCTGTGCTCTCACCTCATTGA
The DNA here is from genome assembly GCA_032357475.1 of Enteromius thamalakanensis. NCBI lineage: Eukaryota > Metazoa > Chordata > Actinopteri > Cypriniformes > Cyprinidae > Enteromius > Enteromius thamalakanensis. The sequence continues at coordinate 12,434,257 of JAUCMT010000013.1, forward strand.
TGCTGACTTCAGCCTCCACGTACTGCAGGCCCTTCTGGATGATGGAGATCAGGGCAGCAGGGGGCACTAGGGCGCCGTTGATGTTAGACTGACTGATGTGACTCTCAATGCCGAATGTGAAGGCCGAGTGGGAAAACCCTGCCAGAGGGAATGATAAACACTTTAGTGTGACGCTTACTGGATCAACTTTCGCTCCAAGCTCACAGCTACACAGAGGGTATCGCGTGCGTGTATGTGTGCCCTCCCTCGCTTTCACTATAATCAATTCTGATAGTAAGCATTACTGACAGATGTATTTACATATCTCCAATAAAGACTGAAAATGTATATATACATAAAATTTTCTAATAGGCATCGTTTCATGTGAATACAGAAAACATGTACAGTGTGTTTTTTTCTCCTTTATCAATATTAACGCTGTGGCTGTGTAACAGTTATAGTTCAGGGTGTTGATTTGTTTCGTTTAAGCAGCACCTACCTGACTCCTGCAGGTATCTATACACCAGGAAGTTGACCTCATCGCTGCTAATACTCATCTTCACACCTGCTTACACCATGAGGTCAGCACACAGGACACTAGCCTGAGAGAGAAAGGACAAAGACAACATCAGAAAGCCATCTTGCAGAATATACTGTAAAAACAACATCGGAAGGGGATATGGATATTGTCAGGCTCTCTGCTTTCCACTCAGAGCGTGTATAAAAAGCCTCTTTTACAGTGCAATAAGGGGGTAAAAGCTCTCTTTGTCAGCCCGAACCTGAGTGTGTACTATGCTGCCAGAGGTTACCAAGGGCTTCACAGCCCTGCATGGCTGAATAACAAGTTGCAGTACCACAAGTGGCCATTGCACCGTGGGGGTGCTGTTGCACCAAGACTGCAGAACAGTAAAAGCATCAGCCACTGAAAATGTTTACATGAGGGCTACTACAAAATACTTCTGTTTACTTGAGTTTGACACTTGGATTCATTATGACTTTGGCTTTACAGAGCTGCCAAAATGTCCGTTAGCACTAACAGATGTATGGAATTCTTCAGCGCAGGAACGTTTACTTGAAATTAAACCTGACCTAGATTTTGACACTCTCTAAATATTGGTTAAATAGCAATTTAAAGCAGACGAGCGACACATTACATCCTCAAGGTCATTTGTTTACATACATGTTAGGGCTGTTTATTCAAATAGTATTTCATGCTCACTCTATATTACACCACAATTTCAAGACGTCCGCTCAGCATTGGACTTCCTCCAGAAAAGAGCAACACCGAGCACAAACATATTTTCAGTTCCACATTGAAATGCTGCGTAACCACAAGCGGGCTAATTCTGAAAAGTGACCCATTTCCACATGACCTCGGTGTCCGCCATCCCAGATCACATCCTCATTTATACAGAGAAGTGAAGTGGAAAGTGTTCCCCCATCGCTCTGCGTTTACAGTCATAGGATGTGGTTTACTTGCAAGAGGGATGGTTTTCGTCTCCTCCTCAGGTTCTTGCTAGCATTCGTTTTTTTTGAGCGATGAGGTTTCGTTCTATTTGTAGACGGTGCCTTTGTGTGACGTAGCGCCTACCTGCCCCCTACAGCTTGTTTTTGAGTAACACTGATGAACGCTCAATTAGCTGGCTGAACTTCTCGAACGTTAGCGTTGCCTGTCTTGTGTTGCCTTCATAAAATATGCAAAAGCATGCAAATAGGAACATCATCAAAAGGCAGTGTGTCAAGGCCAATCAGATAAGAGAGATACTGCGGCGTCCAATCAAATCAGGTAGAACGGTGCCACTGGATCAATGCGTTTTATCTCTCAGCATAGCCAAATTAAATCCCTGCAACAGTGCAGAGTGCTCATCTATATTATCGAGCGGCTGAGTCGATTCTGAGGAGGACCGCTACCTTCCAATGAATCCCCCCTGCTCTTCAGGACCACCTAGCCTGTAAAACAGAACAGGGAACTCCAGGCATTTACAGTCTGCAACGTTAGTTCAAGTAAAGAAACCACGGGTGGGGAAATTCCCTCGTAGACTTGACACAGAAAGAGCTTTTATTGAAGCGGGTCACGGACCTCCATGAGATATATCGCCATCTGCGGCTCGTAAATCGCCTTCAGGAATGCAAATTTCGTGATACGTACACTGACTCGGACGACATTTTGGTGCGCTGGAGGATGCTTGGTGTGTAGCATAATCTTCATTGTATAATCAAAGGCGGCGTGGGTTGCGTAACTGCGGAGCGCATGCACTCAGGGTGAGGGAGTTTGTACTGTGTTATTCAAGGCTGAGGGGGAAGTCTGAGAGGAAATGCTATTTAACTGGTTGGAGTGAAAGGTGTAACGTGTGGCTATATAGAGTTGCAGACTGATAAGAGGCCAGTTTATAGCAAAAATGTCAAAAAAAAAAAAAACATGCAGGAGGGAGTCTGCAAATCAGTTTTATAGGTCATTGTCCTGAAGCTCCAGAGAGATTAAGCACATTTAATAATAGTATCTAAGAAATTTAAATTAATAAATAATGATAAATTTAAACTCTGCCGTAACATGTTTTAATTAAAATAAAATTTAAATTTAAAATAAAAATGAAAAGAAATATATAAAAATGTATATAACTAAAATCCATTAACAGGTAGTGCAACCAAGTAAACAATAATAATAATAAATAATGAAATGAATGATAAACTGTTAATCATTTAAAATACTAAATATGAATTTCAATGCATCATGCATCAATTAATTACAATTATCCAAACTAAAAGTTTTTGTACATATATATTCATTGTGCATATAAATACACACACATACAGTATATATTTTGGAAATATTTACATGCATATATATCATTTTAAATATACATGCATGTGTGTGCATTTATATGCATAAATGTATATTTTCATAATTTATATTATGTAAACTGATATATTATAGCCTACGTAATAAAAACACAATACACAAACATAATGCAAACAAAAACTTTTGGGTGCAATTAATTATTTGACAACACATTTATTTATTTATTTATTTATTTTAGAATATCATGAAATCATAATTATTGTGCTTTAGGTAGTCAGACCACATGGACTAAGTCAATCTTATTTTTATTACTAAGAAAGTCAGGTTGATGATGCAAGCAGTAATATTTAGAAAGCACCACAAAGCCACAGTGTTTACACTCTTCTTTATGTCAACACGCAGCTGACTGACTAACAGTAGTCTCATTCAACTGAGAAGAGAAAGTATTTTAGCATTGAAAAACAACACACTTAACTATTTAGAAGAGGCTGATTACACCTTTCTGTGTGTGTGGCAGTGGTACTCTGGGCTTTTTTTACACAACTCCCTTGACAACAGTGAACTTGATCCTCTCAAACCTCTGAGGGCCTCAGAGAACAATGAGAAGCTTGGAGAGCTTGTGTTCTTGTGTAACACTGACCGTTGGACGCAAATTCCTTAAAGACACTCTTCACGGTCAGTGTTCCTTTTCCACCAATTAAGCACAAAAGAAAATATCCTAAAAGCGTAAGCATTAAAAATCTGTCTCAAGAGTGCCATGAATTGTGAAGATTATGTCTGACCTGCTTTCCTAGCAATATTACAGACAGATAAACAGCTTTCTAAGCGCAGCGTAAACTATTACTCCTAAAATGTACACAACCACAGCATATTTAAGTAGAGACACAGTTAACAGTTAACATCAATATCATTCGAAATACTAAGTATGTGTAATTATATCTTTTTAGTCTGACACCCTGACAAAATGTTCCTATTTGTATCCATATACACAGAAAATGTTTATTTTTTATATTTCTTCATGAAATATTTGGCTACCATAGTAATGTCACAACACAACAGCAACTCTGAAGCAGACGTGATAGCATCACCCCACATCCAGACAATAGTACCATTTTTCTTCCTTTTTTTTTTCCAAGGCACTTATGTCAACACCATTTCCACCAGACGCTTTTGGAGAAATCAGCATATGGCTCGCGTCCCTCCGTCAGCATCTAACAATCAGGTCTAGTTCAAAGGCAAAGCAGCCCAATCAATCCGGCAGGAACAATGACCGTTGCTTATTAGATGCCACACGCTAGCGAATGCTGTCACAAGCGATTAAGACAGATGCTGGGCTAAACTGTTTGTGATGCAACCTGCTCTCCGGAGGACGAAAAATTAAATCAGATTGGACCAGGGAGATTAACGCGTCACCTCACCTGACCTACTTTAGGATCTGGATCCATCAGTGTCTGTCTGAACATGGAGGGGTGGGGGGAAATATGACACATCAGGGTCATAAATGGATCTCCCTACTCTTCTTCTTTTGTGTGAAGAAGCAGGTCAATGGACCGCACTGGCTGTGGTCAAACACGTACACATCCGCCGTAGGCCTCGGAGTGCATTTTATTAAGAATCCTATAACCGCTGCCCTGCAGATGACATAGCTCTTCCATTATGGGTCCTTCAATTACAAACACAGTGTTTTCACTCTACAGTATGTCAGCTTGAACAGTCAACTCCGCACACAGGAAAATGCATTTTAACATCCAGCCCAAGCGCATAACCACAGCCACTATGGGATCATTAAACAGTCTTCTTTCGGCTCCAACCAAAGTTGGATCAAAGTCATTCTGCAAAGGACAAAAGACTCTAAAGTCTTTAAAGCCACCTGCATTTCCAACAGCTTTAAGTAAGCAGTCAGCCATGTTCAAAGTCACAAACATCATGGAATTGAAATGTTTGACTTTTAAAATCAACATATTTTAATAATGCAAATGAAACATCACATTGATACTGTTTTGGAAAATCCTTGATTAATGTTTCTTTTAATATATTAGATTAGATTTCTTAAGGCTTATTAAAATTCAACTCTAATATCAGAAACAATATGCCACTATGGTTTGTAACCGAAACCATAAAACAAATCGGTAGAAGAAAGTCACAAAATTGCACATTTACGCTGTTTTACACACATCTTGAACGCTTGGATGTTGTCACTCGTTAACAACCATAAATAAAAGAGATTGCAGATCAAGTCAAAAGAATGAACAAGTTACCATATTTTACACACAGTCTAAAGAAAGTTTTTTTTTTTTTTAGAATTAAAGTTGATCCGATGGCTTTTCGTTTACAAACACGGCTAATGTTGCGATGTTGGGAAAAGCTACATGGCTAATTTTTGCAAAGCTAATTTTAAACTCCTGTGAAGTAAACACCACATGGCAACTTTTTGAAAACAGCCAAGTTTGTGGCTGATGTAACAGAAGGACATCAGAGACGGGGAAGGTTATCTGAATATGTTGTGACATTGCTTCTGGGTGAGCGCGGCTGTCACTTTTCTCTCTGAGGTGACTGTTCACTGCATTTTTGTAATGAAATGTTGACTCATATCAGTGTTTTTATCTTTTTGGTGCACAGGTGGGAGTCACTGGAAAGGGAGGCGACATGATTCTCCTAACCAGGACTTGACAGAGGGCAAGAAGAATGGAAGGTAACATGAGGACAAGATCTAAACTGCCTGGATTCCTGGAGGACCATGGGGATTGCGTAACGTTTTTGCCCTCCTCCGGCACTCCGAGAACTCCAAGCATGTCACATTTAGAAAAACAACAATGTGGCTTGTTTTTACAGAAAAAGCAAGCATTTTCAAAGCAAATAACAAGAGAAGAATGCGAGAATAAAAATAGATATTGACAGAACTGTTTGTTTTGACAATTTTGATGCTAATTAGCATACCTACTATTACTTAATCCTTTGTTGTTCATTAATTAATCAACATGTCAACAGCATGTTTTGTAATCTATCTATCTATCCTGACTATCCTGTTACTGATTTCATGTGCTGGAGCACAGGCACAGAAGTGCTGAGCGTATTTAATAAACATATTTGTCTCTGTTAACGAGTGACACTAAATGTGGCCTGATTGCTAGCAGCTACAGAGCTAAACTATGAGTAAAGCAGCTGAAGCCGGCCCTACAGCCTACGCAGTCTTTCTGTAGTATGAGTCACTAAATTCAACACCACGTTAGACCAAAGGTGAGGCATGGAAATGTATGTCAAAGGACGAATGCACTATGAGCTAAGTGAAAAGAATTCACTGCAACCCCTCAAGGCTTGAATCACATGCAAAAAAACCTGCCCAGAACATATTTCACCACAGATAAGTGAAATAGGAAACATTTATTTGAATAACTATTTTCTTTCTATCTATCATGACAACTCTTAGAATATTTTAGCATGGTAGGGGATATGACAATGTTCATGTATTTGATCCTTGCAGAATAGATCTGTAATGCTACTGCTGCTGCAAATCAAGTGCAGGAACTTGTTCTATATTCCTATACAGTGCTGTGAGGATTTAAGACTGCTGCACTAATAGCATGTATAATAAACAAGCAGATCTATGCAGGTGGAGCTGGGGAGGTGGAGGCTTTGCACAGTAAAAACTCTAGTAAATGGCTCATTGGCTGCGTACGCAACGTGAGCCAAAAATTTTAATCATCAGATGCATTAAGGACCCATCAGTCTGCGCCATTTAGAGTTTCATAACAGAACTTGGTATTAAAATTTCTCCCTCATTTTGTTAAAATAAAACTCGGTGAAGGATTATAGACATATTGTAAGTATTCAAAAAGAAAAGTGATTAAATGTGCTTAAATAGATTTTACAAAAATAATATTTTAACAAGCTTATAATTACCTTAAAATAGTAACATCAATGAATGTTTTTTTTTCCAATCAAGGCTTTAATTGTTAAAAAAAGAACAAAAAAAAAAAACGTTTCTATTTTGACAGATTTGAAAATGTAATTTATACTGTGATGGCAAAGCTGAATTTTCAGCAGCCATTTAAAACATTTTTTTTAAGTAATATTGAAAACAGCTTCATGTTTTTGTGGAAACCTTTTTTCTTGGGATAAAAACAGTTGAAAAGAACATTTATTACAAATGGAAATCTTTTAGTAATCTTTTCTATCGGTCACTTTTAAACTATTAATTACATCCTTGGCAAAGGGGAAAAAAACGTGTATATAAGTAATAAATTATAAAAACTCAATCGACATTGGGTTGACATGATCTGGGTGTGTGTGTGGTTCACACGTTAATTGTCAGAATTTCGACAGTGTCGCAATATCTGGCATACCTAGAGTATCCAGCATGTGATAAAAAGCAGCAGATAATGAGTGATAACCGACTAATCAAAGAAATGACCATAAATCAATGCTGGAGCACAGAGAAAGCCAATAATCAATAACAGATTGGTTTAAGCACTCCCACTCAGTTAGGAGAGTTATTCATCTCCATGTGAAGTGAGTGCACTGACGGTGTTTCCAGGAACTCGCTATAACGCAACTCAGACAGCAGAAATGACTAATGAGTAACATATCCAAGGTCTGTGGCGACCCGGTTAACAGGGGAGGCATCTTATCTACAGGAACTATACCCTTCGACCCGATTCTGCTGCTGATGTCTTTTTTTTAACACATGTACACCCTCAGGATGGGGTGTTTCTTTAACATGTGAAACAAGCACTGCCTAAAGGTCTGCTGGAACATGATCTCGCTGGAGCTGTTCAGAAGGGTTACATCATATCACCACCTGCCAAAATCTCTACAGCTAGAGTGCCAGTACACACAGACTCATTCATTGTTCTGATGCGAGAGCATTAGCATTAACGATTACGTTAAGAACTTAATGTTTGCTCTCAAAACGTAACAGTTACCAATAAAGGCGGATCGACAAATCTGTCACCTTTGGTCTATTATAACAAGCAGATGACGATGAATTTATAAATTGCATCCTAGGCACTATGCAAGTTTGGGATCTGATGACAGTCTTGTGCATATGATAATAGTTGCCTTCACTTGAACACTATTGCAATGCTGTAATTATCAGTGGGAAACTCCGCTTTCTGGGTTCGGGGTGTATCAGTTAATGAATCATGACTGAAGATAATTGGTAACAGTAATTATGTTTTTGTAGCGAACACTGACTTCAAAACAACATTGTTTTAAACAAAAATGAGTAGTAGTAGGCTTTTAATTTGACGAAGTCTGTTTCAATCCGTTTTGCTCCGAGATATGAAGTGATTGATCCTTCTTTGAATTGTTTTGAAGACAAAAATGTCCTATTCAGACATTTATTCATTTTGTTTGTTGTTTAATAAATATGCCACTTTAAATAAATATAGAGATACTGTATTTAAAAGACACGCTCGCTGCTATTGAGGTGGGATGCAGGTAAAAGTTAGGACAGGTTTAGTGGTTGTGAAAGCAATTGATACATTTTTAGCAAGGACATGTTGAATTTTTAAAACGTGACTGTAAAGACATTAGATGCTACAAATGATATCCATTTGAAACACATGCTATTAAACAACCGTTTTAACCGGCATGATGATAAATATTTCTTGAGCAGCCGATCGGCCTATTAGAACGCTTTCTGAAGGATCACGTGACACTGAAGACTGGGATCATTTCACAGTTCTACTGGTTTTTACTTTATTTGGTCTGTCTCTCAATCTGCCGGGATTCACTACTAGTAATGCATTGATTATCAATCACTCAGTGATTCCAGGATTTCCACTGGACTGCCCTCCTCCATTTCATTACAACATGTGCAAAAAAAAATTAGAGCAGAGCAGTTCGTCTATAAACAGACTCTAAAACAGCTGTACCCTTTTCATGTCCTTTAGAAAAACAGCCCAGCTTTATAAAAAATTAAGTTTTTCCATTTCATTAGACAAGAAAAAGCCATCTTAGCACCAACATGCATTTATACTCACCACACTATCAGCTCTATTTTCGCAAGGCAAACGCTTTTTAAGGATCCAACCCAAGTGTCTCAGCACCTGCAATAACATTACAGAAAAGGTTGAATGAAGCAGAATTTGTCAAGCATCTGGTGAAGTGAAGAAAAAAAAAATCACCTGCAATGCACGCCCTAATTAAACCAAACTATCTGCGGTCAACAAGCATGTTTGTGGATGTTGCTGTGTCGATAGAAAATTTCATATCCCCCCCCCCATCTTTCTGCTGAGAGCCTCTCTTTATTGTTTTCTCCATCTCTCTTGCATAGGATGACAGACTGAGCGTCTCTATGGACTTTCTTAAAATATCCAATAAATCTCTATAAAGTGGCTCTATGCTTTTCTTTAGGTTGCCACTTAAGATTTATTTAAAAAAAAAAAAAACACACAAAAGTGCATTCTGGGTAAATTCTGGGTTTATCAAGTGCACCCACATGCAGTTGGATTGTTATTTTCTCTTTGCTGTTATCATCGGCATATTGTCAAGTGTCTAATTCTAACAACTGGTAATATTTTTGTTGAAAATTGCTTTGATTCCTTGAATAAAAAATAAATAAACACTTCATCCAAATTAATTGAGAAAATCTGAAATGTATGGCAACCAAAAGCTGCATTTCAGTAGATCCACAAGCGCCACCTGCTGTCAGAGAGTGTCTTAGCATTCGCATTTAGCCTATCTGTGGTTTTTGTTTCCTTCAGAAGTTTCACAAATCTATACTACATCAAAGTCATACTGTTTTTCACTAAAATTTCGAAAATGAAAATATCTAAAAGAAACCCCAAACTGCTCATGTTGTATGTACACAGCATCTTTTTGCTGGTCTCGTCATAAAAACAAACAAAAGCAGTGGCTGCCTCTAATCTTCGAATGGAAAGAGCACATGGAAAGTTTATATAAAGATTTATTTCAGTTGCATTTATTTGGGTGTTGTTTTCAAATTTGAATCCAGTTTTGTTATTTGACATTTCAATTTCACAAGCAACACCTTTTCATTTATAATTTGTGTTTTAAAAATATCGTATTGTGAAGTATTCTGAATCGTATCTTATCATCAGTTGGGTGACTGGTTACATCCCCAACATTGCTACGTAGACTGTTTACATTTTGAAATGTTAAGTTTAGGGCACACCTCTATTTTCAACAGACAAAACAGGTTCCACCACCATCAGGAAAAGCTGACTGCATTGTTCTGACCTACATTTTTACTACTTTTAACCTACATACATCATTGGTGAGGTTTTCGAATGCACCATTAGCTTTAAAGAACAACAAAGGAGGAAAACAAAAATGAATCAATCAATAGTGGCCTTACAGAAATAAATTGGGTTTACAGTCTTGTCAAATGGTGTCGCCTGGTGAAAAAAAAACTAATTTTAAACAGGCACTTTTAAGCAAGCGTTTATAAAAAGTTCCATCTCATTATCAAGAAAACTCGCTGTCACACTATCAAAACACTGCATCTGAAATACGGCCCTAAGTTTTAAAAAGAAATTAAAAAGAAATGTTTCCCTACCATAAACCCACAGCTAAATCAAGCCTAAAAGTAAAAAATAAATAAATAAATATCATCCAGGGCAGTATTCCCAGGCGCAGATTAAACCTAGGTCTGGACTTCATTTCTGCATTCATAAATCACCATCTTGGGCTCACTCACCCCGAGTGTGCATGTGTTAGTTTCCACAACCAAGTAATGAAACGCATGTAGTGACATGGCTGTTAAGTTACAGCTATTGGCGCGTTTCAGTGGTCTCTTGTTTACTAAGGTTAAGCTTGAACAGAGATGGGTGGAAACTACTTTCTTCAGGCCGCCTGCTCCCAGCCCAAGTCTCTGAGACTTCTTTGTGCTGTTGCACCTGCTGCGTCTATCGGTTTTCCAGAGCAGTGACGTTCCAGTTAGCTCAGATTATCGGCCTGTGTTTGCTAAGCAGAGTAGCAGGTGTCGTTACGCTGTTACCCCAAAGAATGTCTGATCTGAAAGAAAAGGGGCGGCCAAGATGTGTTAAAACCCAAATTGGGAAACGATTTAGTTTGAAATCAATTCAACTGCATTGCCAATTTATATAAAATGTGAAAATAATTGGGCAAGTGCATCCAATCCATGGGAAACATTCTCTTACCCAAGTACTCAAACTTAATATACTGCGTTGCGTTACAAAATGTGTAAGAAATTGCAATTATTAACGCAACTAAAGCACACTGCCACGAGTGCTAAAACAGATACTAGTGTAAATCAAAACTAATACTAGGATTGTAAAGTGTACTAAAGAAGTAATCGCAAAGCTTTAAAATACTACATTATTCAAAGGGTTAATTCACCCAAAAATAAACATTTGTTTTTCCCCTGTAGCTAATCCAGCACTACATTTAGCATATTCATCACTAATGGCGGTTGCCTTGACATTAATGCTAAATAATCTGGTGCTGCGATCATATCAGGGACAGGACTTTATAAAGCAAAAGCAAAACTAGCTATATTCAAGATGGTTGAGTAATGAGAATAGAAAAGAAGAGAAGAGTTGGCAAGATGATCTACATTTCTTCTCACTTGTTTCAGCCAGTCAACGATCATTTTCTGTTTGTTACTTTTAGTTTGGTCTTTGCTTTTAGCAATATCTTACAAAGATACAAAAACAGATTGTATGACATCAACAATCAATGACTGTAAATGCTTGTAAGACTGTATGACAAAAACAAGTTTTAAAGTTTAGGGTTGGTAAAACAGTTATGCTATGCGAGGTTGGACTGACAAAAAAGATTTCACATGTAAATATGGATATTTATGCAAGTACATGCGCTAAAAACTGTACCTATAAATAATGTGTGTACACAGTGTGTAAAAACACATTGTGTAATACAACAGAAAAAAACCCTGCAATAATGGCTCTAACTAATGTCCACCACACTCAGAAGCTTCTCATGCTGATGTAGCCGTTATACCACATGTTGTATTTTTCACACAATTGATCATAGCTGCATGACACTTTATCTAGTATCCTGCCATTAGAAACCACAAAGATATTGTGACAATAACGGTTTTGTCTTTCAGGTCAAGTATTGTCAGAGTATAATGCATTATACCATCAACAAGAGTTAGAGAGAAGATTACAAAAGGTTATCATGCAACTGTAGGATTACCTTGGCAACATCTAGGTTGTGCTGTTGAACTTGTCGTCTCGGGTTAAGCTCGGGTGAACAATTACGCTCTTATTTTAAGCTTTTAAGCTGAGACCTTTGTTTAAAATCAACAACACTGTGTCCAATACTTTACTAGGAGCAATCTTTACCCAACAGACCTCTATATATACACAATCTGCTTTACCCTGATAACTTCAATGCACACCATAATAAATAACCTTTTTTCCTCTAGTGAAAGGAAACTGTCTGTGGTACAGTTGTAAGCAGGGGACCTAGATTCACACTGAAAACGTGTGAAAAGAAACCCCCCTTCTTCGGAAAACCTACCAGTGAAATTGAAACTTCATGCACTTGAGCACACAAAACATTTTCAGAGATCTTCACAATACTACTTAGCAAAAAGGAAACAGATGTCACCGTTTCCTTTCAAAGAGCAGTTAGTCTTTCCTCCTACACACCAAAGTGACAATTCAGTGGCGTATGGGAGGCTGTTTCCTTCCCCTCTCTCTCGCAAAGAAAGATGGAAGCTCTGGACGCTTCCCATCCCCCATGTGTTGCAACAAGGTAATGAGGGGGGTGTTCGTTAACAACTGTTGATGCACCTGCTAGATACGCCAAACACCTTCTCTATTGTTCTGAGGATCTTACATCAGACAGGAAAAAGGCAGATAAAAAAAGGCCATAATCATGTGTGATTTAGATGGAGCTGCAATAGCTCAGGCACAAAGGTTACATTTTGCATATTCATCACTAAATGGCGGTTGCCTTGACATTAATGCTAAATAATCTGGGTGGTGATAGCATCAGGGAAAGGGCTTTATGAAGCGAGCAAATGCATAGCGAAAAAGTAGGGATGATCAAGATGTCTAAGTAATGAGAATAGAGTAGTTGATAATATTGGGAAAAATGATCTACATTTCTTCCTACTTCTTTTAGACAGTTCACAGTACTTCTCTGTTTGTTGCTCTTCAGTTTGTAAAATATGGTCTCAATGAGATCTTAGTTAAATGCAAAGCTAGATTGTGTGACATCAATAGTCAAGGCTGTAACTGTGACTGTAAACGCTTAGACTGCATGACAAAAACGTTTAAACGTTTGTGTCTGTAAAATAAAAAAAATAAAAAAGAAGTCTCTTACCAAGCTATGCTTACTGACTCGATCAAAGAGAAAAAAGTAGCACTGTGAAATATACTGTAAATACAGTACCCAGCAAAATACAGAAAGCAGAGCATTCCACAGACGAGAATGAATCCATGAAACACTATTTTCCAATTAGGGATGCTCATTTCGGTTATTTCTCATAACCGACAACCGACGCTCGTTAACCGATTATTAACCGGTTAACTGA
>JAUCMT010000013.1:12467312-12491928 GCA_032357475.1 Enteromius thamalakanensis
AAAATCACGGACGTCAGGTGATAACGATCGAAACTCAAACGTAGTTTAGAAAACTAGTCCCGTCCGAATAGGGCTATAGACATACGTTGTGATTTCAATCCCGTCTGAATCTGCCAGGTCCGTCTTTCTCTCACACAACCTTTGTAAAAAGAGCAAATTACCTACTGTTTTTCAGCAAACTCAGCAGTCTTCTGAGAAATCAAATCACGTCCGAATGCGAATGTCTGTGATTGCCGAAAATCTTTTTTTAAAATCGCATTTACTTTTGTGTTTTGGTCAGTGTGGTATCTGTTCAGCAATAGATCATAACCGGTTATAACGTACTGACGCTTCTGATGTCATTTGCCACATACACACTTTGTCGCAGTAGAATACAAGGGCTCACACTGGTTTCACACTGCATGGTGAGCAGGGCATAAGCAGCGTGTTTTTTTTCAGCGCCCATGTTAACTTATGACAGCTTTCACACAGCACACATGGACGGCGGCGGGGCAGCGTGTAGCAGGAGAAGAGCAGAACGGCTGTGCCGTGATAGTTTCGGCGCCGAGTCTATTTTTTTGTGGGCCGCTGAGACGCTGAATTCAAGTGACAGTGCGTTGTTCTTGATCTGAAAGATGTAGTGCTTGTGAAATAATGTGTCGAAGATGATCGCTGCAGCTCAACTCTGAACATTCCCTCACGTAAAATGCTTTGTGCATACAGTGAATCTGGCATCGCAGTGCAAGCTTAAAGTGGCCGCGCTCTCCAGGCTATTGGCCAAAATCCGCAGAATATCAACATTCCTCAGGCTCCATCACAGCACCACTGTCTAAAAGTCAAACAGCAATGCCTTGGCTTGAGAAATCTGATAACTGAAGCTAATAACTGATGTTAGAAGAGTGTCTCCCATTGGTCCTCTAAATGCTACTTTGGCTTCTAAATTATAATTTCATGTTTATACATTTGTTCAAGAAGTGTGTTTTCATTGAGAAGGTAAAATTAAAGTTGTAGTTGATATATCTGACTGTTTGTGTTTATAAATAAAATGATAACATGTGAATTAAAATTGAAAATTGAGTAGACCAATGCAGTGCATCGTCAATGCATCGAGATATTGTATTGAACCGAATCGATGACATGATAACCGTAATCGAACCAAACCGTGAGACCAGTGTAGGTTTACATCCCTAGTGGACTACCGTACTCTCTCTAGTTCGCCAGGTTTTTAAGTTTGCAATTATGAATATAGATGTGTTTGCTACTCTGAGAAGAAATAAAAAAATTTAATCAATAAGAGCCAAGTCACGTAAATTGTTAAGAGTGGCTAACATCACAGTTAAGTCAGTATCAGGAGTACTTTTATTTCTCCATTCAATTACATAACATGTAAATTATATAATAAATTAAAATGTATTTATTCCAGTGGGTTTATAAGAAGTTCTATATAGAACCATATGTTATTTTTTTATTTTTATTTTACATTTTTTTATTATAATTATTATTATTATTATTATTATTATTATAACTTGTAAAAAATATTAAAACCCTTAACAAGTTAAGATTGTCCACGCATCCTGGACTTGTGCAAAGCCCACGTGTAAAACACAGACACTACTACCCCCGTAATAAACACAGAGATGTAAGTCCCGTCCGAATCCATACACGTCATCTGGAAAAGATTCTAAAGCGCTATTCAGACGGGACTAGTTTTCTAAACTTGAGTTTCGATCGTTATCACCTGATGTCCGCTATTTTCATGCACCATTTCGGACGGGACTAACACCTCTGTGTTTATTACAGGGGTGGGCGTGTCTGTTTTGTACATCTGGAAACATGTTAATGTATGATTACTTTATTTTAACTACTATGTTTTTTATTTGTAGTAAACCCACGTTTAATTTTGATAATTAAAACATATGTAACAGAGTGCAGAAATTAACGCGAGTAATCTTTCCTGATACTGATATTACAACAGCCAGTCTTAACAGTTTACATGGTCTGCCCCTTTATTTGACTTTAGTTCTTATTTTCTGTATCAAACGTGTGTGCGGTAAGAGCATCTACGACTTATCGCGTTGGCCAAAACACACAAGGAAATGCGTTGTAAAACGAAATATAACCGGCAATCACCGACATCGCATTCGGACAGGATTAGTTTTCTCAGAGGACCACTGAGTTAGCTGAAAAACAGTAGGTAATTTACTCTGGAGTTATCACAGAGGTTGCGAGAGAAAATCACCAACACTATCTCACTAAAATTCCCCTAAATACAAATTCTCCACGACTAAAAGACAACTCTACAATTAATGGTTCAAATTTCCTGTACACATGTAATACACAGAATGTTTGCATTCTACTGCAACCTTAATATCTTTTAACCTTAATATGCAAGGCTTCCAGTTTCACTCGCATACAGTTATTTTAGCAGTACAACTTTGATGCATCATAAAAACACATGGATGCAGATTTATAGTGCAAACAGTTTTATCATTTAACTGCATTTGTTTACTCTTCAAGTTATTTACCTAGAGCAGCTAATGAATCAGAAGTCTTGCATATTACTGACAGAAAACAGCGCACTTCTATGTTGAAAACTACAGTGGATAGACTGACAGTAGTGTGCAGTTACAGTACAGAGTTACTTCAAACACAGCATGTGATTGATAGACCTGATAGCTGGCCACCAACCATATAATTCACCAATCGTTCAAGAAACAGAGCTGAGAGTCAATTTAACTTCACTTGAGCTTGGTTTCATGTTAACTAACCAACGGGCAACACTTTGGTGTGCTGCAGAAAAAAAAGAGAGATATAAACAATGCCAAAATGAGTTTGCTTACTAGTTCCTCCACTGTGTACATGAAGTAGTTATTGCTGCTTTACGTTGACGCATTGAAAATCCACTTTACGTATTACATGTTTTATAATGTATCGAATTGCACAACTAGACAAGTCACAGCAACATTGTTCCTTAATGACCTTGCACGAAATATCACAGGCCTTGTTCAAGAAAGCACAGAGCATGGCAGGCATTTTCAAGCTCACACCACCATCTGCCCATCTCATCTCAACCTTGAGGCTCCACAAAAACAGGGTCATCGACACCGCACCGCAACAGAGCACAGACACAAACGTCACATTTCAACACGTCGGCTGGCCCACTGCAATTCTGCTCGATGAAGGAAAAGGGGGAGGGAAAAAAGGGGGAAAAGCGCAATAGATCAGAACTGTCTGTCCCATCCCCCACATCTTGCTTCTATCCACTCTCAGGCACTAGTTACATAACCGTGCTACTCTTCCACTTACAGAGAGACGCAGATTTCAAACAAAGACTGAGAGACTCAAATCATCTACTCGTAGGATCTAAGACTGTACTTGCAATTAAAAATGCTTTGTTTATATTTAAACGGTGTATTATTATAGGCCTAAATTTGGCCTAATTATAAAAATGAGCTAGGTTAACCTAACCCCAATAATAAATGACTTTAAGGATTGTGAACTAAATAGGTTACATGTGAGCCATTACAATGGGAGTTTCCCAAAACACATGGCCTTCAAATTACGCACACACACACACACAGAGTACAGAGTTCCCCACCCCCATCGTAGACTAAACACTAGTATCCAAATATCTCTAACACAAATTCGTCTTCTATAGTCCAACATTTGACACCAATAACACAACTGCACTAACTGTAAAATATAACATGAGCCACAAGCAGTAGTAGTTTGTGCTGGTGTCAAATGTAATCACATGCATTGCATGATCTGACAACGACAGCGTAAATAAACAGTGTGCAATGCTGAGAAATATCACTTTACGTGTAAATAATTATAAATTCATGATCCTGTCATTCAACACAATCACTTGTATGCCCAAACACTGAATGAGAGTTGAGCTCCCCTCCCCCACTCTCACAGAGTTTAGTGCATTGCCCACAACACTGTCATGTGCTCGAGCTCATCTTCATTTACAGTCTTATTATAAACACTGATTAGAATTCAAATAATGTTACATTCACTTATAAGTAACAAATATGAGTGTAGCTCACAAATAAACACCATTGTTTTCAAGAGATGCATCATTGATACAAAATAAAAAAGGGTATTGTTGTGAGAACATGAACTTTGGTAGATTTCATGATGCATATTAGAATAAATGGTCAAACAAACTGACTAATATTACATTATATAATAACAACCATAATTATTATAATATCAGGTGCAAGGAAGTTAATTTAATACATAATTGACTTAAAGTAGTGTCATCATTAGACACTTATGTCTAAATGAAATTATGTTTTGCTCACACCTAAACAATCTGAAGTGTTGCTGCATTTACGCGGGCGCGCACACACACTCACACATACATACACGCGCGCACACACATAGCTGCCCATCCCCCACCCAGCGAGATCTTCCAAAAGAAATGCCCTTGCTATATTATAAATCGCTATATATTATTATTAAAAACACACAGGACTGCATTAACGCATATACGCTAATATATTGTCGATATAACGAATAAAATGAAGAAAACACTTACTTTAATACCCGGATGAGCGCGAGGGCTGCCTTTCACTGCTTGTGTGTGGAATTTCCTCCTCCTCGGTTATTTTGTCAAATAGTGCTCAAACAAAGCGTTATAAAGCAGCTTTGAGGCGGCAGATCGTCAGATAAATTCCCAAACAAGCGTCCGGTCCCGTTCGCATCGGCGTGGAGCGGAATAAAACCGTTTAAAAATAGATTTAAGAGCGATAGAGGTACATTGTGGGGCTGTTTGCTAGTGGAGAAAGAGCCAAACGGTTCAGGAGCAGCCAACGGCTTCAGACACTCAAACACTGAAGAGGTGACCTTCCAGGCGAAAATGGGGGAGGCCTGGGCGGTTGTCTCTGCAGCTTTGTTGAAACTGAAGGAGGAATATCGCAATAACATGCCTGTTCGTTCCATCTTAATCGTCGTTTTACCCTAAACTGCGGCGGAGGTGTATAATTTTAGCGAGTATTAGCCTCCCGTAAACCACGGGGCTGTTTATGACGCATAAATGGAGAGATTGATGTATTGTAAAATTGCATTTAAAAAGATATGCTACTAAACATTATATTACTGATTTATTTTTTATTTTCATTTTTTTCTAATTTTTTTTAAATATAGCAGTGCTAAATTTAGTTGTTCATGTTCTGAATAAAATGCTATATTATTGTCATTTGTGTAGTTGGTTTTCATACTTAAATATTTTTAACATTTTATTTCACCTAAATGTGCTATTTTGCTAGCCGTGGTTACAGTGTGTTGTTTTCATGTATTTGTTAGAATTATACTTTGTAATAATAACACATTCCCTTATTGTAAAGAAGCCACAATATGCAACAATGCTGCATATTTAAATGCTATGAATGTTGTGTCGAAGAAAATCTCGTGTAGACAGTCAAAGATATCGCCTGTGTCTGATACCTTTTACCGTAGCAAGATCATGATTATTATTTGTTTTTAAAACACTAGCTCCTTTTATTTAGTCTGCTTACTGACTGAATTGTGCCCTCTCTCGCAAATTCTCTCATCATTAACAACGTGTACGTATAACGTATACATAAGTATAAGAGATTAAATTGACATTAAGTTTTAAATTAAATTGTTGTCATGTTAAAGGGTTAGTTCGTCCCAAAATTAAAATTCTATGATTAATTAGCCAAATGCAGTAAAAACGTAGGTAAAACAGTCATCAGTGGCTCAACTTCAGTTTTGCGATGATAGGAGAGTACTTTATTTTTGCACAAAGAAAATTTAAATAACATAATTTACTCAACATTCTATCCCTGTGTTACGTCTTCCATCATTTTAGAGAGTATCTACACAACACACACGCAAGCTTTAACGTATTTGATGTAATCTGTTAACGTCTAGTGGACAGCAAACGCTTACGTTGGGATACTTTTTAAAATATATAAAAATATATAATGTGTAGTTAATAAATTACAGTCACATTAAGCTGCTTGTAGCCTTACCCGGGACTTGGTCCGCTAAATAAATAATTAAATTTAGTAAATAATTAAATAAATTTGCTTTTTCCAAATTTACGTCCTGAGGGGGCGCTCACGTGCAACTTCAGTAGTTAACTTGAATTTGCCATAATCTTTCTAGCATGTGAAGGCAGAATTATGGTGTGTTCAAGTCATTTCAGAGTTGCTGTAATTATATGTAAAATTAAAAAATCCATTCAAGTCATAATTACATGGGTTGTTACATCTAGTAAAATGGCAACAGCCTAACAGTTAAGGATTGCTTGGTACCTCGACACATATTTCTGTTTGACACTTTTATAATAGCCACTATTACCTGGTGTAAAACACATTTTGCACAAACATTTAGGGGTGAACAAACAAATTAATGTAATGATTAAATATTTTGCTCCTATCAACCACAATGGATCCATTTTGGCGTTATGAGGGTTGCCATGGCAACAAATCATTTCTGAGGCTAAGTGAACAGATCCTTGTAGAATCTTGTAATTACAGTAATTCAAGATATGAACGCAGCATTAATCCTTGGTTATGTGGGATGGCCAAGAGGGACGGTTGAATCCAAAATAAACGCTAAATGCCGTGATTAAATAATTGTTTGATTAATCACATGACCAGATCTAAAAGGAATTTGGTTGCCATAGCAATCATTTTGGCACTGGTTGAAAAAGGCTGTCTTCACTGGCAGTAAACAGACATAGGAAGGCTTCAAATTGCCTACGTCTGATTGGTTTCGTGGCAGGCATGCGTGTAATTAATATATATCTGATGTTTTTTTTTCATATCTAAAGCTCATTTGAATGTTTGTAGTTCGCTAAATGTACTACTCTATGGATGCCTGCCTGGACTTTCACTCAAACACGCCGCCTGTTAAGTCATCGACTGGGCAAAAAGGCTGGTTTTAAATGTAGCCACATTGTTCTTTTTCTCGGCTGACACTCAATTCTTACTCCCCTACACAACCCCAGTGTTCAGGCTGGAGGTTTGAGTCTGTTTGGCTGTAATCTTATCAAACCTCGAAGTGTGTTAAAACCTTGGACAGAAGGTCTCTCCTCCCACCGGCTCTTGTCCTTTCGTCTGTTTCCCCTTTCCTTCAAACGTCTGATTATTTGATTCTGCCTCACACAAAATCAGTAGATGAGGAAATAAGGTTTCAGTGTGTCAGTATAGATGTATTCCATTAGAATCCCCCCACACCAATACTAAATACCCAACACATTGTTCCTTTAAACATTGGTCACTTCATCCATTCATTCATCAATGTTAATCCACCTTTTTTGTTTATTAATAAACACTGATAATAAAGATATAATATAAAAATGGACCAAAAAAGACCAACTTTAATTCTTTCCAATTCAGAAAAACATGAAAATAAAATTTTAAAACAACAGTATAAATAATATCAAAGCAATAATACCAAAATGTCACAGTATGAATAATATTAAAAATAATACTAAAGCAACAAAAACAAATAATAATTTAGTTAAAAAAAAAAACATTTCTTTGGAGATTCACAGTACATTTACAACAACAGCATAAATAATACCAAAGTGATGATACCAAAATTCACAGTAATTTCAAAAACCAAAAGTATAAATAATATTAAAACAAGGAGAACAAAATAGTAGTTTAGTCTTCCAAAAGAAAGCAAGCCTGTAAATTCTCCAATACAGATTTGGGTAGATTCTAAAGAACTATGTGTATATTCGGCATCATAAAAATTAATTAGTCAATCATGGATCCAGCTGTGGAGCTGCAGACAACAAGATGGAGACTGGGACTCTCTCCCATTGCTGAGGTTTCAATGGCTGCGCTAACAAACAAAGCTGCATCCGAAGGCTTGAAAACAAGAGCAGGGCAGCCATCTGGTCCTCCCTCACAAGGGACGCTGATAAATTTCACCGGATTCACAAGAAGAGAAAGACAGGGAGGCCGGATCAAGAACGATTGTTCGGAGCATGGCACAAAAGAAACTTCTCGGTGAGCTGTTGAAAACAAAGCAGGGAGAGGATGGGTGTCAGTGTTCAGTGTAGGGCTCTGGCTCAGGGACTGCAGGCTGCAGTGGCCATTAGTGTATACAACGTGGGAGGCAAAGGCAGGAGAGATTAGTGAATATTAAACAAATTTGTGTGTGTGGGTGTGCTGCCCAGGAGCATCTATAATTAAAATGCATGTTTGGACCAGAAAGGCTGTTTTGGTTAAAGGTGTGTGCGTGGTATGTTCTCTCCTCTGCCAACTAGTTGCTGCCCAGTGGAAATGCAATGAATGCTTGTCACCGTGAGACAAAAAGGCTCTTCGCACAAGCCGATTAGGGGTTTAGAGAAGGCGCCAAAAGTCAGAATTTGACAATTTCGTAGTCTGCCCAGGCCTCAAAAGCACACTGACATGTTTATTAAAGGTTTTCCAACAGAAATAGTATGCTATATGACTAAAATCCACCAGATGAAACAAAAAAGATTACTTTACGAGATCATACTGTTCAAAAGGAAAGCAAAATTGTTTGAGAGAGATAACAAAAACTCATGTAAGCACATTAAAACAAAAGAGAATGCTGGGAATGAGATTGCACATGCTGTTGTTTTCAAAATTATGGTTCATTATCATGGAAAGAAAACACTAACAAGGATAAGAGCCATAATCTAGTAATTCTCAAGCACACACTGACCACCTCTGTTGGTTTTAAAAGGCAATTATATCTTTTAATAACACTAATGAAACCTTAATTCAGTGGTGTCTAACCGGTTTTGATCCAGATTTTAAAGTAGAGGAATGGTTCATGGTTGCTACACATGTTTCTAATTTCGATTGCTTTGTATTAAATAAGATTTGTGCATTTGTGCCAAAATTGTTTAATAACATCAACAACTAAACAATACGTCAGTCGCTAAATTTCATCATTCACATTTTGCATCTGGGAATAGATGAGTACACCCCAAAAGATGAGAATGTGTATGCACACACATACATTTTATAATAAAATAATGAATTAAATAATAGCTAATCAAACATTAATTCATAATCACAATTACGTACAATAAACTTACCTAAATATTTAGATTCATTACTGTGGACACATACTAAACAAAAGCAAAAGATCACTAAAAAAATGACCTGTATAATTGGATTTATATCAACTATATATTTTTAAGTTTAATTTATGTATTTCCTAAATTTTATTTTTAATGTTTTAGCACATGCTGTTACTGCATTAGTCACTGCACCCCCCCCCCCTTCCCAAATGTCAGTAACACAAATACAACACCATTAAAAAAAAAAGAAAAAATCCACTCAAACGCTCACATGTCCCATTTCCGAGATATATCGCATTAATATTACAGTAAGAATTACACCCCCATCAGCCATAAGTTCCTCATAATGGCTGGTGTGTGTAATATTTTACAGAGCACCATTAGCTGAGATGTATGCGTATTTCTGTGAGTGTGTGTGTGTGTGTGGTGGGGGCAGGGCACAAATGTAAAATCTTCCCCACCCCTTCCCTTCTGTTATTTATACTGTCTAAGGCAGGCCTGCGGTTTTGGCAGACATTGAAAAGTATTTCCTGTTGAAAAACCTTGCGTAATTCTCCACTTTTCAAATCCAGATTTCGCCCCTCCACCCCCCTGCTTCCTTTAAAAATCACCCTACGATTCAAACAGTGCATATACTTAAAGTCAAAACGCACTTCTGTCACTGAAAACCAAATCCGATCCCCCTGTAGACGGCGATGGCGGCCCCTCCTTGCCGTCCTAATTGAGTTTACATCAGAAAAATGGGGTGAGAGCGTTGTAAACTAGAGAAATGCAGCACAGCTACAGTTAGAGATGATGTCTGGGGCTGTGAGACTCTGCAGAATCCCACCCATCCCCCACACTGGCTTGTCAACTCATTTTTGCCTGGCTGGGCATTGCCTGCAATAGATTCCACCCCACCCCCTCTCCTTTGCTCAGTCATTCAGAATTGGAAAGTCAATAACAAGCTGACATCATCATTGGTTTGTATATTACTCTGGTGCTCTCAGACCAGCAATCTACTAAAAGCAAAACCTGTTCCTTTGTTTAAGGAACAGGTACAGATTTAAAAGAAAAAAATAAATGAGCAGAATCAGGAAAAGGGTGAAGCTTTTGTTTCTGTGGACTTACTTCCTGACCTTCACATTTTACATGTGGTATCATTTTGACTGGTCCAATAATCCTGTGGCGGGTACACTGCCTGGGAGTGCTACAGTTACTTTATAGCGACCATAATTTGCAGATAAAAACGTCAGTAGGTTTTCTGAACCCCTATGTTACATGCTTCTTAGTTATGAACGCAAATGCACGCGACTGTTACACACCGACCTTGAAGTTTTACAAAAGTGCATCACTTTGAAGTATACGACAGGACGTTGTGAATAAAGGAACTGTGTGCATCAATAAGCAATGTTTCTGTGATATATTCTTGGCTCAAACTAGCGTTATCATGGCCACAGGAAATATGTCGTGTCATAACAGCAGCAAGATTATCACTGACCTACTTTTATGATCGTGGACAGAATTGAACTGGCAAGCTTGTTTATGTAATGCTGTTACCTAAACGCAAAGACTGCTGGGATGAACAAAGACTAGACTTCTGATCAGTGAATTATTTAGCCTTCACAACTTTTTTTTTTTTACACATTTGTTTTGGACTGCTTGTAACCGCAGACAGGATGGGGGAGGGGAGCGTACATATATTTTGCTGTGAGACAATGAAACAGCAGACTTCTTGTTTATGTTTTACTATAGATAGTACTGAAGGTTTCAGATGAAACATAATGTTCAGTTAATTTTAATATTCTTATGTTGAGCTGTTTATTTGATTTTTAATACACAACAGTTAGTTTCAGTTGTCAAATTTGATTGATAGTATATCGACGGCCATATTTTGTTACATATTGTGTGTAAACTGATGAATAAGTGAACATTTCTGAGGAGATTGATCTTCTGATAAAGCTTTTTTTGCAGTCTGAAAAAGCACCATGGGAAGGGGGCGCTGTTCGCAGGGCAATACCAATATACAGTAATATAAATTTGACATACGCTAAATAATAAAATAGAATAAAAGCCTCTTTAATGCAGCACATTTATTATATATGACACAATTATTAAAAAAAATGTTTCTTCAGCAGCAAATCAACATATTTCTAAAAGGATTGTGACACGAAAGACAGAAATAAGTTGCCATTACAGAAATAAGTTACATTTTAAAATATACGAAAACATATATTTCCAATAATACTGTTTTTACTGCATTTTTCCATCAAATATATACAGATTTCGCAAGCATAAGAGACTTGTATCACAACTGACCCTTCGCGAAAACCCGTCCTCCTTAGTTACTGTTTGCTACAGTATGTCTGACAAACCATGTCTCACTACACACTATGTTCTCACGCAGTGAAAAATATATCACAGAGCAATGAGGAAACTGACAACACACAGACAGACAAGACAGAACATGTTACCTCTGGTATGAAACAAAGAATTTGTATTTTTTAGAAATTCAAACAATACAAAGCATTTTGTGGCTCTTTAATGTGTTGTGCAGATAGCTGTAACGCCTTAGTTCAAGAGGCACATGAACCAAACGTCTTTTCATGTTTATTATTATTATTAGTACACAAAATAAACATAAATAAACATCATAATGTATTTTATTTCAGCCTTAGTTTCTTTAAGTTTAAGCCCACCGAAATTAATCCATTTTCCTGTCAGATTTGGTTGTCGGGCAGATTCGGCATTATGATTGGTCAGATCTCCTGTCAATCAAACTCACTGCGAACGGTCAATTGTGACTTTTCATCTCATAACGTGGGCTAGCTAATTTATTATTTATAACGTTGTTCCATGGTTTCCTGTTTTATATTTTATACACCACAGGATACCACACAAAAGAGACTTTTATTTAAAGATGCAATATTTTACACAAGAGATTGCTACATCAATATGAACAGCGCCTTTGTTATCTTTCAGAATCGAAATAAAGTACTATACATATGTGCACATATGAAACCCTAATGCCCTGTGCTCTTCAGATGTACAGGATGTACAGTATTTACAACAGACCTATTGACTATTGGGAGCAGCTCCCACCCCCTCTGTGACGTTTGTTGGAATGGAGAGCACGTTTAGCAGTAGGCTGATCTAACCAAGGTGCAACAGAGAGCCCTACAGAAGGTCATTTGTGCCCACTGATGTAACATATTACAACACATCTACTATGTGTTGCATGAGCAGAGGAGTCTTTGTGAAAAATGTTTTGTGGAAGTTGGCCTGAATCCACAGTCTGGTTTTGTGAATACACAACAGTTTTCTTTGTGTACACACATCTATCTGTCTATCTATAGCTGTCTGTATAGGCAGACATTTTATGCAAGCTATTCCATCAAATTCATAATTGTATATCTACCTGGTCTCATGGCGTAAACGTATCTGTATGCAACAAGATATGAAATATGTACCAATAAGTACATATTACTGCACTTTCCAAAAGAAATGAACACTAGAGGCAGTAAAACTCTGCTTGAGTTTTGCGTAATAAAGCATTATATCTGTATAAAAAGAAGATCATGTTATGACTACAAAACAATATTAATATGCTGGGATATTTGAAAACTGATGCTTTTGAACGTTAACGTCACACATATTCAGCTTCATGCCTATGTTTTCATAGACCGTAAAAAGAAGTTGAAATGGCACAGTTGCATCCACAGATGGCTTTTTTATCAGTTTTGTTAACACTATCGGGTAGTAGTGATGCACGGGTCGTCTCGTAACCCGTGAACGCCGCTAGGCAACCCGCAGGTCGGGTTAGGGCGGGTTAAGAAATTGTCACTTTATTTGCGGGGCGGGTCATTAAAAACAAAATAAAATTAAAAATCCATGTATGTTGCGTGCAATTCCCTATAGCCTACATTAAATATTTGGGTATATCTATTTTCATATTTTATTAAGTTCTTTGATAAGATTACGTCCCGTGACAAGTCACGAAAGCACCAAGCAGCTACCTCTGCCAGCCACAAGCGCATCAAGCGAGCGCACATTCAGCTCTGCTGCCCGGGTGCTGGAGTCCAGGTGAAATGAATTAATCCCCGGTACAGTGGATCCCTTTCTTTTTTTGCACAGCGAAACATAAAAATGCTAAATGAACATTTCTGTGTGATAAATGAAAAAACGCTCCTTTGTAAATGTTTAAAATGTAAAAAATTATCTTTTTATTAATATGACCTGATTTATCGTTTATGTTCATAATCATATGTTGTTACCAGTTTACAGGGTGATGTTTCTAAGCACTTTCAGGCTTAAATAAAGGCTGTTTTCGTTTTTTAAATTAACGGGTGCGGGGCAGGGAGGTTGTAAAAATAGATACAGTGGTGCGGGGCGGGCTGGGGCAGTCCAAATAATTTCATAAAAGCGGGACCCGCAGGTTGGAGAAATACCCAACCCGCGCATCACTATCGGGTAGGTTTAGGATTGGATTAGGTGTTGGGCATATTTCCAACACGATACAGCATTAGCTTTTATTGACAGTCTAAATATATATTTTAATATATATTTTAATTCGGAGCCGTTGCAATATGTACCTGAAGCAACGTAATAAAGCACAGCAATATGTACCTGTAGAAACAATAAAAAATGTGCCATGGTTCACATAACCTGTGTTTTAGCCCTACTCGGTGGACATTTGTCTTTTGAAACATGCAGTAAGTAAAAATGGCTTTGCACAAAAAGTGCACAGACGTGATTATTTTTTTGAGACTAGGTTGAGATATATTTTAATGCTATTTTACCACTGATATGCTTATATATTATACAACTGAAAACAAAGAGGAAAAAGTCTGTGGCTCCTGAGAATAGCAAATGTTTTCCTAAAAAAACTGCAGCTGCATTTTTCAAACAAAAACACATTGAAATCCTTCCAATATGAGCAGCCTATTTACCCTGGCGACCAACAAATAGTTCACCTGGAGTCTCCTGTGTTGTTTGACATCACCCGTTCAGCTTAGCCAATCCACCTTTATGCCAGGCGAATCTTTAAAGCGGAGTCTCTTCTGGAGCATTGGGAATGCTTGGTTCCAGATGTTATTGCCTGTACAAAGCCGAGGGCTGACACAGCCCCTGGAATGTGATTTAACACAGCTTATTTCAGCCGGTCCAGTGTAGACACACATGGTCAACAGAATTCCAATCAATTAGGCACAGTGGGGCTCAACATTCCAGTCTTTTGGGGTTGTTTTCTCACTCGAGCAGCTAGCAGGGTTGTCTTATCCTATCAACCCTGCCAGAGACAGAGACACCAATACATCAAGAGGATACAGACTCAGGAACACCTGTTTAAGGCTATATTTAATCCTGTGAAAACCAGACCTTTTATTTCTGTTTTGTGTGTGTGAGGTTGAAATGCTGTGATGCTCTCCCGCCTTCTTTGATCTAATTGCTAATTGCTTTTCAAAGCTCACCTCAAAGTCCATCATACCAGGTCCGGCTGATCTGGACAAGGCAGTGTGATGCTGGCCATTAAAAGCAAGAGAAATGGCTGTGAATGGAAAAAAGCTCTCTTTATTATAGGTTTTCTTTCTTGTTTCTCTTACTTCATCATTTAAAATACTTTACAAAAATCTTTTTCCTTTTTATTTAATTCTGCTAGGATACATTAAATTGTTCAAAAGTGAGAGTAGTATCCTGAAAGAAGTGTATCACGTGTTCCACAAAATATTAAGATGGACAACTTTTTTTTAAAAAACTTTTTAACACTTCTAATAAGAAGCCATATTTCTTGAACAGGAGATTATAATATGTAACAGTCAACAGTGTTTTTTGAAAATTTAGATTTATACGTAATTTAAAAACCTGACTAAATAAGTTTTCCATTGATGTATGTTAGGATAGGCCAATTTTTAGCCTGTTTGAAAATCTTGAATCTGAGGGTGAATGTAATACCAAGAAAATCACCTTTAGGGTTGTCCAAATAAAGTTCTTAGCAATGCATATTACTAATCATAAATAATATTATAAATTATATTTTATATTACATTTTTGGCATAAAAGAAAAATACATTTTGACCCATACACTATGTTTTTGGCCATTGCTACAAATATACCCCAGCGACTTAAGACTGGTTTCAAGATCCAAGGATCATGTGAGACTGAAAATTGAAGGAATGGTGCAGATAATTCAGCTTTGCATCACACGAATGAAATCCATTTTAAAATATATTAAAATAGAAAACAGATATTTTAAATTGTATTGATATTTCATAATATTACTCTACTTTTATTACATTCTTGATCAAATAAAGTGAGGCTTAATAAGAGACTACTCTCAAGGACATTAAAAATAACATAAAAAAAGACTGTTTATGGAAAGTGATGTGTTACATTTGTTTGAGTCAATTGGGAAGGGCTCTCTTGTTTTTATGTTAATATATATATATATATACATATATAAGTTATGCTGTCACGTAACTTATGTTACTTGTCGTGCATAAATCCCAACACTGTAACTAATGCATTAATTTACCAATTTAGGATTGATTGTAAATGTATAACCTGGAATGTTATTTCATATTATTGGATATCAACATTAATATTCACTTTGATAAATGCATTGAAATAAAGTTACTGCATTATTTGATTTTAATGAACTGAATTATATTGCTATTGTTTCATTTAACCTGAAACATTAGACAAACAATGTGTTCATTCCAAACAGCTGAATGATTTCCATATTCATCAACACTGAGGAAGTCATTATGAATAATGTACAGTGAAGAAACAAACTATTGAATCCCAGTAGTCAATCGATAGTTAGAGAACTCTCATCTAGAGAACTTTTGCCCAGTTCCTTCATTACACTCTTATATGTCTTCACATTATGCATTGAAAATGTTGCATGCTAACTGTAGAGTATAGGAAATGACAATATTGCTTAGCTACTGGATAATTGCACATATTATTTCAATATGCATCACGAACAGAAATGAGATGGTTTCCATTCCAATAAAAAAATAATAAAATACACATTATAAAATACTATCTGACCTTAAAGCGCTTGGTCCTGTTTGAAGACTGCTACTTCCCACCCTGAGGGAACCGGCATCTTAAACAAGCAAATGTTGCACGCTTCAAGACTTAATGGTATGAAAATACAAACACATGCAGAAATTTGTGTGACAGGTCATTTGGCAGAAAGAAGGCTGTTTTGCATGTTTAAACAGGGCAGCCCTGAGGGGACTTTCGGTGGGATGGGGATGTCGTTGACTTGTGGATCAGATTTCATGGATCCCTGTCTAAAGCACCAAGCGTACACAATCCCATACAAAATCTATCAAAGGGCTTCTTGCGATTATGCAGAATGGGGCATTGCCAGAGAAGCGTGATGCATGAGTTTTGGAGGGGGAGGGGAACTCTTCTTATTCCCCCCGCTCCCATCTTCTCAGAAGCAGAGCAGGGGGGTCAGCCGCCCTCCTTGTCCATCACGGAGGAGATGGAGGATGAAGATTGAAAAGGAGCACTGTGCTGGCAAGCTGCCAGCTCTGGCCATAATGAGGTGAGGCTACCTCTTGTGTGGGTCAGTGTGTGTCCTTCTAGGATATGATATACTGTGCATACTGATAGACCTCTGAAAAGCTTTACATTATAGCAGTGCATGATTCTGAATAGAATGGAGAAAAACTGGAGAAAGGCATTTAAATTACAATTCACTTCTTGAATATGAATTGAGGCGAAATGCAGGAAGCGAATTTAAATTTGAATTTTTCAAACACACTTGCAAATATTCATACCATTATCATAAATAAAAATGTGATAACAGCATAACTAAGATTACCCATTATTTTTTCAGTTTTTGCTGTGCCAAAAAAAAAAAGGTCCAAACAAAACCAAAGCAGTATCAGCTATTGCGTTTTAATTGTGTTTTAGAATCGGTTGAGTGAACGATTCAGTGAATTGCATGAATAATCTATATGTAGACCTACTGGCTTCAGCGCATGCACAGTTTACAAGGAGCAATGCAACCTATGTGTAAAAAGGCAATACTAAGTTATGATAATCAGCCTCGTTTGTAATGCGTTTTATTGTGTGTCATAGTGTCATAGCCCCAGTAACGTTATGATAACAGCCGTAACATTTACGCCACATGCTAGCAGTATTTGTCCAATCACAGTGCACTGGATAACTGCCCAATCAGAGCACACTTTGCGGATTTAGAATGATGAGCTTTGCACAAATCGATTTATTTTAGGAGGCGGGGCTTAGAGGAGAAACAAAAACCTTAAGCTGCACAAACACATTGCATTACACCAAATACATACACGTATATGACCCTTTAATGACTAAAAACAGGCACTTGTCACCAACTAATGATGTAACTTAAACTTAAACATTGTTGCAAATAACAGTTTGACTGCATTATTGTTTTTTATTTTGAATTGTGCTTTTTTTTGACAGTGCTGAAGTCAAAATTAGCAGTGCAATTGCTTGTTTTACTACAACACTAATAAAACAATAAAATTACTCTTAAATTTCTTTAAAATTCAGCAATTTAGTAAATTTCCCTTCAAATTCCATTTTAAAGTTCTGTGTAGCATGACAAACCTGAGTTTAAATTCAAACTTCAGTTCCTAAATGATGTTTGTTTCTGCATTGTATTGCTTTGGGGGCAAAGCTGCTTAGAAAATTCCACTGCATCTTGCACTATATTTATAATGATACAGTTTGAGGCCATGTTATTTGATCATACTGTCATTCATTTTTCATTAAGCCTCACCAGCAGCTCACACAATATCTATCGCAACAGTGACCACGGCAGCCTGGCTTTTAAAATGAAGCATTTATATTACAGTGACCATTTTCAGTTAGCTGCTGAGTAAGCTACATGAGGAAGGATGGTAATTTCATGGCTGAAGGATTCAGACTACTTGCTGTTTGCATACTTAGGTTTAAAAAAGCCACAAAAATAAGCCCAGATAAACACCGACTGCTGCAACTGCTCCGACGGGGATTTGCGAAGACATCGTGACGACGGCACGGCATGCTCCAAATGCAGAGGAAACCTCAGACAGCAATATGAATACATAATATGAATTCTGCAGTGTGAACTCACTGGACCATTAACATTTTCTGCTTAACAGGTCATAGCCTGCGCAGTTACGTAAAGTACTTCCAGAACTGTGATGGGACACGACTCGTCTATATGCAAACTGAAATCTCCACAGATGGCATTTCTGCGCTGACCTAGTTAAACAGGATCTGAGAGTGTGTGAGCTCCCTTGTGGCTCCTCA
Source organism: Enteromius thamalakanensis (assembly GCA_032357475.1). NCBI lineage: Eukaryota > Metazoa > Chordata > Actinopteri > Cypriniformes > Cyprinidae > Enteromius > Enteromius thamalakanensis. Next base: position 12,485,611 of record JAUCMT010000013.1, read on the forward strand.
ATTAAAAGCCATCCTCTGACTACTTTCCTTCCAAGGCTGTAACTTTTTGTGTGTGTGTGAAAGAGAGCTTGCGGAAAGACAACAAGACTACATTTCAGCTATTAATTTAATGACAAAACTGTATAAGATGAACATTGCAGAGTGGTTGAATAGGTGTAAACTCTGTATAGATTAATTTGCGTAATCCTCAAACTGTGCTTCTTCACAAGAGTTTTTGTTATGCAAATGTGTTACACCAGTTTGTGGTTATAATAACAATCCAGAAGTTTTGCATTGTTTGCTGTATTTTAGATCTGAGAGTGTTTTACCTCATGGTATTTCTGTTAGTTTTTGATTTTTATAATTGGGGAGGAAAGAAGCATTTTCTTTTTGAAAAAGAGTTAAAAAAAGTTTTTGCTAAATTAAAAAAGAATAGACATAATAGTTTATACTCTTTTACTGAGTATATATATATATATACACACACAATTTAATATTACTTTACTTTTAATATATAAAATGTTGGGTTTTTTTACGTTACAACATTACTTTTTATACTTTTTATATACATTTTCTGAGTGCTTTTGAAAATTTTCTTTCTCACTGTCAGTAGACACAATTTGAACCTGTGAGTTCCACAACAAATGTTTCTCCTCTACAAATAACAAATACAACGAAGATTTATTCTGGTTTATCAGCAGCATTTTGAAGTTTCTGAAGCAAAAAAGTAGGAGAAGAAGTAGAAAAACTTGCAGTCTGTACATAACAGATAAGCATAACACACACACACACACACTAGTCTAGCATTAGCCATAATTCTCACACATACTGTACTACACCTCCTAATGCTTTGGAAAGCTTAATGGAAAACATCACTGTTTTTCCGAATTCCACTATGTTCTTTCCTCAACAGTTGATGCATCTCTCTCCCATCTCATATTGCTCCAGCATGTAGCACTGCTATGTTAGCGTTTAGCTTAGCTCAATTCATTGTTTAGGATCCAAACAGGAATGAATCAAGAAATCACCAAACACTGCTACGTTTTCCCTATTTAAAGACGGTTACATGACTAGTTACACGAGTAAGTATGGTGACACAAAATAAAAAGATCTTTTAATAATCTTTTCATAAAAGATAACTATTATGTATGGCAGAAGAGCGCTTCATAACACTTCGACCTCAGCGCAGTAATTTCAGGTCGAAGTGCTGCAAAGCGCTCTTCGGCCATACATTATGGTTATCCTTTGTATCCACGTTTTATTTTGTGTCACCATACTTACAAGTGTAACTAGTCATTTAACCGTTTAAAAGGGAAAATGTGGAAATGTTTGGTGGTTCCTAAACTCATCCCTGTTTGGATTCTGAGCAATGAATAAAGACGGGAAAGATATGCATCAAGTCGTCTAAATTGAGGGAAGAACATATGGAAAAACTGTGGCGTTTTCCTTCAAACATGCTTATTTTTCTACAAACATTAGGAAAGGTAACACTTTTATTACTTGAAAAGAAATATGGTCTCAATCTAAAATGTTACTACTCATTATACATTATATAGTAATGTGATTATGTAACGTACTTGAGGATTGGACACATGCATGAGTTCAACTCCACCCTCCACCCCTTAAAAGCCAGAAAATAAATACACACAAAGACGCTTAATCTGCCAGGCTTTGCGTATAGAGTCAATTATTCAGACTGAAAGGTCTGACACGGCGGCACACGCCTTCCCTTTTGTTTTTTCCTGCACGCAACATGAGACAAGTAGGGTATTTTTATCCTGCTTTGGATCTTTCCTCTGGAGCAGATGAGGCTCCATCTATAATTCATACACAGCCTGCAGATGAAACAGAATCGTCCCTACTTTTGAGGTCACACAATGTTCCTTCATGCGTATTGTTGCCGAGGAGAAATTCAGACTCAGACTGACAACATACCAGGGATAGTTTGAGGTCCGGTTCAGTTCTGGACAATGTCACGGGCGTAGATTGTTTTTCATTTGTGTTTGCTTTGGCTTGCTTGTTTTTGTTTCTGACCTGAATGCATTGCTTTTGTCTGTGGCTTTGCAGTGATGGCGCGGATAAAGTTTGGAGACACTGAAGACATGTGAAAGACCGTCAGTATATATTTGATGCTCCTGTCTCACAGCTCAGCAGGGGTTCTGTCTATCTTCACATTCTCATCTCTTTCACACTCTTAAGATAAGTGATGCCCAGTTCCTCTCAGGGTGACATAAATCAAGCTGAAGAAAGCACTCTGGGAGCTGGACGTAGTACATACTCTTTAGATGAGACTTCCTCCTGACAGTTGGTACTGCTACAGTTGGACATGTTGAATACTTCGTATTTTTATTTGATTTGAAAGCTGTAAGAGAGCTTAAATGTGTAATATATAAACTTACAAGCTTAAGTTTATATATTAAATATATTTATATATAATAAAACAATATAATAAAAAGTATAGGCCTATGTAAAAATGCTTATAGTAATCTTTTAACAGTACACTGTAAAAAAATCTGTAAAATATACAGTAAAAAACTGGCAGCTGTGGTTGCCAGCATAAAACTGTGAAAAATACAGTAACAATATTTGTTGTTTTGCAGTTTTATGTTTCATTTACAGTTAAATACTGTAATTTCTAATAATAAACTGTAATAACTGATATAAAGTTAATATACCAACCAAGTGGTGAAATCTATTTTGTACCTGAAATACACTGATAAGCACCAAATGCAGGTGGTGATGAGAAAGTGATGAACCAAAGCTGAATCAGTGTCATTTACACAGGCACTAAACACCATTATGGTAAGGACTAAATGTGCAATAAACATAATAATAATTTATTTAACAACATTACATGTAACATACAACTCTAATAAACATAACTGTTACAAAAAAAAACTAAGAAGAAACATAGTTAAAACAGTACAAAGGAAAAAAAATCCAATTCAAGCAAAATTTTAAATGCAATGCAGGGAATTTTGGGAATGTCAGTTTACAGTAGCCTGGGCCTGCCCATAGTTCCTTTGAGCCTACATTCATTTTGCGAGCAAAGTTAGTCTGGCCAAGCTGACGTTTTAGAGCATTTCTGTTCCCAAAAAGGTGGGAACTAATGAGAAACAAGCTTCCCCACCCCAATCATTTGACTCTGTTATATTATAACATAGATATTTTCATGACAGGTTTTCTATGAAAACGGAGCAGAAGTAATTAAAGTAAGCTAGCTATAATTGGTTACGGTGTCTTCAGGTTCCGTCTCTACGCATACTGTACGTCATCGGAATGAGTGGTCTGATTGGTTGTAGATTCGACCAGTAGTATACAGAGGCATCTGAAAGCCTATGAGCTTTAAAGTTGCAGAAAGCCAGGCTAAGTTTACAGTGTTTCCCTGTAAATTTAACAGGAATTTACCATTTACCAGTACTGTAGCATTTTCAAAGTTTTTTACCGTTAAAATCATAGTCAATTTTATATAAATGCTGCAAATAAAACAACAATATTAAAAATGTTTATTGGTAACATTTAATGATTCGTTGCAGGAAGTAACAGTTCAGTAGTTCATGCTTTTTTATATTCGTGGTAGTAATAATAGTGTGTTTGGCGTGCAGTCCTGGGTGTGAGCCAGGAGCCCGGCGGACTCTGGAAGTATGAACCCTAACGAGGGTAAGGATGGATGTTTTCTGCTTGATTCAAACTTCATAGAATAATAATAAAAATGACATTTCACTCGGAGGGGATGCTAACAATGCTCATGCTCATGAGTGAATCAGTTCACAATTTTAAGCCATTTTTGTAATGACTGTATACAAAGGCAATCCTGTTGAAAAGTATGCACCAGAAGAGCATACATACTTTTTTATATTATGAAATAATTGCCACACATTTGGTTTTCACTGATGCAAGACATAAAAAAACAGAAGTGGTACTGGTTTTTGGTTGCATTATTACTTGGCCTTGTCTGAATGTAGGAGACAACACAGGGAGGCGCATGAAATTATTTGTGTTGAGAAGATATAGTGAGGCTTTAGTTTAGCCTACAGCATGTTCTATTTCTGAATCTGCATTCAATTAGCCGCAAAATAAACCAGGGTTAATGGAAAATAATTAAAGCCATATTTTTCTCAAACTCTACATGATATCTCAGCATTATTGTTGCCTTGGGTAACAACATAACCTCATATTTTTCACTCTGGGGAGAGTACAGAAACCCAGTGCGCAGATTCAAGGATTACCTGGCTTTATACAGAGGTTAAAAAATACCAATATTGAACATGTGTTTACAAAAGAGTCCAGGCCAGCTTCGATTACATTCTTTGCTAATATAAATTTTATAAAACAAGCCAAGTTTCATGTCACAAACATTTGTAAACAATACATAAGGGATGATATTTACACTCTATAAACATGTAATGTGTGTGGGCTGATTGATTAATTGCCAATCATTACAGAAGCAGCCCAGGACCAAAAAAAAAAAAAAGCCTGTCAATTTAAGTTATTCAAAAATAATATAATAATATTTATATTCTTTAATATTTTAGTTTTTTTTTTTAAATAAATATAAAATAACAAAACATCCACTGACAGTTTATATTATATATATATTCCAGTTCAGTTTTATTTTAATTGCTGTCAATTTGAGATGTTGATTCAGTGCAATTCTAAAAATCTAAATCTAATAAATTATACTAACCTCAAAAAACATCACGTAATAGATTTTTATTAGGGCTGTAAATTAAACAAGTTAATTTAGTGCACGTGATTATAAAAAAAATGTAAATAGTAGTTGCTCTGCCCTTTTTGGATTGCTTTTTGAATAAATATATTTATATATATATATATTTTTTTTTTACAAATGCACTGGTGAAGGATTAAAATGTAATCTAGGTAGGCTACAGGTTTCATAACAGCAAGTTGTTTATACGGGACACAGAAGAATCAAGACTCAGACAAATCAAGCCAGTGTTTACCTGAAAATCACATTTAGGTCAGAGGAAAATAAAAGTCCTTTTGGTGGATTAACCCAGCATTTTCAGAATAAAAGGCGGTCACATTGAACACTGTAGGAATCCAGGGTTGAGTCGCAGTCACAAACAGACACGTTGAGTGCACTCCTGGGGCAAATGGATAAGTAAGACAGGCGAAATGTCTTCCTGCTAAAAGCAGAGCACACAGGATCCCAGGGGGAGAGAAAATGGGGTACGTGTGGCCCTTTCCTCCATTTGCTACCCTCCGGTCACTGAATTTTCAGCTAATTACATTTTAGAGCAACACGACTGTGCAATTCTTAGTGTCATCATTGCAGTATTTTTGGCCAGGGCACATGCCTGCGTTCTGATGGGATAGATGGATGAGTAAAGTGTTCCATAACCTTGTTTTACTGCAGACATTTTTGCCTTGGATTAAGAAGAACAGAGACAGACCTTCTTGGCAGAACAAGCATCAAAATATTTTTCCAGGTTTCTTTGCCCACATATTTGTCCTCCAGATTTTAATGGGTAAACAGCTGAAATCAAGCACAGACATAAGCTTCTTATTTTCTGAGGCAAAGATGATGACTTTAATTTAGCTGCATGTTAGCCAAGAAACAGTTTTCACCTTGTTTGAAAAATCAAGCTGCGTTTCTTCATTTCAACATCAGCAAGGTTTTTTTTTTTTTGTCTGACAAAGAGATGGGTGGAACTTTGAGAGATGTGCCAAGTTTCCTGTGGCCTGATGCAATATAAATAAAAAAAAAGGAAAATTTGGGAGTGCCGCAAGATAGCACAGAGAAACCGTTTGGTTTTTGCATATAGAAGTCAAAGAAATCACTTTAATTCTGATACATCAACAATGAATATCTGCATTCTTTTACCAAAGCTGCTTTCAGCATATATTTCAAGACTCAACCTTGGAAGCAGTAGCAAGACGGTAAAAAAAAAGATTACAACACACAAATGAAAGTAAATAAAGAGGCAGATAGCTCATTTATAGTGAATTAGGATTCTCAGAACTTCAAAGAGGTTTATATTTAGCCATAAAAGTAGGAATTTAATACAAGACAAGCCTTTTGAAATCGTTCTGCTCAGCTTTGAGCAGGAATGTGGGTCAAATGCCATTAACATGTTTCAAAACATAAAATTAACATTGGATGCTTATTATCTCAGAATTATGCTACGCTCAATTCATCTTGAAATATTCAAGACAAATGTTCAACTTCTTAATAGGTAAAACAACACAAACAAATTTGCAATGCATTCAGAGATTGCTTTAGCGTCATTTTAGCGTACACATTCTTCCACACCAAAATCAACAATGCTCCAGACACACGTAACCTCTTTAAAACATTTAACTCACTCCTCTGCC
>JAUCMT010000013.1:12499170-12526127 GCA_032357475.1 Enteromius thamalakanensis
GTGAACAAATTAACCATTAATTAATGCTTAACTAATGCATTATTTTGGACCCCTATTCTGAAGTGTTACCAAATAGTCTTGTAAATGATTCTGTTGTGTTTTCATCAGCATTTACACTATTCTAACTAGCGTGTACTGTTTTGAGTTTCAAAAAGCTTCATTTCTCCCATGATAATGTATTACATATTTCTTCTTCACTTGTTTAGTCCTCGCAAAGGCGCTCACCTCAACAGGTTTCCTCCTCAAGATGAAAAAGTTCTCTGCTCGCATCATCATGAACCTCATAAATTTATGGCACAGGATCTTCTCGATCTCATCAGCCTGAGAGAAAACCATTCATATCTTTAGAAGATGACAGAAAGAATAACACATGGATCTTGTGCAGTTCATCTTGAATTTCTTACCTGTTTGACAGCAATGCTGACCCTGACTGAGTTTATGGACCCCTCAATCAGGACCTTCTCCTTCTCATTGCGGCTTATAATCACAGGCTGCAACAGGAGCTCTTTGCTGCTCCTTTATTGAAAGACATATATGCATATTAGTGCTGTCAAACGATTAATCGCATCCAAAATAAAAGCGTTTCTTTACATAATATATTTGTATGTACTGCGTATATTTATTAAGTATATATACAAACACATGCATGTATATATTTAATGAAAATATGTTTATATATTAAAGATATTTAGATATAATATAAAATATAAGCAAATAAAAATATAAATGCATTTACATGTAAATAAAATATTTACTGTATGTGTGTGTTTGAATATAAACATAATAAATAAACACAGCATAAACACATATTATGTAAAAAAAAAAAAAAACTTTACTTTGGATGTGATTAATCATTTGACAGCACGAATACACACACACACACACACACACACGCACACATATATATACACACACACATATCATATACATATATCATATAATACACACTAAGTATGTGATTTCCTCACCTAACTTCCACCTCAGGCTTGTTGTGTCTCTCCACCACCTGAGAGGAGAAGTTCTCCAGACACAGGGCTGCTTGAAGAGTGGCGCGCACCGCATTCAGATAGGGTCGCAATGTTGCCGTCTACACACACACACACATTTAATTAGGTAACTCTTCATGCTATAACCTAACAGCCCATATCATAATCATAAACAAGCAGAAACATGATTGTCAGAGGGTGGAAGAGCAGCTTTGTTTGGCCATTCCATTGAGCTCGTGTCACTCATTTAGGTGAAGTGTCAATCAACCGCCTGAATGTCACTTAATGACAACTACTGGCTGTTTTAAAAGAATTAAACACGTGCCAGTTATTGAAATATTGTATCTATGCAGTGTAGTGTGCATTTAATGACTTCAATCTGCCAAAAAAAGGGTTTTGCCTGTAAAATCACTGACGTTAGCCAGCTAGCATAAATCAAGATAGACTAACATCACTCGATCGAATAAACCCCAAAACACTGCGGCGAATGCATGCAAATGGTTTACGCCAATGCTGTTTATTGGGTCGTTTGATTGCTTGCACTATAATAAAAAACAAACGAAGGAACTTTAAGAAATTTAAATCTCTTACCATTTTATATGAGGTCTGTGGAGGAAGACGGAAGTCCGCACGCCACGCCTGGAAATGAGAAAACACGCCTCCGTTGCGTTCTCACATTCCCGTAATACACATATTAGAAGCGCAATTTGTTAATAATGAGCTTGTGCTTTAAATGCATAAGTTTAAATAAAAGATAATATAATATAATTTCATACAAATGCATGTACTTATGTTTTTATTGTAAGCGCGTAAACGGTGAAAAATATAAATAAACACCAAAACGAGCTTTATTATTTCACATCTATTCTAATGTTTACGGTCAAGCCCAGTAGCAATCTTACCTTTATTCGCTTTTTCTTCCTTATATGGCAAATAACACGACGGGTCAAATACGATGTAGTCAAAAATGTTATGATGAAAAATATTACTGTGTTTTAATAAATCTGAACTCTTTTGTGATTTATACAGCGCACGAGTCTCGAAAAAGAAAAAAATCTTTAATTCTTCTAATTAGACGCGCTTCAGTCAGGAATGTACCATCCTATATGCTGCAATATTGTGTTGTGTATTATAAATGCCGAGAGAGGGCATTTGTTTGATATGGAAAATGAGTTTATAAATAGTACATAAATATTGGTCAAATTACGTTTACATTTCGTTTTACGTTTTAAAGTAAAAATATATATGTTCTTGTTATCAAAATTGAATCGGCGATTTGTCTCCCCCTATACTGAGATAATGGTTTAGTCAGTTATGGATGCCCCTTCGTCGGAGGTAAACAATCATATTTCGTGAATAAATGCCTTGTATAAACTGTTAGCATTCTGTTTGGTGTTTTAACATATTGTTTGATTGTCGACGTACGTATTTTCATTGCATGTAATATATATATATATATTTATTGGTAAAATGTAAGAACCGGTTGTCTGTGGTTTAAACAGTTGAGCTAGCACATAGCGTTAGCTGTTAGCTTACAGTGGCTGCTCATTATCACACACTGGTGTATATATAGACGTCAGTATTACATAACAGAGTGAAAGAAATTACAGAGATGCAATGCATACAGGATTGAGTTTTCACATATTAAACCTTTATAAATAACATCTACAACAGTCCATCCATTCTGGATTTGCTTGCATTTACCTGAGTGTAATCATGCTTTTGACCACACAATCCAGATTTTTTTATTACTCTCTTTTTTCAGATATAGGTTCCTGTTCACGAGAAGATGAGTGAACTGAAGGACTGTCCCCCATTGAAGTACTATGACTTCAAACCTGTGGACCATGTGAAAGTGTGTCCACGTTACACAGCAGTACTCAGCCGCTCAGAAGATGATGGCATTGGCATTGAAGAGCTGGACACGCTTCAGCTGGAGCTGGAAACACTCCTGTCCTCTGCGAGTCGACGTCTCAGGGCGCTAGAGGAACAGAGACAGGTGAGCAGTGTTTTACTGTTTGTCATTTTATCCCACTTATTGCCTAAATAATCTAAAGGAAACTGTTTATTCTCTAAAACAGATCCTTACAGACTGGCAGGACAAAAAAGGGGACAAAAGGTTTCTAAAATTGGGGAAGGATTCAGATCTCGCAGCCTCTTCTCGCCATTCTAAAACCAAAAAGCCAAAACTTGATGGAAAAGGAAGTCATGGTCCTGGACCTGGGCCAGGTCGACCGAAGTCTAAGAATATACAGACCAAGGTCCAAGACTTTGAATTTGAAGTCGACCCTCAAGATGTACCCCGCAACCCTAAAAATGATGCTCCCAACAGGTTTGTTTGCACTTATTACTTATGAGCAGATATAAGATACAGATCAGGTTTGCCATTATGTTCCCTACGGAAACCCTAGATGTTAAAGAGGTCATATGATGTTGTTAAAAAACCTTATTTTATGTATTTGGTGTAATGCAGTTTGTTTATATTTATGTGGTTTAAGGAGCAAGCATATGGCGGAAATGTTACGCCCCCTACCCAGTAATGTCGTGTATGGGCACTATGAGACCAAAACAATAAAAAAGACATTACAAACGAGGCATTTGTTGCATCCAGTGGAGACATAATTACTTATTATCATCACTTCATATTGTCTTTTTATGCATCACGCCTCGTAAACACACGTCTACATTTTTAATCAGAGAAATTACAAATAACAAGCACTATTCTTCACTACTCTACTTAAAACTCACGTTTTAATAGTAAGTAGCAGGTTCTTTTAATAAGAAAATGTAACTTACTGTCTCTGTTCACAGCCAGCATAGGTTGCTTTGCAGGTTTTAGGAGTCCATCGTAGATTGATTTCTAGTTGTCTTTTTTTGGAAGCACAAAGAAAGTAGTTTCACTTTCACAATGTCTCCTGAACATGGCCGCTACAACACCACTACAATAGCTCCGCCTTCTTTCTTTGTGTAAACATTTGGGCAGTGTTTAAAAATAAACCCACTTTGTGATATAGAAAAGTGGGGGTGTGTTTAAACGAGGCATTTTAGGGGGGCGTGGACTTTAAAAAAAAAAAAAAAACTTTTATAAAGAATATCTCTGTGGTTTTTAAATTATTGCATCTTCAGGGATCTTATCTATGCACTAACAGCTTGTAACACTCCAAAGAGAACTTTAAAACCCCATCATGCGACCCCTTAAAATTATTGCATAATGATAATTAAAATAAGAATACTTTTTCATTTTTTGCTTTTTAGATTCCAGAAGACACAAGTTAGAAGTATTCAGTTAAAGATTTTTATCTAAATACAGATCTAATGCTTTTTAAGCACACATTTAATATTATTTAAACACTGATCACAGCCTTAATTTTTATTCAGCAGCTAAATGTATTAAATTGATAAAATTTACATTAAAGACATGTATAGAACAAGAAAATTAGACACTATTTTTCTTTTTAAATACATGTTTTTTTTTAGTTTTTACCAAACAAACACATCTTTTTTTTTCTACAAAAATATTATTACATTTAACACAATAGTATAATTATAATTAGATATTACTACATAAAAACGTAACAATGCTATTAACTAAATAACAGCACAGCTGTTTTTAATATTGACAATGATAATAAATGGATCATGTGGCACTAAAACTAAAGTAATGGCTGTTAAAATTCAGCTTTGCTATTACAGGGATAAATTTTAAAATACAGATGACTCTAAAAAACCTGAATATCATGAGAAAGTTATCTTTAACTTATTACAGAAAGTGACATTTATTCAACTAAATTACAGTATTCAAAATTCATTACATGTAAAGCAAATCACTTGAACGTTTTTTTTTTGTGTGTGTTTTATTTTAATGATTAGAGCTTATATTTAATACTTGTATAACAATTATATATTATTTTATTACTGTGAAATTGTAATATTTCACAGTATTGTTATACCATTTTTACTGTACATTTGATAAAATAAATGTTTTGTTGAGACTTCTTTCAAAAAATAAATAAAAATCTTTTGAATGATAGCGTATCTAGTGATCTGTGGTTAAATGTGTGTAAAACAGATTCTGGGCCTCGGTGGAGCCTTACTGTGCAGACATCACAAATGAAGAGATCAGAGTTCTGGAAGAGCTGCTCAAACCCCCTGACGATGAAGCTGAATACTACAAGGTAAAGATCTTTTTAGAAACCAGTTCCTGCTCTACATTATTACTGATCTCGCTTTCCTTTCCTTCAAATGATTCTGTGTTCAGGGAAATGTTATATGGCTTTTGTGTTAGTTGTTCACTTCTGAGCACTCTCTGTTGATTTTCTTTGCAGATCCCAGCTCTCGGAAAGCACTATTCCCAACGCTGGGCTCAAGAAGACCTGCTGGAGGAGCAAAGAGAAGGGGCAAGAGCCAATGACAAGAAAAAAAGCATGATGGGTCCTCTTTCTGAACTAGATGCTAAAGGTAATGGTGTCATTTAAGATGTGATTCCAGTTGCAACGTTGTCTTTTTTGTTGTTGTTGTTGCGTCTATTCTTAAATCTGTTGCTTTTATCCTGGTTTGTGCAGATGTAGATGCATTACTAAAGAAATCAGAGTCTCAGCATGAACCTCCAGAGGACGGCTGTCCTTTTGGCCCTCTTACTCAGCGTCTTCTACAAGCACTTGTTGAGGTCCGTGACTCATCATTTGCTAAAATAAGTACATGTGTTGTGCAATATTTAGTCAGTTCAGCTGATGTTTTAGACACATCCTTTTTCAAATATGTAGGAAAACATCATATCCCCTATGGAGGATTCCCCCATTCCAGACATTCAAGGGAAGGATGATGGGGCTGGTACATCGCCACGTAGCCAGGGTAAAGCCTTCAGGTAAATTGTTTTCTTTTATGATGTAGTCAGTTTAGACCACTATTTGAAAGTTTGAGTTGGTAAGATTTTTAAATACCACCACTGAATAAAAAGCGTATTGTGACTTTATATCTCAAGATTGTGAGTTTACATCTAACATATTTAAGAAAAAAAAGTCTTCATATCACACAATTGTTATATCACAATAACTTTATTTATTATTCTGTGGTGGAAAATAGTATTATAATTTCCAAGCATGCATTTATTTTATCTACCAATGCAATAAAAAAAAAAACAGTATGAATACAATAAAAAAAAAATAATTAAAGTTGAAAATATTATTTATTTATGTGACGGCAAAGCTGAATATTCAGCACAATTAATCTTGTCTTCGATGTCACACAATCCTTTAGAAATCATTCTAATATGCTAATGTAAGGCTCAGAAACAGTTGCGCTGATTATTTTATAATTTTTTTTAGGTTTTAAGTAGTCCTTGATTAATAGGAAGTTGATAATTACAGCATTTATTTGAAATAGAAATATTTTGTATACATCACTGTCACGGTCATCTTTACGTTTTGATAATTTGAATGTATTATTTCTAAATAAGTAGCACCACAGCACTATTTTAAAACACATTCAGGTGGATGTTTTTGGCTTTTGTGTTTTTTCTCTGCACTTTAATTTGTTGTGCTTTATCAGACTGTAATTAAATACAACACATCTTATGAAAGCAGTGTAATTATTTAGGGGCAATTAAGATTGAATAGTTAACTAGTTGTTCTGGCAACCCACCATCTAGTTGATTTTGATAATAGCCTTTTCCAATTGAGTTATTACATTATAAAAAGTGAGTTTATGATATATCTTTTTTTTAAAGCTAAATTAGCATTCATTCTCTCTGCCTTAAACTGTTTAAAGTCATCATGCATCAGCACTCAACTCATTTTACTTCTGGAATATGATGCTTTTTTTGAGTGAAACTTTAGTAAGGGGAAAAATATGCCTTTTTTTTATCATTGAGGATTAATATAGACCAGAATATATTTTATATTTAGCTATTGGTTAAGATTATTTAATAGCCTGTATTGCCTGGGTGACATCATCCATGAAGGAAAGTTGTTTCACAAGCATTTTGATGAAAGATTATGAAAAAAAATTTAGATTCTTTTTCTTTAAAATAGTAATTGTGTACATCAATAAAGTAAAGAGGTCATTTTCACTTGTTTTGTTGGTCCCAGTGTCCCTCACACACGCTCTCTGGAAGCTCGTATAAGAGAGGAGCTGGTGTCCCAGGGGCTGCTGGACTCTGATGAGAGACAAGGTGTCGGAGGAGAGTCTGAAGACGAGGTGCTGGCCGAGTTACAGAAAAGACAGGCTGAACTCAAAGCGCTAACCGCTCACAACCGCTCGCGCAAGCAGGAGCTTCTCAAGTGAGTCTCAGCCAAAGAGCCTTAGATCCAGATCAAAACTACTGCAGACTAGCTTGTGAACATAAGAGATAGAGGGAGCAGTCTGATCTCACAAGTTATAATTTTCTTTCTATATTTGTACTTGGATGACAACTTAAGAGAGCTGTATTGAAGCAGTCAAGTGTGTATTTTTAGATATGTCTTTTGGTACAGTACTTTTTCCCCACATACTTTGTGAAACACCAGTATAAATGTAAGATTAGGAAAATCACCCTTTACTTTTCACCGTTTATGCAGGATGGCACGGGAAGAAATGCGGAAACAGGAGCTTCGGCAGCGGGTTCGGGTGGCTGATAACGAGGTCATGGAGGCGTTCCGTCGCATCATGGCAGCCAGGCAAAAGAAACGCACTCCAACGAAGAAAGAGAAGGATCAGGCTTGGAAAGCTTTGAAAGAGAGAGAAAGTATTCTCAAACTCTTAGATGGATAAATATGACCGGCAGCGATAACGTGGTGTGTTTTCTTCAATATGTTTGTTGGTTATGGACTCTCCATCAAGACAACTTTAACATTCAGACAACCTGAAATGTGAAACAAACATTTAATATGTTCATAGTTTTTGCTTATTCTCCATGCAAAGTAAGATCTGATGTTGTGATACTAGTTGTGATGATAAAGGTGTTTGACACTATAGGTTTCAAGAGCCACTGACTTGACACTGTTGATGTTTACTTTTGTTTGCCTTGATATACAGTTTCCAAATGCAGCTGATTAACAGTGGATTGATATTGTTAAAGGAATAGTTCACCCAAAACTGAAACACTTGTTCATGTTGTTCTGAGCCTACATCACTGATTACACTTGAAGGTTTTTTGCAGAACGCTGGTAACCAAACACTTTTGGGGAACCTCTTGTATTTAAGAAATAAAGCCACACAGGAACATCAAGTGTGTGAGGAAATGAATAGTTTAGTTTTTGGGTTAACTGTTTCTTTAAATGTGTTGCCATAGTGTTGATAGTGTTTTGTTACTACACAGCAGGAACGCTGTATTTTCAGAAAATAAAACGCGTAAATATTGGGTTTGTAAAATCATTTGCTGCTGTTTATTTCAGTCTATGTTGGACTTAATTGTATGTGTCTGATATTTTGTAAACAACTTATAAACCATCAAATTAAGATTGCATGTACGTGTGTGTTTGTAAATCAAACAAAATTTTGTTAAATGAGTAAACTAGAGTTCTGAATGCAAAGCATTGATTTGAATTGTTATGGCAGGTGTTTCTAACAGAGGGCGCTATTTCGTGTTTACACACTTCAGTTAACACTGCCGTCGATGCTCTCTCTACTCCTGCGTCTTTTACCTCAGAAAAAGGAGTTGTTGCGCTGGTAGGAATGTCATTTACTTTGTATTTGTAGTATGTTCTATCTGTCAATGCATCTGTATCGTGTTCACCAGTTTATGAAGATGCAAACCCTGGTTGTGCAGAAACCGTTGCATGCAACTGCTGTAGCGGTCCAGCTGTTTAACCTGTAAAAAATAAGCTTTTGAGGTGACATTTTTAGGTGAAGTTAAACGAAGTTAAAGTAAGGATATTGATGAAACTGTGATGTTGCTCAGGTTTGAGCGACCTGCACTGCTACAGTTCTTCGACAGAATCGTTCATGTGAGTCGGTTCTTGATGAAATGGTACGTTAGAACCCATTCATTATGTGGTTGTCGAGTCAGTCAGCATGTCACTGGACCAACTGAGAACAGTTTTCGCACACGCCTGATTTCTTATAAACTGTTTGGGAACCAAGAATGATAAGAAAAGTATGGAACTTTCAAAGCCTAGACGATTTCCTTGAACGTCAGAAACCGCGTGATGACGTTTTACGTAATGACGCAAAAGAATCACTGAATCACTTTTCGAACCGTTTGAAAGAACCGATTAACAGAACTGTGAACATAACCAATGCTAATCATGAAATAAAATACATAAAATACTAAGGAAAGCAGAACAATTTTAGTAGAATAAGAAAATGTACAGATTTGTATACCAGGATCTATAGGCAAATAACATAAATATCAACTAAAAAAAGATTAAAGAGAGACTTTTGCAGTTAGTTATGTCTGATTTATTTTTACTAATAAAGGTAAGTGACCTATTTCTGTTTTAAAATAAGTACAAGTAGTTTTTTTGCCTCTCCATTTACATTTGCGAATAAAGAATGTAATAAATGTACCATTTTGAAAATTCTGCATAAATATTATAGAAGAACATTCGTTACACGAAGTCCAGTGTTTGAGTTGTTATTAGCAAAAAAACGCCACATCACAGAAAGATTAAACCATGATGTAAATGTATTGTGTCATTTGTGGTGACGTCATACAGGTTTGGATGTGTGGGAGAACGGCTTGCACTCTTGTGCCAAATGAGCTCAGTCGTGCAGCTCACTATCGAGACAGGACGGGACAACGACACAAGCCCCGATGGAAGGACGGTGACACTGACAAATACCGGCCATCTTACAACAAGAGTCCTCAGTCCTTCAGCCCTGTACTGCTGTCCAAAAGACACTTCAACAAGGCATGTCAAAACATATAAGCACAACGTTTGTCCCTGAAGTACAGCCGTTTAATGAAGCGCTTTCCGTAGGATGCCCCAGTAGATGAGTGTGTGTTGGCAGTGATGCGCTGGGGTCTCGTCCCGGCCTGGTTCAAAGAGAATGACCCCAGTAAGATGCAGTACAACACTTCCAACTGTCGCAGTGAGAGCCTACTAGAAAAGAAGTCTTATAAGGTACATGAGACGCCCTCATTCATTCAAATGGGTGAAATCTCATTGGTCCAAAGTTCAGCTCAACATAATAGAGTGTGACAGGAAGTAAAATTCTCATTATGTTCCATAAGGAATTTAGGTTTTACCCAGTGAAGACAGATCTTATGGTATAGAATTTAATTAATGCCACTGACCTGCATTATTGCAACTTTTATGTTTTAACAATATTGTTTATTAGCAGAAGTATTGGTATACTACCCCCAGTATATTACCCATTATCCTGCAGAGAGAAAAAAAGAAAGCAAGCAACCCTCCTATGAAGCACTTGCAGATGACATTTCCCTATGCTTTTAAATCACTTAAATATTTGTAATTAAATGCATATTTGCCAATAAATCTTATGGCCCTGTATGTTTAGTTGGGCACTAGGCCTTATATGTGAAACCGGATATATATGTATATATATATATATATATATATATATTTAAATATACATGTATGAAATTGTAAAACATGTAAAAAAAAAATTATAATTAATATAAAATTATAAAAAATGCACTGTGGCACTCTATTATGTATTAAACATCTAATATCTACTAATATTCTGTGGACAGACATATGATTTGTTGCTGAAACCTTGTTATACAGGATCCTCTTCTGAAAGGACAGCGCTGTGTCATTCTAGCTGATGGCTTCTATGAATGGAGACGAACAGAGAAAGAAAAACAACCTTTCTTCATTTACTTCCCTCAAAGCCAAGGAGGTCAAGTGCCTAGTCAGCAGAGTACACAAAAACTAAAAAGTGACCAAAATCTGGACCAAGAAGAGGTTAGCTCAAGTCTGATAGATGTAAATATGAAAACTTATGCCAGTCTTACTCATTTATTTATTCCTCCTCTTGTCTACAGAGCGATCAGGACGACCGTGACTGGACAGGGTGGCGTCTGCTGACAATAGCAGGGCTCTTTGACTCCTGGACTCCTCCTTGTGGTGGAGAGATGTTGTATACTTACACTGTTATTACTGTAGACTCCTCTCCAAATCTTCAAAGCATTCATGACAGGTTGAGTATATATATATATATGATTCATGGAGAATTCACAGAGTTGTACAACTTTTGTAAAAAGTTAAACCTTGGGTTAATGTGGTGTGTAACAGGATGCCGGCTGTGCTGGATGGAGAGGATGAGGTAAGGCGGTGGTTGGACTTTGGAGAAGTGAAGTCACTGGAAGCAATGAAATTACTGCAGCCAAAGTCCTCCTTAACCTTTCACCCCGTCTCCTCATTGGTCAACAATTCCCGCAACAACTCTCCAGAGTGTCTGCAACCTGTAGATCCCACGGTTAAGAAGGTGAAACATTTGGTCTTTGTTAGGAAGCAAATGCACTTAAAAGCTATTTTTACACTAGTTTATTCCTTTGTCCTCTATTATTATTATTCAATGTTAAAAATATTATGGATTAAAATGTTTTTCTATTTGAATATATTTAAAAATGCAATTTATTTCTGTGTGAAAAAAATATCCTCTTCTTGATTCTTTGATGAATAGTAGGGCGAGAGGAACTGCATTTATTTTGAATATGAATACTCTTTAAACATTATTAATAACTTTACTTTTTTTTGAAAATTTCAATGCATGTAAATTCATTTTCTTTTACCGAAAGAAAAAAAATGTTTTGATGGTAATGTGTTCATCTTTTTTAGTTTAGGATTTATGTACTGGGTCTGGGACCAGAATAAATGACTTATGAAAAGGTGTTAACAAATTATCAACAACCTTGACGTATCAGAGTAAAATTCTTGATTAGTTTAAATACTGAAGTCCCACCTTATGCCCTGTCTAGACCGCTCAACCTACAGCCAGCAGTAAAATGATGATGAGCTGGCTGAAAACTGCCTCACCCACTAAGAGGAAGAATCCTGATGAAGACACTTCAGCTAAAGCACCTGAAGAAAAGCCTGGAGCAGAGAAGCAAACCAAGCCGACTGGGCCTCTCCAGCAGTGGCTGCTGGGATCAGGATCCAGCAAGAAGCCAAGATCCTAAAAACAGAATCAGTGTTCTTCAGAAAGACCAAAAGATAGAAAATGTACGTTGAGCTGCCTAAAAATGTACTTGCTCACCAGTGGATCCTGTTCAGTTTTTGTACAGGTGCCATCAGGGCGTTTAAACACCCAATAAAAACATCACAACAATCCATACAACTTTAGTAAGCTAATTATTTAAATAATGTCTTGTGAATTGACGAACTGATTTTTGAGATTTGTAAGAAACAAATTTAAACCGTAATTTCTGACCAAAAGAGTTATCTGTAATAAAGCTTTCTCAAGTGTTAACCCCCACATGTACTTTCACATAAGATTCCATTAGTATAATTGTTTAGAACTGATTTGGACTGTTTTTGCTTAATCTGCGCTTATTTCTCTCCTGATGACACCAGAGAAAGCAGCATAATTGATAGAGGACTTTTATTTTATCCAGCAGCAATGGTTTGGAGTTAAAAACACGTTGGATTGAGTTTATTACAAACATGCAGCCTTTCACTTCAGAAGACTTTATTTGATGGACTGGAGATGTTTGGATTACTGTACTTGTTGATTATTGTGATGTTTTTACCAGTTGTCCCGAGTCTCATTCTGACGGCACCCATTCACTTTGATGAGCAAGTAATGTAATGCAAAATGTTCGAACAAACTCCTCTTTGAGACAGTTAACTATTTAATGTGTATATTGTTCCTTTTTGATGAGTTTATATGATGAAAATAAACATTCATGTAACTTCTAAGAGTTTATCTGTAGACACGTTTCATTCGTTCATTTCAAATAGTTCCAGTTCACTTCTTAATAAAATTGTACATCAATCAAACGAAATAGCAGTTTTATTCAACAACGTAATTTTATTTCCATTACTTTGAAATACATTTATCTTGAACAATGTATATGCTGTGCATTTTGTTTCATTAAATGTCATGAACAATTCAGTTTTCCCCCAATTGTGTCTAGTTGTGTTTATTTCAATATGATGCAACAGATAATAATAATTACAATAATAAAGAACAAACAGACAGGAATAGATCCGAATGATACTGAGCACTTAAATTCTCTACCATCCTGAGCTACTGGTAGAGTACGGGCAAGATATGAAAAAGAAAAACGACAAAAGATAGTCTACGCCACTATTTGTTCATGGCAGACTCGCGGTGATTCGGTCATGCTGACATGAGGATTGACGATAAAAAAAAAAAAATACATAGAAATATTAATTGTCATAATAGATGATGATTTAGATGTAATATCTATGTTCCCATCACATGGTTTGCTATTCATAATTTCCTGTTCCATTTAGAGAACAGCGATTGGGCGTACACTGGATTAATTGACTGCAGTTCTCAGATGTAACAGCGGGGGCAGTGTTAGACCTCCAGTGCTTCGTGACTTCACAAACTGAGGAGCATTTTCAGGTTCACGTCTTTAATGTAGCATGCTTTAACATCAGGCCGCCATTTTAATTCAAGCACAATGAAGCTGTTGATCATGGCGGGTATTTATGGTACCAACGTATGGCTCTGATACACCCCCAAACTTTCAGCGTTCACGTCAAACGTATTCCAACTGCACTGCGGGACTGGATCATAAAGTCTCAAGAGCCATTCGAGTGTTGTGAAGAGTTTTCAGTACGTGGGCGAAACGACGGTTCTGCTGAACCGGTGCGAGGTGTTGGGATTGGTGTACGTGTCAGATTGAGCCTCTTGAGTGTATGCGGGTGTGTGTTTGTGTCTAAGGCTGTGAATGAGAACCGTGTAGGATACTGAATGAGAGGAAGTCTGCTCGTCTACAAAGGCCGGTAATTATATCGAGTAAAGGGGAGGGAAGGAGATGAAGGAGAACAGGGGTGAAAGAAAGAACGCAAGAGAGAGAGGGAGTGAGGCAGAGACAAGGCCAGAGAGGCTGAGGGTGAAACGTTGCGCCCCCCCTGGAGGTCCTCAGCAGCTACAAGTCTCTGCTGATGGCTTGGCTCTATCGTTCCGGTCTAGTTTAATTGGCTCAGGGAACTCGTTGTATAACTCCACTTCCGTTTCCTATAAAATAAAACAAAATGAGTACAGATAAGTCCGAAGTATACTTCAGTTTTGAGGCAAACATTAAGCATATAAATACAGCCACATGCACAACCTTTTGAAGTATACTCCACATAAACTCGGAGGAAAAAGAATTGTGTGATAGATACTCAGAATTCTCGCAATTATGTGAAAATGTAAAATGTGAGGAGACACAAATAAAAAATTATTTTCTATTTTTATTACATGGCATGAGTAAAAAAAAAATAAAAAAAATTCAAGATCTAAATTCACGACGAGAAAAAAAAAAGAATTGGCAGGCAAATCGTTAAATGTTAAAGGAGACATATTATGCCCCTTTTTACAATATGTAATACAACTCTCTGGGGTCCCCAGAATGTGTCTGTAAAGTTTTAGCTCCAAATGCCCCACAGATCATTTATTTTATTATTTATATGAGTGCAAGCATAAACGGGCTGATTTTTGTGCATGTCTTTTTAATTGCAAATGAGCTGCTACCCACTGCCCCCTTTTCCTTTTCTTTGCCATTACAGCTCGTACCTGCTAAAAACATCTGTTTTGATTCTGAGTGTCATGTTTATCAGCATTCACCACATCACGATCGATTCCATGTGTATATGAAATCATGTTTTAAATCATAGTAGTTTATTCTTCTGATATGTTATGACACGCATATGAAGGTCACGGATAGAGAGTGGCTGTGAAAGACATGTGAAGACTAAACAAATGGCGCTATTCCGCTGCATGGTACGGTTCACTTCTGGGGGTGTTCCACTGGGAAAAGTACTTGTTACTTTTTTTAGTCCCATCTCAGCTCAGGTTCCAAGTGTACCACACTGTTACCAAAACGTGACGTTTACACTCTGCCAAACACTGATTAGCCGGAGAAAATCGTCACTACCTGCGTCACTGAACTTGCGCAAGGCAAACACAAACACACCTACCAGGGAAGAAACGAATGCAGGTCTGTTAGGAAGTACAGACGTTCTTCTTGTTTATAGCGGATTGTGCAAGATGGGTTGAAGCAGAATAAAAGCATTTTACAGGAGTCAGGGGAGTAGAGGCGGAGCGACTATAATGACATGCTCATAATCCCGCCCACTCTAAAGCAGTACTAAACTACAGTGGAAATGCAAACCGAACCGTCTGTTAATTGTGTCTGTGAAGGTAAACAATATAATAATACAAGTTACAATAAATAAATCCACTGCTGTCTTGTCTCCTCTGACGATCTGTTAGCATGATTTGCTCAAACTTCCACCATGGCATTTGAACTGCTACACCACTGTCGCATACAGATTATTATAATGAAATCCTTTTGCAATGTCACAAGAGGATCGAGATCAGATGCACTCGTTTTTCGGAGGCTTGCAGAAAAAGATTCAGAAATTCTGATTTACTAGAAAAGGAAAACACAAAACAAACATACCTGTTTGAGTGCATTGCGCGCGATGGTCTGGAAAGCCTGCTCTACATTGATGGCCTCCTTTGCACTGGTCTCAAAATATGGGATGTTGTTCTTACTCTGACACCAAGCCTGTGCCCTCTTGGTTGTTACCTGAGGGTGAAAATGTATGAAAGAAACAAAATGTGAAATTTACAGAGACTGGGAGTGAAGTCATAGAAGATTATATACAACATGAGAGAAAGAGTGTTGGCAAAAGTCTCCACCGTGACACTAAGCGATATGGCTCAGTTCCTTCAATGTACTAGCCTGGCTTACGGGACTTTAAAGCTCATAGGAGCGTAGTCAGGCTCGTTTCTCATTGGTTTCCCATTTTTGCAAAATAAATGTAGCGTCAAAGGAAGTACGGGCGGCCCAAGCTATCAATGTACACAAAGTTTAGGGCAGTAAGAATAGTACGAGAATGATTTCTGAAATATCAAGTGGAGTAATGACATCTGAAAATTCAACTTTGCGTCTCAGGAATAAACTACTAATTAAAATATACTTATTAAAAAACATAGTAATCATCTCTCACAATATTAACTAGTTTTACTGTATTTTAGATCAAATGCATTTTCTGATCAAATGCATTTGTCAAATGCTATTTTCAGTTATCCTAAACTTTTGATTTTCTTTTCCACAAGCTCTTTGAGGTGTTCAGTGGTTTAAACGTGTCCTAAATTAGCTCTCTTGGTCTCTTAGAATGCGACATGATCTTGAAACATATTCCGTACACACTTCAATGACATGCTAGATTTTTTTTAAACCGTCTATTAGCTTATTCCAAAATGTACTAAAAATGCTAATCGTACTAATAGCCCCTTTCACACACAGTCTTTACCGGTACATTACCGTTAAGAGATCATGTATGAACGCAAGTGAATTCTTACCACCAAGAACTTGTAACATTAGGAGTGATGTGGTCTGTGTGAACACAGAACAAGATTACTGGTATGAATACATTCAAGTTCTGAACGCGCTGAAATAAGACGTCTACTTTGGGCCAATCAAAACATTCCGCCGCACACGCACACTGTAGTTTGGTTTGAAGTCATCCAAGTCATCAATATACCTCTGGGCCATAAAAGTTGCATAAATGTAAATATGTGACACAAAAATTAAAAACACTTGCTGCCTATACCCCTCTATGTTTACAAACACAACACGGAGATGTAGCAGTTAAAGAGTTAACGATATAACAGAATTAACCAGTATTTTGAAACAGATGTGTGAATGGTGCTTCACCGGTAAAAATATGTAACGTCACTTCCTGTGTGAACAGCAGTTTTGTATTTATTAGTACAGTTGTACTGATAATTTTACAGCAATTTTCTGTTATTACTGGGTGAAAGGGGCTAATAAAAACACCTCTTACATGATGATTACATATTAATTTATTTTATGTAAAATATTGTCATAGTGATACAACGGCCTATGATAAACAAGAAAAAAAAAAAAAATTGAGAAACTTATTAAAAGAAAACAAAATAAAAATTGTCATCGGTCACCTCCATGTCGAACACTCTTCTGTGTTAGCTGCACCGTTTTCATTTAAAACCAAAGCATAAATAAACATAGATGATGTATCCATAAAAGTAAAGTCATATGGAGCGACCAACATGCTAAAATATTAAATAACGTCACTCCCGTGACAGGAAACACTGCACCCACCTGCCTATTCTCCAGGTCAATTTTGTTGCCCAGCACCACAAAAGGGAAGTTCTCTGGGTCGCGCGGGCTGGCCTGGATGAGAAACTCGTCCCTCCAGCTGTCCAGTGTCTTGAAGGTGTTTGGGGCAGTGACGTCGAACACCAGCACACAGCAGTCAGCACCGCGATAGAAAGCCACACCTAGAGACTGGAACCGCTCTTGACCTGCTGTGTCCCATATCTGAATGAAACGACACAGAGCACACTTGCATAAAGGAAAGTTCTGTCAGGCTGCATTATAAAACATACGCAAAAACAGACAAGCAGATTTATACAGTATTCAAGTGACATTGTTATTATTTTATGTGTTCCTCGGTACAAATTAAACATCATACATGCATGAAACCACATTAGGGGTGAGTAATGATAATAGAAATACACGCACTGGTATGGGGAAAAGAAAAATGCATCAGATGCTTTCATTTTTTATTTCAAAGCATCACATGCTTTTAGAAAAATAACCTGTCATCTCTACCTGCATTGTGACAAGTCGGTCATCAACCATCACTTCTTTTGTCAGGAAATCTGCTCCTATAGTAGCTTTGTACTGATTACTGAACTTCTTATTCACATACTGGTTCATCAGAGATGTTTTGCCAACCCTGTTGAGACAAAACCATGTTTAAACCAGCACCTGTCAGAAGGAAAA
Source organism: Enteromius thamalakanensis (assembly GCA_032357475.1). NCBI lineage: Eukaryota > Metazoa > Chordata > Actinopteri > Cypriniformes > Cyprinidae > Enteromius > Enteromius thamalakanensis. Next base: position 12,517,060 of record JAUCMT010000013.1, read on the forward strand.
AAACCTACAAAAAACAGGAGAACCAACACATCTAATTGTGACTGGGAAACAACAATAATAATGCAGGCCATAACAAAATTTACATTCCATTTATGAAACTGAAATTACATTCTTAAAAATGTATATCCCACCCACAAACTTTCCCATGTGGGAAGCTCATAAGAGATCATGAGGAAACGAAAGGCTTTTTTAGGAGGTTTTGTATTCGGGTGGTTGACATGACACGGCATATATAAATGCCCAGTGTGTCGTGAATCATCTAAACTTAAATTTATACTGTCAGTCAAACATAACAGGGTGTAACTTGACGCTTTTATAGCTGTGTATTTATAGTATATATATATGCAATAATAAAATTTGATTTATATATCTAGATCTTTTTTTTCCCCACAACTAGCTTTTTTCTTTTTTCTCACAGTGCTTTATATTGAGTATATACCACAGAAAGAAACATTGCATTGAGTTCAAATAAATATTTTAACTATTAACACTACACTACTGCTTAACTAAATACTCTTTCACACTAAAACGTATAATTTTTGGGATAAACTTTACTCCACTGACTTTCATATTACGGAAAAAAATACCATGGAGGTCAATGACTACTGCCAACTGTTTGGTTGGCAGTAATCTTCAAAATATCACCTTTTGCGTTTAACAGAACTCATACAGGTTTGGAACAACTTGAAGATGAGTAAATAATGAACATTTGCATTTGTGGGTGAACAATCCCTTTATGATTAATAAAAGCTAGATGAAATTGGCAGTATCTCAGATATTAGGCTATCATGAGGACACTGACTGAACGTGGAAACTCACCCAGAGTCTCCAAGAATGATCACCTTCAGAAGAACTTTCTTCCTTGATGTCATAATGTCACAGCTGGGGAAGAGAAAGCACAGAGCATGAAGCCACAATTTCAACAGCACGACTCATATGAATAAAAAAAAAGGGGAAGTGAAAGCCAAAACTGGTTGTACTTCAACAGGCCTATTTCAAAGACGTACAGACAGGACAGGAACCTTGCAATATGCAGTAAACTAACTACTACAGCTAAAAGCACAATCGCCCATTTGAATGAACTTACACACTAAGTGTGCTATAAAAGCCTTTTTTGTTTCAATGACGAAACCCATGATTCTGCTTCCACTCTCACACAAGTCATGTGCACTCGAACTACCAAAGTCACGAGAAATGCACTCTTACAGGCAACGGTTGCCTGCCAACAGCTAAACACACAGACTTCCCTTTTTAAGTGAAGGGCCTGAACATGAGATTCACCAAACGCTTCTTCATTTTCAATTAATACAGATCTATTGAATGAGGTTATGCTATTGACAGACGAGATGCAATAGCGGCTGATAGAAAATGTACCATCCTTAATGAGAACTACAGACATCTGAAATAAAAGTGGCATAAATGGTAGACTATTTGGTAACTACCAAAATATATTGACATACCTTGCAAAATAGTAGTATTACATCATGATTTAAAACATGCCACAGCTTGATAAGGTTTCTTCTTTTCAGAAAATATCTCAAAAATGTTACTCTTATCATCGCAGAGGCTGAGCATATCAAGACCACCTCTAACTCAAACATTGTGTTTCCACCTATACTTACAAATGTAACAATTAAAAGATAGGATATCAAAAAAAAGCGTAAGACTACTATAATAAAAATGGTAAAGCAATACTGCACCTCTAATAATAATAAGTTCTTTTGGCTTTCTTGGTCTCTAGGGTTATGAAAGAGCAAACAATAGTTTCAAGCTGGCAACAGAATCTGGATGCAAACAACAAAACCTCTCTGCTTACGAGTAAATCGGCCAGACGATGTAAACCCACATATCCTGCTGCTATATTGAGAGTCATATTGGGGGGAGATCATTGTTTAAAAACCAACTTTAACATTAAACACTTTGTAAAACCACTGACATGGCATATGACAGGTTCAAGTGGTTTTCAACCAGGCCATTTGAAACTTAAAGACCTTTTAGTAGCTTCATATACATATTACATGACAACTGAGCTAAAATCAGGCAGATAATATCAAATGCAAAGTGGTTTATGCAATTAGTCCTTGGTTTAGTAGTGAAAACAGCATCCAACTGCAGGGCTGGGCTATTGAGTTACATTTTGAAACTAAAAACAAAACCGTTTTTTGCATGTCTGCAAATCAAGGCTTTCCATGTCATGGCGGTTTCATTAGCCGAACAAGCTGTATGTTGCTAAACAACCGTACAATCCACTGAATGCTCTCTACTTTTCCCCTCACAGCTTTACTGTCAAAAATATAGCATTACTGTATGTTAAAAAACCAGAAGATTAATGACAAAGCATTATTTAATCACTTAAAATGCAGAAGGAAGAATGAAAACTGCTCCTTTCTACACTTAAACTAGCCTGAATATCAAAAACATAAATCAAAATTCAACAGACATTTCTTATTACTATACTGATCCGACATGAAAGCCTAGCTTATGCTTATATGAGCACTGAGAAAAAAGGCTCCAAAAAAGTATCCCGAAATGAGCCTCAGGAATAAAACAACTGCCCGATTTTCTTTAAAAATGGCCTACATTGAAATACAATGGCTAAAATGTTTTGAACAATAAATGTAGTGTTTAACTTCAAGCAGCAGTTAATACTTAAAAGCTTCTGTGAGAAAAACCCTCATCATGGTTCAGTAGGATCCACAAGTGGACAACATAACTCAAAGCCGCCTACCTGGAACACTTGCTGTCTCTTAAGAGGTATAATAGTACATCACAGTATTTCTGTACTACACAACTATTGAGAAACAATGCAATTGCCAATAAACACAAAAAAAATCCATTGAAAGAAAGGAAAACCCATAAAAATAAGCAGGGTATTGAAAAATTGCTGATGTCTTTCCTCTGATCGTCTTCCATTTCAACACAAGGGTTGAAATGAAGTAATCTCACGTGCACCCTGGCCAGCCCATCTGACACATAAAGCACTAGAAAGTCTTTATGGTTCATCTTCCTGACAGTTCAGCTAGGTTTCAAAACCTGAATACCTACACTGCATATTTGGGCATCAAAGGCATTTTTTTATTTGTTACTAGGAACATGACTTGGACATCCAAAATGAATTCTAGCTCACATAATGCATTGCCTACTATATTTAAAAACATGAATACATTAGGCAACGCAAAACGTTAGATAACAGGACGTTTCATCATCACCTATATCACATAGACCTAAGTCAGGGTAATGCCTTATTTAGTTTATGACAAGAGTGAAAACAATGCTGTGAAGCTAGAAATACTATTGAGTGTTGATGAAACGTCTCTCTGGAAACGTTCAGTGCAATAAATTCCATAAAACTGTTTTAAAAGTTGTGAAAATAAGATGAACTTTTATTCAGAGCGTGGTATTTAAGTCTATTCCTTACAGCCAAGCTTTCATGTGTAGTTGTCAACATGCTGCTGAAACTGATTCATTCAGATTAATAGGTTTAAATTCAGCAACAAAAATGATTATTTTTTTGTAAACCGAGCAGCTTTCTGTTAGTCAGCCCATCGTGAAATCTTTCGACCTCATTTCTACTGAAAATAATAAAATTGGTACAGTAAACGTGGCTGCGGCTTTAGTATAAGTCTCAGATACTGTACATCTATCATGTCAGCATGATCCTGATGTTCCTATGACATATTAACAGCAACTGCAAAATTGGTACTACCCACAACTTTCATGCTAAATTTATATTTACCAGTTTATGGTTAATTTTAATAAGAATAACAAGTTTCCTATTTAGATTTTGTATCACCAAATCGTGCACATTTGCCATAACTACCAAAAGAAGCTCCTTGTTTTGACTTCTAACGTGCATATCAGATGTACAGCATACTGTATATTACAAGCAGAACACTACACTGGTTCAGACAGGCAGCCTGCTAGATTTTGAGACACAGCCCGCGACTGCCAACACTTTTACGACTCCATATTTAATCTGCAACCCATGACACTCGGTAAAGTCGGATCACATGGCAGAGCGCTTTCCTTTAGCATGCATGAGAACAGCAGCATGCCATCCATTTCAACAGCACACCTCAACAAACAATCAAGTGCGCGCTCACAACGACACATCACGCGCGTCTTTTACACTGACGCTGCTTTTAATGTTAAAATGGAAGTGCCTTATAGCAATGGTTGTTTATTTAAAACGGCGTGTTTCGCAATCCTCCGCACCTGTTTCGGTGTGCTGTAAACATACAAGCAGAAAGTGAATGTATTTGACGCGGCTGCTGGTTGGGCAATCGTCTGTTTTGATATAAAAGCACGACAGCGCTGTGAAAATGCCTGATCGAGTGTTATTGCGTTAGAGGGATTGAATAAAAATGTATTACGTGGATTAGCTCAATAAAACGAGTCGTTTTAAAATACATGCTAATGTAAAACGACACAATCCAGGCCTGTTAACTGTAAACACCTGACTATTCGGGGCCTGAACACAGACAGATCAACATCACAGCGTGTAAATCACTGCTTTTAACCAGGAAGAAAGCTTATGCGTAGATACGTGATTAATCAATAATTTCAGTGTCCTTTAACAGCATAACACAGTGGCTCGTTTGCTAACGTCAATTAGCATACATGTCAATTAACGTTACTTCATCTCTCTAAACAAACCCACGAGCAGTCCCTGGATTGAACACGCACAATCGTACACGTTGATTTTACAACTTACCTGGTTTATAAAGCTGGAGATCTAGCAAATATCAGTCTGTATTAGTGCTGTGGTGTAGCCTGAGCTAAATCGCTACAGTGCCCTTACACAAGCCTGATGTTTATGAAGAAAACAGACAATAACTTCAGCCCCTGCCACCAGCGGAACACTGGATCGCTAACGCTAGAGGATGAGTGAACCAATCCGGGATCGGGGAGACCGATACGGGTGCTGTAACCGTTATTGCCCCTGTTAAATGACGGGTCTTTTCCCCTTTCTGTTTCGGGATCTGCTTTAACTTCCTCCAAAACAACCCTGTGAAAGCCAGCGATGTCATCACGCTGGTGACGTCACCGCGCCCAGAAGACACGCCCTAAAAGAGGGACCCTGAAGATAATGTCATAACTGTTTTTTTTTTAAGTGGCAGAAATTGGCTTCTATAAATGTGAGTCAGGATAAAGCCTCAGTTCAATTACGACATGCTTTAGAAAAAAGCATTGCTGGTGTGCATCTTATGACAAAACGAAGGTACAGACATGTTTTAGGATCAGTCAGTGCAAGTTTCGATTTACATTTAGTTTAGGACTAGGTTTAAGCTTCGGCTGTAAAGCCTGGGGTAAATGTAACAAATCCCAATAAATTGTGAGAATTTGCCCTAACCAAACATTATGTCAATATAATGCTGTTATGTGAATTTATTAGCTAATTTGTGCGTTATTTAACTTATGTCTGCGCTATTCCCATTTATTGTACACATATAAGCTAAAATTCACGTTGTAGATTAGTCTAATGAAATACACTAAATCCAATCAGAATGTCGGTCTTATTCAATTGAAATAGCGTTAATTGCACATTAATACATGATGCTGATTTTATTTTACCTCATCACAGTTAAATCTGTACTTTATACAACGTTATATATTTTTAAATTTTATATAATTAACATCAATTTAATACTTTTTCGTGTATTTGGAATCTTTTTATGGAATAATGGTTCCCCCTGCTGGGCCTTATGATGCCTAACTTGATTTTGTTTTTAATTATAAATTAAATTATTCTGAATTAAAAAACACAATTTAAATCTCAGAACAGGGAGATTAACATTTCTAAGAGCAGCCAACATAAAATTCATTTGTCGTTTGCCTTTAAAAAATAAAAACGATCTTACAAAATTAAATAGTAATGCAATATTATTACATGCTTCATTTAGAAAATAGTTAAAAGAAGAAAGAAAAACGTAAAATATATGTTGATGTTCCTCTGCTAAGAATGAAGGAAGCGCTGTTGTTGTCGTCACGTGATGTCAGTAGAAACGTCCGCCTTAAATATGGCGGCGCCCGTAATGAGCGTGCGGTAGTTGTTGCACAAAGATCATCAAAGATCAACCACAATGTCAACTGCTTAGTGCCGAAGTCCTCGCGTACAACATGGACAGAAAAGAGTTCACAGCCTCGCTTGTGGTAATGCACATTTTATGTCTGTTGCACCTTCCTAAAAACAATAGCTTCCTTCCTCATGACATTAACTCTGCATATGAAGTATGTAATATAGTAACAGTGTTTTCATGCTAATGTGTCAGTGTGACTGACAATAAAGTAAAGAAGAAAATTCAAGTGTTTTTAGTAGTAGTAACAATAACAATCATAAAGAAAGGTCTGCTTTTATCAGTAAATAAACAATACCCACATGTAGTGTAATAGTATTATTATGTTATGACCTCCCCTCAGTCTAAGGGTTAGGTATGGGATCAATTTTCCACAGAAAATATTGCAGTAACAAAACGAAAAATAACAAGCGGGAAAACAAAACTGAAAAACTCAAGTAGGAATATATTGCACAACACTTAAAAATGAAAGCAAAGTTTTCAGAATAGTGAACAATAGTCATGGATAGAAAATTAATAAGCGCAAATAAAAAAAAAAAATAGTAAGCATGAATCAACACTTTAAACACATTTAAAATAATATTGCACATAATGTAAATATTAATTTAGGAAGGACAGAATTATGCTAAATCTTAACCCAAACTAAACCAAGCAATGCACTGTTCCAGATCAGTTCAAACAGATCACAACTGGATGAAGTCAAAAATATGTTAATAACAAAAGAAATAAATAACAAGATTTCAGTGATATTATTTAAAACTATTTAGTTTTATTGTTTTGCATTGTTAGTTTTTTAACTTACTAACTTACATTTGTAGTTCATAGAGAAAAACAATATACTCTTCTTTTCCCTTTTTTCTCAAATAGCATGCACTTTCTAAAATGTGTGTGTTTATTTGAATATTTGATAGTGAATCAGCAATTCTGGTTTAAAAAAATGCTATTTATCATACTCAGAATCTTGCAGTTATAATTTATTTTTTCAATATAATTAATGATTTTTTGGTCCAGAACATTATTTAAATCACTTTTAGAAAAAATTATACTATTCTTTTCCTTTTTGTTTCAACATCCTTATTTATGAATTTGTTGGAATATAGTGCTTTATAATAATAATAATAATAATAATAAACATACAGTCAGTAGTGCTTCACATAATTAATAACTTTAACTTGATCTAGACTAAAACAGGACAAACGTAGCTTAAAATGTTTTATTTATTTTACAGTTATTTTTAAAGTTTGCACTCTACACCATAAAATCCCCCAAAATATTGCAGATACATTTGCACAGTATTGCGTATTGATAGTTAGAAATCCTCAAAAATATGGGGTAATCAAAATAATTAATTAGATAAAAATGTATATGCTGTATCTCCACTTCATGTTTTATTAACCGTATTAAGCAGATCAGCAAACCTGACTCTTCTTCTCCCTAAAACACCCTAAAGAGTTGCATATAAATGATTTGATAAAATTATTTATCATACTATAGTGATTAATTGCATTGTGCCAGAATTACAGCAGTGTAATACTGTACCGATATATTAAAACTGTATTATTGCTCTTCGTCCCTTAGGCAGGCGGCTGTGCAGGAATGTGTGTAGATCTCACTCTCTTCCCTCTGGACACCATAAAGACAAGGTTGCAGAGCCAGCAGGGCTTCTACAAGGCGGGAGGTTTCAGAGGGATCTATGCAGGGGTCCCATCAGCTGCTATAGGCTCCTTTCCCAATGGTAAGTTTATATATCTTACATAAACATGAAAAATGGCTGCATGTTTAAAGGTTTACTTTAAACACTGTGGAAGATTATAATAACTGCATGCTTCTGAGTATGATAAATAGGATTTTTTTAAACCAGAATTGCTGATTCACTATCAAATTATCAAATAAATACACACTTTATAGAAAGTGCATGCTATTTGAATAGCTTTCCTCAAATAAAGTGTTTCTTCTTGGTTCCAGCTGCTGCATTCTTTGTGACGTACGAAAGCACCAAGTCATTATTCACTGGTTACAGTGCTACAAACTTGGCCCCCATCACTCACATGCTGGCCGCTTCACTAGGAGAAATTGTAGGTTTCCTGTTATTCTTCTTCTTGTTGTTTTGTCCTTTGTATGTATCATTATTTGTTTACCGTTGCAGCCCAAATGAACGGTATATCTGTTTCACAGACAAATATGCAGAAAAGGCTTAGAATGTGGTTTTAGTTGGCTGTTTTTTGCTCTGGGTTAGGCGCTGGGCCACAGACGACCCTGTATTTTCCCACCAGCTGGCCAAATAGGATCTTATTGTTGTCTATTGACATAGCTGTTTTTATTGAGGGGAGACTTGCAGTTTTATCAAGGGAGATTTTGGAGCCGTTAAGAGCACCTTCATTTCCTGTGCTAGTGAAACTCTATGCTCAGTAGTTCAGCTCCTGTCACAGAAATGATCCAACACAGAAGCAAAACGTTTGCTGTTTTATCTTTCCAGACACTTCACCTTAAAATGCACTGCAATTAAAAACAAACGCTACAAAAATGATTTGATATATTCCCCAAGGACAGATTAAACTGAATAAAAAATTGCAAAAAATACTTTTCTTTGTTGTGTCTCAGGGCTGCCCACTTGTTTAGATCCTGTTTGCTTTATCCTTTAAAGAAGTCATACAAAGCCAATTTTCCACCAGATAATATGATCCTTTGGGATCTTAATGGAAAGTTTTTAATAAGTTTGTTTTAAAATTTCTTAAAGATAGTGTAAAATAAACGCTTGTTTTACCCTGTCAGAAACAGCTCTTTAGAAATCACTCTGTTCTGTGTACTTCCCCTTTAAATCTTCACAAGCTCCGCTGACTCTGCCCCTCATTTCCGAGACGCTCTCAGAGGATCTTTTTTTTAGCCGTATTCATAGGGAAACTTGCTAATTAGAACATTATTAGGAAAGGTGATTTGCAAAGATTCATTAAAAGACATTATACTCACTGCTTCTGTAGGTGAGGCTGGATC
>JAUCMT010000013.1:12526227-12558565 GCA_032357475.1 Enteromius thamalakanensis
AAATTATCGTCGCTGCAGTTGGAGGAGCTGTAGCTGTTGTGAGCTGTGTTTTTTTTCTCCATTCTCCCATGGATGGGGTTTTGGGGTCCTTGCCGCTGTCGCCTCTGACTTGCTTAGTTGGGGGCACCTAATTTCTAATGATTATCGTCATTTTTATTATGACGATTTTTATTACAGGGACCGTGTCTGCATTTGATAAATACAGTTTAATATCGTCGTTATACATTACTATCACTCTATTCTTCTAGTTGATAATGTTCAGTGCTTTGTTACAATCTGTATTGTATTGTTTAATGTGCTAAATAAGTAAAAGTGACTGATTGATTGAAAAGAACAGCACACATTTATAAGAGGGTTGGTTATTTATTCATAAAAAATAAAAAATTAAAGGTGTACAATAACTCAAAAATAAATTAAATAAATACTTTATTTCAGGGAGATTTTGGAGCCGTAAAGAGCACCTTCATTTCCTGTGCTAGTGAAACTCTATGCTCAGTGCATTGCGGGTCAGGTCCTGTCACAGAAATGATCCAACACAGAAGCAAAACGTTTGCTGTAGTATCTTTCCAGACTTTATTCCGCAAGTATGCATTAAATTGTTTGTGTTCATCATGAAATACAAAAATATTAAGCAGTGCAACTGTCCTCAGTATAATTACTAAGACATGTTTCTTGAGCATCCAATCAGCATATTAGAATTTGTAAAAGATCATGTCAAACTGGAAACTGAAAATTCAGCTCAGCCTATTTCAGTTTTTACTGTATATTTGATCCAAACATATAAATAAATAAAATAAAATAATACATCTTACCAACCACATTTGTTCATAAAGTAAAAGTTGTGAGTAAAAAAAGCAGTTTATTTCAAAAACTTGAAATAGTTTTTTTTTTTTTAGAGAATTGACATGCTTTTAAAGAAAATTGAAACATTTTTGGAGTTATTTTGGAATGTTGGAGTTCGCACTCATAGATTACAGTCCACTCAGCTCTGTTTAACATACTTCATCATATTTAAATCTGTTCAGCAGAATTTGGCAGCAGATTTTCCTCAACCTCATTAGAGTAGAAATTCCACACAAGGGCCTACTAATATATCATCATCCCATTAATCTCCATACGCAGCTGTAGTTGACCGTATATAACATTAAATGTTGTAATTGATTTGATCATTTCAGTTTATCACCAATTAAAATAACCGATTGTTATTCCATCTACTTCTTAAGTGTGAAGAAGACAAGGTGAAAAGTGGCTTTTTGCTTGGAATATTACAGAGTGCCTATCAAGCGTAATCACAGCCTTTAAACAAAAAATCTAGTGGAGAAAAAGAAGCTTTCATTCATACAAGATACAGGCAAACCAAAAATTAAAGATATAATGGATACAGGATACTATAGTTAATTTATCTTAAGGAGGGTAGCAACATAAAATAAACTGTAACATGTTATACCTAAAAAGGTTTCCCTACAGTGAATAACCAGTAAAATTGATGACTTTAGGGCCAAAAAATAATCAGACTATGACCTGACAACGTTTTGCTTAATTGTGTTTTTTACAGCACAGACTGAACAAAGTTAAGTGTTTCTTGGTTGAACTAAACTGGCATTGATAATATGAAAAAAGGTGTCTGAATAAAAGTTTGTATGTGAATATGAGGTGAAGTTGAAGTCATGTCTGTTGATAACCCTTTGCCTGGTGCAGCAGGGTTTGCACACTTCAAAAGGGGGATTTTAACAGCAGAGCCCCAGTGTGTTGTGGTTACACATTGCCCCGTTCAAAGTCTGTAATCCTGGAGCTTAACCACAAAAGTCTTCCCCTCAGGCTGTCTGGAGCAGAAGACAAAGTCATCTTACTTACATAACTCCTGCAATGCATCTTCTCGCGTTCATACGTTTCCAACTGAAACTTGACTCGTCAGTTCAAAATTTTGCATCAGTCTGTTTTGTTTCTCATTTGTGCACTTATCACTTATCACAGAATCTTTGCCACTGCTGTACTGTCATGGTTATCTAGGTGACCCTTTAAGGCACTAGCACACTAATCAAACACAATGTGGATCCCGGACTTTAAGCTCAGGGATTCAGATGACCTTGTAGCATCACATATGCCTCGTAACAGCCTCCCATCTGCAACCAGAAAGATTTGAATTGTCTGGAAACTTTATCCTCACTTTCTACATCAGTCTCTGTTGTCTCTTCACATAACTACATAAATGTTGATGAGTTATTGAAAGCGTTCAGCAGCAACGTCTCTATAAAGAGCAATGTTGTAAGTTTAACAACTTCAAAAACAGCAGTGTTAACTTCTCGCTAGAGCTGTGTAATTAATCAAATTCCATTATCATGCACACATCGTGTCAGTAAAGCTGGTTTCTTAATTGGTAGTATATCGCCATGACCTAAATTCAGGTGATGCGACAGAGCCATAGTTTACTGATAAGCTATGCAATATCGCGTTTAAAACCAAAAGCCATCTGTCTGTCATTATGGATGCGATATAGCTTTAGTGACGAAATGCACATGATAATCAACGTTGATTAATTTGCACGACCCTACTCCTCGCTAGTGAAAAATGTCACGTATTTTAAACTTTTTTTTGCTTTGTCAGTGTTTTTGTGGGTTTTAGTTCATTTGCTGTGGTAGGCTGTAAGCTTCTCGCAAAGTTTACATAAAGGACATGTAATGCCATCTGAAACGACCTGAAACTACCTCATAGCTGTGTGTTTACTGGAAAATAACTGCACACCTTAGAACGGGGGCGGTGAATGTCGATCCTGGAGAACCGCAGTCCTGCAGAGTTTTGCTTCAAGCCTAATCAAACACACCTGAACAAGCTCATCAAGGAATGAAGGGTTTATAGGAAACTACAGGCATGCGAGTTTTGATTAGGGTTGGAGCTGAACTCTCCGGGACCGTAGTTCACCACCCTGCTAATGCATTCAACAGCCTTGTGGTGTAATATTGTGTCACAGTAGCAATGGTGATTTCTGTCACTTCTTTCTCGGTGTCATTGTCTGTGTGTATTCGTGCTATATAAAGAATGTATTGGCTGATGGTATCTGTCAGGGCCAGAGCAGGCTGTTATCTAACCATTATATCAGACTTATCTTCATTCCCATTTGCCCAACATGCTTTCCGGAAGCTCATTTGTCAAACCAAAGGAGCAGTTTTCGTACATTTATAAACCTTGTCTCTCCTATGGCTGTTGGGGTGAAAACGGCATGTGGTGTGACTAGAAGAGGCCGACTGGCAACCCGCTAAGCTTGACACAGCCAATAATCCATGCATCGCCCTCGAGAATACAATTGCCTGTGATTTATTGTGCAAATCCAGCTTGTACTGTGGCTCATTTTTAGCCTTTTCACACCCCCTTTTTTCATTCTCACCTGAAAGTGTTGGGTTAAAAATGTTATTTCTGCACAAGCACTGGTATTATTAAAGGACGAGATGGGGGATGTGTCAGGAACATATTGGTTTTGTGCAGGTTTTGGAAAGGCAGCGCTCCATAAGGGCCCGAGGGACCACTGTTGTTGTTGTTTTTTAAAGCACCTGTAGGATGATCTGTGGAAGATTGTTCCATGCCTGTTGTAATTCCAACTTCCTGAGACTCTGCTGGGAGGCGTGTGTTCCGAGTTCACGGACCGTTCGGAATGTTCCAGCTGTTTCTATTGATGTCTGGAGTCACAGCTGTGAGAGCGACCTTAGCATTTACAAGTGGTTTATTTTATGCTAATAGTAATCTACTGGGATTCCAAATAAATGGCTTCAGGTTTCTGGGTAAAAAGGCAAACGTTGAAAAATACTATGAAAATATAATGTTATACGTTTTATCAAAGTTTTTAACTCGCATTTGCATTCGAAACGTTGGGGTTTGTTTGTTTTTAAAAACTCACTAACACATATATTGACCAAAATACAGTACAAACTATATTAATATATGAAATATCTTCAGTATTGATTGTATTCATTTCGCTTAAAGGTGGAAAAAAATCAGGATACTAAAGAACAGTGTTTAATATTTAATATAATGTAAGGACATTTTATTTATTATAAACTTCCAAGTTTGTAATAATTTCAAGTTAAAGGTCAAATTAATGTACCCTTGCTTTATAATACTGACCCTAAACTTTTGAATTGGTAGTGTAGCTATAACACATCTGTTGATCTTTACTTGAAACTTTTAATCAATGCCTTACAGAATGCATTCTAATGTGTTATTTTATTTTATTTTAACCACAATTCTCAGTTACACCTTGTGCAATTGTAGGTCTCGCATTTATCTCAGCAGCCTGGCAAAACTATAAATAATTTAGAATGATCATGTGTTATTGTAATGTAATTTCATTTCAACTATAGTTAATAAGATATGACTTTACAGTGCATACCATAATTGTGTACGCTATTACTTGTAGGCTATGCACAGAAACAACTGCTTTATATGGTGTTAGGTAAAATAATTAGTAGGTATTATGCATGTTTCAGATATTTTTTATTGAACTAACAGTAAATATGTGACTTTTTAAAGTGTTGAGGCAAATCAGAACAACTGAATTGTGCATGCATGTCTTGATCAGTGTGCAGTGTGTTGTACAGAACAGCACAAGGAAAGACAAACGGCTCTGAACTGATTCACCTAGTGCTAAAATAAGCAGTGTGCCTCGTTTTAATTGTCCGCGCTTCTTCATCGACCTTCCTGTCGTGGTGAGTGTTGTCCTCTGGTCACTGAGTCGACGACGTGGAAATGAGAGTTTCGTCCTCAGGGTTCCCGCGCTTCGGCAGCACAGCGCGGGAAGAGCAGAGGCAGCGACTAATTAACCGCCTCTAAATGACTCCCAGATAAAGATAAATGCATCTCAAAATAAACAGTACAACCATTAGACCTTAATTAGTAAACTAATTAGCAAAACCGCCTTAAAGCCATTAACGTTACCCCAATAACCGCGTGACTGGTCACATACAGGTATCTACGTCCATAAACGCACCAAAAGTTATTTTAAAATGTCCTCAGCGTAGTTTTCCTCCTCGCTGCTCTTTGTAAATTACCCAGAAATGCACAATGCCGGTAATTGATCTGATATAATCTCTCACCAGTCCTCCATCAACTCCCCTGTGTGATGATATGAAATTGCTCCGGCGCGCGCTCGCGCACACCAAATCAATTATGGCAAGAAATACTTGTCATATCCACTTCCCTCTCTATTTACTCCCGTAATTTTGATCCTTTTGGGAATTACACGAGGAGACGCGATGTTTAGTGTTTCCGAAATGTTAACCCAGCAAAAAAAAGAGAACGTAATGAGTTTAGTAAAATGTGCCCTGTCAGTTTGCCCAATAGACCGATGCATGCAGTTCCCCGTTTAGCCGCTGGATGGCACTCTTGCTACACGCATTTGCCTTGAATATAAACCTTCCCTTCTTGACCTTACTTTTCTCAACGCAAATACAGATTGCCTCAGCTGGTTCTTCCACATTTGTGTCACGCTGGCTGTACTACAGCCTTGCATGCTGTTCTGTAAGCCAAGTGGCTATTCATTCGGCAACTTGCAGTGTGCAAGAAGAAGCTCTGCCGTCATACAGAGTGCAAACTACCGTAGCTTGTTCACACACACCGTGCCCATAGGCTGTCAGCTGGGCTCTCAGCAGACCCGACCTCTCTCCTAGTAGCACCCCACTCCCGCTCTGTCATTTAGAAGAGATTATATCTAGCACCACAGTTCCAGTGTGAGCCTGGGGGTCTGGTGGGGGGCCCGGTAAACTCCCTGTGGTTGCGGAGATTGCTTTCCATCCTCCATGCCCCCCAGCATGGAGAGAATCAGAAGTAATGCACCACAAGTTTAGTTTTAGAGGGGGATGCGACCATGGAGAATGATCTTGAATAATGCCACACTTCAGCTATCGGCAAAGCATGGTTAGTGGTAGAATTATCTAGGAGGCAGTATTTCAGTTGTGCGTATGTGTGAGCTACTGTAAGAGTTGTGGGTGTTTTCTTAGTCATTTATAAAAAGTTTATATTGAGACTGCTTACATAAACATATTAATAATGACTGTATTCTAATAATGCGAGTGTCTAATTTGCCAGATAACAAGACATTTCGAGAAATCATATTCTTAATCACATTTTCACCCTCCTTTTTTCATAAAAATAAAAAATAAAGAATCTCACTGTATGTAATGAAGTTATTAGTGTATTTATTTTTATTATTGATTTTAAGAACACTTGACTACACTACATACTATGTGTATACCCACACCTTTTACCTTTTAAAAAGTAATTTGCTTAAGTATTTTAGCTGTTATTTTGAAACGTATACATTTAGGAAATTTTACCAAATGTATTTTATCCACTCTTAGTTTTTTTTTTCTTCTTCAGTTTGTTGTAAATATTAATCTGCTGTTTCCTTAACTGATTTCCTATTTTCAAATAGTGTACTTGACTATTTCTACCATTTTATTGATGGGCATTTTCTTCTTACACAGGTTGCCTGTCTGATTCGTGTCCCGACTGAAGTAGTGAAGCAGAGGACACAGGCCAATCCCTCTCTCAATACCTACAGGGTGCTGCTGAATACACTACAAGAAGAGGTATTGTGTATGTGTGTGTATGTGTGTGTGTGTGTGTGTACTGTCAGCTTGACTTACAGTCAACTTAAAGTGCACTTGAGTTCACTTGACCTGTCATGTTACAGACAGATGAACGGGTGGATTGATTGATGCATGAGTCATTCTGTAAAGCAACCAGATGAAAATGCCATGTCTTTTTGTTTGCTTAGAGATGGCTTTCTTTTTTCTCACTGCAGGGTTTCAGAGGCTTGTACAGAGGTTATGGCAGTACAGTACTTAGGGAGGTAGGCTGGCTTTCCTGTACACTTCACTACTTCTGCTCTATAATTAAACAAATGCATTTGATTTGAGTACCTCTTAAATGCATGGGTGCATAGGCGGAGTTTAGGGGGGGCCAGACCAGAGCCAATCAATTTTGTCAAACATGAATCTGTAAAGGGATTTACAACACGTAAATTCATTCTCTCCGACCGTGTCCGATCTGGGTCTGTGCCAGCAAAAACGCGAGAGCAGATTTAAATTCAGCAGTTAATGATGTGATGCATTGAACGTTCTAATCACACCGCCGCTGTCACCACTTTTCCACTTTTCCACAAATATTGCAATATGCACAGACGAACTCAGGACTGATTTTTCTACTGCACAAAAAAATTCGAGTTGATTGCAAATATATGAGGAGAGAAGTTAGTGGATATCTACGCAAATCGGAAAATAGGCGGATTCTTCTGGTTTGTATTCCACTTTTTGTGTAGTCTACCAGTCATTGTTAATTTTAAATGTATTTTGATTTAAGAATAAATTAAAAAGGCTACAAATAATTGAAAGTGGAAAATATGGTAAGCTGTATGTAAACGAAAGTTTTCCTGGTCTACCGGTAGGTGCCCCTCCAGGCAAAAATGTGAAACTCCGCCTATGCATGGGTGCGTGCAGGAGGGTACATACCGGTTTATGTGTCTGTGTGCAAAAATTCAGCATGAACATTCACTACCCTCCAAAGGTTTGAAAACACCCCTAGCAAAGTGTAGTTTTGGGTCATATCAGCATAAATCCTTATTATTTTTTTGGTGCGAATACAGGACTAAAGCTCGGATGCCCAGATTTTGCAGAGCTGTAATAGCAGCTAATAGTGGAAACTTTGATTAATCGAAAAATGCAGAAACTGTTTATGCAATAACATGTTTTTGTTGTCCCTTATCAGTCCAGGATTATCAGGATTCATAAATGTTTTTTTTTATTAGTTTAGTACTCATGCAACTATTACACATTTGTTTAAGACTTCAGACCAAATGCAGTAAATAAATAAAGACAGGATTTTATTTTCAAGCAAAATGTTGCCTTTTTTTAAACCGATCTCTCTTTGATTAATCATCTGCTTCCTCGAAAACCTGCAGCGCATGATAATGCGTATTGAGTTATAGGCAAGGCTCATATTTTTTCATTTGCTTCCCGAATTTATTTTCGCCTCCTTCATGTCACATACTGACAGAAGACAAAGATAAAGGAAGTGAAATATTCGAAATCTAAGAAAACTTGTTGTCTGCATGAAGGTGACACTCATTTTTCCGTGAGGTGATATTGTCTCTCACTGCGGGGCCATCCTGTACTTATTTTCCGCCTCACTTAACACACTTTATTCACGCAAACTCCATCTGGACATAAAGAAAAGAGAACAACAAGCTTTTTCTGATTTCTCCAAGGGCTTTTGAATAAATGAATACATTTTGGATGAGAGCAGGCTGCTGAGGCTGAATACTAAGGGCCAGATAAAATAGAGGTGCCGAAAGGTGCCCTGCTTCTTCCTTGGGATTGGCTTTGACGTGTGTCAGGAAGCTAATTCATTTCCTCGGCCCGCTATCTTATCCAGCACCGCAACCCTGTCAGGGTAAGTTTGTTTATCCTGACTGCCAAGTCCTCCTCACACAAGGATTTAATTGGGGTCTTCTCCATTATGCAGATTCATTAAAGAACCCCGGACAAGAGGTTGTGATGAGATACAGCCTGACAAAACACGCTCGTCGATCACGAAAAGAGAGAGATGGGATGGCAAGCAGTTAAATGACAAACAAATCCCTGGTGTGAAAAGAAATTCTCTCATACATGATACAAGATGTCAATTTCAATTAAGGGTAAATCACAACAGTTACCAACAA
This sequence comes from Enteromius thamalakanensis, assembly GCA_032357475.1. Classification (NCBI taxonomy): domain Eukaryota; kingdom Metazoa; phylum Chordata; class Actinopteri; order Cypriniformes; family Cyprinidae; genus Enteromius; species Enteromius thamalakanensis. Next base: position 12,534,935 of record JAUCMT010000013.1, read on the forward strand.
TGTTTTATAAAACCACGATTCTATTACTGGATCAAAAATAAGTTAAAACAGCAATATTGTGAATCATTATTATTACAATAAGATTTGCTGCTTAATAAACAGCTGCACAGCTTATTATTTTTGATTACAAAATGTGTGTGTGTGTGTGTGTGTGTGTGTGTGTGTTTGTGTATATATATATATATATATATTAACAGTCAAGACTGAAATTATTCATACCCCTGGCAAATTCTGACTTACTGAGTTACTTTTATTCAACCAGCAAGTTTTTTCTTGATTAGAAATGACACCGGCATCTCCCAGAAGATAATAAGATGGTGTACAAGAGGCATCATTGTGGAAAAAAACTATTATTTATCTTTTATTTACATTTGAAAAGTGGCATGTCCAAAATTATTCATACCCTTTGCAAACTGGTTAAATCCATAGTTTTATACAATTCCAAACAGTCTAAGCGTTTGATTGATGTGATAGCCAGTAAACAATAATTTTGGACATGCCACTTTTTGTTCAAATGTAAACAATGATGAATTATAGTTTTCACATTGATGCTTCTTGTACATCATCTTATTATCTTCTGGGAGATGCCGGTGTCATTTCTAATCATGGAAAAACTTGCTGGTTGAATGAAAGTAACTTTAAGTCAGAATTTGCCAGGGGTATGAATAATTTCGGGTTTGACTATATGGTTGTTTTTTTTGTTTTTTTTAATTTGTGTTTTCAAAGAATCATGGCATCATGGAAAGTCAGTTAGATCATACAAATATTATAAAATTGGTGTATATGATTTGCTTTATATGCCATTCAATAGGTTAATGTAGAGAACAAGCCACAATTTAAAGCGGTAGTTCATCCTCATAGTGATAGTTTCACTGGTCCTCATTTCATTTCAACACTTTTTTTTTCATTTTCTTTTTACTGTTAAAGAAATTTAGAAGAAACCTGGTAATCAATAGGGAACAGCAATTGTTTGGTTGTTTCACAGTTCTACAAAATATCTTCATGTTCAATGTAAAAAAGTTTTCCTTCAAATTTTATTTATTTATTTATTTTTACAAAATATCTGACATATTGTTCCTCTCTTGTTTATAATTTGGTTTTAGGAGTCCCAAAAAACAACAAAAAATGGTTAAAAAACACTTCTTTAAATTTTTTGTAATACTGTATGCATTTATTTTTGCGGTATTTGTTCAACGACTCCCAAACTATTCATTTAACGATTAATTTTTCCTATCTCCTCCAGTGATTTGTCCATTTCGTTTGAAGCAGTGACTGTGAGCTTTTAATGCTCCAATAGCAGCACCTAGTGGCAAAGAATGAATCCGCATTTTCATTCAGACCAACGTGAAAAAAACAAGTGGGCGCAATATGCTGATGTTTAATTTTGTGTACGTTTTGAGTTCTTGTTCTTTATCACGTTTTGTCAGTGTTTGACAGAATGCTGAACTTATTTCTTATTAAATGCACTCAGATTCCTCTTAGTGTTTTCCTCTCTTTCTCTTCCACCCTTGGTCTGATCTCTAGTTGACACTGAAGGCAAAGAGCCCCAGAGGTCTTGGAATTGCCAGAGATCAATTTGTCTGACTTATCCCAGTGTTTATGTTGCTGTTGTTCATTGGTCACAGTGGAATGTGTGGCTAACAGGTGGAAGTGCGTATGCTTGACCTGCAGTGCAGTGTGGATTTGCTTCTCTTTACTTCTAACACAAGCAAAGGGAGGATAAGAGCCAGGGGTATGCGGGGTTTTTTTATGCTTGTCTGGTGGATTCATTCTACAATCAATTTCCTGTCAATTTTCCACAGTACTTTGGTCTCCCATTTAACTTCTTTAAATGTCGTTTCCAATCATTTACAGATTGAGAACCAGAATGTTATTCTGACTTTTCAACAAGGGCTGTAAAATATTAAACCCAGAATGTACAGTATGTTGCAGTTTCACTAAGAGCATTTTCTATGACTTTGGCATATTGGAAGATTCAAGTTATAGAAATGAATACTTTTATTTACCCAAGAATGCATAAATGTGATTTAAAGTGACAATAAACATTTGCACTATAACAAATAAATGTTCTTTTAAGCATCCTGAAACATCAGCTTCTGCAGAAATATTACCCAGCATGACTGTTTTTAACACTGATAATAAGAAGGTTTCTTGAGCATCAAATCAGCATATTAAAATGGTTTCTAAAGTATCTTGTGACACTGAAAACTGGAGCAAGAAATCTTGGGCATCGCAGGAATAAATTACATTTTAAAATATATGAAAATAGGAAATAGTTATTTTAAATTTAAAATGTATTTTCACAACATTACTATTCTTTATGATAAAATAAATGCAGCCTAAGAAAAAGCATAAGACTTTAGCAAAACTGCAGTGGGCTTCTGAGGGTTAAAGTTTCAGGGCTGGATTTATCATAACTTCAATCAGATGTTTTTAGAGCGCAGCCATCCAGTTATTTAGCCCTGTCTCATTACTCTGGGATCTTTTCTATTGTCTTTATTATATCTGATTAGAAGGCATTAAATATGCTTGCCATGCACATTCCTCGGCATGTTTCACAATGATGTGTGACGTGAATGTGTGAGTATATACATACATGTATTAGCATTCAAATACCGTTTAGTATTTATTTTCTCTGAGCTAGTTGGATGGCTGGCAGAGGTTTTGTTTATTTGAACTGTGGCATATATCGCTGAAAGATTTACAGCACACGTGTGAAGGCATGGAGACATCATTTCTGTCCTCCACCTGAGCACATCGTGCCTCCAGCAGAAGTGTAAGAGTTTTGAAGAATGTGGTATGGTGTCGGGATAAAAGGTGCTGTTTCCATACTGGCTGTGTAATAAAGAGGGCTGGTGCTAGCATGGAGGGCTTGCATATCAACCGTGACGTGGCAGACCAGCTGTTGCCGAGGCTGTTGGTGAGAAAAAAAAAGGTCCAGCTCCCTCCAAACCTCAAACTAAATTGCTAATCCGGGTCCCACTGGGGCAGCGAGCCTCATATTCCTACACCACTGACGGCACTCGTTCTCGTTTAACTGACTGGTGCTTGCCAGGTTGCACGCCATTTGAACTATGAGAGTGAAGTGAGGATGCCTTTTAAAATTCCATTCAGTTCCAGAATTTGAATTGAAGTAGTGTGTGGGATTAGAATTTGATTTAAATATGAGAAATTAGAATTAAATTTAAAAAGTCACCTTTAAATTTATTTACCCTTTAAATATATATATATAAAAAAATTGTACTTCCTAAAACATTATATATAATTTTAATAAGAAGTTTTGTGTTATTAAAAACTTATGGAAGCCTGTTTCCACCACTGAATAAATAATAATAATAAAAAAGGATATTGTGATATTTTACCTAAGAATTCGGACTTTTTTTCCTCAGAATTGCATGATTTAATTGCGAGATATAAACTCAGAATTGTGACTTTATATATATTTTTAACTCCCAATTGTGTGAAATTAAGTCGCAATTCTGACTTTTTTCTTAGAATTGTGAGATATAAACATGCAACTGAAACAGCAGAATTATTAGCAGAAAAAAAAGAACTGCAAGTTTATCTCAAAATTCTGACTTTATATCTCCCACTACCGACTTTATATCTTGCAATTCTGACTTTATATTTCACGATTCACACTTTATAACTCAAAATTCTCACTTTATATCTAGCAACTTTAAAACTTGCAATTCCGAGTTTATATTTCACAATTATAAGACAATAAGTCAGACTTGCGAGTTTGTGTCATGCAATTCTGAAAAAATAAAATAAATTTTGAGACAAAAGGTCGCAATAACCCTTTTTTTATGTTTTGGTGGCGGTCACAGGCTTCCATAAAAGCTTCAATAAATGAAACCAAACATTGTGATATAATGAATTAATACAGTGCTTGAAATGCAACATATAATGTACAATTATCCATTATGTTTGTTACACTGTTAATGAATTCTCAGGATGCTCTTATTTTTATAGTTTTATAAGTTTTTTTTATACTTACTGACATTTTTTTAAATTTGGTGCTTTTGGATACTATATTCATTATTTTGACATTATTGAACTTATATTAAAATATGTAAATAATTAAATGTTAAAATGGAAATAAAAATTATAACATATATATATATATATATATATATATATATAATTGTTCTGTTTGGTAAATATTTTACAATAAGGTTCCACTAGTTAGAGTAACTGATGTCAATTGACTATGAACAATACATTACAGTATTTATTATTCTTTGTTCACGTTAGTTAATAATAGAAACGTTAGTTAAGTTGGCTTGAAAAAGCCAACTTACTGATCTACTATTTAAACTTATTATTATTATTCCGAAAATTGTTTTGATACAAAATGGCAAGCTCCAATCTCATTGGCTGGCTTCGGCAAGTTAACATGAATAGGTTTTTTCAGAAAAGCTAGTCATAAAATGAGTGTTTGTTACATTTATGTGGTGCACTTGGTAGCATATAGTCCTTTAGTCACTTCATTTATGCTGTTAAACATCATTTTGCATGTCTTGTCCAAGTACGCAGCTCTTCACCAGGATAAGTTACAGAGTGGACCAGACTTTATGTCGTCAGTTAGAAGTCTGGCTACGTGAGACTATTTGCGGCTTGAGCAAAATGACCCAAAGAGAGTTGTGTCTGGTTTGCAGATGGTGCTGATGTAGTGTAGGGATGTTTGGGCCAAGGTGTAGAGAGGTTTAGCGGTGTGTGTGTGATGAGTAGACTCTATGTGCCTCAGAGTCCACTCTTTCCACTCTCCCAGGGACTGGTTTTGGCGGGTCTTCTCACAAGGCTGTTGATCAGCATTAGAGGAATCCTCTTATGTGATAGCGCTGAACAAGACACTTCATTTGTCTGGGTCTTCCCGAGGAGTCGAATTGGATACAGACGTCTGTATGTGTAGAAAAGAGCCTTCTCACACGCACACACTCCACATATGAACACTTGAGGTAGCAGCGTAATACACAGAGATTGATGTATAGTTCATGTTGTTGGTGTGCACTTCAGACTCCCATTCCTGTTCGCCTCCAATCCGTCATCCTTTTGATTCTTTCCTCATGCTGGGACTCCTGTCTAGCACTGCTGTTAGATTATTCCATTACCCAAAATGCTTTGCAGGACACGTTAGTCTCTAATAGCGTAACAGTCACGCAGCTCCTCTCGCCAAGCTTTCTGGAATTTCTGGAAGTCCCAGAACGGCCTGAAATGTTCATATTTCTATCCGTAGTCATAACGATCAACTCAGTCAGCTCAGGGACATGGTGGTTTTGTAGATTAGATATATAGTATGCTTTACACAGACAATTCTCCTGATCCTAACAAGAGCTCCACATATGCGGTATTGGAGCTCAGACTGTGATGCATTAGTTAGAAATATTTACACAGTCATAGGTGTTTATAATTAATATTGATTTTGAGTGTGTTTGTAGGGTATCACTCGCAGCCTCATGATACAATATACACAACTGGATTGCATTTGAATAGCACCATGAGTAAATCTGGATGTGTTGTGAAATGCACCCAACATATATACATATGCTAGATATTAATAAATGATAAAAAATACCAAAAATACATTCTATGGGCCAAAATGATTGGTTTTCTATCAATTATCTGTTATGCCAAAAATTATTAGGAAGTAAAGATAATTTTCAATGAAGATATTTTGTAAATTTCCTACTATAAATATATTAAAATGTAATTTGTGATTATTTTTATGCAGTGCTTCAGTTGGAAAACTTTAAAGGCATTTTTCTTAATTTTTTATATATATATTTATTTATTTTATATATATAATTATTTTTAGAGAATACTTTAAAACAGCATATTAGAATTATTTCCAAAGAATCATGTGAAACTGAAATCTGATAACATTTGTACATGTTAAAATATAAAACAGTCAATTGTATTGTAATAATATGTCAGTACTGATTTGAGACTCCCTCAAAGTTTTGGCTGACGCTCTTGTGTACCCCTGGGAATTTTTAAACCTCTGATATACTATGATCATATCTGCACAGCCATAGTTTGATACATCCAAACCAAGAATTGCTTTTCCAAGGGTACCTTTGATGTTTGCAAGATGGCAAGTTGTTGATCTGGTTATCATCTTGCAGTAATTATTACTAGCCTAATATCAATATGCTTTAAGTCTTGGACTGTCTCTTTTCTCCAGATACAAAGAAGGCTTTGTAGCACAAGAATACTTTTACCAAAACTGGACAAGTGTTTCATGCACACCTTCTGCACAGTGTCTTCCAGATAAGCTTCCAAACATCTTTATCAGACTGAGGTTACTGAGTTTATACACAGTATTATTGCTTGTTGGTTAATGTCAGTGTAGCCCGGAGAAATTGAACACCTTGCCTGAAGATGGTATTGTGTTAAATAGGAGCTTTTATATTACTGAAAAAATTTGCTTTTACTGTATATTAATATATAAATTAGTATACAATTTTATATGATTATATTTAAATTAAAGCATTTTGTTAAATTGTATAATATTTCACAAAACCTTGATGTTTAGAGAAGCAAGACGTTTGACTTTGCATGTTCCAATTTTTTTGTATTTATTTATTTTAACAGTAACAGTCAGGTTTTTGTCGCTGTGGCTTTGTGAGCACGTTCTGTTTGCTGGTTAGGTTGTTTTAATTAGCGTATCTGGCTAGGTCCTGGGGTTATGTTTGCTTCCCACAATTTTCTGCGTGTTTGCCTCAATCCGAGCAGAAAACCATCTCAGCCCCTCACATATGGTTTCAATAAGGGCCGCCGGTCTGGCTGGGGACCCAGAGAGAAAGAGGGGTTGGGGTGTGTGGGGGGTTCTTGTCCCTCTGCTGGCCCACAGACCTGTGACCTGAGCTTGAATGTGCCTCTGAGCAACAACGAACTAACATGCTCACACTCACGCAAACATACATAAAGTCAGTGTGGCTCTAGGGGCTCACCACCAACCGCCATGAGAAAACGCATGTGTCAAATTAATTTGATGCATAAATATAATGTAAAAATAATAACATTAAAACTAGGCAGCGCCTGATCATGCCTAACTTTTACTACACACTTAATGAATTATATTCTTATTTCCATTAGAATTCATAGCCAGTAGGGCTGGATTTACAGTGGGTACGGAAGGAATTCAGACCTGTGAAAAAAAAAAAAAAAGAGTGAAAAATTTAAGGGGCTCTGAATACTGTCTGTACCCACTGTATGTGTTTTTTTCCCCCCCTAATATCGAACAAGCAGGGTCCAGGTCACATGTGGGCATATTTTACATAAATCGCTTCACTTAAATAACCAAATAAATATGTTTATTTAAATGTATTCCATTTTAGTTAAATAATTGAATTAAGCAATTTTTGTCGTACCTTTGAGCTGTATATTAAGGCTACATTTAATTGATTAAAATACAGTAAAACAGTAGTATTGTAAAATATATTAATTTAATGAATGAATGAATGAATGACAATAAATGAATGAAAAACAAAATAGTTAAAGATTTATTTCTGTTTTGCAATCTACATTTTAAGCATCATTACTCCAGTTTTCAGTGCCATATGATCCTTCTATTATTCTAAATAATTGATGTTTTATTGTTAAGATGTTATAAGGATAATACATTTATATGCATGTTTAAAACTACATGCAGTTTTTTTGTTTGTTTGTTTTTTTAACTATATGAATAATCATTTATGAAGTAAATTGTTAAAATGCTATTGATATTATTTCACAAAACTGCAGTTTTCCCCACTTTCTCTAGATACAAGGCTTTGTAGAACAAGAACACTTTTATATAATTTTATATAAATAGTAAAAAATTATTTATACTTAAAATATTTATACTGAAGCTAATTGTTAATGTTAAATTGATACTATTTTTTACAATTTTTTTCCCACAAAAACATTTTTCTTTTTCTTTTTTTTTTTGAAGTTGTTTTGTAGCTGTGAAAAATGGCTATAAATACAATAAAATAATCGTAATTATTCTTCACAATTGTTGTGTTTTTATGTAATGTTATATCAAAATCTAAATTATTTTGCTGCACATTTTTTAGTTATAATTCTACTTTTTTATGTCATTTTGTGTGCTTTTCTAATCTAATAATGCTTGCATCAGAAGGCAGTAAAAGAAGGGAGCAAGTCTTCCCTCCTAGAGGGTGATATGCATTGCCCTTTTCATGAAAGAGCGGTGCCCTTGTAAAACAAGTGTGAGGTTAACCTCTAATTGCAGGGTGAGTTTCGCTGTCTCACACTGTGATTTATTTCCCTCGCGCCATCTCTCGCTCCGTCCTTCCCCAAACTTGTTTTCAGTGTATTTCTCCTTCAGTATTTTCTCAAAACACTCACTGCCTTTCATTTTGAAGACATCTTTTTCTTTTCTCAGTAGTTTATCTCCAGGGCAGCGATGCTTATGTGTCCTGGAGTTGTGTACGTAACCCCAGCGGTCTCTGGAGAAAAATGGAGTCTAAGCACCAAGCTGCGTGATAATGGGAGGTTGAAGGTGAACGGCTTTACGGGACAGTTAATGTTATTATTACAGCTTGAGCGAGGGAGCTCTTTCCGATCGATAATTATTCCGGATTTGGTTGTAACATTGCGTTCAGGGTTTTAACCAATTACCATGTCTCAGATGTGATGTATTAACTAGCTTGCTGATTTTCTTCCACATGTTTGACCCATTTATCAGCATTGCATTCACATTTCAGCATTTCCTGTGTCTAAAAGTGTAAGGTCAACAGATGTTGAAGTAACAAATGCCTTATGCCAGATTTTATCTGGCAGGACAATATGAATGAACTTCCATTGTTTTAACACATAATATAAATCACAGAAAGCACAATGTCGTCTATTAGCAAGCAAGTAATCATGGCCAATTCGACTGCACTATTGCTCTCCTGAGGGATAGTATTGAACTAAATTGAATGAAATCATGGTGATGTCATAGCAAACTGCATTCTGGGAAGGCAATAAATGTGGCTGTTATGCGGAAAAATTGTGTTTTTGCTTGGGTTAGGGTAAGCTTCCTTGTAATGTCAGATAAATAGGAAAAAATGATATCTGCACAATGCAGAAAGGGTTGTGTAGATGATTGGTGAATTGGGAGGACGCACCTGTCGAAGAATTGACTGCTGAGAGCTGAAGACTGACTCTAATGTTTAGTTTAGCTCATATAACAGCAGCCCACTGCTGGAAACATCTGTAGAGACCCCGTCAGGTTTGGGGGTGAGAGGATGATGTCACTGCTTCATGTCAAATAACTGCACTTATTTAATCTTAAGCGGAAGAAAAGTCTTTCAGGAAGCCCTCAGCGTTTGCTGTTTCCATTGTCTAACTTTTGATTGTTTGGTATACATGAGACGTCCTGTTTTGTGGCTTGTTTTATGATTTTAGAGGCTTTGTTTCTTACTTTTCTAAAGGTTTAGACACTCTGCCGTGAAGTCACTCTCATCGAACTCATTTTAATTCACCAAACAGTTTTTATTTTTTGTTAGTTCAGTAGGAAACGTTTGGCTTTGTACAGTTTACCTGTACCGTTATCCGTTATAACAAGTTGTGGATCTGGTTATCATTTCGCAGTAATTAGTCTATTACTAGCCTTATATGCTTTAAGTCTTGGACTGTCTCTTTCTCCAGATACGAAGAAGGCTTTTTTGCACAAGAATACTTTTACCAAAACTGAACAAGTGTTTCATGCACACCTTCTGAACAGTGTCTTCCAGATAAGACTGAGGTTACCGAGTTTATACACAGTATTATTGCTTGTTGGTTAATTATAATTTATTAATGTTTTCTTTTGCCATGAATAGTAACTGTACCTGGCATGGCGTTAAATCATAAATAAATAATAATTGCTTGTTGGTGAATGTTAGTGTTGTTAGATGCACACCTCAAACCTAAGAGAGCTTTTTGTGTAAATATATATATATATATATATATATAATTATTAGAACAAATTGTTATTATATGCAATTTTGTTTTATTTTATATTTTATAAATATATTATTTTATGTCCGTTTTTTTTGTTTGCTGTTTTGTAAATTATCATATTATTAAAATTATTAAAATAATTATGTGTACTTATTCAAATTGTTAATGTGAATTCAATATTTATCTCTTTATTTAACTTCTAACAAAAATACATGCATTTGTTCTTTTTCTTAACATAAAAAAGCTGTTAATATGATAAAATAATCACTAAATCATGATAATAATTAATCTCTTGATTTTTAGATCTTTAGAAAGCAAATTAAAAAAATAAATTATAATATTAGATTGTAGAAATCAGAATTGGTGAGTGTAAAAATATGTAATGAATGTATACAAATTCATAATGCATTGAAAATATATTTTCTGCAAGTTTTTTGCATTGCTTACAGAACTTCCTTTTGTCCCTTTGGGGACCCTAGTTTGAAAACCTCTGTTAAACAACTAATTCTGAATTTAAAATCCTTCTGTATATCCTTTCATCTTTTCTCTCTCTCTCTCTTTTCCGGCCCATCCTTTATCTTCTCTCATGCACTCTCTGTCTTTCTCAGACTTTCTTGTATGCCCCCAAGGACCACCATCCATCTCACAGACACTGTCAGCACCTAACTGGTCCAGCCAGAGGGCATAGATGTCACATACACATGGATTATAAATTGACTCTAAAAGATTTCCTCTGACATCATGCCCTGCGTGCGAGGCTGCGCTCCGCGCTTGAAAGGGCCTCCATATCAGCCGAATAGGTTCCTGTGCTTGTTTGTGTGCACGCATACACCTGTACCTCACACTGGTCACTGTCGGAATTGAATTTCTCATTTTGTTGCCGGGGCATTCACCTGTTCGAATGAGAACAAAGGAAACAAGCAGTCCAGCCGTGGACCCGGTAGCTTGTTGATAGGGGTGCGGTCTATGTTTTCACTGTTCTTTTGTTCACTTGTTGCATCAGCCTGGCACACTTGCTGCGACAGCACAATGCAGCCCTGGCCAGAAAATCCCCCCACAATGTAAATATTATGTGACGGTTCTGGGAAGCGTTTTCGTTCATGTCAATGGAATTGCACTCTTGAATATTTGCCAGTTCACTGATTCCAAACGGTCCTTAACCACATTACCCCTCCCTCGCTTCTTCATTTCTTCTCTTTCTTTTTTCCCTCCAGCCTTGAACAAGTCTTAATTTGTTTAGAATGTTATTACCCAGAACTTTAACTTGCGTGTAACAGGCGCTGACGTCTGATTGGCTGGCTGCGTTAGTCTGCGCCTCCTGATTGGCTGATTGGATCATTCTAGCGCTCCAGGCTTGTCCAAGCACAGTCAGTGAAAGTCTTCATGTGAGGCCTGTCAGAATTCCTCAGCGAGTGCATTCACATATCCAAACACAAAAGAGTATTGAACATTGCTGATTCATGCTTTCTCCATACACTCTTCCAAATGATCGTATTTATCATGGATGGACCATTATGGGCCCACCAAAGAACCTTTCAGTGATCTGTTCTTCAATTTTTTTTAGTGTAAACTGTTAAGAGCATTTTAATAATCTAAATGGCTGCATGATAATAGTTAAATGATTGATATTTAGCTTACAAATATAATTGTGATTCTTGTCATTCACTTTTTGTAGCCTTTCGTCAGAATTATTAGACTTGAAGCGCAAATCAAGAGAATGTGAAATGGCTTGCTTGCAGTTTTAGTTACATCGTGAAAGTTGCATTGTGAAAGAAAACTAACTAACATCTTAGCATAGATCAATACACTCCAGCTTACGTGTTTGCACAGGGTTTTCAGCTCATTAGCTTTTTTCCGTAATGAAGAGAGCATATGTGCATGCTCGCCAAGTTGGGAAGATTACATAAACCCTATGCAAAATATGTTTTGCAGTGCTTCCCACATATAGACTTAACCTGGGCGGGCCGTCCTGGTATATTAACGGCTGCCCAAGCATATTTGGTGACACGTTTTTTGTTTTTATACTGTTATTATCCTCCTACACTTGTTTTTATCAGCCCTAGATCATGTTAGATAGACGGTATTGATTTGATCAGATGACGTGCATTACAAATCAGGATTTAAGGAGTATAGTGAGAGTGATTCCAGGTAAGCTTGTATTAATGAGTCGTGTTTACGGTTTTATGTATGACAACAGAAAAATGTTGTAAACGGCTATATTGGGCATTTAGTTGTGTTACAGTATGTGAGTTCATAGAGTAGAGCAGATCTGAAGTCCCAAACTCATCTGCATGCCAACTTTACCCAATGACATCACAAAAATGCAAGTTAACATGTGACGTCACCTGCAGCCACAAGTATCACAGTATCATTGATTTATGAAAAAATAACAAGCTCTTGAAATCTGGCAACCGCAACCTTGCAAAGGCAATGCAACATAATGCAAATGCCAAAATACATTGAAACATTTAAAGGATAGTTAACCAACAAGCAATTATCACAGATGAGTATGCTTACTAAATTGAGAGAAGCAGAAATTGTGATCTTTGCGCAGCCATAAATAAAGGCACCTTTGTGTGGAAAGTCAGAAAGTTGAAATGTCAAATAAGATCCTTTGTTTATACACCTGTGTTGTAGAAATGCACTTATACTGTGCCATACCGTTCAGATTTACATTCAAACTTCATATCAGGTCAACGGATTCAAATGTTGTGGGAGCTTATGCATGTTTTCTGTACGAGGGAGCAGGCCTCTCTCTTCTCAGCCAAGATTATATGACCATAGGGATGTGTGAAACACAACACAGCCTCTTGCTCTCTCTCCTCTGAAAAAGCATTTGGGGCATCCCACTGGCTTTCTTTCAGCTTATTGATTTTTCCATTATTTACGTGTTTATTTATTTTCTAAACTGGCTCCCAGAGGAGTTTTTATAGCACTAGGGTTTAAATCACATTTTTGAGGCTCACAAAAGATCAGCGATACACATGCTACACCATTAATATCAGCCATGTATTGGCCCCAGAATACCCTCCCTCCAACTGAACTGTGAGTTACACTTATGTAAAAACATTTTTCTTAGCTTTTTCACATTGCTGTGCAATTTCAAATTTCAAATTTAAACTATTCATTTTAAAATGAATATAGGCTTATTATGCTTAAAACGTTGTTTCTGATATTCTCACCAAGGCTGCTTTTACATGTATTTGAGAAGGTAAACAGTAAAAACAGTAATATTGTGAAATATTGTTACAAATGCCATACGTTTTAAAAATGTAGCTTATTATTGTGATACAAAGCGTCACATAAAACAATTCTTATCATTATCAATGTTGGAAATCAAATTGTTTTCAGGATTACCTGTCTGAAAAGTTCCAAAGAACTGCATTTATTTAGTATGAATATTTTCTAACAATAAAAATGTCTTTACTGTAACTTTTGATAAATGTCTTGCATACTAACTAAAAATAATAATTTATTTAAAATAAAGTCTTAACTGTAATCTTTTGAAAAGTATATTTCTTTTTGTATTAATATTATCATTTTATATGATATATTTTATAGATTTTTAAAAATAATTTATTAATCTCATTTTTAAAGAGGAAATAATAGAATTATAAATTATTATTAATACTTTGTTTTTAGAAAGTGTTTCTCTGCTGTTTTTTTAAAGCTGCATGGCCACATTAATTGAATGCAAAGACATTTATGCAATGTGGCTGAAGTATAATACTGCTAATATTATTATTTATAAGTTAAATCTAATTTGAATTCATGTAATTTATATTAACATAATTCAAACAAACATGTTGTTTTCTTTAATGCTTCTTAAATTTAGGTTATGTTTATATTATATATTTTATATATATTTTTTTTATTTATAATTTATTTATTTAATATCATTTTTAAAGAGGAAATACTAAAAGCATATAAGCATTCCCCAGTCTTTGTGTTTATATGTAGGTGTTTTAAGACTGTTCAAGTTACATGTTTCAAATGTTTGTGTATTTTTCATGAGAGATTTTTCTGGATCTGTTCCATAATTAGAAAACTAAAGATAATAGATCTCATGAGGGAGCTCAGGTGTCAGGTGTGGAATGCATATTCACTAACACCCACACACGCACACACACACACACAAACACACAAACAGTAACAGTGGTGAGCAAACATGCCTGTACAAACACAAATGTGACATCCAAACGTACGCACACGGACACACACGCACACACCTGTGATGAGCCTCATAAATCACTCAGGACACAAACAGGTTTAGTGACATGTTTGACTTTGGCAGATGGCTCTGCATAATAAAACGCTCTTTCCCTCACGTTTTCACCCCTCCTGCTCTCCGCCTCCAATTTGTTCCTGTTTGCTTCTCTTCTCACTTCAACAAGCTGTCAATTAAAAGCTTCGGCTGATAAATATGCTTTTGTTAGTGCGCCAGTGTTTGATGTGTTTGCACACTCAAAGACAATCACACGTATCTGTTTGTATTTGCAGGTACTGTCATTATGCTTTGCTATGTATTATTAGGTGTGTGTGAAGAAGGGCCTGTAAAAGTGGACGTTTTCCACACAGCTCTCAGTAATAAATGAGAGTCTGTGGGTTCCTCCAGTCCGTCTGCTGTTTTTATACCCAGCGCTGCTGAATCACGGCTCAGCTGATGATATATCCATCTGGCCCTCATCTACTTCCTGTCACTGTGCCTCATTCGCTTTTCTTCTTTCGCTGAGTGTCTCTGGAGTGGTCTGTATGTCATCCCTATAGGGTTGAGAAATATCCTTTTTCCACTGTGCTTTAATAATTCTTCTTTTTATTTCAGTACTGTACGAATGTGTTCCCTCACACTGAAGACAGAACGGCAAAATCAAGACTGTACTTCTGTTTTTCAAATACAATTTCTCTTACCATTGAACACTATTTTAATTTCAGCTGGATTTATTGGTTTAATTTTATGACTATTTTGACTTTTACAATGGCAGTCCCCTCTTTATCATTAACTCAACCTCTCTGTATCTCACTTTTTTTCAAATATTTTGATTAATTACGTGATTTTGAAAAATGTACACAACAAAAACTGTAATATTTTGAAATATTATTTCAATTTAAAATAACTGTTTTCTGTTTGAATATATTTTAAAATGGAATTTATTCCTGAGATACAAAGCATCATTGCTCCAGTCTTCAGCCTCACGTGAAGAAATCTTTCTAATATGCTGATTTTTTATTATCAGTGTTGGAAACAGTTCAGCTGCATGGATTCTTTGATCATTCAAATATTAAAAAGAGAAGCATTTATTTAAAATGGATAATAATGTTAAAAACTACTGTTACAGTAGTTTACTGTTTCACTTCTGTTCAAAAGTTTGGGATCGGAGCATTTTTATTTTTTATTCTTTGAAAGAAAGTTATACTTTTATTAACCAAGGATCTATTAAATTAACAAAAACAAATCACAGCATAGATTTACATTTTAGAAATATTTTATATTTGGTAATAAATGGAGGAGAAAAAAAGGGAATACAAATCACAGGTTCCAAAAAATATATTTATATTCTAGTAGTAAATCAGCATATTAGAATGATTTCTGAAAGGTTTGAAAGCGACACTGAAGACTGGAGTAATGATGTTTTGTATCAGAGGAATAAGTTACATTTTAAAATATATTCAAACAGTTATTTTAAATTGAAATAATATTTTACAATATTACAGTTTTTTCTAGATTTTTAATCTAATAAATGCTGCCTTGATGAACAGAAGAAACATCTTTAAAAACCATTAAATGTCTTACTGTTCTAAAACTTTTGAACAGTTGTCTAAACACTTTATTTATTCATTCAAACGTCTGTGTTTTTTCTTTTTAAAAACGTTGTCTTTACTTTATTTCTTTAAAACAGTGTTATATTACCTTAATGCAAAGATATTCAAATATTCAAACGCTATCTGTTTTAACATTTATTGCTGTTTATTAACATTTAATATTATTTAATATTTATTAGAAGATTAGATTTTGATTTAACAAGCTTTTTTGTGCAATCCTTTGTTTTCAGAAAATGTTTTTCTATGTAAAGCTGCTTGGTCTCATAAATTTAATGCAAAGAAGTGTAATGATGCTAATATTTATTAATATTTATTAGTTACATTTATTGCATATTCATTTAATTTATAGTTTTTTTTATATATGTTTTTAAATATTAACATCATATTTGCAATAATGCAAAATATATATTTTTAATGCTTTTTTTAAGGTGACTCACATGACCTTTTAAAATCCTGTTCTTTCATACAACTGATAGATATAGTCCACTATTTAATTAACATACTTAATTTAGATTAACTGAAGAAAAGCTCATTGGATCTCATTTCAATCAAGGCAGACTGAAAATGAATGTGAGTTAAATGAATCCAATCGAACTGAATCAGATTTCAGACTGATCTCTATTGCTTTCTCCTCTCATTAGTAGTCATGCAGTACCGTCTGACCTATTAAAGCCATTTGTCAAATAGCATGCAAAGCATCCCCCCCGTCCAATCAAGCTTCATTTAAATGCATTTTGACATCTGTTTTCCTAGATATCACGCCGGTGGCCAGGAGCCTGACAGTGAAGAGCACTGCGGCATACTAATACTCCCGCGGGTAACCCGTCACAAACAAGCAGCCAGCCCTATCTCTCAGTGACAATGTACCTGACAGTTACACCCGGTGATATTGACACGGCCTACAGAGAGAGTGTTTGATGCACATCAGCGTGTTGTTGTTTGTCTGTGGTCTCCAAATTGACAAAACCACTCTCTCTACCATTACGGCTTGGTTTTTGGTGCAGTAAAACTTCAAAATGCACATCAGGGATGAAGTGTAAGACTAATGTGCTTAAATCGATATCGGTACAGCTGGTCAGCAGTCAGACCACACATGTCAAATGTGTCGTCCTCCACTGGACCGACTCGTGAAGAAGCCTTCTGGCCTTTAGTCAAAAACCTGCTTTCCATCCTTCTGTCTTTCCATATCCGTCATCCCCTCTCTCTTGTCAACCATTACGGCCTTATCAATATAAATCTGACCATCTGTGTTGCTCAGGCGCCCCGTCTCTGCCAGAAGTGTTAAACTTGCACATAAATCAGCCGTGCTTCGTTTCTGTTTGCAGATTCCTCTAAGCGTTCCTCCTGAGCACGGAGACGCTGAATTTATCACGTTGGTAATAAAAGACAGGTGGCTGATTTAGTTCTTGGAAAAAATGCACAAAGACGTACACACTCCCCAGCGTCGGGTCACATTGCACCAATCTGTTCTTGGTTTTGAAATCATGAGATGCGGGAGCTTTGGCAAAGCGCTCGATGCCCATGCAGTGGTGCTTCATTGGGTTTTTTACGTTCATTTCTGTCAAATCTTTTGAACATTTTTCCAAGTCAAGCCAATGAGCGCTTTGTTTTCATAGTCAGCCTTTTTTACTGTATTAGATTACGCTCAGTTTGTCCAAAGAGTTGTTTCCAATAAAGGGTTTTGGATGGAGCTCAGGGGTTCTTACACTGACCTGATGTTCAGTATGAGTGCAGATTCTGAAAATTTATAAGCTGCAGTATTGCTCATACTTGGAATTTTTCATTCAGAACATCAGCACATAACTCCTGTGTTATGAAAATGAATAATTTGGTAATTAAAACTGACTTGGCGGCTGTTTTTTTTTTAATTAAGTGTGTAACAAACACAATAACTGCGTTCAGAAAACTTGGCAAAAGCACATATTGAAGCGTGAGTGAAATTTGTAAATTCTGTGAGCTTATGGTCTCGTCAGTTTGTTTTACTGCTTGATATTAAAAATTGGTAATTGATAATAAATTCTCTTATTTATGAACACACTGGTTTGTAGTGCAAACAGTTTTATCATTTGCTGCATGTTGTTGTTTTCAACAAACACAGCAACCCGTCAAAAAAATGATAAATAAAACAATAAAAGTTTGGTTGAACTTAAAGAAACCGTTATAATATTCCAAAAAATATTATTAATGATAATAATAGTAGTAGAAATATTACTTAATGTAATTGTAGAAGTACTATTGCTGCTACTAATAATAAAAGTTTTATTAAAACGGTAATGCTTTACAATAAGATGTCCTTTGTTAACATTAATGTATAAGCTAACAGGAACAAACAATGAACAATACATTTATTACAGTATTTATTCATCTAATGTTAGTTCTTAAAAATAAAATAATTCATTGTTTGTTCATGTTAGTTCACAGTGCATTAACTAATGTTAACAAACACAACTTGTGATTGTAATAATGCATTAGTTAATGCTGTATTAACTTAAGATTAAGAAGTTCTGTAGATGTATTGATCACTCTTAGTTCATGTAAACTAATGCTGGTAACTAATGCTAACTAATGAACCTTATTGTAAAGTGTAACCATTAAAACATAATTGTTATAGCAATATTTAACAGAAATATTATTTACCAGAATTTATTTAGCAGAAAATATAAATACACAGCACCGTATTTCTTGAAAAAAACAAATAAATAAAATAATAATAATGTCTTATTTTTTGATCAAATAAATTAATTAAAAGTGATTTTTGCTTTATTAATATTTAATGAAATTATTCAAATGGATTCCAAAAAATGTATGGAAAAAATTACACCGCTGCATAAATGTAATTTTTATTAAACTTTTAATAAATTGCTGTTTAATCATTCATGTGTCATGATTTCAGCATCAATTATACATTTTGGTTTAACCATTAAAAACAGAAGCCCTGTAAACACACACCATCCAGAATCCATTCCTTAACAGAACCTTGTCATCCACGCACCACCTTAGAAGCTACCTGGCAGCAATCTAGCAACCACTCTGAACACTTCAGAAAATGCCTGGTAACACCCCATTAACCATAAAGCATGTGTCGTATCAATTCTCTCTCTCTCATAACACATCAGGTCAGCAACCCTCATTCAAAATGAATGACTTCCGGTCACTATCCAGTCACTGTCTGAGTCAATAAGCTTTTTTTGCCTGTAGAATGACCTTCATATGGATCAGATCTGTCTCTCTCAAGATTTGGGGATTTTGTCAGCCCACTGTTCAGCAGTGCCATCGATTCCCTCTTCTTTTTTTCCCCTGCTGTGCCTTGATTGGGTGAAGAGGAAGATTTCTGCCACCTCTTTCTCTCTCTGTGTTGTGCTCTCCCTGTCTTTCACTCTCTCTCTGACCACAGACTCTTCATTTATTTATCCTGTCTTTTTTCACACACTCTCTCACTCTTATACCTCACACTTCCAATCGTTCAGACATCAGTATTAAAACAGTTTGACACATGAGATAAATGCCCAGTGCTTGTGGTTGAACATGTTGCCACAAGTCATCCATTTTCTTCTACAGAAGGCGTACGCGCTAAGATAAATTTTTTCCTTTCTCTCCAATGAACATCATCATGGCATTATTTTGGTTGCTCTAAAGAAGGATTTTCAATAATGTCAAGTTTTTTTTCTCCCCAAAACTGTGTGTAATCTGTCACTTTATGACAGACTTTGTACAGGTTTAAGAGTTTTATTAGTTTGCAAAAATGTGGTCATTATTTATTTTCCTTAATGTGATTTCAAGCTCTATGATTTATTTTTTTTTGGATAAAAGATGATACTTTTACAGTGATTTTTGATCATTTTGAAACTTGACAGTCTGGATCTACATTTACTTTTATTATGTAGAAAAGAGCAGCTAATATATTCTTAAAAATACAAAAAAAGTTACAGTAAGGGTGAATAAATGATGATTATTATTATTATTATTATTACTCGTTAGGTGAACTATTTTCTGTTTTCTGATTTAGCCTATTTTATAACTTTTTTATGTCTTTTAATTTCAGATCCCCTTCTCATTGGTGCAGTTTCCTCTCTGGGAGTACCTGAAGGTAAGAATCCAATTTTTTTTCTCACTTGCTCTCATTCCGAACTAATTTGCCCTCATTATTTTGCTCTCATATATAAAAATTGGCTTGGTAATGGTCTGACACATTTACACCTCAATCTCCACACACTTTGCCTCGATATCTGTTAATAACTCTCTTTTTAGGTGCTCTCAAAATGACGCTGCATTTTATTGGTCGCCCTCACCAGTAGTTATAAGCAGCAGAATCATAATTTCTCAAAGGCCTCGAGCCTTAACCAACTGTCCATTTCCTTTTTCATCGTCTGGCCCGGGCCACATAAAAGTCATTTTTCTTCCCAAAAAAAAAAAAAGCCCAGTTTGTGAGGGTGACATCATGTCTCCAGGGCGAGAGCAGAAAATTCCATTAGCGCTCTTGGCCTAGCGACCGGAGAAGGAGAGGCATTGGAGGACAATAGCACGTGCAGCTGTGGGCGAGCGTTAACCGCGATTCTCGCGGCGTAATAAGGAGTGTCATTCATGGCTGCCTCTTTGTGACACATTCAAAGGCATTCTCTTACTCCTTCATTCTTCCATGTTTTCAGCCTGTCTGACCATCTGTGCGGAGCCGTTGGAATGTGAGAGTCTTTGCTAAACTCTTTCAGAAGTGCATGGCTTTGAAAAGCAAGAAAGCCTAGATTAGACAATGGTTTGAGATGCCAGTGTTGGTTTTTAAACGGCTGCTCTTGCTTCACTGGTTATTTTCAAGCCCTCCACATTCTTTTGAATGTGCATTTGGTTTTAAATGACACTGGAAACAAATTCTGAGGGGTGTCAGAATAAGGTTAATTCAGCAAGAGGTCACAGATTTGGGTATTAAGGGGTGATCTTGTACACTACCAGTGGATAAGAATTAAAAAATAAATGGTTTTATATTTTGGCTCTGAATAAGTAAGAGTGCCATTTAAAAGTAAAATGAGGATAGTTCACCTAAAAATTTAAATTCTGTCAAAATTTACTGCCTTTTTTATCCTTTATGGCTTACTTTCTTCTGTGCAACATAAGTTATTTAACCCCCTGATTTAAAAATAAAATAAAAGGGTTGAATGACATGAGGTGGCAGACTTTTCATTTTTAGGTGAACTACTTCTTTAATTAAAAATAATAAATAAAATTAAATTCACAGATAAATGCCTTCATTCACACCATTGTTGATTAACATACATATAACATTACGTACCTGTAGCTATAAATAATAAATTGATATTTCAATTGCCAGTCAAGTTAAACAATGCACTTTAACATTTTAAACACTACAATGGATAATTATAGTTTTAAATATGTCAATTTATCAAATTGGGAAAAAGTATGTATGTATGTCCTCTGTGCCTTAATCATTATAGCAGCAGTGTGGACTTCCTGTTTCTCAAAGAATTAAATTAGAGTGATTATTAAAATGGCATCTCATCATTGGACCTTGTCTACCATAAATAGTGAAATACATATAATAAAAGTGTAATGTAAGTATTTTTCTAACTGAGAAATTCATCCTCAAACTATCATCCTTCACGTGTGTAACTTTTCTGATTGTAACATTCAGAGATGTTGTAATAATAAAGTGTAAAGAAGTTGAAGAGATACAGAATTGAGTGTGCTACAGGCTTTGTTACTAAACATAAAGCACAAAAATAAGGGTCCACATCAGGATTTTATTTGCTTTTTTGAATCAGAGTAGTTTAATGAACAGTAATCGTGTTGGGCCGCACGCAAGCCTGGTCAGCATGTCATGTTGGGAAATCAAACCCCAACTATCACCAAACCAGTTCTCAAGTCATTCGCACCAAAAAATATCTTAAGCCCCGGCATCTGAGCGGCAGGCCGCAGTAAACCATCTGTTCTCTCCAGCGTATCCCACAATTCCCAAAGTTTATCTACCAACAATCCCCTAAACTCTGTGCTGCTCTGTTACAAAACCACCGAGCAGCTGTGTCATTACATCAGCCGGCCATTCATTTCCCACCGTGCCCACTCAACTCAACGTTTGTGTGTCAGTGGATCAAAATTATTCCCATGATTAAGTGCAAGTGTGTCACAAGTGAGTCTTAGTTTGGTTTGAGTAATTGAAGCTGAATTTGGAGTAATGCCTGGTTGGGGTGGTGCGTTCCGGAAAAGACTATAGTAAATAAATCTGTACTGATGGTTAGAAAAAGGTTAGTTTGTCACCATGACTTTATCAAATGAAAAGTTCTAGCTATGTGGACCCAGCAGCTATGGGTTTAACAGACCAGTTGGGATAATCAAGCCCTTTCTTTACCCCTAAACCACCTTATTTTCCATCTAGCCTCAAAATATTTCCCTTCTACCTGCAAATCGGTCTTCATCCACTGCCTGCTTCTGCTCTAAATGTGTTTAACCTCTAGAAATCCTCTCACACTGCACCTTTACTCACATATCATCATCGACTGCCAGAATCATATTAAACAGTGCTCTGTTCCTGTCACACAAGGCTGCCAGTTCTTACAGTCTTTTATTAAACCTTACTACCCACCTTGACCATGTCAGTTTATCAAGCTCCCCATCTTTCCACATGAAAGGATCACACCTGCTTAGGGCTACAAATGTCTCCGTTCTCAGCCTTTCAATGGTAAAACAAACTCAAAAAAAGAAGGTGATAGTTATTATCTGAACAACAGAATTCATGTCAAACATTTTTAAGATTTCGGTTTTTGGTCAATGTCAAATTAAACAAATTGCACTTGTATAAAAATGTATTAAAATACAAAAAAGTACAATTATTAAACAAATTAATTAATAATATTTTACAATATTACTATTTTTACTGTATTTTTGATCAAATAAATGCAGCATATGCAATGTTTTTTTCAACAACATAACATTTAAAGTTGATTATTCCAAATGATCATGATCACATCCCAAGATGGAAGAAAATCTGACACTGCCATTATCATGGCTTTAAATGTTTTTAAACTAAATTAGATGCTATTTAAGTTGAATTAAAATAGTCTAAATGAATATGCATAAAAAGCCAAAGTATTTACTAGAATTAAAGAATAAATATTTATATTTTATATCAGTATAGAATCTCATCAAGCTGTTTCACTTCCATGACAGTACTTGACATGATGGAGTAAACTGAAAAATAGAATAAGAAAGGTTTACCTACAGTCTAAAGTTTATGTGCATTATTAGGGCCTTTCGCACCACTTTAGTTCCAGAACTAAAAGTACATTATTAAAGTATTAGGATGATTTTGCGTGAACTATTTCTCAGAACCATTTAAGGGTTGCATTCGCACCGACAGTGGGTACTAAGAAGCGGTCGACAGTGACGTCATTTGTGCGTGGTGTTCAACAAAGGAACAAAGAAGAATGCCTTAGATGTAGACTACAGGTAAATACAACAAAGGTAGTCTTCAGGAAAATACAATTAAAAAAGAAATAAGTTGATACAATGTCTGCGCAGCATATGTATAAGTTTTAAATCATGGTGGGTGAGTGTAGCCTGGGCCCGCCCATACTTCCTGTGACGCTACATTCATTCAGCATTTCAGATTCCCAAAAAAATGGGAAACCAATGACAAACAAGCTCAAAATTTATGTCATTTTGATACTAAAAAATAATTGCACCTGTTTCAACGTTAAATGTAGTTCATGTCAGGTACATCCTCCATGTAGAGCTGTTGTCAGAGTGTGACGGGGATAAATGGATGTTCTCCAGCACAAGCTCTTTGAACTCGAAAACAAAGACTCTTCCTTAATCTGACAGCTAATGAAACACATATGATGTACTGATGAAGAGAGCGGTTGTGCGTGT